>JAKGUB010000284.1:8986666-9653333 GCA_026261675.1 Hippocampus mohnikei | reverse complement strand
TAGTTTTAAAAATGTAATGCAAAAAATATACCTGCAAAGTAAATATAGTTAAGTAACAGTTATGAAAATGTATCGCACTCCAAAGTTCAACCCAAGTGATGTATATTTTGGGCAGGGACCACACTTTCAGAAACATGACACTTTAAGTCCACCATGCTCCTTCCTGATCAAATTGAAAGAAAAAAAAAACACGATATCACCGAGGGTGTAGTCGTTTGTTCTTCCCTGCAGACAGGGTGGGTTCAGTTCAGTGTGAATGTGAAAGGGTTCTAGTGTGCTATATTGTCCAGTGATTGTATGCCAATAAGTCGAGTCAAAGTCAGCGGGGAACAGCGCCTCCTTTTTTCAACGCTGAACAAAATAAGTCGTCATAGAAATGGATGGATTCATCCGTCCATCTGCTCCATCTATTTTTTCACTCACACTCTGCGTTAAACCAAACCCATTTTGTGCAGTAATGTGAATGGACTGGTATCCCCATCAATGACTTTCTAAACACTATGTCATTTCTATTTCTCTTATTTTACAGAAAAATTCACTGTCGAATAATTATTGATTATTGAAGAATGCAACTCTCCCAGAACACACACATAAGTAGACTCACGTGAGGTGGATCTCAGTGTAAATGTTGAGGAAGTAACCCCCAAGTAGGTAACCTGCTGCCGGACCCACAATGGCTGCAGTGTAAAAGATCCCTGCGGGACAGAGAATGAAAGCATGGGTGTGTCACTTCAGGAACTTTCTCTTTTTTTCGTCACAAGAACTCAGTTTGTGACAAAAGGGTCACTTTTCTCTGTTGCTGTGTTTTTCGGCTCAAAAATGGATCAGGTTTCATAAAGGATTATGATACATTATACTGTTTTGGTCTTGTCATCACACAAATTACACACAAGATACAGTGCAACTCCTCTACAACAAAATCATGTTTGCAGCAAGAAATTTTTCGCAACAGGGGGTTTTCACTGTAGCAAATTTGATCTCAGATGTACACACACACACACACACACACACACACACACACACACACACACACACACACACACACACACACACACACACACACACACACACACACACACACTCACACAAAAGTGTCCTCTTTATTTTTATTCCAGTGTAGAAAGAAAAAAAGGGAAATAAATTGCGAAATTTAGGATCAGCATTCACTTTCACTTACCTCAATTTCTTGGATAATGTCTTATTTTGCTTCCTTCTTTCATTTTGATCACTTTTACCCTCTCTTCCAGTCAGTGTAGAAAGAAAAAAAGGGAAATAAATTGCGAAATTTGCGATCAGCATTCACTTTCACTTTTACCCTCTCTTCCAGCGTCAGAGCTCTTTTCTTGTCTTAGCTTCTTGACATCCAAAGGGCCGTTTTGTTTGCCATTTTAGCAATGCAACGTTCTTGCTGCGGCTGAAACTAATAATAACAAATACTTGCTGGACTACTGCGCATGTGTAAACCAGTGTGGTGGTTGCTGTCGCCGTTTCCGAACGAAGCAGCAGAGGTCGCTGTTGGATTAGACTTCGTTGTAGTGAATATCGTCGCGAGGCAAGAGCAAAGAAAAATATTTCGGATAACGCAACGGGGGGGGGGGTTCGTTGTGTGGGGGGCAGGAAAGTGGGAATGGTGTTCATGCATGAAGATTTTTTTCACACTAGGGGGTATTTTCGCCCATGTAGGTTTCGTTGTAGGGGAGTTTCACTGTACAGTATATAGGTCAACAGCCAGCCAGTTGATCATTAATCCATTATGTTTCACATGATCTGCAAATATGTTAGTTTTAGTAATTTTTCCATCCCCCTTGTGCTGTATTTAAAATTGCAAAACGTGACTCACCGGTGTAAACAGGCCCGTAGTTTGACTTGACATTCTCATCCAGATACGTGACACCCAGCGTGTAAAGGGGTGTAGCGCCCACGCCGTGGAGAAATTGTCCCAGCATGAACACAAATCGATAGCTGGACAATCCCCCGCCCTCTTGGTCATGGCAAGGGCTGGTCCGGTTAGCAGAGCACATTCCACTTTGCTTGGACAGACTGACCCGGTAAGGTGGCGTGGTGAAGTGAGGCAAGGCGAAGACCAGAGAACCCAGAGCCATGAGAAGCACCCCCCAACCTAGCCAGCGAGGCTTGTGGCCCGTCCCGCCAAAGTAACTGACAAAGGCCAGGCAAATGCACGCCGCTATGTCATAGGAGCTGGCAATGAGCCCCGCTTGGTAGCTTCGCAGGTCGAAGCGCCTCTCTATGGTTGTCACCACGGTGTTGATGAAGCCATTGATGATCATCCCTTGGAGGAAAGAGGCCACGCACAGGAAAAACAACACCCAACGGGGAGTGTTGAAGACTTGGACAGCTTTGGGTGTCAGAGCCCCCCAGCCGCAAAGCTGATTTGAGTCTGTGGGGATTTGATTCAACCTAATCTGTGACTCTGAGCAAAGGCTGTTTTGTGCCCCATAGATTTGTCCTGGAAAGGTGGAAACTCCAGTGAGAATGGATGGCCGAACGGGAGCATCGGTGTGTCTGGCCCCCGAGTCTACGAGGCTGTCTATGTGAGAGTCCACGGGGCTCGGGTCGTCCAGAGACGGATCCCTGCTCAGAGGGGGGCCGCGTAGGTCAAGGAGCTCCCGCCTGGAGCTGAAGGAGGCGTCAGCATTGGGCATTGAGGGTTTTGGGCTGCAGATGGGGTCAGAATGGGGACACTGCTTGGCGATGACAAGATACAGGACTTGTGAAACAGCTTAATCCAGGGGGGGCAAATTGAAATGTTCCAAGGTTCTAATCCAGCTGGTCTCTGCAATTAAAAAAGTACTTCTTTCTTGTGTACTGCATTCCATGCATCCACACTTTCCGAGTGCTTCCTAAGACTGTTCTGGTGCTTTATAAGGCAACACGAGTGGTTGACTCATGGCCTCCTACAGAGGGACGACAAAAAAAAAAATTATTAAAACGTCACCGTAACTGTATATTGTCACAGTACAGTTTCCTATCCCTCTTGATGGTCAAGGAGCATATTTGGGGCCAAAATGGTCGCTTTTCCACTGCTATGAATCGGCTTGAGGCTTTGGCTGTTTTCCCCTTAAATAGTACAATGAGAAAATGCATCAGGTGGAAAACAAGACCTGTTTACAAAGAACACATTTCATTTTTTTTGGGCATGTGACTGTTACGCAAGGTATGTAAACAAATTATATTGAAGAGGAGACTGTCTGCAACAAAGAAAATGGAGCTGCAGCAGCAAAGTTTAAACTGTGAAGTATTTTACTGCACACAGCAAGCGGGTGAGGACACATCAGCGTATGTGTTAGATTTTTGAACTTATAAATGTCGATGGAATGACAAGCCATTGACCAATAGGACATTCTTGGGAAATTGTTCATCCAATCAAACACAGTAGAACATGACCAAAGATATGTGAAGGAATGTTGTATTACACTTGTTAAACAAAAAAACAATTTTTTTTGAAAAATTGAAAATATGACTGAGTAAATGTTTACATTAGTCAATCATTTCTAGAAAAATGAATCAATAAAACCCTCCTCTCCTGCTGAAATATTTGTCTGTGCTCTGTACATGGTATCCATTATGCTCCTAGAAAGATATACGTACAATATTTCTTGCAATTTATAACCAATATGTGAAAAACAGCTCATCAAGCATGGTGTGACCTTGGAAAAAATCAAATGCTCAATAAGGAGAGAGGCTAACACTCCATCCAGCCATCTTCTCTACCGCTCACTGTGTTCAAGGATCGAGGGGAGCTGGAGCGTATGCGAGCCGATTTTGGGCAACAGGCTGCCTGTACCCTGAAGTTTGGTCGCCAGTCACCGCTAACCATTCACACTCATTCACATCTCACACCATCACTAGTGGGCACAGAACCCAAGCTTCCTGCGTGGTGAGCGAATAAGCCACTACACCATCAGTGACGCCGAGATAAGTGAGCGTTATAAAATGAGCAAATGATACAACCTAAAAGGTTTTGAGTAGAGCTGACAAATATTAAATTGATTGTTTAAGAGTGTCCTCAAAAACACAAGAGTTGAAAAATATTGTGAGTTACAGCCTCCTACCTCCACTCCGACATGTCACAATCAAGGGGTCTGCAAAAAGGTCTGCGGAAGAACGAAAGCAAAAGATGAAAGTGAAACAACTTCTAAGACCATCTCAGAAAGCCTCTTATAAAGTAGCGCTGAGGCAGCACACCAAGACACGCCCACAAGGGTGGGGGGCATGCTTGCTCTGGTGCGACATAAGCCACCTGCAAGACACTACTTTCCTCCTGTTATGACTCAGCGGGTCCATCGTGATTCAATTCACGATACATCAACCCCCTCCATTTTCCATTTAACCTCATGCAGGTTGCAGGTCAGCCGGAGCCAATCCCGGCGTACACCCTGAACCTGGTGCCAATCAATCGCAGGACACACATGCACACGGCCAACCATCTACGCAGTCACTGAGGGGCAACAGAACTGCATGCAGCCAAATTAGGCGTATGCTGCACCGATCCATGACTACAGTACAAACATTCACAAAGTTTTCATTTGCATCCTCGGGAGGTCTTTCCTGCTCTGTGGTAAACAAAGGCTTCTGAAGAAGCAAAGGACAACATACCCCGAGGTTATGCTTGGAAGGAGCAGCAAATTCAGTTTGGCTCCGTTCAAACTGAAGGGCTTGACATTCACTTTACACCCTAAAAATGTCTGTGAAAATCAATAGGTTGCTTTATCAAACCATCCAGGTTCTACACTGCTTATCTCATTGAGAGTTAGGGGTGAGCTGCAGGCCATTCAATGAGCTAAAATTTAGACGCCGCCCTACAGTAGACTCATCGCCAGCCTATCGCACGGCATTTAAAGACAGACAACCATTCCCACTCACATTCAAACTGTCACTGAGCGGGAAGTCAAGTTGAGTAAACCACAACACGCCGGTGACCGCAAGCTGCTTCCTCAAAAGCTGTGGTCTTGTTTCGAGAAGAAGCAGTTAACCGAAGAATTGGTTACTTTGTATTTTTTTCTTTATGATTCTTAATGTTATGTTACTCTATGACACTATACCTCTGATCACAATAACTGTAGTACCACCTCGCTATGGAGAACCGTGAGACAATCAACGCACAGTCACATAAAATAACACCACTGCATAAAAAACAATGCATAATTGCACATTATGAGAGAGAAGCGTTACGGGAAGGAATTGGCAGTCATGAAACAGTTTAATGGAAAATTTACCAATAGACGGATATTGTATGCTGCGCAGATATGAATAAAACTGTTTTGATATGAGTGTCGTGTGTGTGTGTGTGTGTGTGTGTGTGTGTGTGTGTGCACGCGCAATAACGGTAACTAGCCTTTAGTTTCTTATTCTGCTCGTGAGCCAGTGCTAACCATTGCTAGCATGTCTAAAGGAAACCCCAAAGTTTGTTTGTATCAAGTAATATCGATAATCATAAAAAAAGCTGAATACTGTACCTTAATTTTGAATATGGGTCACTCCTCTTAATTTGACGTCTCTCTCAAAACCCATTTATGTTCCTTCGCTTTTAACACAGCTTGAGACGCTGCCTTTGTTGGTGTCTTATTGTTTTCTTGTATCTTAATTATATATTTGTAGTTTTGTTTGTATATACAACGCTTTGTTTCAGCTGCGGTTGTTCATAAAACGAGTTGTCCCTTTCCACTTGACTTTCTAAAATGTTTTGTGTTCTTTGCTCCTTAGTCAAATAAAAGCTTTGTTCTTGTGCTTCCTGTTGGACTTACTTCACAAACACATCAAACACATCAAACAACTACTTTGACTCAAGGACTGGTGAGTTTTTTTAAAATTACAAACCTTTGTTCTGCTTTTTCATGCAAACAATTTCCCTCATGAATTTAAGGTATTTTTTATTTGTCCAATATTTTCAGATGCTGACATCAATGAAATCAATAATGTGAATTAATTTAAATAAAAACATGCACCGGTTCGCTTGCAGTGCTGTGAGTGTTTCTAGGAATATGCGCTAATTTCGTTCTGTGTGTAACACCGGTGTCTTGAGACACAGGGAACTTGGTTCAGATCCCAGTCAGGCCAGAGAATGGATAACAATGTGAGTGGTTTACATCAGGAAGGGCATCCAGGGTGAAAACTGCGCCAAACATATACTGTAATGCGAGTGACTCGCTGTGGCGACCCCTGATGGGAAAAAGCTCCTAGTCACTTCTAAGAAGTTTTGCAAAGACAGAATTTTTGATGTGTGTGTGTGTGTGTGTGTGTGTGTGTGTGTGTGTGTGTGTGTGTGTGTGTGTGTGAATGTGCGTATGCAACATAGCAGCCTTACTCAAGCAAACCGAGGCCAAGAGCCCGGGTAAAACCTGGCCTGGTCACCAGGAGACAAACAAGAGACAAAAAAAAAAAAAAACAGCCATTCACACTTATGGACAATTTAGAATGTTCAATTTAAGTGTCTGTTTTCTATTCGGGGAGCAGGCCAAACTACTTTGAGCAAACTCATGCGAGCACAGGGAGAACATGCAAACTCCACATTGGGAGTGTTGGGGTTATGGTTTGGATTAGGGTTAGGAGTTAGGGGTTAGGTTAGGGATGGATTTAGGATTGGGGTTTAAAGGTTAGGGTTAGGTTAGGGTGAAGGGTTTAGTGTCGGGGTTAGGGGTAATGTTAGGGTAGGGTTAGGGTTGGGGCTGGGGTTTGGTTTAGGGTTTGAGTTAGGTTCGGGTTTAGGAGTTGGGGTTAGAGTGTGGGGTTAGGCTTTAGGGCAGTGTAACCTGGGTTCGATCGAACCCTTGGGGTTTGGTGAATCGGTCTAGGGGTTCGACGGAGCCGACACCATACAATTAAATATAAAAACTACTTGTGTATTGAAATTTTATTTACTTTTTTTCCTGTGTTTAATAAATTTGTTTTTTAATGTCTTGAATTAGTAAAAAATCATACTTTTCATTTTTCACGAATGAAGGGTTCGGTGAATGTGCATGTGAAGTGATTAGGTTCGGTACCTCTAAACAAGGTGAACAACCACTGCTTTCGGGGTTAGGGTTTGGAGGTTAGGGTTACGATAGGGTTAGGGTAGGGCCGGAGTACGGTTAGGTTTTGGGGGTAGGGTTAGGTTTAGGGTAGGGTTAGGTTCAGGTTAGGGTCAGGTTAGGGTTCGGTTATGGGTGAGGGTTGATTTTAGGGTTAGGTTAGGGGTTAGGGTTGGGGTTTAGTTTTAGGGCTTAGAGTTAGGTTTGGGTTAGGGTTGAGGGTTAGAGTTAAGTTTTTGAAATTTAATGAATTAAAATTACACCTACAGCGCTCTCTGACTTAAGTGTTTATAGCGCTCATAGCCTTTTTCAACATGTGCAAGATAGAGCAATACAGTGCAGATATGAGGCAATCAACCGACCCTTCCAGAGGCAGAATCTATCAACTGATATTACTTCACCTTTTGCCGTGGTAACATTTCAGTACTGGTAACATTTCAGTACTGGTACTGAGCTACCGTATTTTCTGCACTGTAAGGTGCACATAAAAGCATTCCATTTTCTCATCTCTCTCCTCTATTCCATATCATGCTTACTCCAGTAGGCGCTAGTCAAAGGAATGGAGTAGTACTAATGAATAGTTCCAAACCATTTTTATTAGAATGTTACTCCTTGTGAACAGATGCTTAAGGCATCTACTCCTACTGAGCAATTCACTAAACTATCAACAACAAAAACAGATTCTATCCCTAATGCTGGAAAAGCTGCCGAGTAACAAGTAATCCTCTCTGACCCACCAAGCAGATCTGATTACTAGGCAGATGTTATGCAATCTTACACTGAGCAAAAATCAATCCAGAGTATTTCAGAAAGTTCTTATATAACGTATTTGATGTACCGAAACAAAAAGGTCATCATCTTACTGTTGTGATGTTTCATTGTAAGTAGTGAAGTGCTTTTTACACTTGGACGGAAAATAAGAATATTTCAAAGCGTAAAAACGGAGGGACACCTGTGACCCAACGCATGACACGGTGATAATTGCTACAGCAACAGAACATATTTAAAAATTTTGAAACAGACTTGAACAATGATTCTTTCACATACCAGTAGAGGGGACCCATAGGTTCAGAACCACTGCTCTACAGTGCAGCTTTTTTTCCTGTCCTTCCTGTTGACTGCTGATACTATCACTGTTGTGCTACAGCAGTGTTTTTCAAACTTTTTTGAGCCAAGGCACACTTCTTTCATTGAAAAGATCTCGCGGCACACCACTATTTTAACAATGAACGTGTTATATTGTTACTATGACCGTTTTTAACATTGAAGAATGACGTTATAACAGCTTGAATTGGAATCAAATGAGCACAAAGAGGGCGGCCCGGTAGTCCAGTGGTTAGCACGTCGGCTTCACAGTACAGAAGTACTGGGTTCGATTCCAGCTCCGGCCTCCCTGTGTGGAGTTTGCATGTTCTCCCGGGCTTGCGTGGGTTTTCTCCGGGTGCTCCGGTTTCCTCCCACATTCCAAAGACATGCATGGCGGGCTGATTGAGCACCCTAAATTGTCCCTAGGTGTGAGTGTGGATGGTTGTTCGTCTCTGTGGGCCCTGCGATTGGCTGGCAACCGACTCAGGGTGTCCCCCGCCTACTGCCCGAAGACAGCTGGGATAAGCTCCAGCACCCCCCGCGTCCCTAGTGAGGATCAAGCGGTTTGGAAGATGAATGAATGGGCACAAAGAAAAAAGTATTTTATCATCTTTCATATTGTTTCACTGTCGCCCTGCATTCATGCGGCACAAATTTGCTTGTCTCTAGTGGGCGAAACACAAGGCAATTGGCTAGCTCAGATATGGGCAAACTACGGCCCGCGGGCCGGATCCGGCCCGTTGGGCTTTTTAATCCGTCCCGCCGAAGGTTGGTGCACAACACAATTAAGGTTCGATATAAATGATTGCATTCATTTCATTTGGACTTGTAATGACAGGCATTTCAGCGCCAGGTGGCACAGTTACTTGAAGTTGCAGAGCACAGGGAGGGAGGGGGAGACGATACGGAAGCCAGCAGTAGCGCCAACTCAAGCAACTCCCGCTCGATACGACGGAATAAGTGTGTCCGCGCCGCTATTTTCTATCATTGGATCCAAAACAGCGACATGCAAGTGACTCTTTGTTGCAGTGAGTTTTACTGCAATTGCGAACATTTTCACGTCCTGTCGATCATGGCATCTAAACGAAGAGGAAGAGTAATGGCCACGGTAGAGAAAGTGAAGTGTATCTGATTAAATGAAGCGGGTTACAAAATACGAAACATTCAGGAGATGTTTGGAGTCTGAAAGACTGAAATCTACAAGACTTTGAAAAACGAGGAAGTGATTTGTGCTCAGTCCGATTCTGGCTATTTCCATGCCCAGAGTGAATTGTGTTACGGGGAGTGAACACCCCTCTTTTGGAATGGTTTGCCCCAGCAGCACGGGAAGGGCGTGCACTTGTTTGTACAGGGCAGTATTGAATACAGCAGCACATAAACAACACTCTGATGTCGGTGTCTTTCTTATGCACAAACCATACAGAAACAAATTGCTTGCGGCTCGACGGACAGTCGAGTAAATAAACGTTTCCTTGAATGGTTTGACTGCTATCGTGCTAAAAACTTGAAAGAGAGAAGCGAGTCCCAGGCGCTAACTATGAGCATGAAGTCTTGAAGCGTCCGTGTCTGGCTTCAAAAGTTCGCTAGGCGACATCAGCTGAGCAACGCTGTCATGTGTGGTGATCGAGGGAGGTCAAGTCAGAGACAATGAGTGAGTCGAAAGAAAAGCAACCAGGTCTCTTACACGTCTCATTTTGGAGCAAATAGTCCTAACTTTGTTATATTTTGTCATATACCTGTACTGCTTGCTGCAGTTTTTGGCCAACATATTGTTGCACTTTGTTGCTTGTGTTGTCACACATGTGTGTTGCTCACATACTTGAACCTTCATACAGGACATATACCATAGTTGTTTCACCGTTCACATTAAAAAAAGTATGGTAATACTTTTATGCTTTTGTTCTGTTGATGTTTGGTATGGACTGTCAACATATAATTTTTTTTATATGTACCGTATCTTGTCCTGACACGGCCCACCTGTCAAATTTAGAAATCAATGTGGCCCCGAGCCAAAAAGTTTGCCCACCCCTGGGCTAGCTGTTGCTTGCTGCCCCCGAGCGGTATGGGAGGGTACTACATGATTACTTTCTGGGCAATAGACCACACAGGCATACAAATTGGATATTATACCGCGGTACACCTATGTCTGGTGTGCCACGGCACAGGGTTTGAAAAACAATGCTAATGTACAGAACACAAAGCAGCAGTTTGATGCGCGCTTACACAGGTTCAAGGGGACCAACATTTTTGAGACACACTAATTTTTATCAAGGGCTTGGACAAAAAAAAAAATAATAATAATTTCTCCTTAAATAATTCCCTTTTACACAATTGTACGCTTCCAACTTTGGGAAAGTCTCTATTTTTAATTCTCTTGCACACAAACAAGATCAATAAGCATGCTCGGATGAGTTTGTTGTGGAGGAACAACCCCAATCATGTGGAAGAGAACCTGAAGAACCACTTCATTGGATTCAACATAAATCATCTTTCACTTAAATAGACAGAAAGACGGGCATATTGTTTTAACATAGATAGATAGATAGATAGATAGATAGATAGATAGATAGATAGATAGATAGATAGATAGATAGATAGATAGATAGATAGATAGATAGATAGATAGGTAGATAGTTATTTTATCTATCTTCAGAAAAATAGATGGTTAGTGTACTGTATCTATTTATCTATCCATCCATCCATCATGTTGAAATAATATGTCTTGCTCTCAGATCATATGCTCATCGTAAAGCTTAGATTCGCCATTACGAACAAAAACTACGAGCGGGTGCAATAAACATAACGATCTGGGTCCAGGTCTTGGTTTCAGTGAGCCCGTCACCCCCTGCAAGGCGGGAACCACCCTCACGTCTGCGACCATGCGGTGACAAAGGTAGCATCATGCATAAAAATACGCGGTAGTAGCGAGTATTTTTCCAGCGGCTGTCAGCAACCTGACAGATGAAATAAACAACTGCGTTCTAATGAATATCTTCGCCGGAGGAGGGAATCACGTTAACAGTTGTGATGGAACATGTCTGAATTGGTGATGCGTTTTAATCCTAATATCGTTTATTTTACAGTCGTCACCGGATTACGAAAAACTCCTTTTGTTCGGCGTCGTCGCAAAACCCGGTTCAGGTTTGCATGCTCGATGCGTGTCTGGTGCGTCTGTTGCACCTCTCGGCAGCTTCCGCACCATGGGGCATGGAACGCCTGTTTTTTTTTTCTCCTTCCAAACGAACGGCGCTTACCTTGAAAAGAATCTCCATTTGCACCCTTCCTCGCGTCACCACGTCTGGTTTCCCGAGAGAAATGTGACAAGTGCTGCGTGCTGCGTGCTGATAACAGCGGCGCTGTGACGAAGTGAGCACGTTGCCGCGGATCGAGACTGTCAATATGGCCGGAACTTGACAATGACACCGTGACATCAACCGTGCAAAAGCGCAGTACTGTCCTGTCTTTGTTATGCTAATGTCTGAAAAATAAATTTCTAAAATATGATCAAAACGGAGCAGAATCAGTAGTGCAAAATACAGTTTATATTTATTAGAGGGTACATCTTCTGTTTCCATTGGGGGAAAATAAATTATTAATAAAGTTTTACTGGGTTTTTACGCTCGCTGTCTTAAACTTGTTCACTATAAACAATCTCTTTGCATTTTTAACTGACAGCCGTCAACAAGCAATGGCGGAGCTCGACTTTTCTCCTTTGGGTTGCCAAGCGTTACCAAGGCCATTACAGGGGCTCCACAAAACAAAAATTTGGAAACACTTTATCGACAATCAACATCCGTTTTATACTGAACCCACACGCTGTACAAATACATATTTGAAATTCATTGTTAAGTCTTAATAATTGAATTATGCGTTTCTCTCTTTAAATACATTTAAAAAAATGAAATTGTCCATTTATATCCCAGGTAGCCTGAATTTTCATCCAAAACACTGATATCATCAGACGCCTTTTTTCAAGAGCTATAATGTGAATAAGCCATTTTCAAGAGCTATAATGTTAATAAACAAGCAAACAAATAAATAATAAAACATCCCACTGTCATTTAACAAAATAGAATGGTAAATAGGTACATTGACATCACTTACAGCCACACAATGTCATTAAATCTCCACTTGCAGCCTACAAAATGGTCATGGAAAACAGACCACTTATATTGAAACCCTTCACGTAGCTAGTGGCAATAATCCTCCATTTGCTGTTGTTTGCATTTTTGACCAGTAGAGGGTGCTAAAAGATTATAGAACAACAACGTGTGCTCTTCAAAACTAATATTTTCAATTTCTAGGAGGCTTTCACGTCATACTTTGTTGCTGTTGAAAGTAACACTTGTGCCAGTGTTATGCCTCTTTAACGTGTTATTTTTGTACAGACATTATAGATTGTAGAAATTATAGAGACAGTGAGGTTGTTTCTAGTCATATGCTAAATTGTTGCTAGTTCTGGTAGCAGAACTAGCAACTTTATGTGACTGTGTGACACCCAAACAAATGTAGGCAGTCATTACTTGAGACGTTGTTCGTACATTTATACAACAAGTGATCGTTGGATTCAAGTGGTATGGACGCACTATATTTACTGATTTCACTACAGATCCACAGGCTGGAAGGAACTCACGGAAGGCTTTCGTAGCAGTTTAGTAGTGTATTTTACAGTCCATTTTAGAAGGGATAGAAAATAATTCACCAAAATTTCCAGATTACCCAACTGGCCTTTAAGCATTGCAAAATGTTGCTAATGACAGAGCCAACTGAATTTTGCCAACATTTGACAAAAAAAGTCAACAGATTCAACGCTCGCTACCCTCACGCACATTCACCGCTCACTGAGATACCATTTTTAAAATGAATTGTTCTCGAATGATATTGCTCCTCATGCATCGAGATTAGAGACGCAACGATTAATCGACAACTAATCGACAACTAATCGATGATCAAAATCAATCATTAGTTTTTATGATTGAAGCATTTAGATATCTTTTTCAATTTAAAATTGTCTCAATGCTCAGAATTTCAGATTCTCAGCAGTAATGATCCGATTTCTAAAGTTGTCCCTGAAAGCATACTGATTATCTTTGTAATGATTCAAAATAAAACAATTGCTTTTACTTTGGAAAACTACTGGATCAACATTTTTACCCATTTTCTGATGCTCCGGATCAAACCAGTGACGAAATCATAACAAATGTATGTTAGTGCGCTGTCAATTTTAAAGTAATGTCCATTTTTCTAATACAGGAATGGAAATTTAAAACTGTTTTTTAATCAGATTTGTCGATTAATCCACATGATAATTGACACGTTAATACATTTTTTAAAGGACCATTAGATACGGACTTACAGCCCTAATCAAGATATGTATCGAATATTGGAGCGCTGCACACCCCTAATTTATAAAATTGTTGATGAACAGTTAATAGCTTACTATTGAGATTCCAAACTGTAAATCGCTGAATTTTGACTGCATTTTCCAATTTCCACTTTGCCGCAACCCACTTTTTTTAAAATGTACAGTAGTTAAAAGCAGTTACAAAAATGTTAAATTGATGGAAATTGATTTGCACTGTATCCCATGTTCGTCATTGTTTTTTTTCATGTTTCTTGTGCGGAGCGTGCCTGTTAAGTGATGTTTCGTTGCACGAAAGTGTAATGAAAATAAAGATCCATCCATCCATCCATCCAGAATTTTCAAACATAACGACTTTCATCTCCAAAGTGCCTGTCAGACACTTTTAAGAAAACCTCAAATCTCAGACCTTTCCCTGTGGAGGCCTCCACGCATCTGCACTAGTGCATGTTTTCCCTGTGCTTGTATGGCTTTTCTCTGGTATCCTCCCACATTCCCCAAAACATGCACATTAGGAGATTAGGTCCAGGTCCAGGGTGTACCCCGCCTTTCACTTAAGTAAAACGAGATCGGCTCCAGCTCTGCATTGTCAACAGTATCAGCGACAGAAAGCAGATGACTGTATGGAAGGACATTAACCCCCATGGTCAGCAGAGAATAACGATGTGTCATGTTGACTCAATACGTACATCTTACTATAAATTCTAGGTTACATTCAAAAGCGACATCTCTAGCTAATGAATTGTCTGAAAGCAGTTTATTACTCAATTCATAGAAATCGTTTGTGGTTTCAAGCCTATTTTTCTAAAATGATTTCACTCTATTCTTATTCTTATTCCTGCGTGATTGACATTCTCATCAGCAACTAAGCAGCCGCAATGTTTCAATTCTCAATTCAGGAGGAGGGCAAAGTTGAGTGCACAGTATTGCCTTCTGAGAAGAAGACCCTCTGTGTGCATTATACGGCGGCAATAATATGCCATGTAAAATTGAAGTATTCCTTTCCAGCTGAATGATGTCATGTTCCAAGAAACAATTGTGCTCAGTAGTGATAGATGCCCCGGTCTGCAGATGCAGACATCCGGCACCTTTTATAGGGCCATTTTCCGTGAGAGTTGAGTGATGTCACATGAAATGAAATGATATTTTGATAAATCACATGCCGCGTGGAGACATGATCATGTCTCTCTCTACTCCACCAGCTCTCAAACTCTTCGAAGCTGCATGTTTTCTCTCTCTCTCTTTGCCGCAACACACCTGATTCAAATGCTCAGCAAGCTCTGCAGAAGACTGATATTGATCCTGATCATTTGAATCGGATGCGTTGTATCAAGGAGTGATGGAAAGCACGCAGCAAAGCGGCCTGTTTCCAGATACCTGTACTCTCAAGGTTAATGTTTTTCTTCATATGAAACACAAGAGGGCGCTCTCCTCCATATGGTGAAACCTCTAAAACGGAGGGCTCACACATACAGGTAGGTCTAATTTATTTTTGGTTCATTAATTGTCTGTGAGTTACCAGTTCATTTTCTGGAATGTGAGTCCAAACGCAAGCTAATTTACATTTTGCGGGGGGGGGGGGGTTCAGAAAGAGGGCTCAACAAGTCATCTTGCACTGCCCCTCATTGTAATTAAAGTACTAGCACAGGGGTTCTTAACCTTGAGGTACCGAACGCAACCAGTTCATATTCACCAAAGCTTTCATGAGTGAAAAATAAAAATATTATATTTTTACAAATTCAAGACATAAAAAAACGCATTCATTAAAAATTGAAAAAAGTAAACACAATTAATTGTAGAAAGAAGTTTTTCCTTTTTTTTTTTAATTGTGCACAAAATGAACCAGCCAGTGATGGCCAAGCGGGCGTATCATAACGAAGTGACATGTTGAGTTGAGTGTGTCTTAACCTCCATGGCAGAGGTTCTGTCGAACCCCTGAAACTGATTCACCGCACCCCTAGGGTTCAATCGAACCCAGGTTAAGAACCACTGTAGTAGCAGTAGAGGCAATGACTCATTTGCATGAGACAGGACCGCCCCCTTAAAACAGACTAATTGTGAATGTTAATAACATTGAATTATTCAGTTTTCTTCTCTTCGTCATTTTGTTTTCTTTTACTGGAACGTGTGGCTGGATGAAAACGAAACGTCCTCGCTGCTTTGAAGGTGTTTCTCAAAGGCTGTTCGGCGCCCCCACACACACACACACGATTCTGCGTGATCATGCCGTGCTTCCACAGGAGGTTGCGATAGTGCTGAGTGGAGGGATCCTGATGTTGGGGGCTTCAGCATTCATCACACTCAGTCATACACACTGCAGTAGCCCCGAGGCCCTTTTTCGCTTTAATTATGAGTCATCCATCTAATCGATAAGAAGAAGGATAATTTCATTTCAACAATCAAAATGCATTTATGCCGATGTCAGATTTAAATGATGTGAGCCTTGATTCCCTTAATATTGTGTTTGTGTATTTATAACTGCGTGATCTATAAGGTGCTTGAAGGTGTCTTGCATTATGAGCAGCATCAGGCTTAGCATGCATTTGACTGGAAGGCGAATCTAACAGCAGTGCAGGAACATTCATAATATAAGATAAGAATGGATTTCTCAAACCTTTTCTATTCCTTGGTGAATGCATTCCCCCCACAACCCAAGAGTAGAGAAATGCTCGTCATTCGCAGGGCACAGAGAGGAAACAAGAAAATAACCATGTATGCCCCACGTTCACACTAATGGGCAATTTAGAATTGAAACTGAAATGAACATAGATTCTATGTGAAAACATGTTAACAAGATCACACAAAAATGACCTGATTTTTTGTGGGCGTTGAAATTTCTTTTCGGGATATTCTGTCTTTTCCTTTTCAATCGTTTCCCCTGCTGTTGAAGATCATAGGGAGCTTCAACCTATCACAGTTTTCAAAAGTAACTTATGTTAAATAAATATGTGGCTTGTTGGACCACACATGTTTAACACGTGCACTCACCTTTGTAAATCGTAAAATAAAAACATAATTTATAGATGTACAGGTATTTGATTAGTGCACAAAATGAACCATGCATATGTTGCACACAAAAAATTAAATCAGAAGAAAAGCAACAAAAAATGCATTTCACACCAAAAAAGAGATAACTCAATAGTGATGAATATTTACTGCAAATGTGAATTTTGCCGTCGCCTTAAAGGACAAGTTCAGAAATGCAATTGGCAGTCATGATATATATTTTTAACCATGTCTTTCTGATTTTATGTCTCCCATCCTCAAACCATTTGAACACAAACACAGTGGATGTTGTCAAAAAAGACAGTCAAGCTATTTTTGTGATACGATACGCCATTTTTGATTGGCTAGTTTCATCTGTGACGTTCTTATGAAAGCTAATTGTAGAACCCTGCGTTCAGCACTCGGTCGGGTACAGCGGCATCAGGCTTGCCTTAGTTTTTAAAGTTAAAAAAAAAAATCGCAAAATTTGTCCTCGGTCTGACCTTTGACCCCAACCGCCTGAAACATCTTGTGTCAGCTTGCCTTTTAAAAGCGCCGAATGAAGACAAGTACTTTTGATTAAACGTCAGAAGACCAAGTTGGTCAAAGTAAAATTAATCTGTTGGAGCATGAAGAACATAACCTGGATGTGCATCATTAGCTTGGTGCTAACACAGCGAGAGTTGGCTCCATAATTTATTCTAGCCACAAGGATTATTATTTTAGATTGAAATGGATGTGATCCTGAATTGCTCTGCACCATTGCTTGGTGTAACATGAGTGATGAGTTCAAGTGTGTGTGTGTGTGTGTGTGTGTGTGTGCGTGCGTTGTAAAGTTGAGAGTTGTCCGTGCATTTCAGAGCGGGTCAACACCATGTGTCGAATATATGAATGAAAACTGCTGAAAAGCATGACACTCACCGGGAGGTTTTCAATCACTTTACTTGAGCCAGATGTCTACGTTTCGGTTTGGTACAGTAAATACTGATTTGGTTCGTGGTTCCATCGCTAATGTGTGTGCAGAAAGTAGCCCCTCATACAGTATGGCACAGGCACGGCTTCAGGATTTTTTACTTTCCCAGGGCTGAAGGGGGGCATGACTGATATATAGGGGGCTGCGATTTTTTTTTCTTTATAAACATATTTTAGATTATCAAATGAAATACTGAAAGAGCTTAACTGGGGCTGCATGCATTTCTCTCGATGCCCCAGTGTAGCATCATCCCTGGTGTGACATCATAGCAGAGTATTCAAGAAGAGCCCGACACAGCCGTGTGTCGATATTATAAGCAGAAAATATCTGTACTACGATCACATTTTTGAAACAGCACTTTTGTTTAGTGCAGAGGTTGTGGGTTTGATCCCGGATCCGGCCTTCCTGTGTGGTGTCCACGTGGGTTTTTTCCAGGTACTCCGGTTTCCTCCCACATTCCAAAATCATGCATGGCAGGCTGATTGAACACTCTAAATTGTCCCTAGGTGTGAGTGTGGGTGTGGATGGTTGTTCGTCTCTCTGTGCCCTGCGATTGGCTGGCAACCGGTTCAGGGTGTTCTCCGGGTGGATTGATGGATATATTGGTCGACTGGTTAGCACAACAGCCTCCCACCACCGAGGTCACGGGTTCAAGTCCAGAACCCAGCTTGCCTGTGTGGAGTTCCAATACGGCCGTGACCATTGTCAGGAAAAAGTGGCTTACATAGTTCTTTTTTCTTTTTTTTATGTGAATACTTTCCTTTGGTGTAAGTATCAGAATCAGTGACACCCACTCGGGGGATTTGTTGTACACTTCTAAAAAGACATACGACCTCACAGGCGGACACGCATCAGTGTGACGGAGCCGTCTGCTCTCTCCTGTCGCCTCATTTGTTGCACTCATCAGGCTGCTCTCTCAGAGGAGGCCTCATTTTATGTCCTTGTCAGCAAACTTCAGATTTCAACTGTCCTCACTCTTCCCTCAGCCCCTCCTCACTTTTTTCACTTCTGAAATTCTTTAGTTCCCTGCCACGCGCCGATCATGCCCGTATTGTACATCTACGCTGTCCTTCTCAGTCAATGTCTTTTTCATCTTCCGTGATGGTCATAACCTGACTTTTTCCATCGTTGTGTGCTCGGTATTTCAGTTAGCAGGATGACACGCAGTTAATTTTCGGGTGGCACATGGATCAATGTTGAACCCATGATCACTATTTGCTTTTAAAGCCCTTGGCAGTTTGCCACCGCCCTACAAATAAAATAGTACAGACTTGTGTGCTCATTCACTTCTTTCAGGTTCTGGCACACATGGTAGAGTGATCGTCTCTCAATCCAGAGGTTGGGGGTTTGATCCCGGGCCATTGTGACAATGTCGAAGTGTCCTTGAGCAAGACACTGAACCCCCAGTTGCTCCTGATGCTGCGTCATCAAGAGGCAAATGAGGAAACAGTGTTAAAGCGTCTCATTTGGGGTTGATGTCAAGTTGGCCCCCATTCGTGTGTCGGTATGTGTGGATGCTTTTTAAAATACAACACCAATGCTGGAAATGTAACACTTTTGAATTTGCGGTGTGCACATAAATTATTTTTGGTTGTGTGTGTTTCTACATTTGCAGTATATTTGATATTATTTGTTTTAAAACCAAAACTATGAGGTACTATTTGGTGAAGGGGGGGTTATGGTCTACTGAGTGCTAATTTAGTTGTTGACATTTGTGCGTGACTGCTGGCCTGCGTTTGCGTTGAGTAACTGTGTGCGTTTGGGTTGTCGTTTGTTTCAACTCAACAAAGCCGTTCGAGTGTGAAGGAGGGTCACGACAGAGCAGAAACGCATTTTCGGCGAAGAAGTGATTGTCAGGGGACACATTCAGGCAAGTGAAGTGAAATTTACTGCTTCATCAAGCTGTTTGGTTTTTGCTCTGTGGGCAGTCAGTACCATACGTGACACACGCACACGTTCACACACGCACGCACGCGCACTGTGCAGAGTATTTGTATTTTGAAGGAAACACACACTGGCTTGACTTTACAGATCCAAGATGAAAGTCCACCTCTCTCAGTCGATGAAGGTCACAGTCTGCATACCGTATGGATATATGTCAGGGGGATGGTGTAGCAGACGGCCAGTAGATTCAGCCTCATTCTTATGAAAGCGTGCTTGGATAAAAGACGAATAGAGGTGATCGGGGAGGATGTAGAGTGATAGAACCGAAACAATGAAAAAAAAGCAAGGTGGGGGTAGAGGTTCAGTTACAATGCAATTGATATCATGTGAAAGCACTGCATATTCTTTCCTTGTTCTGTCTTTTTTTTTTCCATTGCTCTCACTGTGCGGAATGGATGGAGGTCATTCATTATCTGCTGGCCCACTGGGACCAATGTCTTCCTCAGCAGTTTAAACAACCACCCACCACAGCAGTGGGGGAGGACTCAAAGAGGGCTTGAGGTGTTCATGGTAGCCATGTTGGTCTACTCACAAGATGCTAAAGCCTGCAATATTCTCATGTCTTGGACATAGTATTTTAAATGTTCTTGAAAGCGCTTTGTTACAGCGGTTGTGGAAGCGCTATATAAATAATGATATATTGTACTGTATTGCATTCCCTTTAGCGTAGCTCCATCTAGTGGATGCACAACGTAACCACAGCCACTATTGTGGCACCTTATAATGCAATGCGCCCTACATCTTGAAACAGTTTTAAAATAGGCCATTTTAGAATGTGCGCGAGCGTTAAACGCCAAAGCACCTTATAGTGCAGGAAATGCGGAAAACATTTTTCAAATCAATTTGAAAAATTCCACCACATTTCCTCTTGTAATGACAACCCCTGCCCCAAACATCCAAGTGACGCAAACTGTTGTCGCCGCAGTAGCAGTGCTAGTGCATTCACAGTGCCACTAACAATGCAGTTTTTTTAACTTTTCCAGAACATGGTCATTAATAATTTCTTGATTATGGTACGCGTATGCACGTGCACACACACTCGCACACACACACACAAATGTTGAGGAACGATAAGTGTGGGCAGTAGTTCTGTACCGCTTTCCGATGCTAATTGAGGTTAATGAGTGTAAATGGTAAGTAAAAACACATTAATGAGCGTAATTAAGATTACCATGTGTTTGAGACAAAGTCAGTTGGAAATCCCACAGCGACCGACGATGATTTTTCTACCCCTCCGCTGTCAGAGATTGAAATACAGCCCCTTGATTGAGAATTTATACAGCGCCATAAAAATAAAATACCTCTTGGGTTATCTATTTGTTTTAGCACGCAGTCGGTAATGACTTCGTCTTGGACGTGAATGAGGTGAAGACAAGACAGAATGCTGTACATACACACAAAAGGTACGAAAAAACCCAAAAACAAAGACAAGTGTGCAGAAAGTGGTTGTGCATATTTAAACTGCATCAGCCGGCCTCAATGTCGCACTAAGGCATGCCAACACATCACGCACTCACTTCTTGGCCTAACGAGAGACAGCTCAAGATAAATAGGAAGATGACATCACCTCCATTTCAATAAAGGCGACCTGACTCCTCCCGCCCTTGTAACTTGCCTCTGCAAAGAAGACAAAAGTCAGCTTCAAAGTTGCGAATTATGTTTCATTTTATCGGTTTCAAAGATTTCGATTCTGGAGTAGTAAAAACCAATGCTACACTTAATCTAAATTTACATTTGCAGCAAAATGTTGCCAAGCACGGTTTTAAAAGAACTGCAAAATCTAATGCTGGACTGGATTATATTCTAAATGTAATCTAAGTATGTTTAAAAACAGCATTCATTATAGCTGCTCTTATACATGTGAATGAAATGGACTCGTATTATGTTCTGCCATGAAATAATGCATTTTGAATAAATAAGTAAATAGATAAATAAATGTACACGCCAAAGACGACGTTTGAAAAAAGCTTTGGTAAAACACATCTTGTATGTTATTAAAAGAACAAGATGCAAAGAAGGGAACACATGAATGTGGCGTCAAACTTGTGTCTTAAATGCCATACTACTAATAACTACAGTTACGCACGAGTGACTGACACAAATAAGACAAAATAATTTGCACAAAAAAAATGTGTCATGACAAAGGCCTATATTTTGGAACATCAGAGCCAAGGTGCAGTCTTGTATTAACCCGTCCATGCACCCTGTAACCTGACAACATGATAAGCTGTCCACTGTAGTGACCGCTGTCCTTGGAAGTTCCTTAAAGCGATTACAAGTACAAGTATCTTAAAAGAAAAGTAGCATAGTATTTGTACTCGGTCACCTTACTTGAAGGTGTTAAGGACAAACGTCAAGAAAACCCAGGATGTACCTGTTTTAAATAATTCGATGTTGCACATAATATTTTAAAGGAAGTTTCTAAACTCCAGTATCAATGGTTTAATACATCCAACCTTATGAGTGATAGAAAATGCCAGACAATTACTCGACTGTAACATCAATCTAGCGGAACTCACGGGTACCAAAGCTGCCATTATTTTATGAACACAGAATTGTACACACACACACACACACACACACACACACGCACACACGTGAGTGTGCGTGTGTGTGTGTGTGTGTGTGTGTGAATGAGAGGGGAATGGGGTGCGGGGAGGTGGGGTGAGGGTGGGGGGTTAAAAGAGGACAAGGGGGCAGAAATCAATACATTTTATCTGAAAGCCCTTGTGTAGCAGAAACAGAGACATGAAGCAAAAAAAGCAGGAGACAGAAAAGAGGTGAAGAAGTTCAATAGAAAAGGAAGCAAGGAGGAAAGGCCTGTCAATCATCTTGACCTGATTCAGGAGGACGTTGCTCCATTCGTGAACGGAAGCCACACCACTTTTTATTGTGAACGGATTTGTCTCCCGCAAACACAATGAAATAAAAACACAACCATGATGGAGAGACATATGAGGACCTGTAACTGAAAAAAAAATGCCGTGTTTAATTTACTCAATTTCGTTTCACCAAGCGGTCGCACAAATAAAATCATCTGGATCCAGTTACATTTTTTAAAGCAGATGGCTAGATTATATGTGTTTTATTTTTGACTTTAAATTGAGAATTATTAGTGATAATGGATGGATGGATGAATGGTAATAATTCATTTGAATGATTTATTGCCGGGTGGCCCGGTGGTCCAGTGATTAGCGTGTCGACCTCACAGTGAAGAGGTCATGGGTGCATTCCTTCTCTGGCCTTCCTGTGTGGAGTGTGGAGTGTTCTCCCCGGGCCTGCGTGGGTTTTTTCCGGGTAATCTGGTTTCCTCCCACATTCCCAAAACACGCATGGCAGATTGATTTAATACTAAATTGTTCCTAGGTGTGAGTGTGAGCGCGGATGCTTGTTCTCGTCTCTGTGTGCCCTGCGATTGGCTGGCAACCGGTTCAGGGTGTCCCCCGCCTACTGCCCAAAGACAGCTAGGATAGGCCCCAGCACCCTGCGCGACCCTTGTGAGGATAAAGCGGATCGGAAAATGGATGGATGGATGAATTATCGCCCAGTTTTTGATGGCCCCAAGTTCCGCGGCACCTTTAGCATCTTCCTATATGGCGGAATGGGCAATTCGCAATACCCAGTCTTCTTCATGCCATTATCATTGTGTTAAAGAGGCAACATTTTACAAGTGCTTTGAGTACCAGGCTACCTTCTAGGAGGAACCAAAGGAATCCAAATGATTAGTGTGCACATAGCATCAATTTACACCAGTGACCTACACATGCGCGTACTTAGCCAGATGCTAGTTCCACTATGTCTCCGCAAACGACTTTACAGCAGTGTTCTCTGTTATTGAATGAGAGCATATTACTGTCAACTCTCATTTGTAGCCGTGACGCAGCACACACAGTAAAAACTTTTGGATTCATTTCTCTTTGCAGAATCCGTTTCATCTTCTCCCCCTTTGAGAATTGCGGAAGTGAGGCTGAGAAAGCTTTTAGACAGATGGATGCTCTGTTAAAGCTTAGCTGGCGGAGTCACACGTTTTAATGGTTAGTGTACAAACAACATCGACTCTTATATAGTAGTGATGCAATTTACTTGAATGGTAATGACCATTTTGAGTCTATCAAGGTGTTTTGTTATCAAGCATTCCAAAGTAGGAAATAGGACAAAACGTCCATCAAGACATCCAACAAATAGAACTTTTTCCATTCATCTGTGGGTGTACAGTACTTGAATAACTTAAAGCAGAAACAGCTATATCATAAAATATAGATTTGCAAACATTAAGTAATGTTTCACTGACTCTTAACTGCAGCGAATATAGCCGAAAAAAAAAAAAAAAAGATTTAAAGCAACAGGGAATATCAAGAATTCTGTTTGATTCCACGGATTGTGCATACTTATGATTTATTGAAATCATGGGGGAGAAAGAAAAGTGATTCATATTCATGCTGTGCTAAAGAAAAATCCTCATTATACATGTCTATCCATCCATCCATTATCCATGCCGGTTATCCTCCCAGCTGTCTTCGGGCAACGGGCGGAGTACACCCTGAACTGGTTGCCAGCCAATCGCAGTGCAAACATCGACGAACAACCATCCGAGCTCACACTCACACCTAGCGACAATTTTGAGTGTTCAATCAGCCTGCCATGCATGTTTTTGGAATGTGGGAGGAAACCGGAGTACCCGGAGAAAACCCACGCAAACTTCCGGAGCCGGAATCAGACGCTGCACCTCTGCACTGTGAGGCATACGTGCTAGCCAGTCGTCCACCGCAGACTCAGATAAATAACAATCACAAAAGAAATGCATTTGTCGAAAAGCGAGAGGCCGACAAAGTAGTCAACAGAAATAACTGGCGACATAAAACAGGAAAACCGAATGAGAAACAAAAAGTGCTTACAAACGGCAAGGTACAGTACCGCACAGAAAATACACAAAACGATAATGAAAATGAGTCCAATCTTTCGGAACATGAAAAACGGCACTTGGGCAAGAACTGCGAAAAAAGAGCAATCATCCGGCAGGGAGATCATGAATTTGGCAGTCCTTAAATCCACTGAAGCTTGATTGGGAGATGACAGACAGGTGCACCGCTGAAGGGGTCACGCCCACTCTTCAGCTTGTGCTGGAACAAAACAAAAACTAAGCAGAGCAGAACATGACAAACCCGGCAATCCCGCATTCCTGTGCGGACTGGGTAGAATACAACAGATTTACCCGATGTGGCCTGAAAATGTCTCTGATGATGAATAAAATTGCCGGCAATGCGTCTGGTCAAAATATTTTGCATCGACCATTTTTTGTGATCGCTTTGATCGCATTGATCGACTTTCTTTTTTTCACCAGCCCTCCCTTAAACCGGGGTTGGATTTTACATTGGCAGCCATTGCAAGCCACATGAAGCTTCTGTGAGGTTGCATCACGACAGTAAATTAATCTGTCTGTCAGGGTCTTCATTTATTCACTCCCAAAAAAGTGATCCCAATGTCTCCCACCTCATCCACATCGGCAACTTTGAGCTAAATCAATCCATGGCGACAGTTTGACCTTGGAGATCATTTCCATGTCCTTTTGTCGTACTATATATACTGCTATCTTAATAACAGTGACAGCCTGGATTGTATATGTCAAAGAAAGGGTGAGGGGGGGGACATCACAAGTGGAAGTTGAAAAAAAAAGTATAACAACTGTAGTTGCCTTTTAAGGCCTGATGGATGATGTCCAGCATCAATAGAAGGTAATGGTAGTGCACACACACACACACACACACACACACACACACACACACACACACACACACACACACACTGCCTCCACTGTTTAGATTGACCCCTCTTTACTTATCTTGCCTGTAACCTTCATTTCAATTTCTTTATTAAAATGTCTCCCATTGTTTTATGAGACTTGGCCCATTTGTTCCAATGTACGAGGTGAGGCTGATAAATTTGCCGATGTACGGTAAAGGGCAAGGCTTTTGCGTACTCACGTTGGCTGACATGTTTGGCACCAGTTGGTTCAACTTTTTTTGTGAGAGTGGAGGACGTATTGATCCTCATAAAGGGTTCCTGTTGACCATAATGAAGCTTGAGGTTGGAAAGGTGTCCTTTAGCGTAGTTTCAGCAAAATCGCACTTTATCAACTTTCTAGGCACCACTTACTGATGTCTACTGTTGTATAGTTGTTGTTTTGGAATAATGTATATAATTAGACAATACATCCATCCATCCATCCATTTTCCGATCTGCTTAACCTCACAAGGGTCACGGGGGGGTGCTGAAGCCTATCCCAGCTGTCTCTGGGCAGTCGTCAGGGGACACCCTGAACCGGTTGCCAGCCGATCGCAGGGCACACAGAGACGAACAACCATCCACGCTCACACTCACACTGATGTACAATTTCAAGTGTTCAATCAACCTGCCATGCATGTTTTTGGAAAACCGGAGTACCCGGAGAAAACCCACACAGGCCCGGGAGAACATGCAAACTCCACACAGGGAGGCCAAAACCGGGAACGAACCCATGACTTCTTCACTGTAAGGTCGACGCGCTAACCACTGGACCACCAGGCCGCCCTAGACAATGCATAGAATACGAAGATGATTTTATGTTAAATAAAAACATTTGTTTCAATGAATGCCTCGCCCACACCTCATAAAAGCCCAGTACAGCCACTTACTTGCGTGGCATTCAGTGAAATTTTCCTTTCCTGTGACTGTGTTCAAGTCAACGAAATGAAATACAGAGAATGATGGCAAAATTGACATTGAGGCAAAAAAAAAACAATCCAAAAATGCAACATCTAAATGGAAACGTGCAAAATGTAAACAATGCAAATGTACGTACTTTGACATGACCCTTATTTCTGTTAAGATGTTTAAGTTTTCACACAGACATTGTTTAACTTCTTGTTTCTTTCCTCTGTCATTGTCCCAAAAAAAAGGAAACCCATACGTTTGTAATTTTCCTGTATCGTAATTTTCTCTCTCACTCGATTCTTCAAAAGTTCCTTAGCTTTGCACACAGAGGTATTATGACTTGATTGATTGCTTCAGCCCTTGTTGATCCTCGCACTCATTTGAAACGCAGCACAAGTGTTTTCAATAATCCCACGGATTTAACGGGTTGTAAACACACCGCGATCTTCATCAAAATGCTATCGCTTTGCTTGTTTATTTGCAAGTTTATATGTAACGTTCCGCTTGATTTTCTCACTTCTGCCGGAGCGTTTCCAATTTTGACAAGCACTGATTCATCCCTGTTGCAATTACATCTACAACCTACCCATTTTATAATGGCTCACTTGCCCATGACAGCAAAAACACAAAATCACTATATCTGCTGTTTCAGTGTGTGTGTTGGCTCCACTGCATCTCTTTCCACGTGTCCATTGCGAGAGAAGCCATCATGCATATTAAAGTTTTATGGCCACATTCATTATTTAGAAAAATGAAATATAATTCCAAACAAAGCCACACCCCCAAAAAATGCCATGGCAATGTTTTACCCCCTTTTTTTTTTTTTTTTTTTGGAAGCCATTTCAAAATTCCTCCATCCAAGATGGTTTATTTGATCTCCTGAACTGCTGGGTTGGGAAATGTTTGTCTCAGCAGATTTAGTTGATTTGCTTCGAATCACAGATAGAGATATGCAATCAGTCAACTCATATTTCCACACTACGGTATGTCTATAAATTACATTGTCTGTGTTTTATTACCGATTGATGTACTGTAGTATCTTACATAATCACGGTTCATTGGTACGTTTGGGTAACAATGTTGCTAGCCATTTAGCTGTAAAACACGCACTCGCACAATTTTTGTTTCCAATCAATGAAACGTATCCACATTGCCAGTGTTCATGTCTATTTGGAAGTTGCCAGCTTGCTTTGGTTCGTTAGCTTAGCGGCTAATTTGCCAGACAGTTAGCCTTACTGCTACTAAATATTTTTGTATTTTATTTTTTTATGGGTGACTTTAAGTAGCAAGTCGTCTGCTGTGGGATAGCCACTAGCAATGTAGCATAGTTGCCTTGTAATGTTGTTACGATCCTCCCATCATTGGGGCCTAAACAAATACATGTAGGGAGTAACTTACATGATGAACGGAAGACGAAAGGAGCTATAGGATTATCAAAGATATGAAGCAAAGTAAGCAGCCTACTTTCTGAAGGATAATAATAATAATTTTATGTGATGTAGATTTCACTCTAAGACATGGACAACATAAATATGAATTCGTACTTAGCGTCCATCCAGTAGAGTGGTAGTGTTTGAATGAATGTTGGCAATTATATTGAGAATGCAAAACTCACCACCTTTGCCCGAAATCAAGAAACAAGATTACCTGATGCATTTATTGGAATTTTGTCTTTTATTGATTGAAAGATTAGTAGCACAATCAACGCTGGTTTGTGCATGCAGTCACAGTACATAAAAAAAAATACATTTAAGGCAACACAGTTTTCCTCGTCCCTGAAGATAACTTACTAAATTACAATTACAAATGACAGTTATTCATGCAAATAGTGTGCGTATATACGTACAGTATATGTGTGTGTGCGCGCGTGTGCGTATGGCTGTTGAAGGTGGTGCAACAAACACTCTTCTTTGCATAAATTGGTCCTTCGTATTTGCAGGCGCACGCATGTGACAGGGGTGCGAGCGGGTGGGGGTGAGTAGTCGGAGCAATCAATGCACAGCTACAGCTGGTTGAAGGGGACCAAATCCATTGAACAGTTGATTTGGTTCCATTTTACCAGCTTTAGCAAAGCATTTACATAAGTTGTTTGGGATGGGGAGAAAGTGGATTCTGGGACAGAAGGTTGTTGCAGCTGGAGAACCCATCTGGGTGGACACCTGCAAGGGCCAGACAAGGAAAAATAATGTCAGTTCATGTGGCTGGCGCATCGAAACAAGCATGCGCAACACACTCACACGAATACGGAGACACACAGTCAACACTCAGTCGCTGATAATCAGTCGTTGCCCTTGAAAAAGTGCCTGTTTTGCATTGAGGAAGCATAAGTATACAAAAAAAGGGAATGGAGTGAAGATGGAGGAAGTAGATGAAGAAAATTAACAGGATAAGGGAATGCAGAAAAGGAAAGCGCAAACAAGATGAAAATAGTGTGTGCGTGTGTGTACACGTGTGTGTGCGTGTGTGTCTTTCTGTCTGTCTGTAGAGAGCCTGAAGAGATAAGAAAGAAGCTACCAAAGTTGCAAAAAACAAGAAATTCATCACCTAAACTGTTAATAGCACAAATGAGGGCACGCAGGATGACCTCCAGCATTGCGCAACATTCGTCAGCTGTTAACGTCCCCCCCCCTCCTCATTTTTCTGCATTTCTGCGGACCATCCACTGTTTCGAGCTCCGCAGTGCCCGGATGATGCACTCAGCACTCTCGCCTCAGCGGGACACAATTCCTGGTTCTGTTAGGAAATTGCTTAACATATAATCATTAAAGGAATCACCCGTTCAAATAGAGTATTGACCCCGCAGTGGAAACCGTCAATATTTTCTGGCTGAATATGTAAACCTTCTTTTCACTAAAGCGAGAGCACATAACTCTTGGCATCCCTTCACTGGCTCCCGATACAATTTGGAGATCCTATTATTTCTTTTCAATTCTTTAAATGGCCTCGCTCCACTTTACCTCTCTGAGCTCCTCCGCTCCTACACACCTGCCCGATGCCTCAGGTCAGATATTATTAGAGGTACCAAGAACTAAGCGGAGGCTCAGAGGGGATCGAGCCTTTTTCCGTTTCTGGTCCCTCTCTTTGGAATGACCTCCCACTGAATATTCGGCAAGCCCCCTCGCGGCCCATCTTTAACACTCGTCTCAAAATTCATTTTTATTCTTTGGCTTTTGACTAAGCATGATATTTTGTTTTGGTGCTTTCTACTGCCTTTGTTGCTAATTTATTATTTTATTGTTTGTTGTTGTCCAAATAATCTTTGTTCCATGTACAGCACTTTGTATACAGCGGTGGTTGTTTTAAAGTGCTCTATAAATACGGTTGGGTTGAGTTGAAAATAGCAAATGTATACATCGAATGTCCAATCAAACAATCCACTAAAAGCAGTTTACTATAGACCTCCAAACTATTTGACAAACTCTATGAACTATTTATGCTGCGTCATGTTTGCAGCTGCAGGTTCTCTCCCTCAGGGCTGGCCTCTTGTCTATTCCGGGTGTGTGCTGTCCACTGCATTCCTGGCCTTATATTGAAAGACAGAAAGGCGAAGGACTGGGTGGGGACAGTTTGACACCAACAGCGAGGGACAAGGCGGGGCATGACGCAGTGGGAAAGTCAGTCAAGGGGGTCACAGCGGGAAGGTCAGTCACGGTGCAAGGTATCCCTGGGGACCCGCTCGCAGTACGTGTGGTGTGAGGGAACAGCTGCCAACCCAACACCGGGTTCGCCACTTCCAAGTCAGTCTCACAGCAGACTCTGTCACTCTAGTTCACGGTCTTATTTTCCATTTCCTGGCCTGACGCCAGAACCTTACGAGCCCAACTTGCCATCACTCACACTGCTCAGAGTGTCGGCTTCTGTTTTCCCTCAGCTTCCCTCTCAGCCTTCTCCCCTAATCAGCCCAAAGCGGATCTCAGCGAGCGACCCGCTGTCGAGTTACAGCGTGAGTGCCACGGGCGAGGCCTTGCAAACCTCAATGCGCCACATCCTGTCGCTCTCTCACCGCGACCAACTGATCAAGAGGCCTGGGCAACAGCGAGGCCGCTGTTACAAAATATCCATTAAAATCCACTTAAGAAGGCAATAATCCTCGGTAATGCTGCATCGGAATGAAGCACATATAGACATGGCAACCTAATGATGTCGCATGTCTGATGAGAGTGTCTGCCAGTTTGGTAATTAGCTTAATGCGAGGCCCACTATAGCAATGAAACAAAAGTTGACCTGTGGTCAGCTGTAAATGTAATCATCTGGGCCCAATTCCTGCTGCTCTTGCTCAGATTAGTTGAAGAAAATGGGAGTAAAAACACAAGTGCTCCATATATATTTTCTTTTAGGTTATTATTGTTGACTGGTGAAAAACATGAACAGCTAAAAATATATATATATTTTGATTTTTTCCAAAAACATGCATGGCAAGCTAATTGAACACTCTAAGCTGCCCCTAGGTGTGAGTGTAAGCGTGGATGGTTGTTCGGCTATGTGTGTCCTGTGATTGGCTGGCAACCGGTTCAGGGTGTCCCCCGCCTACTGCCCGAAGATACCTATGATAGGGTCCAGCACCCCCCGCGACCCTTGTTAGGATAAGTTGAAAAGTGTTTGATGCATAATCAAAAGCTTTGACAACAAATGTTTCCATTTAGGTCAAAAAACAAATACAGACTAATCTTCTACAGGTATTTTGGATTAATATCTTTACATCCAACTCCAGAGGCCTCACCAGTCACCTCACCGCGCGCCACTGCAAATGAGCAACCTCAGTCCAAATCTAATGGTGGCCTGATATTTTTCCACTGTTGTGTAAGTCTGATATAAGACAATACTGGAGCTAATGCAAACATTCAAGGTGGATCAAATATAAATGGTGCACTAAAACCCCACTCATCATTTGGGTCGGTCATGCTAACGATGGTGCAGTCCACGGTCGACAATAGCTAACTGGCCACTCTGCCATCCCGCCGCTCCCCGCGCATCGACTCAGCATTATTTCAGCATTTTAGAGCCTGATCGGTTAATCAGAACAAGAGCTGGGGGTGTCACGGAACCCTTTTTTTTTTTTATTATCCGCTTTACACTCGCTGAAGATAAAACACGTCTTCTTGAAAAAAATAAAATAAAACAAAACAACGCGTGATGACCTTGCATGGCAACTTCGGCTCAGGTACTGAAATGCTACCGCGAAAAATGTAGCCGTTATCATTTGACATTCCTCTATGGGTTAATGCAGTTGGTGATAATGCTATCTACTCCCCGCGGTCGCTTGCTTGACCTTGTGTCACTGCTGTGTTTGTCACAGAGCGCACGCAAACGAACCCGTGAGCACCTTTGGTCGTGATCCTGAACAAAATCTTAAATGCCGTGATAGTGGAGGACCTTATTGAGCGTTCTATATGTTGTGATTTTTGCAGTGTTTGTCTTCTTTTTTTTTTTTACATCGTAACGATTTAATCCTCAAAGCGCTTTAATTCCCTCACCTTTTAATCCAACAGCAACACCCTGCAGACAATCAATAGCTATTTAGATGATATATTTAATTATATCCACTCCTCTTTGGTACACACTTGTCCTGCCTTTCTTTGAGGATGATCGCACTATGTCATTTATTTTTGCCCATTGAAACATTTCGGGATTCAAGAATCTTGATCATGCTCCATATACAGCAAAAGGAGGTGTCAATCTAAAATGTGTCAGAACTTGCTTTAACCCAGCAACGTGACACATTTCTGATACCTTTTTACATCAGTAAGTTTGGTTATGATACAAAATGTTAGCAAAAAGTAATGAGCGGCATTTATTGATTGGCAGACACACACCGTACACTGAGCATACTGCAACAAAAATGTGGACATTAACACATCTGCCAAGGAGATTTTTCTCATTTTTTTGTAACCACAGTTTTTTTCTGGTTTGTTTGTTCACATACTTATGCAAAAACTGCTCAACATAATTCCACAAAATATATCCGGTTTTGTCGACATCATTTTGCATGACCTCAATGACTTCAATGTATCTTAAAAAGCCTTAATTCAGTTATGGCAGTTGCACGCCTTGCATGCATACGTTCAAGTTTGGCCAATTCTCCTGTACACACCTCTGACACACACACACACCTTCGAGATCCATTCGGAAAATGCATCGCACTTTGAATGTGAAATAAACTTGTGTCGCTGATCCAGAAGTTAAATCGTCGCCAGTGATGTCTGAACCACTCACTTATCTAACAGTGCAGTTCAAATGTTACTTAAGACTTTTACATTTCATAAAAAAAATATTTTATCATTGTAACAGATTATATTTTAATTATACAGTATTTGCTAAACAGGATCCATTGTTCATTGCAGGATGCAAATATTACAGTTAAGAATATAACTCAAAACAGAAGAAAAAAACCTAATGCTCCTCCTATGAACGGTAAAAGCAATAGTTTCATTTATCTCTGCTCTCCTATGTGCAGATTTGTGTTGGTTAAAACGCACTATAGAGTAGTTTCAGGAAGAATGTGCCGAATAAATCATATCTCCATGTATGCTGTATATCGGCACCCCCTCCCACGCATAACTTGAATGACAGAAATAACAAAGACAAGAATAACGTCTCTACCGATGTTGATTGTGATTTTTATGTGTCGAGAAAATACCGAGATGAAGTTTCAAACAATGTTGTTTCACCCTTTCACGCAACCTGTAACCTGATAACATGATAAGCTGTCCACTTTCGCAACTCCCTTAAAGAGTTAAAGATGCTTAAGTCTTTATTGTCTCGGCCAATTATATGATGGGAAACGAAGCTCACATGTGGGTATATACGATGTGTGTGCGTTTGTGAGTGTTTTATATGTATACATGCATTGCACGATGGGGAAATTAATGGCAAATAGATAAAAAAGACCTTTTGTGATGAAGGAAAAAGCTTCACGTTTTCTCATTAAATGAGATTGGATTGAGATGACGAAAGGCACAGGCAAAGGTCAATGAAACAATCTCAGGTACTGGATTTGTGTATTTGCACGCTTTTTCTTTTCTTTTGAAGGACTTCCTTCATTGTCAACGTGGAGAAGATGCGGTTTCAACTTGCGGGAGAGTGATGTCATGATCCACACTCGCCAAGCTGCCGCAACCCTGCCTTTTATCTTCACCTTCCTGTCTGTATCGGTGACTCTGATTCATACGCTGAGCACGCTCCGATGCCGCCCCTCCTCCACCAACCCCGCCCCCTTTCAACCGGCCACCACTTCTACTTATTTAAGCCTTGATTCATTCGAAGCTGTAGTGGGGTCACATAGGTGTGTACTTGATATACATTCTGTCCAATGCAATTAAAAACACATGAAGTTACTTTTTTGGCTCCCTGCTAGGAATTCTACAGTATATGTACTAGTGATGTATACCGTATTTTCACGACCGTAAGGCGCAATTAAAAGTCTTAAATTTTCTCCAAAGTGGACAGGACGCCTTATAATGCGGAGCATCTAGTGTATGAGCCGAGTTCCAAATCCTGACTGAGAGCCGACACGCTGTTTATATAGAGAAAAGGCGGAAGTGAGCGTGAACAGGCATGCGGGAAAGCAGCCAGCCAATCAGTGAAGGGTAGGCGTGTAAGTGGCCCGCGAGTGTGACCAGGCGTGCGGGAAAGCAGCCGGCCAATCAGTGAAGGGTGGGCGTGTAAGTGGCCGTGAGTGAGGACGTGAGAGAGGCCAGCCATGCGAGAAAGCAGCCGGCCAATCAGTGAAGGGTGGGCGTGCCACATGGCAATGAGAGTGACGAGAGGGAACCCGGCGTTTTTTATGGACTACCGGTACTTGCACAATTGTTCAATTCGGATACAGAAGATGAGGACTTTGATGGATTTCTGGATGATGATTGATCGAAAAACGTGAGTAAATTGTAAGATGGCTAAATAAAGTACAACCGATCTCAGTTTTGCTTCCGTTGCCTTTTTAAAAACGTGTTTTTAGCATGTCTTAGCATGCTACGCTATGCTTCAAGCTAACGTGTTTTTAGCGTGCGTGCATGCATGCCGTATGTTTAAACTGGCGTATGTTTTACCACCCCTGGCTGCGGCCAATAATACAGTGCGTTTTGTGTATGTGTCAAACACAGAAATAGCACCTGTTACTGAGACTGCGCCCTACAACACGGTGCGCCGAATGGTCGTGAAAATACGGTAAGTTTAAATTTGTGGACCTCTAAGAGTATCCCTGTCATCAAACACGCGCGGCCGCAGTTAAAAGTACACTCAGAAACTCACAATTGCTTGAAATCTTTCATTCATCATCGATTTTCTGGACTACTTATCCTCATCCGGGGGTCCCGGGTGACCTGGAGCCAAACCCAGCTGACTTTGGGCAGAGGTGGGGTAACCCTGAACTGGGCATCAGCCAATCGCAGGGCACATACGGGATAAACAAAACAAGCATTCACACTTATATTTACACCTCAGGACAATTTAGGGCACGTCTCAATTTGTGGGACGCATGGATTGAGCTTCAAACGCTGTATGCGAACACTGGATCCTCAACTGCCTGTTTTAGAATTCTCTCGACTCCAATACACCCGATTCAATTGAATCGTTTCAGGCTTCTACCGAGCTTGCTGGTGAGATGATCGTTTGAATGAGGTGTGTTGAAGTATAGAGAGAGACCTCTAAAACAGGCAGGATCCGGCTCTCGAGGAACCGGAATTCCCTACCCCTGCTGGAGAGTCACAATGTCTGTTTCTCAGCATACTCAACACGGTCGTGTTGAGTATACAGTATAAACCATGAATACAATTATTTATATTTATAATGCCAATACAGTGATCCCTCACTTATCGCGGTTAAAGGGGACCAAGACCTCCCGCGAAAGAGGAAAATCCGGGAAGTACGTACGCCCCCCCTGTACAGGTATATGTACATGTGTATGAGTATATAAAATATTTATAAGACCAAATTTAATGGTATACGTACATGCATGTAGAAGTAAATGTTTGTAGTAATTAACATTACTTAATGCTATATACTATATATATATATATATATATATATATATATATATATATATATATATATATATATATATATGTGTATGTATATATATATATATATATATATATATATATATATATATATATATATATATATATATATATATATATATAGATATAGATATAAAGATATATATATAAGATATATAAATTAGGTTATGTTAGTGTATAAATAACAAAATACAGTAAACATAAACATGAAATACACATGTAGTACTGTATATGTTGCTCTATGTGACTCACTGTTGTTTTGCTGACTTTCGCTGACTCTCGCGGACCTTTTGCGGCATTTTCGCTATTTATTTTTTATTTTTGATGAATACTTTGGAAAAATCCGCCATGCACTGAAAACGCGATAAGTGAACCGCAAAGTGACGAGGCATCACTGTAGTATGAATGCTTTTCTCTCCGAATTCATGTAGTTCATCCATCCATTCATTCCCTGAATCACGAGAGTCGCGGAAATGCTGGAGTCTATCTCATTGAGAGAAGTGGTATGAACTTGACACCTTGTCAATCACAGGGTCATACAGCTCAAATGATAAGACAAATAATAAGACATCGGATTGAAACCATCAGCTCATCAGCAAGCTCCGTAGAAGCCTGAATTGATCATGATCAAGTGAATCGGGTAAGTTGAAGTCGGAAAGATCGAAAACAGGCAGGACATGGCTCTCGAGGAACCGGGAGTTCCCTGCCCCTGTAATAGGAGCTTTTTTTTTTTAATGCAGTATTACAGTGTGATTGATTCTCTCTCTGCATGCGCACACCTATTTGAGGTTGGAGGTGTGCTCACTTGTTTCACAGTTAATGGAATTTGATCCCGCCAAGGTAATGCACCGATATCGTTGGATCCGGCGGGGTGAGGGAGGGAGGCGGGGGTTGAGAATGCATTCACTGTTCTACAAAATGGACCCCATAAGTGGTACAACAGCCTGAGGCCAGCACACACACACTCCCGCTGTTAACACTAATAAAAGGTTGTTCTTCTTTTTCCTTCTTCCGTACACGAAAGCTCCAAGTTTTGCCGCATCTCTGCTGCTGATTCAGCGCTTCTTGCAAGTGTGCAACGCTCACTCGTACAGACGGTAATCCAGCGTTCATATACTGTAATAGTCTCAGGGCCAGAAAATGGAAGCAATTATCGCAAAGCACACAACGATCTGGGGAACAGATCACAACGCGTAACTCTTTATGGTTTCGGGAGATTTACTTTGAGGCGCTCGTGCACTGTACGACCGAGTCCTCATCCTTGATTGTTTTTCTCTTTTTTTTGTTGGCATATCGACCACTGAATCCATGTGTTTCTTGTTAGCTAAACACACACAAAAGCGTTTTAATGTTACCTTGGCTTACTTTTTCCAGTCCCTTGTCCTTTTCTATTCCTCCGCCGCCAACCTGTGCACTTCAACTTCTATTTCTGTCTCTCTTCCTGTGTTTTTCTTTCACTCGCCGTGTCCTGACTCTGCACTCTTTTCCTCACCTTCCCCTGGATACGTCCACGTAATGAAGGGCAGCGGAGGACCCACTGAGCATCTTTGGCTCTCTCAAATGAGGGGCTACGGCATGTAGCGATCTTGGCACTCAATACTCATCCACGGCAGAGACATTTGATTTTTTACCGAGGTCAATCTTGTTTGACGACCAAGTCAGTGTGACATCGCAAACATTGAGAACTATGTAGCATGCCACAAGGTTAAGAACGGAGCGCTTGTCCAGAAGCCCGCACTTTACGACTGTAATTCTGTGCTCAGAAAAGCCAGAGAGACAAGTACTGTAAGTCCTTTTTTTTTTTAAACCACTGTACAGAGTTGTTATATAATAAAGCTTTCTGACTCATGATACAAGCACTTGTCAACTCATACATTTGCCTACATACTATAAACATAATCCAAATTTCCATCTGTCTCTCGAGATACATAAGAACGACATGGCCTCCACATATTTCATGTCAACATCGGTTAATTCAGTTGCATGCACACCAAAGGAAAATTGAAAAACATTTTTTCTAAGGAAATAAAATAAAAATGAAAACAAACTGAAACTACATTTTAGTCGATAAAACTCAAACGAATTTATATTTATATTACTGCGTGTCCATACAGATGATGGAAGGTCAAACAGTCTCTTGATAATTGTAGTTTATTTTGTTTTATTACAGCATATAGTTAAAAAAATAAAATAAATAATAAAAATGTAATTAAAATGGAGCATTTAAAAAAATAAAAACTTAAAAACTGGCTTTTAAAGCTATTTGATAAACTAATTAAATTTTAAAAAATAAGCAAAAGTCAAATCAAGATAAAACTACCTAGAATGAAAAAAAAAAGATTCTAACCATGGACACGTAATAAAAACGGATATCGCCCCACTTGCATGCGCCATTCATTCGAGAGAATGTCAAAATCTCCCTGTCCGCCCACGTACAAAATGTGCATATTTCTTCTTACAGACCAATTCAAATGCTTCAAGCATTTTCTTCCCATGAAAGTTTCAGTAGGATAACATAAATATAATGCATATTTAAATTGTAAAAAGTTGGTAATATCAGGCGACGTTAAGTGGCATATGCTATGTCCACAGGTTGTTTTTCTGTTCATTTGATTTCCTTGTCTTTCCTCTGTGAGAGTTGGTGGGCGGAGTCTGTTTCTGCGCACCTGCAAGCGATTGCAATCTGTTGGGTTTTATATGCCTTGCCGTCGTGGAGTGAAAACAGAGTTGTCAGATTATTACCTTTGTTCACGGCCATCTGGGGCTGTCGCTGTGGAATATTTTTAGAATCCATTATTCTCTGGATTATTCCATCAATTAATCGAATAATGGGATGCCATTTTATTTTACGTTAAAGGGCGTTACAAAACCACTTTGTTCCCCGATTATCATCCAACTTTTGCTGTTTATTTGGGATTGTTTAGTGAATAATAAAACATCGACACAATAGTTAAGCAGTATTACACGAGAGGGATTGATGTCGTGCTCACTAACATTTTTTAAACTGATTCAATAACTGGTTTGGTCATAATATATAATATACAGTATATTATAATAGTGTCCAAGTGCCTGTTCTGAATTTTCTGTATTGCTTACTACAGGTACATTATTAGCTTATTAGTCGTTTGCATTACTTACCTCACGTCACAACATATGCCGTTATCGCCATTGTTTATTTTATTTTATTTTTTTTACTTTAGTACTTTGTATCCATGGTTTCCATGTGTTTTTTGTTGATGACCCCAACGATTGTACTCCGTTTTCCTGTTTTCCTTGGGATCCTGAATTGAACCGCCTGAACACTCAAGACAGCAACCACCAATATCACAAGACAGTGGACCACATAAATGATTTTAAAGCTATTTCAAGGTGACTGTACTAAATAATAAACATTCTAGAATAGGAACAGATTGAGCATGCGGCCGGTAAGATGCACATGTTTGGGGAAGAGGTGGCGTGCCACTATGCTCTTGTTACTTCAATCACTTCACAACGACAGTGGATAACATACCGTGCACTCATTTGAAGACAGCAGTAACCCCCCTTCCCCACCCTCATATATGCTGTAATGGACCAGCTCTGGTGTCAGCAGCATCGCGTGATGTACAGAAAACACTTGGGGGAGCCATTATATTAAACTCCGGCTAACACAACTGTCTTGGAGCTCATTCTTTCCCTCCACCATCAACAATACACGCAAGCCTTACGCACAAAGCTGCCTGTGGAGGTATTCATTGTATCCAAATGGTTGAGAGGGTGCACCGGATTTACAGTCGCATGTCTGCCACTACACGGTCACAGTACCTGGACAGTATTTCAAGGTTTTCATTGCGCGTAGACACATTGCGGGGGTGCCCAGCGGGTTATATGGTGGTCATCTACAGCTACAACATCTATCGAAAGAAGCCACTGTACATGGCTTTTAGCACTAGGCACAAACTGAAAAAAAGCAAAACATTAAAGTACAAATTAGTGAAGCGTTTACAAATCCACGTTTCTGTTATGTTATTCAGTGAAACAAAATAGAGGAATGTCACACATTTTGAAGAGTCCACATAGATGCACATGGGAGGGTGCACGCGACACAAAGACACACACACACACACACACACACACACACACACACACACACACACACACACACACACACACACACGTGTTGTGTAGGGGTTGGGCCTTTGGCAGTCTAATGGAGTCTAATTCAAGCAGATGTCTGTTTAATTGATTGAAACAAATGATCTCAGCATTGATCTGATCTCCATCCCAGAGTGGGGACTGATCAGCTTCTTGGAGGAACAATGTGTTTGTTGTGTCAGACAAAGGGGACGCAATTATATGACTTTTGAGCTAAATGATTGGATTGGATAAACTTTATTGTCAAATGTACTGTATGTGTAACATACAGCACAGATGAAATTTCTTCCCTCTCAACATGAAACAAGAGGAGCCGCTGCGGGTGTCCGTGCCGCCATCAAAAGAAAAGTTAACAAAAAAAGACAAAATACAAAACAACACATGAGACACAGACAATCGTGCACTCTTAACCACTTTCCTGCAAATGACGAATCAAACGAACGAGTTGAATTTGGGTCAAGTTTCCAATTCTGAATAAATAAATGATTGAAATTGATTATATCATCAAAACTGTATATTGAAAAACAAATCTACTGCAACAGTGGACAGCTTATCATGTTATCAGGTTACAGGCTATCATGATTGGTGCATGAAAGGGATCATCAATAAATGGGAATCACACAGGGATGGTACATGGATTCCACTCTCCGGATGGGTCTTGGAAATGGAATAGAATTAGAATGTCTGCTGCGGTCAATGACAGAAGTGTATAAATCAACCATTCCTTTCCATGTTGTTGTCATGCATATCTTCCACGATTGCTCTATTTGTAGCTGCAGTGGGACTTTCTTATTCATTTTTGCTCTTGGGTTGGCTCACAGATGGGGAAGCAGTCAAGCAGCCGGTACCCAGGCAGTGAGGGAGAACGGGGAAAGAAGGTCGGGGCATCCCCGTATGTGTGTGCTGCATATGTGTGTGTGTTGCTGTTTCACTTGTAAAGGACCCCCTCCCACATGCAGTCATGCGGCTACGGCTGGCTCAGCATGGTGCCGCAGTCAGCATTGTTGCATATTTAATGTCCTGATGAGAGCTTCCACCTGCTGACACAGGAAAAGTGACAGAACAATACCCGCCCAGAACCCCATCCCCTTCTATCATACCAACCCCACCCCTTTCCATATAATACACGGTCAAACACCAACGCGGGACATTACATCAATCCAGTCAACGCCTCTTTTTGTCTTGCGATATATCACGCGCTCGCAGCTCCGTGACTGCCTCGAAAGCGCTTTGGGAATTCAATGGCAAGTGCATACTGCATTGTTGGATCTTTTAAATTTCATTTTGATTGTCACTCTCTGATGGTGTTTGCGTGACTACAAAGAAGGAGTCGAAACTTACAAGAAATCATGCGTCCACTAGATAGACTGTCGCTCTCCCGTTAAACGCTTGGCCCATGCTATCCATTAAGCATTTAATCACTGTACCATTGACCGGAAACAGGTGGTGTCTACCACTGACGTGTCTATTGGTGGGAAAAACGCGGCAGAATAATCAAGATGCTATTCAAAACTTCCCCATGAGCGCACAATAGAAACATGAAGTTCAATAAAATTAAAAGATACACTGATAGGGCTACCCCCAACAACCATCTGTGAGGCTACAGCAAACAACTGCTGACTTGTTCTTCCTGTTGCAGCATCTCCACGTTGCCACTTGGTAAATATTTCTGCAGCACTGAATCGACTGGATTCAGCCCGACCTTATCAGTCAGGGAGGACTACAACCCATCTTGTAGAGCTACACGTTCTTTACTCACAATGTTGCAGTCATTTTGCAGACATGTTTATATGATGAACAACTGGTTGGTTGTCAAACGTCCCGACCTGAGATACATACTTCTTTACATTCCATAGCTGCTCTTGTTCATATGGGCATATAAAGAAGTATGTCCCCCAAGTGGGCCACAGTCCTTGGTGACGTCAAGTCCTGGTTCCTTGGATCCCACCCGCACCCTATTGAGGGGCTGTGGCCATTCGAAGCCTATCCCAGCTGGCAAGAGGACCCCAGAACAACATCAGTTAAAACAGTAATAAAGTCTACTAAAACCACTTAGCAGTAAGTTTCAGTTACACACGTCAAGTTACTTCCCCTTAACACAATTTCTCTTCTGTTAACCTGAATTTCAATGGAGGAATAACATCCGGGTGGCCCGGTGGTCGGTGGTTAGCACATCGACCTCACAGTGCAGAGGTACCGGGTTCAATTCCAGCTCTGGCCTCCCTGTGTGGAGTTTGCATGTTCTACCTGGGCCTGCATGGGTTTTCTCCGGGTACTCTGGTTTCATCCCACATCCCATAAACCTGCATGGCAGGCTGATTGAACACTCGAAATTGTCCCTAGGTGTGAATGTGAGCATGGATTGTTGTTTGTCTCTGTGTGCCCAGCGATTGGCTGGCAACCGGTTCAGGGTGTCCACCGCCTCCTTACCCGAAGACAGCTGGGATAGGCTCCAGCACCCCCCGTAACCCTTGTGAGGATAAGTGGATCGGAAAATGGAAGAATGGATGGATGGAATAACAGCCAATCTGAGGACAAAAACTACCAAGGAAGGAAACTAAAATCAATAACTGAAACTGTGGGATGGAAGATACAGCACGATAACTATATATGGCTGCCAGAAGAATTCAATGGAAACACTGATGGAAAATATGAACTTGATTGCGCACGCAAACGGATGTGGAAGCTAATCTTACCGCGCGCAACTGGGATTGTGTCCGCAAATTGTCACACGGTTGGTTTTGCGCATTGCGCTGGCTGATTCTGCGTCTTTAAAATAGTGCGTCTGAGAGGGAGTTGCCAACCAGGCGCTATCACCGGACCGGGCTGCCGGTCCTCCTCATTTACAATTCCCTAATAAAGTGGCCTTCGGGATACAAATGGCTCGGCCATCCCAGGAGAACTTGCTGCTTATCTGAAATGCTGCATTGTGTTTACTTGAACTCAGCACGAAAAGAGGAATGCTGATGTAGTTTGCTTGGAATATTTTATACAGACAGTCCCGATCTAATCACCCATCCATCCATCCATTTTCTATACCGCTTCTCCACATTAGGGTCACAGGTGAGCTGGAGTCGAACCCACCTGACATGGAGTGAGAGGCGAACCAACCATCATTTACAGTCACATTCTAATGAACAATTGACAGTATTCAATTCAAGAGTTTTTGGGATTGGAGGGGAAGCAAGTGTACTGGGAGAACCCCCATGAAAGCATCGAGAGAACAGGAAGGCTGGAGCCCAAATTCAAACCCCACAACTTCACAACTGTGAATTGGATTTGGAAATCACGTTTACCACCCTGCCGTTCTCAACTATGAACTCTTGTCACATATTCACTGTTCAGTTTTGGAGGCCATTTTAAACCCATTTGCAATAGTACCACAACCTTTTAGGGAGGGAACTTACAATTTAGCAAAACCTAGTTGGGATTTGAGTAAAACAGTCCAAAACACCACACAGTGCTGTTCTGCTACTACACTTTGAGACCCAAGGTTGATTCATGGTCAAATTGTGCAAAGTGCATTTATCAGGAACTTGAAGCAGACTCCATGGCCTCGATCATATAAAGTTGGTTACAGGGAAATTACAGATACAGTATTGAAGACTGCCTTTCACTTGGATTGTACGCGGGTATGTGTATGTCTGACCATCCCCTTTTTTCCGCCTAACCTTCATAGCTATGTCACCTACAGTGGGATGATTATATAAAATATATGACAAACATGATAGCAATTAAAAATAATAATAATGCATTCAATGATCTTGTGAAGATTCAGGAGGTTCAAAGCACACTGTTGTCAAATTTCGGAATGATGTCAGTGGACATCAGAATCTGACTGGCTGCACCTTGATCCAAATCACTAAAATCGCATTACGTTACCTGCGGCGATACTTAGACATTGTTCCAGCAGGCGTAAAGTTAGCTCGTCTGCTTTTAGCCACCAAATTATCAGGTGTATCGGGGCACATGTCAAAGAAAACGTCCTCGAAACACTCAGATGAACCAAATTCCCAAACGAGAGGCTTTAGGCTTGCCTCGGCACAAAAATCCAGATAGTCATGGTTTTCACGCTCGAGTGCAGCTGCGCTGTCTAAAATTACCGAGCCCCACCTTTTACAAGTGGCCTACAGCTGTATGATGAAAGATGCTGGAATTAATCTAACAAACAAATCTAAATCGAAAAAAAGCTTGAGGAATAACAGCTGGAGGAACTAATTATGGATGAAATATTCAAGATGTAAAGTGAGCTAAATCTAGGATAAGTAATAGGAATCATTTTGGGACTAAATAGACACAAAAATGAGAGCCTAAACTGTAACATAACCGCTGTAGACATAATCTAAGAACCAGAACTGAGAACAATGCTCAACGCTAAAGCCGCACGACTAAAGACGCAGTACCAAAACTGCAATAATAATGCAGTATTTATGCTGATGTCTAAAAGTGCCGGACAAAAAAGTGCAGGGGCAGGCTAAAACCCAGACTTAAGTCCTAGGCCTAAAAAAAAAAATTGCAGCGCTATAAATTGCGGAGGTCTACGCATTCCTATAACATCTGGTGAGCATGTCATCCATCAGCATTGTCGCACACTTCACCTTGAGTGTGAAACCCCCCAGTTGTGGGGTGTGTGTGCATGTTGGAGGCGGGGCTGCAAAGAGGAAAATGAGGGAGATGTTGTACTTACCTACTGGCAGATGTTGGATTGCACCACCCCGCCACTTACACACACGCACATACACACACACACACACTCGCCCTCCTCAACTACCCCTCTGCGCTCACTCCCCGAAGCAAAGAAAGGAAGGAATTGACTCTCTTTGCTCTTCTTCTCCCTTCCTTCAGTCAGCGTAGCCCAGGTGCTGCCTCTGCAGTCTGTATTTCTCTTTCCTATCTGTTTCCCGCCTCCCTCTTCCCCGTGCGCTAAAGTTTTTTTTTCGTCCGGCACGCAAAAGCCAACCCCCCTTTTGGAGCAAGCGTGCACACAACACTTTCTCCAGGATCAATACCAATTTATAAGCAAATGTGCAAAGGCCAAGCTGTGCTTTTAATGAATTGAACCATCAGCCGCACCGGGCATTTAATGATCACTAGGTAAAGAAAAGGGTTAGTCGCAAAATTTGCATGTGTGTTGTGTGTTTGTGGGATTAAATTGGATGAACACTTGCGGCCCCTCCCCCATTAAAGATTTGATTGCACCGGTGGAACATTTACAACAATACAGACAAGACAGTCTTGATGTGTGAATGTTTCACCTTGCCCGTCAATGTGAAACTGCTGACACAGCACAATATTCTCATGAATAAAGGCTTTTTTCTTTTCATGCAGGACAAATAGACTGACAGAAAGGTTGTGGAAATTTGTGTTTGTGTCAAATGTGTTTTCCCGTGTCTCATGATTTGAACAAAAATCGGGTCAGTGAATCGTACTACCTCTGCACGCCCCCCACAAAACCCCTTTTCGTCATTTTGTAAATAGGGCCACGGCGGCAGCGCGCATCAGAGCTGCCTGCCCAGTCATTAAACGAAAAAGTCTCTAACATAAATCACGCTCATCCTCCCTTCTTCCTTTCTTCCTTTCATTCTCACTCTCTTTCCCCGGGAAGGAACAAAGGTTGAGTAAATCAACTCGTCAATGAGAGTAGAGTCACACGCGCACGACAATAGCAACTGGCACAAAATCACACACGACGCCAGCTCATTCAAAATGATGTTGCAAGACTTCAGTACAAAAAAAAGTGAGCTCATTGTAGTCATCACACTTGTTTCCTGAATAATTTTGGAAATGCTTATAGTGTGCTAATCATTGCCGTTATGCAAGCAGTACATATGTAATCAAACCAAAGCATTTGATCCATAATTGACATCTTGACAGCTCAAGGAACCATATATGGTAAAATTAAGTGACATTTTTTTTCCTGAATGAAGTGAAATCTCTATCGAGGGAATCAGTGAAGGTGACCAGAACAATGAAAAAGCTGTTTGAAATATCTTGACATGACCATCAATCCGTGCATTTTCTATAACGTTCATCCTGTTCAAGGTTGCGGGGAGCTGAGGCATATCTCAGCTGTCTTAAGGGGAAAGGCGGACACCACCCTGGACTGGACACCAGTCGATCACAGGGTGGCAGATAAAGACTGAACAAACATTTGCTCTCTAATTGACACCCTCGCTAGGTGGAAACTGAACCCAGGGTGTATTTACCAAAGTCAGGCCATTATAGCGCCACGCCGTCATTGACTGATTACTGACTACCCTAAAAATGGAATGATTTCAAACCATTCTGAGCTTTTCATTGAGCTCCCTCGTGGGTCAAACGGGCATGAAGTAAAGTAAAAAAAAGTATAAAACGTATAGCTGAAATGCTGCATGATTACAAAATAAAAAAAGAGAATGTGCTAACCTACCAGAATAGGTTACATAAAAAAAAGTTTAAATTAAGATCTTTTTTCCAAATGTTGATGAGTGAACACAATTCTCAAATTTGATCATGTTTTTATCTTCATCGTCCTTTCCTCTTTTACTTTTCAAACACCTTTTTAGTCACCATTTTGTTGGTTTAAATCACAATGAATTGCATTGAACTGGCAATAAAAAGAGACTTTGTATTCAACTTGTGTTACTCGGCAGCCTGCCGAACTCAAAACTCGGCAAGGAACGATCCATTTTCCAAAAAGAACGCCTGTCATGACCTTATCTGAGGTCATGCTTTTTTTTCCTTGCACCTTCAGTATTTATATATTAAAAGTCCACATTAAGTCTCACATCCACTCTGCTTAGCGCCGGTACACACTCAGAACCTGCACACGATACCTGCCCACGATAACAGCTGCATGTCGACTATAAGCAGCACAGCCATGCCAGGCCGTGTCCTTTCGGGGCCCGGACACCTGACACTTTGCCACCTCCAGCATCTCCGCAGGAGCTTTGACAAGACAGCTGAACGCCGCTGATCTTCACGGCATTTGCAATGCAGGTAAAATTAGCCGGTGCAAGTTAAGGAAAGGAATGCATTCCGCTTTTAGAAACTTTGCTTCAAACTATTATTAAACCTCTCTTCCCCCCCCACCTTGCGGAGAGCGACACACATGTTGTCTGTGGATAGAGATGAGATCGAGATAAATAGAATGAATTAAGGTCACGCCTGGGATGTGAAGATGCTCAGATTTGAATTTAGGAGAAAAAATCTTTAAACAATCCTCATGGGCAGATCTTTTGTGAGAGTAGAAAAATAAACATGCAAATATATACATATAGCAATTGACGATATTTATTGATTGAGTGATTGATGGGATCGTTGGAGCACCTCACACCCCCAAAAAAATAACAAAAATAAAATTGCAAACAGGGTGCACCACTGACTTAACTAGATTGCTTCCTTATCCCAGCAACCTTCTCACTGGGTGAATTCTGGAAGTTGAAATTATTGTAAACCTGATAAGTGAGCGTGTACATTTTTAGTACGCGAGCACAACAGCGCCACTGTTGAAGCTAATTAAAAGACACATATAGAAGCCTTGACCTTTTCACCCCAACTAAATGTGCCTCAATCATGTTCACCGTTGAGGCAAGTCTGACGCGGGATCTCTTTAGTGTTTTGCGAAATTGACTGCAAGTCACACACATTGACAACTGAGTGGTATGATTTAAGAGAATAGTCAACCACACGGTGTCACACAAACCCACACGTTGAGCACAGATGCTTCAAAAGTCCACTTTGGTTTTTCATCATGCAAATAAAGAGACACTTCCGCACCTACCAGAACCCAAGTGGTCCAGATGAGGCTGGCGGCCCGTACGGAGTGAGGCGGTCGCTGCAGGCGGCGGCTCTCCTTCCTCCTCCTCCTTGCTGGGAGCTGAATCAGCGATGGAGAGTTTAAGGATGCGGGGAGGAAGAGGAGTGTAAGAGAGGACAGGAGAGAAAAGGAAAGGGTCATGGGACTTGCCTCTCTCTCTCTCTCTCTCTTGATGGTTATAACGAGAGAGGAGGAGGAGGAGGCAGGAAGAAAGGAAGGAAGGACGGACGGAAGGGGGAAAAACGAGAAGGTGGAGGGTGACCCGGCGGAGGCAGAAATTGACGGCAAAAAAAAAAGGAGTCACTGAGAGGTTTGTCCAAGAGGAATGTTTGTGAAGTGATGACTGAGCACTAAAATGTGTCAGCTGTCCATCCATATTGGACGGATGGCAAGCAGATGAGGCGGCAGAGGAAGGAAAGAAGGAGATGGAGCGAGATAGTAGGGAACGCTGATGGAGCTGAAGGACAAATGGGGAAGAGAGGGAATGCTGGTGGGAAGGGTGAGGAGAAGGATGGAACAATTTAGACGTATTACAAAGGGACAACTATTTGGGCATGCTGGTGAGCAGGGTTTATAAAAATCTCATTATGTGCAGTAGGGAGACTGTCTTGGTGCAGATCAAGATACAATTTGTATTATATATATATATATAGAAGATATAGAATAAATAGAATAAAATAAATGATACTAAAAATCAAGTATCGTTACATAGTCGGGATTTTTTTGCCCCGATGTGAAAATAGTAAAACACAATCTAATACTTTAGAAAAAAAAACCCCAACCAAACACAAATTATAAGACATAACGAAAATTCAACATGGTTGTCTGCTTTTGTGCAATTAACAGAAGTGGGTTAAACACTCATTATCCTGCACACAAATATACGCGAATATAATTGAAGGTATGTTGATTTTATGACGAACAATTTAAAACACATTTTTCTTTTTAAAAAATTGTTTACATTTTTTTTTTAATGATCAGTAGCATTGACTTCTGCGAGAAAAAAAAATCTCAATTATTGCTTACTCTCTTTCTTGGCCTTCTTGTCCTTTTGCCACCATATTCCTCTTAGCCACCCCTTCAAAAAAAGTTCTCCAAAAAAAAAAAGGCGTTTTATAATAGCCTCCCAAAATAAATTCTTATCAGTGTCATGATTAGCAGAGTGTTAAAGATTGAGCAAAGCAGGTTAGACAGAATGGAGTTAAAGGACGCAATTTTGGGGAAGCGTGAGAGACAGAGAAAAAGACAGAGAGGTGGAGGTGATCAGAGGAAAGCCCCGCTGTCCCGGCATTTTTATACCAAGGTACGAGCTAGGGGCTCACACCCCTTCGCCAGCCAGCTATCCTGGCCCTGTTGCACAGCCTTATTTAGTGAAGAGTGGCAAAAAATAGCCTCCCAAGTGGCACTGGGAGTGTTTGGGGGGTGTGGTGGGGGTGTCAAAGTGGGAGTGTCCGGGCGGGGGAGACTTGAGGTGAGAAAAGTGTCAGTCAATGGAGCTGCTGCTGCTGCTGCTGTTGTTGATGCTCACCGTTTCAGTCCATTCATCTTTGAGCAAGCTAGCATCTTTTAGTCACTATCAGGACAACTTGTCTGGGCCAGATGGCACTCCCCCCAAAAGGAAAAGCACCAAAATGAAGTTACGCCCATTTTTATGTGAAGCGCACAGGCCCTTGACGACCGAAATAGAGCCCGATGTTGTATTTTGTAATTTGACCCTGGAGATCAGGGTTCGGTTGATGCTACATTGGCTTGTAAAAAGGGACAAAAACATCTCTGCCATGCTGTCCTCACATGGTCTTCTCCTGTTTGTCAGTTGTTGAACGTACGTTGTGTAATTTTCCGCCAGATGTATTCATTCGCCTTCTTTTTCTCCTGACCATGTCTTTAATGCTGAACAGACACACATGTAAATTAATAGTACAACTTAACGATCTAAACATAGCGTCACCAAGGTATATGAGACTGCACCTTGCGAAATATATTTAAGGGGAAAAAATGTGATTCAGTGGTCACTTACGTATTTAAATAATAATAATAATAATAATCAATATAATAAATAATAATAATAAATAATGTCTAATATAGAATGCATGCTAACATTCATTCATTCATCTTCCGAACCGCTTGATCCTCACTAGGGCATGCTAACATATTTATTATTATTGTTATTATTGTCATTATTATTATGATTATGATGATAATGATGATGATCATCATCATTATTAAGGTGATGGTGTAGTAGGGGTTCACTCATGTGAGTCATCTGTTTAGTAATGTCCTGCAATGACAACAAATGCATAATAATACCACATATCACATATTACACGCTTATTTCAACAACAGGAAACAAAAATAATAAATAAAATAAAATTAATTGACCAATTCTAATGTATTTGAATCTTTTTTTGCCTTTTATAAAAATTAATATTTGCTTGGCTTTTATGGTCCCATTATCCATCCATCCATTCATTTTACGATCCACTTTATCCTCACAAGGGTTGCGGGGGTGCTGGAGCCTATCCCAGCTGTCTTCGGGCTGTAGGTGGGGGACGCCCTGAATGGGTTGCCAGCCAATCGCAGGGCACACAGAGACGAACAACCATCCACGCTCACACTCACACCTAGGGACAATTTAGAGTGTTACATTAAACCTGCCATGTATGTTTTTGGAATGTGGGAGAAAACCCACGCAGGCACGGGGAAAACATACAAACTCCACACTGGTCGGCCAGAATCGAACTCTGCACCTTTGCACAGTGAGGCCAACGTGTTTTTGCAACATGCTTCACTGCATAAAAGCTGCACACACTGCTACTGAATACCTAAATATTTACTTTGCTGTTTTTTTCTCCCTTTCTGCCCTTCTCTGAACCATGAAAATTCCCAGGAGACCATTTCCTGAGCAGCCATGTGAGATGGCCTTGGAGATGAATGTTTTTTGCAGCATTACCTGTTGGCAGGGAAGCAGAGTGGACGCAATGTACAGATCTTTTTAATCTCTGTGTTGGTTGCCTGCGGCAGGCTTGCTGAAAAAAGTCAATGTGAAAAGAGTATTTAACACCCAGGGGGCAAATAGAAAGGACCAAAAGAATGTGCGACAGACAGAATACAATGCGTGTGACTATATTTTGTCGTTAGTATAAGTGGATAGACAATATATTGGTATGACAGAAACTCGGGCATCCGCGGGGGACTCAAAGTCGAGCCGCTGATCCTCCATGTAAAGAGAACCCAGATGAAGTGGCTCGGGCATCTGATTAAAATGCCTCTTGGATGCCTCCCTGGTGATGTGCTCCAATCATGCAGGACATGCTGGAGAGCTGGAAGAAGTGGCTGGGGAAAGGGAAGTCTGGGTTTCCCTGCTAAACCCAATCCTGGAATAGCAGAAGGATGGCGTACATTTTAATTGCTTTACACAGATAAAGATTTATAAGATCATAAGATATAACATCATCAAAGTTTATAAGAACAAGTTTTGCAGTAATTTGTTACCCAAGAATCAAGAAGTGATTAAGTGATAACCTCTCTGGCTCAGGTAATAAAAACAAGATGTCACGGGAGCGGCAGACGACAGTATCATTAATATTCACGGATGCATTTTTGAGTGACATTTCAGGTTGCGTGCTGATGCAGTGTCAGCAGATTTGCTTCAATGACTGTTATTGGCTACATACTAAAGTGAAAGCAGGGAAGAATAATTTACACCGGAAGATTTGTGAAGGAAACCCCAGTAGCATCATACATGTAATTTGTTGTTAAGTTTGGTTCCGAACCAATCGATCAAAGTCAATCCATTTTTATATATGGAGCACTTTTCATACATAGAAATTTAATTCAAAGTGGTCCGCGGTAAAAACATCTAAAAATTATTTTTAGGAAAACCTGAGAGCAGCCATTTCAATGGGAAGACACCAGTATCAAGAGATCAGTCGACTTATTTAAAATCAGTTCTTCGATGAATCTATAAAATGTCTTTCGTCTTTGGATCGTTTTGAAAGGCAGTTGTTGGAAACTCGGCCTGGCATTAACCACGGCAAAGCCTTCCAGTGTTTCCTTCGCTAGAAATAACTGTCAGGGTTTATAAAAACCTACATTTCGACAAGCTAAAAAATAGGATTTTATGTTATCGATTTCACTTCTGAAGTGGTCTGCAAAGTCCTCACAGAAAGCGTCTGTTGGTATGTGTTGAGACTTTGTAAAATTGGAGCTGGTTTAAAGAACTCTGGGCTTGTTTTTTTTCATTGTGATAAGATTTGAAAAAAAATATGTTCCTGCCTGTCTGACTGCCTTATTGTGCCCATAACATGCTTTGAGTTTTGTACATTTCTATCATCTTATGAGTGTTAAAGTGACGGACACCATTGATACCATTTATGAGGTTTTCGCCATGCTGTGTGATTTAGCGCTCAGGGTTGTGCCTATCTCTGCGGATACCTAAATTATGGGCCGCAGACAGGCCCAGTGTAATGTGTCAGTAGCAAATCAATGAACACATCTAAATATAGTCATGGCTCACGTAACGCTGACACAATCACCGCCACCACTCTTTCTATATTTCTATCCAAATCCTGCCAATGAATGAAAGACTCTGAGTGACAAACGTGTCAAGACGATGAGCTTACTAGACTACATTTTTTTAACAGCTTATGTGGTTGTTCCTTTGTACTCCTGCCCAAGTGCCCTTGAGCAAGATAATGAATCTGACTTGGTATGAAGAAGCTGTTTACTTTCCTAAACATTAGGTTTAGTTTTTTTTAAAAGTGTTTGATGTGAACATTATACTTGAATTTAGGGTTAATAGGAAATCATTCCATTTGCACTTCGTCTGTGCCTTCTTGTTTGAATCATATTCATAATGTGAGGATGCAGACTATCACTGCTGTGGAGTTCTGGCTTTCTGCCTGCTTGTGACATCATTTTCCGTGATCTCGCTCCGCGGACCCTTTCGGGAGCACTGGGTGGGGATGGGAGGGGGTGGGGGCTCCTTGCCACACCTGCTGGAAACTTACTCTCAGTTGTATGAAGGGGCGGCTTCAGTGGACAGTGAAGGCGCAGGAATATTACCTTGCTTGTGGCTGTTTTTGCTTTGCTTGTGACCAGCATTGTCTCTGTCAAGTTCTGTTGTTTGTACTTCTGTGATTTATCCGGGTTTTTTTGTGCTTCAACCTTTTCTGAAGGGTGTGTTCGTTTTTTTGTTAGTTGCACTCAACGTGTTTGGTTTTTGTACTTCATGTTCATGAACATTTTTGCCTCAATAAATTCTAATTGATTTTTTAAATTGTTTGTAGAGTCTTCTATGTGATCCATCGTGTCATCTGTTACATTTGCAAGAAATTGGGTGAGAAGCGGGCTCAGAACCATGAGCCAATTCTAACCATTTACCAAATGCTATTAATAATTTCCAGATTGTGTCCAAATACGAGCTGGAATGTCGGCAATTAGCTCCATTCTATTGGTGAGGATGTGGTAGAAAATATGCAGGAGAGTCATTTAGGTTTGAATGTCATTCATCCATCAAGGACCTTTAGGCTGAGAAAAGCATTGACTTACCCTTTAAACACCTCATAACATAAGATGCACCGTACCTAATGTCAAGGTCGGGACTGCACAGTACAATGACAACATAAGCAATGAAAATGAAGTTAAACGTTTCCATTATCCTTACCAAGAGCGCAATTGTGCCTCTTCCCATCAGTCTTCTATTTTCCTATTCTCATGCTGAACAGCCACTACAAGCGGCGTGCTGGCCCTCGGAGCTCGGAGATGTTTTGTGTTCAAATGTTCCAGCCCGTTCGAGTATTCTCTTTCTATCACAAACCTAAACCACAAATGTTAGATTCACTGAAGACTCTTAAGGGACATTTAGACAATTTTGAGAGAGAGCTTGAGCCACTCCTGTTCATATGGTCATGAATGAGCACATTCAAGGATGCTCAGCGGGTTGTCGAGCTGGCCAAGTTTGAATGACATCTAAAATGGTTACTTGACTTTGAAATTGTCCATAAAAGTGATTGTAAATGGTATTCTGTTCTCTTTAGTATCAGCGCTGTGATTGACAGGTGGCATAGAAATTGGATGGGAAAACCCATGGCTTATACTTGCAGTAGCTGTGTTTGCAAAACACTACAAAAACTCACCTCACACAGTTATATGTTCATTCCTCTTTGTGTCACGAAGCGTGGTGGTGTTGGACCGCAAAAAGCAGGCAGGAGGGAGGAGCAGGGTGAACTTGACAAATTGTATTAAAATACTGAGGAAAGGAAATCCAGAACACACAAAGTCTGGAAAACAAAACAAATCCAAAGTTGCAAACAAAAACCATGGCATAATCAAAAAACAAAGTGATAAAGACAAACCAACAGAAAAAATGACAGCAACTAACATTACAGGAAACAACAAACAATGACAATGTGCCGGGGGTCCTTTTAAAGCAATAATTAGATAACGACCAACAGGTGTGCAGCTGCAGGGAGAGCCCTACAGTGCCACCTGTTGGTCACAAACAGAATCATGACACTTTGCTCAGGGCCGAGCAGTTTCCACCAGGTGATCATTTCTCTGCGAATTAGAACTGAGTAGAATCCATTAGGGCAAGTGTGCTGTATCAGTTTCGCTCCCAGAGTCAATTGAGCATGAATGAGCAGGCATGCCCACACACTGCTGCTCCTGCCTACAGACAAAAACGTCTTCCCAACCAAATTTGCCACTTTCAACGGATCCCACCAGAATGTGCACACCAACATTTAGTGATTCTTTTCTAAGAGATCTTTCATACTTAACTTTGCTTGAATATGTCTTGTTTTTCAAATGAAATCAAAATGGCTGGTCTTCTCCGTGCAATTCTCATGTTGTGTTGATGTCGACAGTATTTTAGATGCACCCTTTTTGAGATGTGTTCTTCAATAATGACTGTATGTCAGACCCATGTCAATTTGGTCACAATTATGCCAAAGACGTGCTTTTATTCGGATTTTGCTCTGCACTATTGATGTCCATAGCTGTAGCTGAATGTGCGTATGAACCATGTACGAGGCGCTTTCACTGACATGTCGTAAAATCAAATTAAAGGTATTTGGCTTTACAATAACAATAACAGTTATAGCTTGAAGTCGACTGATTGCCAAATGTGTGTCTGAACATTATATGTGTAGATTATTTTGAAGTATGAATGAATTTTGACAAATGATCATATCAAATTACGGGTTGCTTAGTGGTTACCATGCACATGCTCTGTGTGGGTATCACGGTTCGATGCTAAGTTCACGGAAGACTGTATATCATCCAAAGGCGTGAATGTATGTGAATTTTGTCTTTATAAACATTGTTACTGATAGATTAGTCCAAGGTGTACCTCGTGCCCAGAGTCAGGTGGCAGAGGCTCCAATGGAGCTATTGAGGATAAGCAACATAGAAAATGAATGGATACACCTCCCGCCCCCCCAAAAAAATAGAGGACTCTGAAAATTATGAATGCACTGCATGTGTTAGTGTGAAAAAAAAATACTGAGGTCCACAGTATGTTGGGAAAAAAAAATCCAACATCAATGCGTCTGTGCTGTTGAGTGAAGTAGAGCCAAACCGAATGTGCCAATCACTTCCAAACCTAATTGAAGAGACTTTTTATCCCCACCGCACAAAGATTTCTATGGTGTTCATCCACTTCCAAGATGAACAAAATATCAGCTGAATGATAAAGCGGGCTGGTTCTGAGGCTATTATAAAAGGAGAGAAGGTGAGGTGGTAAGGGGTGGTTGGAGGGTTCGGGCCGGCTCCCGAGGACATGGTGAGACGTGCCTGATGAAAGGCTGTGGGGTCTGGCTGGGATAATTTGTTGAGATATAGGCGAGATAACAGCAGCTTCTGGGCCTCGCGGCGGACTCTGCGGAGCCTGAGGCAGGCTGATAATATAAAGTGGCTTTTTGAAACCTTAAATCTCACCCCACTTCCTCCTCACTCAGTCACTCTTCTCCTTTCACCCGTTCCAATTTGTGGCGTGTATGGCAGCGCTAACATTTTAAACCCTCTTTCGCCATCGTCCTGAAGACTCCAAATCAGCACAATTCAGCGAGCCAACAAGAACACAACAAGAGCAAGGTCAAAACAAAATGGCCGATACAAGTGCTATTTATTGTAAAGGAAAGATTCTGGAGAGATTATGAAATTATTTAAAAATGGTTTGATAATCTAATCCGAAGACAGCTGGGATAGGCTCCAGCACGCCCCGTGACCCCTGTGAGGATACGCTGATCGGAAAATGGATGGATGGTTTGATGGAAATAAGTTATTGCTAAACCTAAATAAAACGAACATAATATTTGGAAACTGAAAAATCTGAAAGTATCCGGTTCCAGATCCATGGTGTAAATTTCGAAAAAGGTATATGAACATTCATTTTAAGGGGTGATTATTGACGACAACATTTCCTGGAAACATCATATACAACACACACAAACCAAGCTACATAGAAGCATTTCAGTCCTGTCCAAAGTCAAATATTCCCTGAATTATAAATTGCTCCATATACTTTATAGTTCATTGATATGACCATATTTGAATTACTGTTCACAGATCTGGGCGAAAACAATATAAGAGGTATTTATGACCGTTATGCATCAGAAAAATACATACTGGAACATTTCGTGAACACACTCATAAATAATTCATACAGTCCAAAACGATTAAATTAATTGATCTAATTAAATTCTAAACTGCCCAAACAATCTACAGAGCGAGAAATAATCTGTTCCCAGGAACTATACCGACAATGTTGATCAAAGGGGAGTGGTAAGGGGACGATTACGGTACATTTTAAGCCTGCACATGCACAACGAAAAAGACCGTTTGTATCAACAGAAACGAAGTCAGATTTGGCAATAAATCAAGATTCGAATCACAGAAAAGTGCCTTCAAGTTTCTCTTTTCCAGGAATAGTAAGCACTTGGCCAATTGGTAGTTCACAGAATCAGTCTCCAAAAACGTAACAACAGCTATGTCAAACCTGTGTGATCCAGACATAACTCCAACACCCTCCACTTTTTAAACATTATAGTTATCCTTACATGCTTCATCATCACTATGCTTATTTTAGGAATCAATATTGTCTGATATTCAGGTATGGGCAGTTGGGTACTGAATAAGTTTGATTAAAAAATGGTAAGGGAAGATTATGCACTGGGTGTTACACAACTATAAATCACTAATATGACTTGAAAAATAATGGCTTCATGACGGCAACCTTTTTATGTCCTATTGGAAAAATTGTGAGCAAATCCAGACAAATCGAAGGCCGACGACTGTTTTTAGCCATCTTTTATAGTATCTCTTTTTCTTTCTATCCTGCCTTCCAGCTTTGAGTTCTGCCAGCTGGGGCTGAAATGTGATGCCGTCAGCCCTCGTAAGCAGACCTCTGTTACTGAGCCTTGTAAGAGCCGTATGGTGGCTATTTTAGCGTGGATGCTTGTGGCTGTCACGTCCGATGGTGAGGGCAGCACTGATGTGTGGCGGCAGGCGGGCCAGTCGAGTTGTTAGCCTGGCCTCATACTCGAGTGCACAGCCATTACTGTTTATAGCGGCACCCACATGTGCATACTGTATGTCTCACTGCTTGACCTTGGATTTTATTTCATTTATTTGTTCACGTGCATGTCTTACAGCTGATTTTAAGCTTACATACTGAACCTCAATATGTTGTTTTTGAACAATGTCACATTCTAACCATTTATCAGGCTTTTCCTGTAGGGTGGAGCATCAGTCAAGGATTTGGCAAATGTATTCACATTTTGGTGCTGACTTTTCTATTTTTGGACAGGAACAGTTTTTCTCAATTTTCCAGTGCATTTCACGCAATTTTGCATGATCAATCACTTTCAATTTCTTTGAGTGCCTTTTTTTTTTGTCGCTCTTGTGAAAGCACCTTGATGGTTAAACACAATTGGCACTATTTCATTTTTTTAATTTTTATTTTTATTTTTTTATTTTCCACTAACACAAGAATCCATATGCTCGTGCAAGTTTTTCTGTGAAAATACACTGTGTATATATATATATATATATATATATATATATATACACAAGTTTTGCATATATATATATTTTTTTCACTATATATATATATATATATATATATATATATATATACAATACAATACATGCTGATTTATATAGCGCTTTCACAACAGCGGCAGCTGTAACAAAGCGCTTAACAAAGCAGTTAACATAAAGTAAAATAATAAACACAACACACAACATAAAACACGAACAAAAAGTAAAATAATGAACACAACATATAACATAAAACATGGACAGTCGTGCAGTCCTAACCACTTTTCCCTCATACGCTTTGTTGTTAAAGCAGTTTGAGATGAAAGAGGAGAGAATCAAAGTGTCCTTTCACCAGTGGATCAGAGACGTCATGTTCAAAATGTGCACACGTCGGCTACAAGCTAAGTTTCAAAGTCAACAAGAAGCTGTAGCATCCATTGACGAAAAAAGAGATTGGTTCACTTCTCCTGTCCCATGTAAATCCATTCCAATTCCAAGCGGTTCCAAATACGCATCGGCGCAGAAGCCGACGCTCCTCTCTCCTCATCCTCAACTTCAGCAGTTATCCATCCAGCCGCACCAACGCAGACTGTCCAACAGCGCCGACGTCTCCACTGAACAAAACGGGGCTGTGAAAAATGCTGCCCATTACAGGCGCAAAAAACACAAGCACCCCGGGGCTGTCCAGCACCGACAGTCAATGGCGCCGACATTCCTCCCAATCAAAATCTGTGCTGGTACAGGCGTGCTGCCGAGAAGGCGCCACCACCAAGCACAGATTCTTCTCCTTTGACGAATGTCGTGGCCAAAAAACGCTGAAAACAGTCCACATCAGGTCCACACGACGAAACAACAAACATGTGACAAAACAAAGACAAAAACTACAAAAAGAACAAAAAAAAGCAAGGCTCTTGAAGAGCACTTGCCGACGGCTACCTACACGGCGCCATCTTGGGAAAAGATATATTATATATATATATATATATATATATATATATATATATATATATATATATATATATATATATATAGTGAAAATACCCAAATATATATATATATATATATATATATATATATATATATATATATTTAATATATATATTTTTTTTTATAGCCAATGTGTGGCTCTGTGTAGATGATCAGTAAATCATTTTTATCTTTTCTGTCTGTATTTTACACAAGCCTACACACACACACACACACACACACACACACACACACACACACACACACACACACACACACGTACACACGCACGCACACAAACCTTGCTCTCTACATTACACCTCCGTCCATGACCTAGTCCCTTCACATGATTAATTCAGCTTTATTCCACTTTATGCATTAAAATCTATCTCAGAAAGGTCAGCAATGAGGAGATCCCTCCATTTAGAATCGTTTAGAGGACTCAAGGCCAGTTTCCTCCCAGTAAGCTCGCTCGTCTGCTTAACCTCCAGCCTTAGAAAGAGTAGTGCTGCCCATTCAATTACTGTTAGGGAGCTACTTACTGACTTGTCTTCCTACGTCAAAATGCAATTGGATGGACAGTTTTTTTTTGTTTTTCAAAATAAGTAACATTTCCAAGGGTGTATTGTGAGTTACACTGACACCCATCCCGACCATCACTAAGAATGAGTGAAAGAAAGTCATGAAGATAGAAACACAAGATAGTCAATCTCCCTGTTTTTGACGTCTTCCTGCAAAATAAAATGTTGACAGTACTCTGACACCGGTTTGTCTTCTCCTTGACCCCCCCAGGTGTAAGCAGTCGAGATTTCCCTGATCAGCACTTTATTCCTCTTCGCCGCTCTTCTTTTGCCTTTTGCAAGGGGGCAGGGGTGGGGTTGAGGTGCCAATCCCACAATCCCTTACTCCAGGAACTGGGGAGGGGTTTGTGAGGGGAGACTTTATCATTGTCTGATTGTCCTTCAAGAATTACTCCCACCTTCCAGAACCTGAGTCAGCATCAGATCACCTTTTGGAGAGAATGCCGTTAATGGACTCGGTTCATTTTGAAGTACTTCGTAGCAGCAAGGTGGAACAAACCAATACATGTTTAGTCACGCGCGCACACACAAGACAAGCTAATAAAATAAAAGGTTGAGTCCACAGATTGATCAATTGACAGACATCTTTATCTGGAACTCATATCAGTTTGTACAGGACAACAACAAAAAATGCCCGTTTATCAATCAAACATGCCAATGCCACGCTGGACGCAAAAGACTGGAAGAAGTCCAGCCATCAACGAGGAATCAATCTTCTCACAGCTAATTCCCTAATTTGATACAACCAAGGACGTTCACTGTTTCTTGACGCGCTCTCCGCTTGTACATTATATTTTCAAGGCAGCCGCTATTATCCTCATTGATTTCTTAGCGGAAGTTCATCAAACTGTGGCAATTTGTTGGCGATAGGAAACGGAGGATGAGAGACATAAAACCTGCTGCACACCTAATAACATCGGGACAAGATATACTTCTTGAGGCCTTCGTCTGTGCTCTTAAGCGAGACATACTCACGACCATTATTAGCACACGGCCATAAAATACTAAATAATTACATGCATATTTCCGGTTGATATGAAACTTGTAAGTTAGTAAGAACAATAATAAAAATTATTAAAAAGGGTGTCATATATGAATGAAACACCTGTTCTACACTGATTTAGCTGAGTACACAATTGTTCTATACTGTATTTGCCTCAGTTGTTTCTAAACTAAAAAAAAAACCCGGGGGATATAATTCATTCTCATTTCACCCTATAAAAATGTCACTAAACATTCATAAATAAATATGGCCGACCTCGGCTTATCTTCCAACACCTGAATGCCGGAAGCTAAAAGACTGCCAGCAGCAGCACTTTGAGGTTAATAAATGAGCCACAAATGGGGAATGACCTCCAGGAGATACATAAGATGATTAAAAATGTTGCTTTGACTCAGCACAAAAGCAGAGAGAGCCTTATGACAACCTTGACATTCTAACTGAGTGATTTGTGCGCCCTCATATACTTGCCCCCTGTTCGTGTCTCCCACACCATGATATCATCTGTTGTCAATCATTACTCATTTATTGATATTACTGTTCCAACTATTGCTGTCGTTTATGCTGATAAATCCAACAAGCAAATAATTCACCCCCACCGAGGAAATAACGGAACAAGAAACTAGAAACATCAACGCCCGCCCGGGTTTAACTGTTGACCTCATAAAACTTTTATGAGAGGGAAAAAACAAAGTGCTAACTGAAATGTTGTCATGTATTTTGACACAAACTCAAAACTAAGTGGGTCCGTTTCAATAAAATACTATCGAAGCAAAACCATGACACACAATCAAGGTTTCAAATTATAACTACTAAAGTCGAACATCCATCAATCCATCCATTTCCTCAACCGCTTTATCCTCACAAGGGTGGCAGAGTGTGTTGGATGGAAAATGGAAGTCTGGGCTTCCCTGCTTAAGTCTGTCATCATAACCCAGCCTAGGATAAGGGAAAGAAAATGCTGAATGAACTATCCATCCGTCAATCCATCCATCCATCCATCCATCCATCCAGCCATCCATCCATTTTCTCAACCGTTTGATCCTCACAAGGGTCACGGGGTGTGCTCGAGCCTATCCCAGCTGTCTTCGGGCAGTAGGCGGGCGACACCCTGAACCGGTTGCCAGCCAATCGCAGGGCACACAGAGACGAACAACCATCCACGCTCACACTCACACCTAGGGACAATTTAGAGTGTCCAATCAGCCTGCCGCGCATGTTTTTGGAATGTGGGAGGAAACCGGCATACCTGGAGAAAACCCACGCAAGCCCAGGGAGAACATGCAAACTCCACACAGGAAGGCCGGAGCTAGAATCGAACTCGATACCTCTGCACTGTGAGGTCAACATGCTAACCACTCAATCACTGGGCCGCACGTCTAACATTAAATAATTTATGCTGGCCAAGCAGAGTAAGCTTATTTTTACACTTGTCAGTTAAGCTTATGAATGTCAAAAAGTGCACAAAAACGTTTGGAAAAAATAAGTTTGATAAAATTCTATTTATGGCAAAATTTACAATATATGTAAAACATGTCCGAAACATTTACACACATGTTGCCATTTTTTAAAATTCAGCTCCAATGAGTTTTGTACAGGTCTATCTATTCTCTATTGTATAACGCTGACCTTAAGGAATTGCTCCTAAAAGAATTCTCATGAGAACTGTCACGTGTGAACTGTCCTGTGCATTTGAGAATGGTTCTCTCATACAAACATACGTGAAATTATGTACAGTATTTAGCGGAGTGTAGACACACACTCAAAAAATCTCAAAAAACTCAGGTCCTAAAAGTTCCTGTTGTTGTTGCTGGCATGGTCACGTTTTAAGGTGCAGCTAGGAAAGGAAAGAGCTTTCAGGGTGAGACACACACATACACGCACACAAAATTTGAGTTGAGCACTGAGACCTGCGATATGAATGCAGTCTTTAGTCCGGAGGACCTTGGTCACACTGGTCCTTGGTCACAAAAGAGTAAGCAGGTGTTAAAAGTGAAGTTGCATCGCAATCAGTGACAGTGAACTGGCTCACGAAAAGATTGAATGGTCAAAGGATCGACAAACAAATGATTGCTTTCCAAGTGTCCCTTCGGCTGATATCGGACAGTAAGCATTCCCCATCTTCTCTTCTTCAGCCTCCTCATCTTCCTCACTTGCCTGTCGGTGTTCCACGTGAGGTCTTAGCTGGGGCCAATCCCTCATGCACGAAGAAGGCGGTTTGACTGATACTAGACCTTCACCAGCCGGCCAATTTAAACCCGCACACAAACATACACGCGCGCACACGCTTTCTTGCCGAATACACACACAACATGCGGCAGACGCAGCACATTCTCCTCCTAATGTTAATGCCTCAATTCCGCCGCTATGGTTCGCACGTGCCTAAAGGGGGAGAGCGTTGTAAGAGATTATCTGCGTAACCTTGTCCTTGGCTCCTTTTGTTCTACACAAATGTTGACGATGTGGTTAAATGCAACACAGTGTAAAAAAAAAAAAATATATATGCACACACACACACACACACACACACACACACACACACACGCACACATGCACAAAGGAAATTGTAGGCATTATCGCCATTTTTCATGAGGTTCAGTTTCCATTTTATTCCATTTAAATTTAATCTTGTTTCTTGTTACTTAAAGAACAACAGAAGATTGCAGCTGCTTGGTCACTTGGTCATCTCAACGTAACTGACATCCTTTATTACTGACCTGGGCCCTGTCCTTTCAATGAAAGTATTAATGCAAGATAAAACAACAAAAGTGATTTCATCCAAACGAGGTTTCGACGCCTGCTTGATGTTCCACTTTCAACTTAATCTTGTTCAGCGACAGGAAGCAAAATATTAGAAACATATGCAATGTGGAAAAGCACCAATGAAAATTACAGTATAACAATAGTTAAAGACTGTTTAAAAAAGAGCAAAATGAGTCGTAAATAAAGAAAGGAAAAAAAAAGAAGAAAAGTGGAATGCGTTCAAACTACTTCATCAAATACGTTTGAACAACTTTGCAATGCATTTGAACAACATAGCCCTGTCAGAAATGTTAACTCCACATTGGCAGTAAACATGCTTCCGTGGTTGACAACTTTCTGATATAACACCAAGTTATCCCATTATGGAACAAAACTCGGACAAAGATACTTTGTTGAATGCCACACGTTATCCAAAGGTGAAGATGACGGTTGTACAATCGGTTTAACACATCAGACACATCACTTATGACCATGACTGAATGCATGTAACCAGCATCAAATGTTCAGGACAAGTCTCCCCTGCAGTAATTAGGTGACATGAATATACGGTGTGTGTATATGTGTGTGTGTGTGTGTGTGTGTGTGTGTGTGTGTGTGTGTGTGTGTGTGTGTACTCAGTAAGTGCACTCATATACTGCATGTGAAAGCAAAAAATATTGTCGAGGTGTTGAAATGTAGTCTACATTGACTTGATTTGCCTCTCCATCAAATGCACCCTTTATCATATTGCCAGTTTTTCCATTACCTGTGTTGGGACAGTCATAAGACAGTGTGTGAGTGGAGAGCAAGAGAATGAGCGGAAAAGACCTTGGTCGGAAGCAAAGGACATCCAGGAAAATCTCAATGAAGCCCATCTGAGGAGGGAGAAGGAAAATGAGTGGAGGTGAGGGGGTGGAGTGGGAGTGCAGGGGGCGGGGGGGCTTGACTTGGACAGAGTTTCGTGGAGACGTCAAAAGCATACAACGAAATAATAACCCAGTCCAAATTGAGTACCGGTAAGTGAGTCTCAGTGAGTGCATCTCAATTATTTCTTTTTACGTCCCCCCACCACCACCTCATCCCCAGGAAGAAGCAAACATTCCGCGGCCCTCCCAATTCTTGACTAGATATAGTATCATTTGTCTATAAAATAGTTTCTAAGTACACTCCTGTCGAGGAGCTAACACTCTTTGCACGCTGTCTGACAATGAGCGTGCCACTGCCAAACCTTCTGTAATGGATATGTAATAAATGTTTTTCTAGTATGACAAAAATAACACAGCATCACACTGCGTACATTCCCCTTTGAAAAGGACAAAAGGTGAATATGACACAATGGATTGGCAAATACTACAGACCGCCATTTGATGTAGAACATAGAACATACATTGTACACTCCATTTACCATTTTAATCAAATTGGATTTTTCATCTGTTGCACTGTGACATCTTTTTTTTATTTTTATGGACTGACGATTGACACACAGGCCAAACGATGGAAGCAATGATATAAGCGTGGTTAAAATAACATGACTGATGATTACGGTTGAGTTCGGCTTGAAATAATGACAAACTGATGATGACGGACCGGTGCCCATGCCGCTGGAAAATGATGAATGATGGACTGGCAATATTTGCTAAATTGCCCACATCTGCTTAAACAAATGCATTCATTTTCTTGCTGGTTGGAAATGACATCACAGAGGTAAAAAGTAGCAACAAAAAAAAATCAAAAAATAACAACGCGAAACAGCGAAAATAAACTGAAAATCAAATTGTGTAAATTCTCCAGGAACGTCAACGGAACAAAATTGTTTTCCTTAGGTGAATAGGAAAATTGGCGGCACGGTAGTCATCCGACTAGCACGTACGCCTCAGAGCGGAATTGTGATTTCAATTCTAGGCTCCGGCCTTCTTGTGTGGAGTTTGCATGCCTGTGTGAGTTTTCTCCGGGTACTCTGGTTTCCTCCCACATTCCAAAAACATGCATGGTAAGTTAAGATCACTCTAAATTGTTGTGATTGTGAGTGGGAATGTTTGTTTGTCTATGTGTGCCCTGTGATTGGCTGGCAACCATTTTAGAGTGTGTTCCGCCTACTGCCTGAAGTCAGCTGGGCTAGGCTCTGGATGGATGGATGGATGGATGGATGGATGGATGGATGGATGGATGGATGGATGGATGGATGGATGGATGGATGGATGGATGGATGGATGGATGGATGGATGGATTGGATGAAGGGTTGAATTGCAAGCTTTGAAATAGAAATATGAAGGAGACCAAGAAAATAGTTGTCATTGTCACACTCCAGTCCTTTAGGGGGCAGTATTACCATTACCATGTTATTGTCTAACAAACAAAGGAGAATCAGACATTTTTCAAGTTTTTAATCAAGATCTGCAAATAAATCTGAAGTTGGACAAAAATATTATGGTTTATTCCAATTAAAAAAACTGTCACAAAGTTTTAAAATTATAATCTCGCTAACACCTCAGTGATGGATACATTTAGACTATTATTCCACATTAATAAATTACATTATACATTAAGCGTGTGAAACGTCTCATTTTGGCTCCAACTGAATATGTAATGCAGGGTTTTTTCTTCATTTGGCGATTGTACCAGCAGGATTTAAAGTGGGAAAATTCTCACTATAAAATATAATTATGATGAAAGAAACCACTGCATGAGTGGATTGGTCTTGCGTAAAACAGCAGTGCTATAGCTTGTAATACAAGTAAAGGGACAGCATACAGTATGGTGCAAGAAGCAAAAGCAGTGGGAGAGAAGAAAAAAAAGTCTCCCCCTGGGAAAAAGTTTTTAAAGTCCCTCTAATGAAACGCTGGAGATGAGATGATGGGTAGAAATGAGAGGAAGTAGCGGGCCAGAAAGTGATTATAAAGACCCACTATCCTATCCATCATGCATGTGTGTGTGTGTGCATGTGTGTGTGTGTGTGTGTGTGTGTGTGTGCATGTGCGTGTATATACTGCGTCTGCTCAAAAATGCAATGCATGCATTTGAATGCATGAGGGCAAACAATGCACAATATAACCTTTTAGCGCATATGATTTGAATAGTCTATTAGCAAGTAGGGTTGCCCCACTCCTTAATCGATCTACTCCACTCAACATTAATCTCCGGTTTCGCAAGCTGCTCAAATGTAGAGGTCATGATGAAGGCCGTCACATGCTCATGACATCCAGAATCGACTGATGTTTTCAAAATATCACTTTCGGTCCAACCACTTGAATACAGCACTTCAAAATGAAAAGATTGTTGTCAAGTGATCGTGTCGGGTCCCTGTTAAGTGATCGCCCCTTCACACACATTGCACTACCATACATTTAACCTTCCTACAAAGCTCTCCAAAATCAGGCAACTTCAACCTCATAGTTGTTGGACTCCATACCAAAGTCTCCCCCCCTCAAGAAAACAAAACATGAAGGGCCTGATTTTCAAAGACAGATGCCCATATTCTCATCTTTAAAAAATGGCTGCATCTTCACTTTCATGCCGGGGCAAGTCTAGTTTCGGGTGTTTGTGAATTTGGTCAACCGAGCTCTGTCACAAGTAGCGTTTCATCGTAATCTATTACATACCCACCGCACATCTGGAAATTTGGTGACCAAACGAAATTGATAGGTTAATGCTATTTTACATATGATGTTGATGCTTGAGGGAAAATTGCACTTCAATGAAACATGTCACAGTAGAGCAGTTGGGCTTCAGTTTTTTTGCTCGAGGTTTCGTGTCAGTGCTTGGGAACCGATCTGGGCTATGACAAGCGATCAATTCCATCCATCCATCAAGCCATCCATGTTCTGATCCGCTTAACCTCACAGGAGTCACGAGGCGAGCTGGAGCCTATCCCAGCTGTCTTCAGGCAGTAGGCGGGGGACACCCTGAACTGCTTACCAGTCAATCGCAGGGCATAGAGTATAGACGAACAATCAATCATCTGCACTCACACTCACAGCTAGGAACAATTTAGAATGTTCCATTAACCTGCCACGCATGTTTTTGGGATGTGGGAAGAAACTGGAGAAAACCCACATAGGCACAGGGAAAACTTGCAAACTTCCACACAGGGAGTCCGGAACCGCAATCAAACCTTGCACCTCTGCAGTGTGAGCCCGACGCGCTAACCAGTCGACCACCGGGCCGCTGATCAAATTCCAAATCAACTTAATTTTCTCTGAGGTGCCGCTTAACCCTCTGTTCCCCTTACCAAGTCCTTTCCGATTGCGTTTCTGACATTACCTTCACTGCATAGGGCAAGGGCACTGTCAAGACACATAGAAGAGGGCCTTCCCTCAAATGGCTCTGGCTATTTTGTTCAGAGATGTGTTTATTCCTCACTACGTTATACTTCCTATACATATGGAGTATAAACCATTCACTAAAAAAAATGAATAGACTCGTGGGAGTGGGAGAGAGACATGACAGTATAACCGGCAGATGCTTGAGTAGATAAACAACATAAAAGGCAGTGAAGAACAAGAGCTACAAAGAGAATTTTTTTTTTTTTTTTTGCTATATTCAGAGAGAGAAATAGATGACCCGGGAGAAGAGATGACATGCTGCTGTATATAAAGGTGGCAACAGCTGGTATAATCTGCTGTTGTCAGGGAACTCCTAGTGCTGGAACACTTAAGTTCCCTGCCAATGCATTCTCGAATAGCTTGGTATATAACAGCCCGAGCATTTGGCCGGACAGCAAAGGCTAAAGAAAGACCCAATGCAGGCACACGCGGGCTGGGATTTTATAGGGGGGGGAAGCAGCTCAGATGTCACTGAGAGAAACTGGGTAGGAGGGTTGTATTGATGAGTGAAGACCTCCGAGGGACCCTGCTTGAGACAGTGTCACCTTCCTGTTTCGGTAACTACTGGCCATGACTATACAAATAGCCCCGCACACCTGTCTCCGTGAGCTCTTCTGATGTAGGAATCTCAATGATCACATTTGGACTTGAAGTATCCCTCTGAGCATGCACTTTTGAAATTGTGTTTGAATATTACAGGATATAACTTTATAAGCGCTTACCGCACTAAAAAGCAGCGCAGAGGTTCCAACGGCAATCTTGTGTTCACAGGCGTGTGGCCAGAAAATGTTCAGAGTGGGTGGCCAGGGTGACACAACGCCATCGAGAGGTGTGGCTTTGGTGGGTCAGCATCAGTTTGATACTTGTGTTCTTTTCTGTCATGAAATAAAATGAAATCATATCCAGAACAATGCCCACTCGTAATACAAACAGGAACAAGTCTCAGTAAAAAAAAAGAAACAAATGTAGGTATCTCAAACTACTGCTCGGCAAAATCTACAAGCTCCATTGACATTTACATTAGCAGTACAAAGTGGAGTCACGCTGAGCCTTGTTGACACTCCAAAGTCTTGTCACCTTTATTTCTATACCAGCGTGTGGTAGGCGTGTGCACATGCAGTTTTCAGGTGCGCACAAATAGGGTGAAGTACTCGTCTCTGAGAAGTGCTTCCGCAAATTCTTGAAAATCTCGTCAGTACATTGCAACATTAGTAATCAGATCACTCTTGGTGTACATACTTGAAAATCCTCAAAGCAGTCATCTTTCTTGGTAAATAAACCGCCTTTGCCTTTTGGATTCCCTTGACATCCTTACTCACATCACCAATACTGCTGAATCAAGCCTTATTCGTCACTTTGCATTCTCAAATGAGCAGCACTGCCCTCATGCACACACACTCACGCACGCACGCACACACACACACACACACACACACACACACACACACACACACACACGCATGCATGCTGGAGTACCCGTAAAGACAAATACATGGCGATGTTGATGGATCATTGTGGTCAGTGTGACCCTGGTATATGAGTCAATACGTGCCGTATCAACAGGCCTCAGCTCGTCTGAATATACAATATGATCATGGATCACAATGACGTGCACCAGTCATAACCTACACCACCGATTCCTTCACTACCAGATAGACGGACGGATAAGGACACTAACCAATTTATCTACACTGGCTCTAATACCTTCACCACCAAACCAGTTCTACGGCTACATTGATGATAGTCGACTATGGATAAACACATAAATAAACCCTGAAAATGTGATTCAATATATTTGTGGCGTCGTAGGGACGCATTGGACTTAATTCACAATTACAATGACCATACAGACAAAGAGGGGGCATTTTTTTGGCGGCACAAATTTGTCACTGGTCCAAACACGAGCCATCAACTGGAGTGGACTGTTCTCAATTGGCCGGGCAGTTATATCTGTCACGTGCTGAGCAATGATATTGAGGTCAGATTCTGGTCAGCCAAATAGTTGTGGCCGAATGACACCTTCCAATCTGTTTTATTGTTCCATCACAGTTAACTGTTTTAGTGAAACAGTGATACAAAGAGGGGTACGTGTATTTTGCTGTACAGTGTGTGTGTGTGTGTGTGTGTGTGTGTGTGTGTGTGCGTGCGTGCGTGCGTGCGTGCGTGCGTGCGTAAATTAATGAATATCATAATATCGGAATCTTGATAAATTAGCCATGCCTCCAATTTATTTTTCAACTGACCATATCCACTTCATAATCCTCAACATTATGTCCATTTATCACTTTTAAGCCAATCACTTGTCTCCATCTGAGAATGGAAAGCACGCACTCGTTAAAAAAAAGGCTTTAAAGCAACTGTGGAAGCGGTCACAACTACTTTTCATCAAAGCTTCCATGCTTACTTAACCTCATGAATAAATTTATTTGCCATCAAAGACTCCGCTACAGATGAAAGTATATGCAGCAATGATCGGATAATGAAGGAAAATTTGAAAATGTAGATACATTATTTGTTATACTGTATATATTTTTGGATGATTGACTGCAGACCAGTCCAGGGTGAAGTCTCCCTTTCGCCCAAGTTCAGAATGAGTGCAATAGAAAAAGAGTGGGTGGATGATGGATATTATTTGATGTATTAATGAAATGCTAAGTTGGCACTGTTTGCCGCATGGCAGCAGCAAAAAATGAAATATCCAAGGGCTTTAGACTATAGAAGTACAATGACCAGATGAAAACAAGTGACAATGAAAATCTGATGACTACAAATGCATGAGGGACAGAATGGATCTGAGTCATTTAAGGTGGCTGACATAAGAGTCAATTACAAAGTGCAATTAATAAGCAGACACAGGAAAGCATGAATACGAGTGAGCACAGAGAAATCGAAAGTCCATCAGGAAGTAGCTGCACAAATGAACTTGTGCAAAAGGGAGAAATATAAATACAGAATATGTGTAATATTTTTCTCTGTGCCCATCCAACCTTCATGAAGTGCCATAATGAGCTCTTATCATTTTGAACGGCAATGAGAAATCCTTACTGAATTCACTTTTGTACACCCAAATTAGAGCATCTTCACTGGGCTACCCTGAGAAGTCAGACATTTATCGAGCGCAACATTCACATGCTCAAAAAATTTCCTCCCTTGTGAGGAATCCATGCGCTATTTCTATTTATTTATTTTTTAATAGATACGTACGTGTGAACAGGGCTTGAATAATCCCCCCCACATCCCCCCTTCTCGGATTCTTCGTCCATGTCATGTTGTATGGGTATATGCCTGGTGCAATTGTTATTGCACCTTAGGCCAACGAAAAACATGGACACTCCCATTAGAAAGGTGGCAGTGCTTCCCGGATTATAAAACTGATGAATGGATAATAGTTTTCAGTGAAATTACTGCTGTGCATTCAAGGTTCCCCATGTCCATTTTGTTTCCTTTGCAATAATGTGTTTGACGTATCCCTGCTATTCTAAACGCAGCATTCTGATTAATATTGTGTTCGTGGAATCTGAATTTAGGAGAGAAATCCACACATTTTAAATCCATCTCAGGGGGCGCCCGTTTTGCCAGTTGGTGTTGAGTGAAAATACCATCACAATGCCCAGGGGGCTTAGGTAACAACCAATCACTGCTCACCGTTTTTTTGGCTTTTGTCATGTGATGTTCAATAGCTGAGCCTTTTGGCACTTTGATGTCATTTTCAGTTGACAGCAAGTGTCAAAATGGTGACCCCTTTATATGAATGTCAAGGAGTCCTTAATTCATATTCCACCAACGCAATATTAATCAAAATACTGTGTTTAGACTAGTGTGGGCACATAGAACATGTTATTGAAAAGAATTTTATTTTTAACTGGCTTGCTCTTTAAATACAACATGCATATTGAAAAGAAAAATGGTCCCCCTGTCCCTATTGCAGAGTGGCTATTGCCTGTGTGACAGATTGAATTGTCACACAACACCTACGCATGGTGCAGTAATATACAGTACGAGCCTTCGACCACCCCCTCAACACCACCCCCACCACTGCCTCCCTAATCTCACTCACCTCCTGAAGGTCAGTCCCCGGTGAGTTATCTGCCATTTTGCTGAGTCCACCAAACAGCGGAGCGTCACGACCTGGCCAGCCACTGACGTCCTGAAACCAAACGAGGAATGACAGCTGTCGCAAGCTCCCCCTTCGCCTTCCGTCTTCACCCAGTTTTCCTCACCTGTGCCGCCCACCCCCTCAACCTCATTTTGTGTTGATTTATGGTTGATTGTTCCTTATCCCATTTCAAGGTTGCTGCAGCTCAGGAAGGCCCAAGAGCGAGGGTCTCGGAACTGCTCCCTCTGTGGGCCATGATGGACATCATCAGTCACCGAATCTTGAGAGTCACGTGTTTCTTTTTCTTAATTGACAACACACACCACGCACACACACACACACACACACACACACACACACACACACACACACACACACACACACACACACACACACACACACGTACATGAATGACATCGAGGAAATGTGATTAAAAAAAATTTGGGGGGGTGCATGATTATAATCTTATTTATTTGAGGGGAAAAGGTTTGAGAACATAATCCAATCTTAAGAGCAATAACGCTTATTTTCTAAGCATAAAAGACAACATATTGCAAGACTAAAATCAAAATGTGGAAAGGTGCTATCTCTATCCCTGTCACGTTGAGAGGTGGTGATGGACCCTAAATTAGCAGGCACAAGGGAGGAGCAGGGTGTACTTGACGAATTGTATTAAAACAGAGAAAACTAAATCCAAAACAAAGTCCAAAGTATCAAACAAAAACCATGGCAGAAGCTCAAAATGAAAGAAACAAGACCTAAACATGACAGTAGCAAACATGACAGGAAGCAACTAACAAACAAACATGACAGTAGCAAACAGCAACACAAACAATGACCCGACAATGGAGTGGCCGGGCTGGGAGTCCTTTTAAAGCACTAATAATTACATAACGACCAACAGGTGTGCAGCTGCAGGGGAAGCCCTGCAGTGCCACCTGTTGGTCACAAAGCAAATCATGACAGTCCCATGGAAAGCATGTGTCACTTCATTTTGTTGTTTTTATGTCACAAATAAAAACTCTGTGTTTTCATTGCTGTGACTTTGCATTCTGAAGCTATGGTAAAATTAGGAATTTCTCTTATTTTTGGGACTATCAAACCCTAGAGACATTTTTATTCTTTGGCTTTTGACTCAGCATGAGACAGAATTGTTTTAGTGCATCATTGTAGCTACTGTTTCTGTTTGATTTTTTGTTTGATTTTTTTTTTTAATTGTCAGGGCACTTCTCCCCCACGTCGAGAGGAGCCAGATGAGGTGGCTCGGGCATTTGATTAGGATGCCTCCTGGATGTCTCCTTGGTGAGGTGTTCTGGGCATGCCCCGCCGGAAGAAGGCTCTGGGCATGACCCAGGACAAGCTGGAGAGACTATGTTTCTCACCTGGCCTGGGAATGCCTCGGGATTCCCCGGGAAGAGTGGGAAGAGGTGGCTGAGGAGAGGTAAGTCTGGGCTTCCCTGCTAAAGCTCTTGCCCCCGCGACCCGACGCCGGATAAGCGGTAGAAAATGGATGGATATATGGATGGAGTTGAGTTATTCTTGCCATGCACATTAAGCCTGCCCCACATTTTTCCTAGAGGTCAACACGTTTGGTACTTTGATTGAGTGCGAGGACTACACTGGCACTAAATTCTCATCTTTAAAATTACTTTTATGTTTCACTTACTAATAATTGCTCTGCGATTGACTGGCGACCAGTCCACGGCACACTCCACCTCTCACCCAAAGTCAGCTTGGATAGAAAATGGATGAACTTACTTTACGACCCTGATCAACTCCTGTGGTGGTCTACAATCATAGTTGACCAGCCGAGATACTGATTGTTCTCTGCCCATTTATTGTTACCACTGGCTTAACAATAAATTACACTGTACCCGCAACTCTATACGTGGTATCCTGGAGCAAATCAAACAAATTGTTCCTTGCTGCTCCTTTAAGGTGAGAGTGGAGGGGAAAAGGAGCGTTAAAACAAAAATCGCATACTCACTGCAGCAAATGTGAAGCAATCAATCCATCACAGTGCTCCCAGGAGAAAAACAGTCACGTAAATAGAAATTAGAGGGACAGTAAGATCCATTTAATGGTCTTTCTTGAAGGCAAACAAACAGTACAAGTGTGTGTGTGTGTGTGTGTGTGTGTGTGTGTGTGTGTGTGTGTGTGTGTGTGTGTGTGTGTGTGTGTGTGTGTGTGTGTGTGTGTGTGTGTGTGTGTGTGTGTGTGTAAAAGATGGTCTCCCTTATTCATCAGTTTCACGTTGTGTGTATGAGGCCAGTTCACTTCAGGTTAGGCCAGAGAAAATTGGTTGAAGGGAAAAAACAGTTTGGAACCATCATAAAAGCATAAAAGTATCCCAAAAATAACCGGTGCTGCTTATAAAACCGAGAGCAGGGATGCTCAACCTTTTTTGACCGAAGATCTACTCAACCAATCTCCCGCGATGGGCCCGTTATCGCACATCTATGCATACACACGCACGCGCATCAGTGCACATCACATGCCTTGACGAGCAACAGCCATAACATGAATGAAACAGAAAATTGAAGTAGACATAAGAGTTTGTGAGTTTGTGAAAAGGAAATCACTGCCTAACTTAGTCGAGACCTGACGCAGAAACTATCGCTAGTATTCAATTACACCAATTCTGACAATTATTTTTCTCATGTCATATTCTGGACAGGTAAATTTTGAACTAAAGTATATTTAGAATGACTACATATGGTTCTATATCTACAGTGTACTACTATTTCCCCTTTGTTTGAGGCCACCTAAAGTCACCGATGCAAAATTGTTTATTATAATTGAATGTCTTATTTCACTGCACCAAAATGTGTCAACTAAATCAGAAAAATGGAAGGATGAAAGGGTCAATTAAAATTGTCCAAATTTTTGAAACACACTAGAGTCAATCAGGAAAGCAATTATATATTGTTTGCATTGTCTAGTTAATTTCATCAGCTTTCTGTGAAATGTGTGAAGGCAAATACTGTAGTTGAGGCTTTTGGGGTGTCCAGAACCCTCTATTCACAGATCAGATTCAGCTCTGCACTTGACAGCAGGCCGCTGCAAAATAGATGGCGGGCCGCAAATGGCCCCCAGGCTGTAGTTTTCAGAGCTCTGATCTAAATGAAATATTGAGTGGATTACTGATACCAAATATAACTAACATGAACCTTTGATGCGTTATTTCAAATGTGATTTTTTTAAAATGTGGTTACATCTTGGGAATATAAAAACATGCATACACGTCAAATATTAGGCAATGTTTTTTTTTTTTTTTTTTAACCCCAATATAATAGCCACTTAACTGGAACGATAGAATGAGAGAAAAATGGAAAGCTCTTCAAACTGAAGAAAAATGATATGAATTAACTTTCCGAGTGCATGGGCCTTCATTAGAAATATTTGACTATTTAGAGAACAAAAGTTTTGCAGAGACCCCATTTTCAAAACAAAGCCCCCAATATGGATCCACTTAGAATTTATTTATTTTCTCACAAATCAGCCATCTAATCTCAGAAATTAGATGTGTTCTCGTGCCAAATCTTGGAACCTAGACATCAGCATCAGCAGTCCAGTGAGCGATTTATGACGACCAGAAGAAGAATGGCCTCTTGCGTGGCGTTAGCACTGTGAAGCCTCATGGCCCCAAAAGCTCGGAGGGAGAAATGGAAGACGGGAAGAAAGAAGGGGGAGTAGGAAAACACTCAAAGAGATTGAACGCGATTGTATGATGAGAGAAAGGGGGAGAGTCTGAGTGTGTGTGTGTGTGTGTGTGTGTGTGTGTGTGTGTGTGTGTGTGTGTGTGTGTGTGTGTGTGTGTGTGTGTGTGTGTGTGTGTGTGTGTGCGTGCAGGTGTGTCTGATGATCCTTTATGGATTGTTGTGGGTTGGCTCCGTTTTTATGCAATATGCTGAATATAATTCATCGCTAATGGACACATGAAGACCTTCTAAGGTATTCAATGAGAATCACATCATTCCATTATCAGCGCTTATTATATTGCTAATCTACTGTGTTAATTTTAACATCGGAAAAACATCTGAATTCATCCACACTACCCGGTGTTAAAGTAACGTTTTCTAAGGTGTTAAATGTTCAACACTCAATTGTGTGTTGCAGCAACAAATGTAGTGTTGACAGTGTAATTATGATGACAGTCTCGAGTTTTTGGATGAACATTATCAAGTGTTCATGCTAACACTATACAGTGTAGGGAAAAATAACCCTTGCCCCTCAACCTTAAATAATACATATTACAAAATTTCAATTCAAAACACTTTTATTAAATTTAAATTAAATATTTCAGACAGCTTACACAAAAAAAGTAGGAGGGCGCGATACATGTTCTGTCACCATTTTCGTGTTCTGTCATCATTTTCAAGTGAAAATTATCCATCATCATGCCGATAATAACATCGGGTCAGACACCTCATTAACAAGAAACAAATCCTCATCAATTCTAAATGCATTGAGGTAATCATCAGAATCCATCGTAATAACATTTGTGGTCAAAAGAAATGCTCTATCATCATGAAGATGTAAACAATTTTCCTGAAAGTAGGGAATTCAGTTTGTGCTCTTGGCAAGCTACCCAATCAAGTGTCACCTGTTGCTTTGACGGGTGAATACGCGGAATACAGAAAATGTGGCTTCTTTTGCATGTCGTAAAAACAGAAAAACGACTTTCGATTTGGCATCCATCCAATAAAACACATTACAGTGCATATGTGTAGACGACCTGGTTTCAAATAAATTTTCACAACCAACCTTTTCATGTCTCCATGCAAAAGCAGAGAAATGTGCTTGTCAGCGTTTGCTTTCGTGAACGTCTTTACGGTGAGGAGTGGAATAAAAAACAAAAATATATATTTTTTAAAAATCTATATATGCTAAATAGGTTTGCTGGACACTATTGATTCGAGCTCAGCTAAAGTCAGAGTGGTACTAAACTCTATCGGAAAATAAGACAAGGCACCTTCCAAAAACGGCTGAAGTTTATTAAGGTACATTTTTGCCTGGAAGGCTATCGCACTTTGTGACATGAGTTTTTCCAATTATTCCAACCAATTTGGAATAGTATAACTGTAACCCAGAGCCATTTAAGATGAAGGCGTTACAGCGGGGGAAAGACTGAGTGCAGACGGAGGCAAAATGCAGAGCAGGGTGTTTTTTTTTTTTACCCTTGGATTGCCCTAATTATACAGAGCATTGATTTTACAATGCATCCATGGATTGATTAGAAGAGCTTTGCACCTCCCCTAAGGAAGGAGGGCTTCACTTTCTCTGCTTCCATTCTCCTCTAATTGCACCGCCCGTCCTCCTTTTCGTACCTTCTCGTACATTTTCACTGTTGTCCTGCAATTGTAACCCACAAGCACATTTTGATCGATCCTTTATGTTCAATTTTTATGCTTCCAAATCGATTTGGAAACTTTTAGGGCAGGCCCGGGCAATTGGCGGAGGACCCCATCCTCGGTCGTTTGGCCAATGATTGGGTGGATGCCATGTGAATTAGGTCCAACTTGTAACGATAGCAAAGTTGCCCATCCCTCTTTCAGCCAGAGTGTATGATTTTCATGATTCCCCAAAGCTTTTTGTCAGTCTGATCAGAAATGTATAAATGAGTGTCAGAGATTTTTCTCGGACAAAGTTAAAGAAACGACTCGGCACACAGGGAAAATTGTCTTCAATGTCGACGGAAGCGGATCTCTGAGAGCGAACGACGGTTTAGTTGCTCCGTGATCACACTCCCAGCCCCGCCCTCCGCGAGTTCGACCTTTTATTTGTAACATATGCAAAATACAAGAAAAACACTGCCCCGGATATTTGCATGCTGCACCCCCGGTCCGGCCCCTCGGTAGTGATTGGTTACCTGCGTTTAAGCTTTGAACCACCAGTACGTTGGCGCCTTTCTGTCTGGTCTAAGATAAATCAACATGTCGCAGACTTTGCGGATGGCCAAATGTCGCCTGGGCGCGACGGGTGTTCTCAAATCGTCTTTTATCGTTCAACCGCTGTTCCCAAATTATCCATTCCCCATTTATGGCCGAGTGTCGCCCTCTCCCCTTGGATGCCCACCTGCTTTGATGTGCTAATTGTGGACTCCAACGGCCCTCCGGCCAGGTGGCCGGCGCCTTTGTGCACAGGCATTTGGGGGTGCTGTATACGCACCCAAACGATTTGGATGTGACCGACTTAAAATGAAACTTTAAACATGATACAATTTTGCTCATAAATTCCTCTAACAATGAGTCAAATCTGTGAAAAAAAAAAATCTGTCATCTCCGGCGCCATCTTCGTACCTCTAATATAATTTTCGTGAAACCACCGCTCCCGAGAAAAACAACCAATTGGAGACAGAAGGCATGACACTGGCGACAATTAGGACGGCGGAAAAAATCATTGGCACCGCCCTACCCACTCTTGAGGACTTGCACACTGCAAGAATCAAGACAAGGGCACGGAAAATCCTCCTGGATCCCCCGCATCCTGCCCACCACCTTTTCCAGCTACTCCCCTCAGGCAGGCGCTACAGATCCATGCGCACCAAATCCAGCAGACACTTAAACAGCTTCTTCCCTCTAGCCATTAACTCCCTAAACAGTCACTGACGTAGTCACTCTTCTTGTACAACAAATATTGTATCTCTCTAAAATGGTTCAATGATTTTCTGCACCAACTGTACAAACTGTCATAGTATTGTATTCTACCACTGATCACTTTAGCTCTGCTTGAAACTATGGTTCACTTACATTATGAAATGTCCTTCCATACCTATTTGTCATGTTCTTGTTTATGATGATACTAATGCAGCGTGTATACCGGAGACAAATTCCTTGTGTGCTCTACATACTTGGCCAATAAAGATGATTCTGATTCTGATTCTGACTGACAAGGTGTCGGTCATTTGTCATCAATGATGTGTGCCTACATTGAAATCTTGCCAACATTTTTAGAACTGAAAATGTATCAATAATCTCACCGATGTTGTTTGAACGTTCATTTTTTTTTCAATACAAAGAAATTGTCTCAATAGTGTTGCTGAGGTAACTTGTCTTACTGCCGAAAGCTGTTTTAGCAGAAGCGGGCATTCCGCCAGACTGATTTTAGCGATGTCATGTTTTCGTGGTGTTGTCCCTTTATTTGGGTCCCCCTCAACCAAGCTAAAACATGACAGAGTAACAGTAATCAAGAGAATAATTCATAATAATTCTGGTCTCAAGCCACACTATGGTACTATGTACAATCAAGTGAGACCCACCCAACACAAAGGGAGCATTTCCGTCTGTTGAGCCTTCAGCTCATTCTCTTCTGATGAAAATGTATTTCACTGTCATCTTGTTTTCTATGTGGTTTTCTATGTGGTTCCATAGTATGTTCATGTACCTCGGCCATGTTCCCACGGTTCACTCCTCGAGCTATTCCTTCGCTTTGATCTACTGGCCACCCTGTGCCCCCATGGGTCCTATTACCTACTAATCATCATCAGGGAAAGGAATATTTCATGGGATGCTGAGATAATGTATTTGGCAAAAGAAAAGATGATTATAGAAATGGAGTCACACTAAAAGGATGAACTGCTGGGTTTAACCGAGGAAAGAATGCCCCCAACCCCCAAAATGAATAGAATAACTTATAGTGCTGAAAAGGAGAGATGCATGTGCTTAAAAATCAATTACATAGTAAATATGACACGAGTCAGCAACGATGCCCTCGGGGTAGACAGGATATATGCTGTGCCTACACATCAGTAAATATGATCTGCCTACAAATGAATTACTAATTTTATGAAGAGGATAGTCCGTGTTTGACGATGCGTGTTTGTGTGTGTGTGTGCGTGCATTCCTTACGTACACAAGTCTTCATCGTTAATTGATGAAGTTGAGTGAAGGATTTTCCACCTTATTTCTGTACCAAAAAAAATGAAGGAAGACATATTTTTATAATGGGAGACAAAAGTCCTTCACTGGCCAAGGATCCATATTTGGGGTGGCCCGGGATCGAGTGGTTAGCACGTTGACCTCATTGCAGAGGTCATGGGTTCGATCCCAGCTCCGGCCTTCCTGTGTGGAAGGCATTTTGCATGTTCTCCCCGTGCCTGCGTGGGTTTTCTCCGGGTACTCCGGTTTCCTCTCACATTCCAAAAACATGCATGGCAGGCTGATTGAACACTCTAAAACTGTCCCTTGGTGTGAGTGTGAGCACGGATGGTCGTTCATCTATGTGTGCCCTGCGATTGGCTGGGAACCAGTTCAGGGTGAAAACAAACAGCTGTTTGATGGAAGATTCCCATCGTGGTCTGACAGGCAGGCGAGGCTGTTTTCGGGTTAATGCCAGAGAAAGCAGTGATAACCTTTTCAAGAGTAAAGTCTGCACTTTGTCCTCTTTGATGTCGTTTGAGTTTATCAGCTTTTAAAAAAAGGAACATTTTTTGATCTGGATCTTGGATAAAATCTCTTTCCAGCACCTACAGAGCAATGCGCGAATGAATGTACTGCTGGCGACTTCTCACTTCCTGCATTTTCAGCAGCTCTCTGAATCGCCCCTCAAGAATTCATTTGGGTGGCTAAGGTGGCTCTGGCAGGGCCGCAGTACCGGGTCCTGCCCTAATGAAGAGCATTGATCCTCGTTGGGTTATGAGCACACTTTAGTGGCTGTGCTGAGATGTTAATAAGCCTGGCCTTATTCCGGAGGAGCTTTAATTAGCCTGTTGGAAATGTGCTTACTGGGCGTACTGTCACTCTGTTGTGGCCCCACACACACACACACACACACACACACACACACACACACACACACACACACACACGCACACACACACACACACACACACACACACACACACACACACACACACACACACACACACACACAAGCAATTGCGGGCAAGGGCAGAAGCACAAATGTACTCGCATGCAAATATACACAGTGCACAGTCACTCATTTCATGGGCCACTGAAGTCAAAACAACAGTCTGCATTTATTCAATTAATAGTTTCATTAGTGAGTCAGAAAGCGTGAAGTCATCTCCTCCTCATTTGCTGTCTTCTGTTATTTCTTCATTGCCAAATGCAGAGATGACCAGCTCTTCAAATGGTCTCATCATAAGTAAAGCCGCAAAGCCTGTCAAGTTACAGTATCAACTCAAAGCTCAAACGCAATCAGTTCTGTTGAGATTTTCGAACAAATGTTCCAAGTGAAAATGATGGAAATTGAATTTATCTGCGCCAGGGACAAACTACTATCATAAAGCATGTCACACTTCATATTCTTGGATGTCATATGTGACATGAACAAACAATGAATAAAACATCTGAGATGTAAATTTTGTTTAGATTAATTTATTGGACTCATTAAGATCACTCAAGGATAAATTCAACTCACAGTTTTCTGTATATTTTCTGTTGCACACCCTACAGAACCAGACGACGCACATGCAGACATGCAAGGTCAGATGCTGTTGGTTTCCGACAAATCAAGGGCATTCTTTTACATGCCCGCAATGCACTTAACAATTTGCTGGCTGAAAATTGTACACCTGCTGAAACCTGGTCAAAATTTGGGCGTAGGTGGTCTCACGTGATTTTGGTGAATTTGATCGAGGCGCAGGTTGAAAGATTCTGAACTGAATCATATGAGCACGAATGCTATGTGAGGAGTTTTCCTTGCTGGTCTATTAATATAGTGGTCTATTAATATAGTGGCCCAGTATGACAGTATAGTGGCCTTCATGAAATTAAGAAAAAAAATGTGAATGAGTGAAACTTTATGAAAATAGATCAACTCTTTTGGTGCATCCTGTGATTGAATGAAGCTGCATCACGCCTCATTCTGTAATGTTAGAGAATGATTACTATCATTACTATGCTATTGCATATTAAAGGGAGTTAAAAAGAAATGTTAAGACTTTACGCTGAGCTTGAAATAAAAACGGCTTCTGTTTTATGTGTCGTGTGAGTGTCAGTATAGTCAGTGTATCGATTACAGTTTTTATAATTTACATAACTAGATCTGGAAATCGAAAAAAAGGCTTCAGGGTCTCAGCACAGAGTCCTCAGAAGTCCCTGTGACATGACTGCGTCTTAAACCGCAAGTAGAGTCGACGCAGTGCAGATGGTCACTGAACCACTGGTGAGAAAGTCCATACTGCCCCCTTCTGGTTGATGTGTGTGCTGCACCTCCAGGACTCCCTTGCAGCAGGAGAGTCGAAGCTCCGTAATTGTGTTTTTGGAGATACTTAGCATAGAAGACTAGTAAAAGTAGGATTACGTTTTTTATATTCAACACATTTAAGTAACTGTAAAAAGGTTGAGATACTTCTTACTGTCAATTATATTTTTATGACAAATAAAAACATCTCTGCAAACAAAATATGTTACCTCTTTCATTAACTCGCACATTGAATTGAGAACAACAGATTTTTTTGTTTCGAATGTTATTTTTAAGTTTGCTTGCAATGACTCCATCTTGATGCTATCAAACCGGGCTCCTATAGCTTTGCTAACATTGTGACTGGATGAACAAAATATACTACTGTTGGAAAAAGACATAAGCTGTATGTACGGTTGGGTTTTCGAACGGCAAATTCTTGCGATTTTTCCTGTCAAAAGTCACAATGCAATTGCCGTGAGTCATCATCAATTCTCTTAAGGCTATGACTGAAGAATATTCTGCTGGTCCAAATCTGTTACTGTCATCGCAAATACTCCCAGGTTCACTTTCCTTCATGTCGCCGCTGTCCACGTTCGATCCATCATACACTGCAAGTAAAAGACCTTAATCATTCATTCACAGCTGATTCTATTTCTGTGTGTTTTTTTGCATCATGAAAAGAGGAACAAGATTATTTTGACAAAGTCATGACTAGAAAATACAGACACCCATTTTCAAATGTAAGCGGTAAAGGGGAACAAACGGTCAGACAAACACATCCTCAAGTACTGAAAAACATATTCAAGCACAAAACACTCTTGTTACTTTTCATTTCTGACAAAAGGTCATAGTGCACAGTGATAACTGTGGCCCATACACCGCCACAACACCCGCCTCATCATTTAGGTCACAAGTGATCTTGAATATAGCCGAGTTGACTTTGAATATTAATTCAAATTCACACCTATGGATGCGATTTAAAGTCGACATACCCAACACGTATAAGTTGGGAAGAATGGGGAGAAGATTCAAACATCACACAGGAAGACAGGTGCCGGGATTCAAATCTCCAACTTCAGTTCTGTGAGGCAGACGTGCGAATCACGACCCGACATGCTGCCATAAGAGCACAAGTGTTTTATACAAATTCACGTGCTTTAATTGGGATTTAGCATGATCTGCTTCGACAAAGGATCAGAAGAACTTCTCAGGCGAGCAGAAGGACATGTTTGGAAAGTGACCGTGCGCGTCAAAAATGTCAGACAAAAACGCTGAAAATTGAAATGATTGTACATGTTAAAAGCAATCTTTGTGCTTGGATGTTGTGTGGGGTGAGGAATTGTGCAATGTGTGCTGGAGGGACAAGGCAATGCTGACACAGGTGGTCGGTAGCTCTTGCGTAACCACAGCTAATTAGAGATTAGATTAGTGAGAAACTGCAAACAAACCCAAATCACATTTTGTTTTTGGCCATAAATACATTCCTAGTTTGTTTTCCACTTGAATTAGTCGGATGGCACTTATGTATTGTGTATTATATACTGCATTCTATTTTAGGTAGTTGTAGCGAGTAGCTACTACATTTTTAAAAATCTGTATAGCATTCTATCTCAAGGTCGCTATTGCAAGTATTTCCCCACTTTACTATCAGCACTGTGTGTACGTGCTTGTGCATGGTTTCACAGACAATGCATGTAGCCAACTTACCTGCAGTTCCATAGCTACTGTACACTCTATTTGGTGCTATGGAGTTGGGAGATATATCCGTGAAACGAACTCAAAATATTTTTTTTTGGGGGGCATGAACAGCTGGTAAACTTGACTGATCTAAGGTATGTTCAAACCTTCCATCGTTAAGTCTGTGTATAGTGATTCAAGGTTTTATGATGATGACAGTTTGACCCTGTCACAGATAATTTACGCGCAACAATTGATTAAAATTTGGTTTTAGTTTTACTGAGTGGATCTTAGCACTTCCGCCATATCGTTCTGAATTCAGCTCCTTCATATTGACAGTGCAGATGAGCGAGGGATTGTGTGCTTTACATACCAGTAAAAGGCACAGTCTCTCTCCCCTATTGAATCAGCACTAACTAGCATCCCTACCACTTAAGGTTCCTGCAAACTGAGACCTTTCGGACTAAATAATGATAAAGAGTTAAACAGGGTGTGAACGGTCCTCCCCCGTAGTCCCATAACAGGCCAATTTACACAGATCATTTACCAGCACTTGGACTGCTCAATACAGCCACACGACGAGTTGTCACGCAGTCTTCCCGCTAATTCAACTGCACTTGTGTGAACGAACTCAAGGTGAACATACAACTCTTACGTGCACATAGGAATTTTTCCTCTGCTATCTGACTGGAGATTTGGCTTTTTTTCTTTTTCTCTCACTGCAAATGTGAATCATTTATTTGACACTCAAACAAATACATTTTATACGGGGAACATCAACCTACCTGTTTTTAATAATCTAAATATCTAATAATAATTATTATTATTACATAATAAATAACAAATAAACACATAAATAATAATAAATAATATAAAATAAACCACTCTAAAATGGAACAAGGAGTTCTGAAAAAAAATCACGGAAATTGGAAAATTATATTCCAGGGTCAAACTGTTGTAAAAGTTTTTTTTTTTTTTACAATATTGTCCTGCGATTGTCAAAAGTAACTCATGCTAAATGTAAAAATATATCTATTTTTCAAAATCACTCTCCTTAACTTGGATAAGTGATCTGCTTTGATTGGTAGTCTGCTTACTTCACATAACTTGTGGATTCTTCTTCTCTTCTCACTTTATTCTCTTATTGAGGCTCTATTAACCCTTTCACGCACACCATAACCTGATAACATGATAAGCTGTCCACTGTAGTAACCGCTGTCCCTGAAAGGGTTGAAAAAAAACTTTTGAAATTATAATCCTTTGACGCTCACCGAACTGAGGTACACTGGGTTTTTGCAGGATGTGTATGATTGCCATTGAGTTTTGTGACAACTTCAGTGTAAGTTGGAATTATTTAGCCTCAAGAACATTTCACTTTTTAGGTTCCACAACTGTCCGCAGCTCTAAAAACAGAAACGAGGATCAGGTATATACACTGCATATCTGCTTGTATTTGTCTTAATGCCAATATTTTCCCTTTTACTGAAATTTAATATGAGTTCCAAATATCAGTTATTGGTCCCATTCGGTACTAATAGTCTGTATCAAACCATGTCGATCTATCGCTACAATGCAGTCCAACAACATTAAATTTCCATAAATTATGGCGGCATGCCATTCCCATTAAAAAAATAAAAAGTACCGGTACTGTATCTCAGCCTGAGAAAGTGTGACCAAAGTTTTGACATACATCGCTTTTTGTCCAAGTCGTGCATTGCAATGTTTTTGTGTGAAATCCTACTTAATTCTCATGAGAACCAGCTCGGTGCTTACTATCAGTACTTGGCAGTCCTGTGTGTGTATATGTGTATATTCTACTCCTGGCTTGGACCCAACAGCGGTAGTAGCAGCACCAGCAGTCCAGATAGGACCTGACAGGCTGAAATGAAACACACAGATAGTGACATGGCGTCCAGGCAGACAGGAGCCAGTCTCCCATGGGTGCTGGAGATTAGGCTGACTCCTACTTCACATTCCCCAGCCAAGCAAGCAACACGTGGGGCCTGTTCTGACCCCTTTAAATACTTTTTTTATTTTTTCTGGAAGACTTTCAGCTCTGAGTCACACTCAGGGTAACTTGTAATAGTCAAGTTGGACGATTACATCATTTTGGAATCGCATCATGGATACAAACACCACTTGAAGCAGGAAGTGAGGCTCCCTCCCTACTTGCGTAGCACCATTTAAGATTAACGTACTAAATTGTGGCATACGATTCATTTTGAATTGATGCAAATCGTCAGATATTTATTAATTAAGCCCATTTAATCATAATAAAAATATATTACATTACCATTTTTTTTTTTTTTTACAGTCATACCTCCTTTTTCGACCATAATCTGTTCCAGAATGCTGTTCGAAAAGCGATTTGTTCGAAATCCGAAACCATTTTATTAGCCCATGATTAGGGGCTAATACACTATGAAGAAATAACACAAAAACGGTCAGATTTGCGTAACTCACAACAAGCACGTCTGCTGACAATGAACACCACGTGAGGAAGCGTCACTTCCTCGTGTAAGGAAGCCGAGAGGACTCAAGTGGCGTACTCGGGTTTGCTCAGTTTGGTCGAAAGCTGGTTGTTTTGATGGCATTTGAATGGTACTTTGATGTATCGAGAAAAAATATCACAGTATGATGATATGTGTTTGCTTCAAACTCTCTGTTGTTAACTAGTGGATGTTTTATAAATAAATTTGAACATGAAATACAATTATATACAGTTCTTGGTGTCAGTTGGTTCCATTTAAAACGAAAACACTCAGATGTCCATATTTTGGCCATAGAAAAATGGCGTTTTGGTCATATGTCTGGTTAAGAAGTGTGCAGTCTTATGTGGACCCGGGTACTGCTGATGAGGAATTTTGACTCTTCAATGAGCAAGCCGGAGTACCTGGAGAACATCCATTCAAGCACGGAGAAAGTGAAAAACTCTACAACCGAAATTCAGACCTTGAAACTCAGAACTGTGAGGCAGATTTATGAACCACATGCACCACTCACTGTGTTGCCTGTTATAAACATAATAAAGCCCTTAACTCTTTGAATGATTTCCTACTAAATTCTCGTAAAATCATGTTGAAACATGTAAATGTCTACGACGCCCCAACACACACACACACACAAACACACACACAAAGGGTGGAAAGTGATTCTAACCATGCATGAGTTCTGTCTGTCCACATCCAGCATCACTCCATTCGTAGCGAAGCAGAGGCCAACAACAGTCTCAGCTTTCGTTCCGTGAACACAGTCATCTGCCAGCACGTGAAGAGGAGGGATGATGCGGGAATCAACCGCAGAGATAGCGGCTATCTGACTTTTACTCCTTCATCGGTGTCTTCTGCAACATGGCCGCTTCCCGGCAGAGCTATACCAGCATGTCGCCGCTAACGGGTCATGGTGGGTTTGGGTTAGACTGGAGGTGATAATGCTTTTCCCTCGTGATGAATGAAGACCAGTTGGGATCTTATCTGGACAGATCATTGAATCAATTTGCAAAAATGACAAAGAATTAGGGGGGTTGGGGGGAACCTCTAAAACATGAGTGACAGCGCACACATGAACACATGCACACCAGCATGTTCTTTGATAGACAATAAATACCTGAGGGAAATTCCTGACTTATCTTGCAGGTATGTACATTAAAGATAGAGACTGAAATTCCACTGCAGCCCAAAGAATGCTGCAGTAAAAGGACAGTTACACCACAGCTGGCGAGTAATCAAAGTCAAAAGATATTTTCTGGACCTGAAGGCGATGCCTAAATGGGGTGACCGGCTTGACCGAACAGTCCGAAAAGAAACAAAAACCGATGCAAATAGCAAATATGTGGCCTGAAGCGGAATATGCGCCACATTTACGGACCCTGCTTATTATTGACATAACCACTGTGTGACCGCGGTGAGCAGTATTACCACAGGCCCCTTGACACAGACCAATGAGCACCGAGCATGATGAAGGGTGTAAATGAGGCTGCGGTGGAGCGAGTCCTCACCAATCACCTCATTCATATGTTCGCTATCTGACTCCTATAGTGAGAGACGAGAATTACTCTGTGTGCTAAACCCTCTCGTTGGCCTTGTCTCGGGTCTGATGCAAGATGGTGCATGCAGAGTTTATAGACTGAGCAAATATGTGAAATATAATCCCGCTAGTGCAAAACAAGCACGTCCACTTAACTTGAACGTTTCACCTGGAGAGCCAATTAGAATTCTAATTTTTCAATACAAATACTCTTCCAAGTTGTGTAACATTCACCAGCCTGAACGACTGTCATGAGGAATCAATCATCTTCTATGAGTTAAGCTCAAGGAGCATCAAAAGGATTGATTCCAAATGTGTTCATGTTTGACCTTTTTTTTTTATGTCTGTCTTTTGTCTTTTATTCAAAGGTCACCTCAGAAGAGTACCCGTTTTTATAACGTTACAACCAAAAGAACAAAAAGTGTGATGATGACAGGGAAAATGGTACAGCTCTCTTGTGGTTGCTCAATGTGCCCAAGTCAATGAGGCATTGAGCAAAAAAAAAAAAAAGAAAAGAAGAACAAAATGTTCACCAGATTGTGAGTTGCGTGTGTAAGTGTACATGCTTGGTGATTTCAAGCTCAAGTCCAAATCGTGAGTCTTTCGTCATCAAAGTTGAGGGTACACATTTTATTGTTGGATGCACTGAGCTTCGTGTAGCTCATCAAGTTACCCATCAACAGAATTCAAATTGACTGCATTGTTTTGTTGTTGCGTTATTTTCAAAGATTATTTTAACACAAGTTTACTTATTTTTTGGTAATGTTAAAAATGTATTCAAATAAGGGAAAAAGTGTGCTGGAATTAATTATTTGGGACTATTGGAAAAACTACAAAATTGTGACTTTTGTCATGGACTTGACAATTGATGGGAAAAAAAGACAGCCTAAGCACTGATTGAATTGGATTTTAGTCATGTAGTCGTCATTAACCGGGTCAAGTACAGACGGACGGACCTCTCAGTCAGTCGCTGACGGACAGAAACATGCCCAGCCTATCTCGGGTTTGCGAGGCTTTCTTAAAGAGGACAACATTGACTATATAAGTGTGAATGCTCCTGTTTTTAATCCAATTTCTGTGGGGAATGTGATGGCCAGCTGCAATTGGCTAAGGAGGTAGAATCCGATGATGTCACTTTACACTGACCACGCAAATCTACAATCCTTGTTTGAGTCGAATACTTTATGATTGTGTATTTGTTTGCATATAAACGTTTTTGGTTGTGACTTTCTGTTATATCTTGGTGAAATTATGGATATTCAAGACTGTCTTGTTTATTTGTTTGTGGGGCTGAATTGAATATGAGCAGTGTTGCTTCCATTAGCTATATATGAAAACACGTTGAGCTTCTGTACAGTAGGTGAAGGCCTACACCAGAGGTGTAATCTGCCAATAATAATAACAATAATACAAAGAAGAAGAAGAAGCAGCAGCAGAGCATTTAAAGACAGGAGTGGGTGTGCAACCTACTTGGATTGGATTTTAAGATAAGCCACTTTAAACTTTAAATGAAAACTTTTTGGCATTTTCGGAGTTAAAACAGCAGCAGGCAGCCACCAACGTGCTCTTGCTGTACTTAACGATTTTATAGGCAAATAAGTGTGTGTGTTGAAAGGACGGGGCCCAGGTCAGTAATAAAGTATGTTAGTTACGTTGAGATGACCAAGTGACCAAGCAGCTGCGATCTTCTGTTGTTCTTTAAGTAACAAGAGACGAGATTAAATTTAAATGGAATAAAATGGAAAGTGAACCTCATGAAAAATGGCGATAATGCCTACAATTTCCTTTGTGTGTGTGTGTGTGTGTGTGTGTGTGTGTGTGTGTGTGTGTGTGTGTGTGCGTGCGTGTGTCTTTCTTACACTCAAAAAACAACAATTATTTTTGTAGCAGGTCTTTTAAAAAGTATTACTGTCCATGATTATATTACAAAAACAATAAAATGTAATGTAGACAGAGTGTAGTCTGCCCCCCCTCAAATCAGCCGAAAAAATGTACATCAGTTCCACATGATTAAAATGTGGTAAATCTATATAATTTTCCGTGCCCCCACCCCACACACACCCTCCCCCCAAAAAAAAGATTTGTATTAGTTTTGTATTAATTTGAATCATGTGCCACCAAAAATCAATTACTTTTTTGTATGATCTGGACAGTATATATTTTTTAAAGATACGATGAAACACTAGTGTCTTTATTACTTGTGGACCACCCCACATGCTTTGTTATAGCTGTTGTGCACTGTTCAAACTTGCATACACAGTACAGTTTGCAGCACATTTAATTGACGATAATTACTTCTAAACTTGTGATATGTACAACTGTAGCTAACAAGAAAATTGCATGTCTCACCTGTAGAGGAAAACTGGAGCTCTCTCTATTTTATTTAGGCAGCAAAACACAAAACTTTATTTATATGGTCTTGAATTGCTGCACATGGTAACTTTCATTAATTGACGTTGCATTAAAAGGAATGTAAAAAAAAATATTCAGGATTTTATTTCATTTTAATTCATCCCATAAACATAAATGCAAGTTTTGGTAGGTTTTTGGTAACTGCAATTGCTCTTTTCTCTGTTGTTATGTTAAATGTTGAAAACAAAAACAAATATTGTTGAATATTAAACCATCAATTTACAATAAATAAATAGATGGGAACATGAAGTCTTAATAAACCATCAAGCAAACTGTTTTATTGCACTTTGATAACGTCTCCTTCGGTGTTTTCAGCAAGCCCCAATTATGATTAAGATTAAAAAAGGATTATGAGCTCATACACATGTGAAAATATATTTTATGCTCAGTTTGTATTTTTTTTTTGTACCCCACTACATATATGGTAGAACATATTGAAGCGTTCCATTCACTTTTTGGTATTGACAAAAATAAAAAAATCGAAACATAATAAAACAGCACATGCAAAAAAAGTGTTTGACACATTTTAATCTAAATCGCCTATTGTGGCCTCTAAGCTGTACGGATAGCTGCATTTACACCAGTGCTTGTGGAAGTCATTCACAAAACGTTGGGCCATGAGAAGAGCAAGAACAATGATAAGCGCACAGACTCCCGTCGTCGTAAGTGGAAGTGAGACACGAGCGTGAGGGTCGAAGACCGCAGACCAGACAATTAATGTTATTACTCTGAGGTGGCAAAAAAGAAAGTCCGACATCAAAGAGTCACAATGCAATTCACCTTGAATGTGTCCCTTCTTTCAGTTTTACTACATATTTTGACTTATGTTTTATGAAGGAATAAAAGTTAATATTTTGTCCCTGTAAAAATATTTGTTATATCCAAACTTCTCTAGATTATTTGTTTTTACAAGTAAGATTTTCGTAAATAAAATATGACCGTATGCCTATCAATAAAAATTATGATTGTATATGTATTGGGTACAAATCTAAATTGATTGTTACTCGTGGAGTCAAAACGTAATTCTATAAAGACAAATGTTTACACATATTTGAATGGAAAAAAATGACGGTGCGTTTTAAAAACCCGAACTCAAACAAGTTTGGTGCGCGCGCGCACGCACACGCACGCGCGCACACACACACACACACACACACACACACACAAGGCGCAGGCATACACTCGTGGAAACCTGAAGCCCTCGTAATAATTTACGAGGCCCGGTGTTTTGTCTTTTAATGAGGACTAAAACTATTATTTCATGATGTAGCTATTATTTACAGCGTCTATCTATCTAAAACCCCAAAGTGGACATTAGCGCCACATTTATTCATTATAACTTATGTATTTATTAGATGTTACCCCATTTCGTCTTGAAACGAGTATTTGTTACATGTGGAATGGCCGTTAAATGAATAAAAACTATGTTAAACGCTAAATTTGGGATTTGTTCAATTGTGACTTTCTCGGAAAGAACAGATCAGAAAATAGACATCCTGCAACAGAAAATGAATTTACTAGATAAATTAATTACATCTGAGTTATTAGCTGTGGAGGACTTACTCCTGCAATCATTTTACAGCACAGTCCTGAAACGAGTATTTTTGCTCAAACTAACATAAACTGATTGTATTCTGTACTTTAAATCTGGATTTTTAATTGTCTTGCTTTTTTTCTTCACAAGAAAAACAAACAGTAATCCTGCATACAGGTGTAAGCACCCGAAGAGGCCTTTCTCTGGGGGAGGGGGTGGAGGGGGGGGGGGGACCTATGGCCCTCCTCCACCAGCAGCCTTTCTTTGGGCCTACCTCCGTGCTGAGTCACGTGTTCCTCGAGCGAATACAAAATTTCCAGTGGGAGAGCGCCTCGACACACACGCCTATCAGCAATTATCAGCTCCGGTCCCTATCTCCACGCGACCAAGGGCCACGGGAGGACAAGAAAGAAGTCCAAAATCCCGGATTTACTTGAAAGGACTACTGCGTTGTGAAGCGCCTGTATGCTTTGGAGTCCACTCTCCTCTTTCCTTCCACAACGTTTGCTTGCTGGGTGCTCTCCTTTGGGTGACATTTGGACCCTTCCAGGGCTGGACGGATTTGTTTCTTTTTATCACCTGGTTGGCCTTATCTGGTAAGATAATACGGTGCAAGAGAGCCCTTGGAACCAAATAATGTTCCTCGTGTATCCTTCCGCGCGTTATCATCGATGGATGAGTGTGTATGTGTGCGCGCGCGTGCGTGTGTGCGTGATTTTGATTCTTTTTGTGAGGACTTTAATGCCCCCCCCCGGTATGTGAGCTTCAATTAGCATGCGTAGTTAAATCAAGCTCACGCACGCGAGGAAGGCGTAAAATGTCTGACGTGATGAGGATGAAGTGTTTTAACATAGCTTCGATCTTTTCTTTGTCTTTTGTTGAAACTTAAATGGGGCATTCTATTTTGTATTGAAAGGCACGGCGAGGCATAATCGATCGATATTCTTTAAAATGTGTCTCCGATAAAACAAACAAAACAATGTTTCATGTCTACGATAAGGACGAATGAAACTCATACAAAATACGGAATTTAAAAACTGTATTTTATTTGTTACATTTGAAGTTGCTCGTCAAGAGGGATGCAAGACAAAAAAGGGTGCTCAGGAAATCGCTTAAAAACCGCTTCGGTTAACTTTTGGTCGATGCCTAACTAACACGCGCATGTTTCTCTATTTTACACGTGTATATTTATTCTTTTTTTTAAGCGTTCTCCAATTCTGGAATGACTCGTGTGATGTCTTTTGCAGTTTCACTGGTGTTTTGCTGCAAGCTGGGTAACGATCGAAGGAGCGTGGAGAAGGTCTCCCGCGCACGAAGGACTCGGACAAAATTATTTTTAATTAATACCAAGACGTGCAAGAGGAGAGGAAAATGTATCAAAGCCTGACCTTGGCGCCCAACCAGTCCCCTTACACGCACGACACCGGGAATTACATGCACCCATCTGCCAACTCGCCCGTTTACGTCCCCACCAGCAGGGTCCCGAGCATGCTGCCCACCCTCCCGTACCTGCAAACGTGCGAACCGCCTCACCAGTCCCACGGACTCGGGACACACCACCACCACCATCACCCCCACCACGGCTGGCCCCAGAGCACCGTGGACGGCTCGTCGTTCGCACCCAGCAGTCCTCACCCCCCACACGGCTTCTCGTACTCGCACAGCCCGCCGCTGAGTACCAACACCGGCCGGGATGCAGCCTACCAGAGCTCGCTCGTGCTCGGCAACAGCGGCCGGGCGGACCAGCTCAGCGGGGCCCTGGTGCGTCCAATGGGAGGCTCCTACACCAGCCCGTACGCTTACATGAGCCCTGAGATGGCGACCTCCTCCTGGACTCCGGGACCGTTCGAGAGCGGAGTGATGAGCCTGCAGGGCCGCCAAGGAGGCATGTCGACGCGGCGCTCCAGTCTGGGTAGGCCTCCACGTCACATGCGCCATGTTATGCCGGTGGATTGAAATCGAAATATTTCATGGCAACCCATGGGAAAGAAAGGTGTCATTTTTCTTGAATGACTTGGTGAAAAACTTGCGACATGATATCATTATCACTTTTCGACTACATTTAAAGTAACTAATTAAATTAACTTTTATTTTCTTAAAAACATATCACGTCACACGCAAATATTATAGTTTCTGCTAAAACTGTCCAAAATCAAATACTATCCGATAAAAGAGCTGTATTAATTTATTCGCCTAATTAAAATGTTGTTGTTATGTTTTCAAATCTACACAGTCGAAAAGATGAGAACTTAATTCATATCACAAAATACACATATAGAGTATGTGAACAACAATAGTTGCATTCTTGTCATTATTTAAATTGTGCCCATCTCAAGATTAATAACCCTAGTTTAAAATATTAGAAACATCTTCTCAGTATGATACAATCTTCCGTATAAGAATAAGAATATTAATAATAATAATACAATTAATATAAAAAATCTTCATCATAATAATGTTATTAGATTACGACCCAATCAAAAGGATTTTATTTTTAAAGGCTCAAAACTAAACTACAAATAAATAATACATATAATAAATGTATTAATGGTATTTTTTTATGTGTAGCTATGATTAATAATGTCATATTTTTTTCAATTGGGCTTCAAGATTTTCATCAGTATTTCACAATTCTATTAGTGGGACGTCCATCGTTATCATTGGTGTTTATTTATTAATACAGTATCGTTATTTTGAACAACGTTCCAAGCAATCATGACCTGTAGGAATTCTCTGTTGAACTTGCTATAATAAATTCTGATCATATGTCACTGCCATTTATAAGGAGGTGCCCTAACAGTGGTCTTGATTGAATCAAAGTCTCCCCCCCAAATTGAAGTGAGACAATACACATTCTTCGACAGAAAAGCCGAGTAACAACAATCAATTAAAATGTTAATCTAATCCCGAGCAACAGTGCAGTGTTTTGATTTTAGGGCTCAATACACACTCACACAAATACCCATTGTCCCGAGCCATCAGCAGCATTTATCACCTCCACGATCAAGACTGTGATCAAGAGTTACTCAAAATGTCTCTGCTCATACACAGTTTGACAATAAACGGACTCTACTAAAGTCTCCTTTGATGTTTGTGTTGATCATAAAATTTGATTCATCCAATCTTAGATTTGCTGTTGTTACTAGTCTTTCATCTGTAATAAATAAGACGAGTGTTGAGGTCATAGCGACACAATACCGACCAAACTCCATCAGACAGGTATTCTATATTGACTAATAAACAGAAAAGCAAGTGATACGCAAGAACTAACGATAATAATTCAATAGTCAAATGAAACAAAATAATAATATGCAAAAAACATTAAATCAACGAGTAAAAATAAATCTGTGGGCCTAAACAACTACAACTGACTGGCATCCTCCAGTGTGAGTATAGCGTGAAAATCATCAAGCTCAGCTCAGACGTGTTAGTTATCTTTTCAATGACATTGAATTGAAAAGTTATGACAAAAATGTCATAAATGTTTGAAAATTGAAGAAAGACCCACTATACACATTGTGATCTATTTTAGTCTGCAAACTGCAGAACCAATAAGTGTTTGGTCTGCAAATCCGAATCGATCAGCTGTCGATTTGTTAGTTTTGTTGTCCCTGGACTTTATTGGACACTGAAAAGGTTAATTTTGGCATATAATAACATAATTTTAAAAAAGGGTTGTCTCAGAATGCATTTTACTGTATAACATGTTTACATATGAAACGGTGTAAATGCTGGCCTCCCAACATGAACACAACGACGGTTATTCCAGGCTTGGTCAATTGGATTTTCAAACGTCCCCATGCAGGCAGGGTATCCCTCATTCGATGAGTAACTGGGAATTTTTGACGGATGCATGCCAGGAGTCCGTTGTGTGTTAAAGCTGTGATGGATAGAAGGGACCTCTGTATTTTTTTTTCTGACTGATAACACCCCCACCTCACCATTCCTTCCATTAGTCTGTCTCCCCAACGCAGGTTTTGATGGCTCTCCATCACATGCGTGGCTCAGGGAATGAGAGTTATGTTATTTTAAATTCCTCCACAGTTATTCATCACCCACTGGTCTCTAAACCAGACCCCCACCCCTAAAATCCTACCAATAGGCTACATGTTACAGTTAGTTGAACGTTTATGTCACATGACCGCATGGCTGTTAGTTGTGCATGACATTTTTTTAGAGCCCCAGTGCATGAAATGATTAAAATAAAATGCACAAAAACGGCATTGAGTGGAAATCATGCATCTAAAAAAAATATCACTTTTCAAGAAACAAAAACAAAAAGAAAACAGCATGTTTGGTGAGCCGTTGTATCGTCAAGGAGAGCAAGTCATTTGAACTCTTTATGACATGAAAAATTGGTAGTTGTAGCTCTAAAATTAAAAACCTTTACACCAAATTTACGTGATTGGTATCGGCCGATAACACTCATGAACTATCGGTATCGGCAGTCTATCCCAAATTGCAGTTCTTCTTTCTGGGCAAATTAAACCAGATGGCACACTTGGGAAATATGTGTCCAAAAACCCCCCACTCACACAAACAAAACACAACTGAAACACGGCACAACCACTGCTCTGCATTAAATGGAAAATCATATTACAAGCAAAGAAAAAGCGTTTGTATTTGGTGTGACAATGGTCCTGTTGTTTGATTTTTTTTTCTTCATCAGGAAAAAAAAAGGCATCTTGTTGGAATGAGACATGTTAATGTTTCTCAGAGAGTCATCTAGTAATAAACGCTTTCGAATGGTGACGTTTACATTTTGCCCACCATTAAGACTAAAACCGTGTGCTCAGATCTGGTGGAGGACATGGCCACCGAGGGCAGGGAATGCGTCAACTGCGGCTCCATCTCCACACCCCTGTGGCGCAGAGATGGCACGGGCCACTACCTCTGCAACGCCTGTGGCCTCTACCACAAGATGAACGGGATCAACAGGCCGCTCATCAAACCTCAGAAACGATTGGTAAGACGGAGCTTGAATGCGTGCAGTTTGAATGTGCCTTTTCACCACGAAAGGTTTATTGTCAACAACAACTGCAAACATACGAGTACAGATGACTTATTTGGACACTGCTCTCCACCTCCGTGGGTTTTCTCCGGGTACTCCGGTTTCCTCCCACATTTCAAAAGCAGGCCTGATAGGTTAATGGAACACTCCAAATTGTCCCTAGGTGTGATTGTGAGCACGAATGGTTGTTTGTCTCTGTGTGCCCTGCGATTGGCTGGCAACCAGTTCAGAATGTCCCCCGCCTACTGCCCAAAGACACCTGGGATAGACTCCAGCACATTTTCAACATCGCTTGCCCTTTTCAGGGTTGCGGGCTGCTATCTCAGCTGCCTTTCGGAGAAAGACGGTCTATACCAGGAACTGGTCATCAGTCGATGGCAGGACATATAATAGAGATGGACAACCATTCACACTCACATTCACACCATCGCTGAGTGGGAACAGAATCCATGCTGCTTGGACTCAAAGTCAGGCCAATCTGCCACTATTAGGAGTCACCAACCTCTTTGAAATTCCAAGCTACAGTACTTGGTTGATGAATAATGCAAAGGGCCACCATTTTGATACACACTTCACCATTATGTTATTATTAATAGTTCTCAATTTATGACCATAATGGGTTCGAGAGGCTAAGTCAAATTGTTTGTAAATTGTGACATACTGACAAAAAAAATCGAGCTGCAGCAGCCTCTTAGACCACACTTGATAATGACAAATATTACGGATCCGCTCCGCATTATCATTTTATGTTTAGGTTACTTCTTGATTTGTCACAAATTGGCTATCCCAGTGTAACGTTTTTTACTCAAAGGGATACTAAACCTTTTATTATTATTATTATTTTGTATTTCGTCTATAGAGAATTTGATAACTTCATTATTTGTTATGTACAATTAACACCTTTCAAAATGCTGTCAACTGAAAATGTCAAAGAAAAGTGCTCAGGGCTCAGGGAACAACCAATCTCGGCTCACGTGAGGATCATAAGATAAGATAAGAAAACCTTTATTTGTCTCACAATGGAGAAATTCGCAAGCTGAGCCGTGATTGGGACATGGTGCAAGTGGCAAAATGTGTTCTTAAAGGTGTTCAGTATACATGGAAAAATAATGATGCCATCAAATTAATTATAGATAAAATGAAAACTTTTGACTGCATAAAATTGCTAAATAAGTTTACTATCTGACTACTGAACTGACATTGCATGTTGCAGGTCCCACATGCCCCTCCCCACGCCCCAACTATGCCCTTGCTTATTTTGCTTTGCTTAACTTTAACTTTTAGCCGAACTTTTTTATGTATTTATTTATTAAAAATGGAGTTGAGACCTCATTTCATGTAAAGATGCAAACATTGTTGAAAGATCGGTTGGCAGTCATTTAGGAGACTGAAGAAAATGAAAATGCTCTACAAGTGGTGAGTGGGGTGTCAAGGCAAGGCTTCACGGCTGGTTATTTCCCACAAGCTTGTTACCTTTTGTGGAGCAGCTGTGGTTGGCCTTCCCAAACAAAAAAAAAAACAAAACACCCCCAGTACCTCAAGAGCTGCTTTTATTTGTCCCGTAGTGACCTTGACCTTGGACGAGGTGTTTGTGAGATTCTCAGCACCAGCGTGGCCGCTGTTGCTTGTGCTCGATAAAACAAGATCATTATTTTTGTATGCAAAAAAAAAAAATATATATATATATATATATATATATATATATATATATATATATATATATATATATATATATATATATATATATATATATATATATATATATCTTTATGTGGTTGTTATAAGGCTGCCATACTAATGACTCATTAGCTATTTTCGCATCCGAGCCATGCAGTAATAATTCATCCCTGTCAAATGTTTTCTGTCCTGCGCTGACATCCTGTGATTCTTTTTCAAGGGAACAGTTTGACTTAAAATGGAGTCTCGGGTGGGGGGGAGCTCTGTCTTGGGTCTGAGCCAAAGCAAAAATGCAAAGTTTATACTTTATTTTTGTCTTCACCTAAAGCAGACCACATCTCGCCGAGCTGGCCTGTGCTGTACCAACTGTCACACGAGCACCACTACGCTGTGGAGACGTAACGCGGAGGGAGAACCAGTGTGTAACGCCTGCGGTCTCTACATGAAACTGCACGGGGTATGTTGCATCTCACGGGCTTTCGCATGGTTATTCAGCAATTTGGATATCGTAGGTGTCGGTTCTTTTACCCTATCTTCACGTGTATGTATATCAGATTTGTAGATCTGCTATGCCTCCAAGTCTACTTTCAAGATTTGAGTTTGTGCAGATGGTACAGTTTGGTTCATTCACCTTTTAGGTTGTTACCATTGTCCACAGTGAAAAAAAGTGTGTGCGACTAACAGCAGGTGCAGTGTGGTGCACTAGACAGTGGGTGACAGTGGCTGGTTAGCACTGTTAGGTTCACGTCCATCCATCCATCCATCAGATCATTTGTACATCCATTCATCCACCCTACTTTCTATCCCCGCACGCAAAGTGACTGAAGTCTACAAAACAGGGGGAAGGCAAGATAAAAATAAATAAATAAATCTACAGCAGATGTTCTGCATCCATATTAGTGTTTCATGTCCTTTGTGTCACATTTTGCGTGGTGGTAGATGGGAGCACACCAAAAAGCAGGGAGACAGGAGGAGTAGAGTAGACATAAAATGTATTTACAAAAAAAGAAACTTTCAGGGTACACCGAAGAAATAACTCAAATACTCCAACAAAGTTGTGAAAACCACGAGGAATCAAGGTAGCAAAAAAAAAAAAAACAATGCCAGAGAAAAAACATGAAGGCGCACGCAGACACACACAATAACCCGACAAGTAACTGACAGAACCCAGGGAACTAATTACAAAGCAAACGCTCTGACGCTAACTGAAAGGAGCAAGTGTAGTAAATACGAACGAACAAACTGACGAGGCAACGAGAAACACCTGGACAAGACACAAAGGATTGAGGGAGCTGATTGGTTCAACACAAGGGACCCAGATGACGAGAACAAAAACGGAACACTTTGGGGGGGTTTTGTTTTGGGTTTTTTTACTCGTACTGTGTACGACACATATCTGCAAAGGTTTCAGGAATGACAAGCCAAAGAGTTGTTTTTAAATTGCGCAATTACCATAGGCCAGCACACCTGCTTTCCAGTCAAGAGGTTCTGGGTTTGAATCTCAGTTCAGTTCTTTGTGGAATTTGCATATCCCTCCCAATGCTCACCTGGCTTTTCTCCAGGTTCCTCCCATATTCTAAAACACGCAAGTTTAATTCAAGTCTCTGAACTGCCCCCTTGACGTAAATCTAAGTGTGAATGCGTGTTTGTCTAAACAGTACGTGCCCAACGATTGGTTGGATGTACCCCACCTTTCTTTCAAAGTCAGCGAAAATAGGCTGCAGCTTTCCCGTGACCTGAATGAGGACAAGCTGTAAAGATAATGGATGGGTGCATCGCGATTACTATAAGAACAGTTAATTGGATAGTACTTTGTATAAAAGAAGCGGAAAACCACACAGCGAATCCTCAAAAGACGAATCAAAGACAATTGGACCTCTTCTTATTCCAAACACATAATTTTTCATTCCTAACGAGAGAGGATCTAAAGCCGTTGTCGTTTTGATGCCAGTACAAAGCCCTGTGCTGTGTCAAATTCATCAGTGTTGAATTTATTTGTGGGTTTATCCGGTGATGTCACGCTTCTTAGTGACTCACTGGTGCTTACGCTCGAGCCAGCTTGGGTTTACTGTTCCAAACCGTCCTGGTGTGATCCGAACCAAACTGTTACGTTTGGCGTGAACATGGCTTTGCACTGTCGAGCGGTTGATATTTGTACAGCAAAATGCATCTCCAAGGGCGCTGTGGTCATTGTTATCAGGGCTGCAACGTGGGAGTGGAGCTTGTGTGGGTTGTCATGACACCGTGGCCTCTGTAATAACAGTGAGTCAACTAATGACTGCTTCCCACCTCCCTACAGGTGCCAAGACCTCTAGCCATGAAGAAAGAGAGTATACAGACAAGGAAGCGCAAACCCAAGATGCCAAAGAACAAGTTATCAACAGGTGGGGCAAAAGTGGCCTGAAATAGAAATGAAAGCAGCAACTTATAGGCATTTTGTATTAAAATGGCAGCTTCACAATCAGCTGGATGTGACCTTACCTTGGAGAAGAATAAAATCCGTGTTGTTGTGAGATGACTCATATTGTAGATACTTTATTCATACCATAAAGGAAAATATACAATATTCAGTTATGCATGACATAGCATGTCATTTTTTAAAGATATGACTTTCCCCTTTGCCCTTTTTATTTCTGTTGCTCAAAAGACAAAAACAAGGAGCAACCTGCCCCCCCAAAAAAAAGATCCCAACTTCTACTTCTTAAAGGGGAAGTCAACTCAAATATGTTCTTTCAAAAATATGTTCTATGCAGCCCCATTAGTGTAAACATGGTATTTTGATTAATATTGCGTTTGTGGAATATGAAACGAGCAGCACCCCCTTTTTATCCATGACAGGGCGCAACCATTTTGTCACAGTTGCTCAGGGCTAGGTAACAACCAATCACGGCTCAGCTTACAAATTCTACTTCTTAAGGGGGAAGTCAACCCAAAAAATGTCTTTACAAAAATATGTTCTATGCAGCCCCACTAGTGTAAACATGGTATTTAGATTAATACTGCGTTTGTGGAAGATGAAATGAGCAGCAAAATCCACCTCTTATTATCCATCACAGGGGGCGGCCATTTTGTCACATTTGCTCAGGGCTCCGGTAACGACCAATCACGGCTCAGCTTGCGACTGTCACGATTTCAATCGACACCAAGTGGCAAAAAGGCCGCCCCTTGGGATGGATAGGAACGGGTGCATTTTGCTGCTTCTTTCATATTTCTCAAACGCACCATTAATCAGAATAACGTGTTTTGTCAAGAAAATGTTTGCGTTGCATTCCCCTTTAAGCAGATAACAATGGCATAGCAAGTAACGGTGGAGTATTTCGTTGTTCGTTTTTGTCAAACACAATGAAGAGGAGAAGTGAAAGGTCTAATGTCGGAAACCCGTTATTCTTCAGGAGCACCCATCAGCTCAAACAGTCGGTCGCCATCGACACTTTCGGTATCTGAGCACGCCTCAACCATCAAGAGTGAACCCAGCATGACCTCTTCACCTTACGCCGGGCAAACCGTCACGTCTGCCTCCCAGGTAATCCCGTTCATATCAATATAGAACATATCAACTCTTACCTGACTGTATTTTGAAACTATCTAAATTAACTACTGTTGTATTGAAGTTGACCTACACAATTTGGTAATTCAACTGTCAATTGGCTCCTAAGAGCAGAAAAATGGGGCCCATTATTTTTAAACTGTGTGAACAGACACATTTTCACAAATAGGCAGAAAACCAAAGATTTCATGACACACTTTATAGGTGAGCAGGCACGACAGAGATTAAAATATTTCTATCCAACCAATTAAAAAGTCAATCTCCCAATTAATGGTATGTCCCCTTTTGAAGTGTATTATTTCCCTCAAGAGCTTTAAAATAGTACTAATAGTCCAGGAAGCATGCAGCAGCTTTGTTCTTCACGAAATTACAAAGGTACAAAGGGGTTTCTTTCTTTCTTTCTGGATGATAGTTTTAAATTTGGTCAGAAGAAACATTTGAAGTTTGAAGTAGCCATTTCCTCAACCCTGAGTGGAAGCCTTAGTTGGGCTTTTAAAACATGTAAACAAACCGCATTGGGTTTGAAAGAATCCTAATTGTTTATATTTCCTTTCCTCGACAGACGGCTACCCAGCTGAATGTAACTACAGTGTCATCAGCACATATGGACATTAAATATGAGGATTATGCCTTTACTCCAACATCAATGGCCCCGCAGAACTCCTGGTGCGCTCTATCTCAAGCATGAGGCCTAAAAAAAAAAAGTCTCACTGTCTTACCGGCCGGGACATTTGATGCACACACACATATACAAATGAGGACAGCCGAGAGAGCGTGATCCACTTGCAATGTACAACTTACATGAGTGTCAAGGAACCTCCAAGATCCAGGATGCAGCATACCTGGATTTCACAAACAACTACCTTTTATGGAGCAAGGAAATGCACCAATACAAAGACAGTCATATGACTCATAAAGCCTGAAACACATACCTGGATATTAAATCCATAGCATTTTTTAAAGTTGTTATTGTTGTGTTTAAGGAACGCAATAAGGACATTACTGTCACTGCAGAAAAAAAAATGGACAGAAAAACTTTTTTTTTTTATGGCTGCTGAACACAACTCAGCATGTAGATGATTGACTTTTATAGGCACATTATTTATGTTGAGATAAGGGCAGTTAAGGCATAGACAATATCGTTTGACACCGCTTCCCCCCTGTGGGTCGGCCATGTTGCGTGACCTCCATGCAGGGTTATGTGAGCAATTCATTTGTGAGATACGTTATCAATAAATTCCCAATTGTTCGTTTTTAGGTGTTGTGAGTACATATCAGAGGTTTGCCCTAACGATTGACTATAAAGGTGCAATAGCTCCATTAAAAAAAAAACAACAACAAAAAAACAGTGAAATAATTATAAAACTAATGTCACTTCATTGTATGTATTTTGTCGAGAATGAAAGCTGTTTGTTGTTGTAATATTTTAAAGCGTATGTCCCCCTTTGTTTCTTCTCTCTTATCAAAGTCCTTTGAAATCGGTTCAGGTTGAACCGATTTACTATTTATTAATTTGACTGATGGAAAAAGATTGAATGTAATAAAAAGTAAATCTCACTGCATGTAAGAGCTCATAATTCTGATCAAAAATGGACCTTTTCAAGTTCAGTTCATCCATATATGCTATTTCAACACTTAAGGGATTTAACAGTTATAACAGGGATATAACGTATTTACAAAATAATAATAATAATAATAATAATAATAATAAATAATTTATAATTTACCAATGCAGGCCTGGAGTCTACACGTTATTCCCAACGGGTCATGAAAAACCCATGCAATCATGCAATCAATATATATATATATATATATATATATATATATATATATATATATATATATATATATATATATATATATATATATATATATATATATATATATATATATATATATGCTTGGTAAGGATTCAAATTACATTTGAGATTGCTGCTGACATCTGCGGAAAATAGTGACCAACTGATCTCAAAATTGTGTCTAATGTAATAGTGTAAGAAATGTCAGTTGCCTCTTCTTCTAAATGCAGTGACTTGTATTAATGTCACGTAAAAGTTGAACATGAGCCACAAGCTTCTTCACTCACTTGCATATAACAATTGTGGCACAATACACAACTGTATGACTTCACTCAGTGAGCAATGTGTGTGTGTGTGTGTGAAAGTGTGTGTGCGTGTGTACACGCTTGTGTGTTTATTTGGCATGTGGTCGTCCAAAGGTTGTGTTCCAACTGTGCTTTATGGCATCAATCCATGCTAAGGAGGAGAATGCACCCTAGTCAGCAACAAGGCTGCTTTACTGCCACCATGGCGACGTGTAGGCACCACTGCGCCAACAACACCGCCCTGCTTTATAGCGCCGGGCGAGATGTTATGTCCTCTCTATTCTTGGGAGACGCCTTCAATCGGGTGCGGCGTGATCACCTTCGTGTCAGCTAAAGGGTAATAAAGTACGTGCTTGAAATGGAGAACAGCGTGGTAAGTTGATTGGACACTCTAAATTGTCCCTCGGTGTGACTGTGTGGTTGTATGTGTGCCCGGCAACCAGTTCAGGGTGCACCTCGTCTACTGCACAAAGACAGCTGGGATAGGCAAATTGATGGATGGATGGATGGATGGATATGAACAGAATCATCTTTGTAACTTTATTTCAACATTGATTGAAGTGTTAAAGTAGCATGAGAGGTCACTTGCTGATTCAATAATTTGTGTCTATTGTGTCTCGAAGGGATTTCTATGTATTGTATATGCCCACATGCTCCAAGACACCTAATTCAAATGATCAGCTCATCAGCAAGCTCTGCAGAAGCTGAATACAGTAATGGTCCTTATCGCTTGAATCAGCTGCATTGGAGCAGAGATGCAAGTAAAACATCCAAGATACTGGCCAAGGATTGGAGTTGCCAACTCTGACACAAACGTATAGCCAGAAACAAAGCTTGTGACAACTTGTAACCCAAAACCCAGACCCGTCAAGCCTCTTCTCGAGTTTGTTGTTAGGCCACACTGAACCCATGTGACCTTTCACTCTTTTATCAGATTGAGTCAACAATACTCAAGCAGCAATACAGCAGAGAGCTAACATGCTAGCCAACGATGCTTGATGACTTCCACTTTTTGCTGCGCTTGAAACATGCTTTATTTTCTCGATGTTCTCCATACAAAGACCATGAATCACAAACCCCTTGATATAATTGGCCCTGAACTCAGACCGCCATTCACGGATGTATTATAAACGGCTGAGCGAGAGCTAAAATAAGAACTAAAAACAGCAGGATGATAGATGGCCCGCTGACACACGTGAACGATGACTTCCGTGACCGTGAGTTTGATTGTTTCCTTGAGGAAGAAAAAAAAAGTTAGAAAGGAAGGGAAGAATGTCAACTCAATCATTGAGGGCAGTGAACCAATTGAAAAACTTTGCTCCGAGCACCGGTTACACTTTGCACGTATTATATATCCACCCTTAACGTCATAAGATGCCGAATTTGGAGCTCACCTCACATCTCATGACACTACCTCTAGCATTGCGAATGTAAACTTTCAGACATGGCACCGATACCGCTTCGGTGAATTTGGTGTGAAAGTGAATACAACTCTTCAACCTCTGATGTGCCAATTTACCATGAATACATGGTGAAAGCAGGTGTTGTATACCCCGTGGCAGAGGTCTGTACTCCACCGAGAGCTCTGATGCAGGATATGAATCACGCCTCCCAAATACAATACCTCGACCTCATACCTCACCTCCTTATTACCTCCAAGACACCTCAAGTAATATTGACAGTGTCAGCCTTGGGGGAGGTAAAGTGAAAGTGCCTGTGAGCAAGATTCATGTCCTTCTTTTGGATTCTCGGCACTCATGCATGCACGCACCCACGCGCGCGCACACGTGCACACAAAACAGTGGAAATGCTTCACTATAGCAAGTATTGGGGCCAAGTTCAGGCATTTTTTTCTCTCACACGTTTTCCCGACTAGGAGGGTGAAAAAAAGCTCCATGGCAAACCAAATTTTTTGATGATGATAATAATTATCCATTCATCCATATTCCGATCCGCTTTATCCTCACAAGGATTGCAGGGGGTGCTGTAGGCCATCCCAGCTGTCTTTGGGTAGTAGGCGGGGTACACCCTGAACTGATTGCCAGCCAATCGCAGGTTACATGTACACGAATAACCAACCGCGCTTACACTCACACGAGGGACAATTTTGAGTGTCCAATCAACCTACCACGTATGTTTTTGGAATGTGGGAGGAAACCGGAGCACCTGCAGAAAACCCACGCAGACACGGGTTGAACGTGCAAACTCCACACAGGAAGTCCGGAGCCGGAATTGAACCCTGCACCTCTGCACTGTGAGGCCGACGTGCAACCGGTCGACCACCGTGCCACCTTGATGATGATTATCATTAGTTGCATTATGATTGTCAGGGGTTGCATTATGAATAAATACAGAATTATTATAAAACATTATCCTGATACTCGGTTCTATTTGTGTTGCAAATAAACATATAAATAGATCGATAAATAAATATCTAAATAGAGCTGTGATATGCTCCAGCACACACATACGCACGTGACAGAGGATAAGCGGTTCGGACAGTGGATGTATGGCTAAAGAAAGAGGGGTTGCGCTGTGAAAAAAAATCATGAGCATCTCGGCTTCACATCAAATTGGTTTCATGTCATCTTCATGCAAACAATAATAAATGCCACCCCAGATGGAGGATCCCACATATTGATTGGTGACTAATCACGAGTATATATTTTATAATGACACAACGCTCAACATAAATATGTACGAGAAAAAAAACGTTTTAAAAGATGTTTTTTTTTTTTTTTATCCATTTCTCAGTGCCCAAGAGAACAATATTCTGAACTTTGAAGTTCAGAAAATATCACTTTTGGAAGTTAACTGAGTGAACATTCACTTATGTTGATTCATGTAGCCTTCGTACCTCGCTCTCTCTCTAAAAATAGACATATTTCATAATCTAGCAAATATTCACATGCATACAGTGTTGGATTTATTGGCCCCAAATGGACGTCGATCCCATAGTTTCATGTCTCCTGCTTGTACCAAAGACATTCTATGTGTGTGTGTGTGTGTGTGTGTGTGTGTGTGTGTGTGTGTGTGTGTGTGTGTGTGTGTGTGTGTGTGTGTGTGTGTGTGTGTGTGTGTGTGTGTGTGTGTGTGTGTGTGCGCGCGTGCTTGTGTGTCGTGCCTGGTTGTCTCTCCATCAGTCATTGGCTTGGGTGGAGAGGAGACTACTCGGAGCCCAGAAAGCAGGGGTCAAGTCCAGGCTTACTCAACCCCCACGGGCGCTCCTCCTCCTCTTCCTCCCCTCTCTCCATCAGCTTCACATGAAGGATGAAGGGCCAAGGAGGGAGGAGAACTAGTTGATTTTACAGAGTAGTGGGGGGAGGAGGTGTGGAACGGGTCAAAAGAGTAGCTGATGAGAGGAGGAGGAGATCTCTGAGCAGAGAAGGAGCAGGAAAAGAGAAATAAGCGCACGGGTTAGCGTGGTTAGCTTTGGCTATTCTGCTTGCTTAAAATAGCCATACCAGCGAGACCGTGTGATGGGCTGCAAGGAAGGTACTATCAGCTACAAGTGTGTGGGAATGCTTGGTCATGGTGCGACAAATGTTGGGTCCTGCTGTACTGTGCAGATAAACAAATGTCATTGATGTCATCGATTGATTGACTTCAACTTGACTTTCATCACATCACCGTCGACCCCCAGAAAACACAATAGTCCTACAACTAGGTGTGATGTCATTTTGTCGAGAGACACGTGAATGCGAAACAACTCTTTTGTTGATCAAAATATTGTTTTGAATACTCTTTGTCTGCATATATGTGATACGCCAGTGAATGATTGAATGAAGAGGTTACATCTTAAGGAACGAACAGCACTGTTGTCAGTTTAGGGTTGTTTTTTTGGGGGGTATGGACCAATTTCAGTTGGTGCTATGTTTGGATATTGGCTAACACCGAGCGATTTCGACAGCATCAGACTAAAAGCTAACAAGTCAGAAGGAAGTTAAAGAATTTGACTGGAGTCCCAGTGCGTGCCCGTCTCACCTTTTAATGTAAACTGTTTTGGATCAGCCCTTTCCTCGTCTTTCAGTCTTTGCCGTGACGTGGCGACAACCAAAAGATGAGCTCTAACAGAAGCGGAAACAGAGGTGGAAACGCAACTGAACTTGATGGTCGTGAAAAAAAATGCCTTCAAAGTCTTTGTAAAATCTTAGTCTGAGACTAAGGCTGTGACGAAAAACTCGCTAACTTTAACGCTTTCAGTGACGGCGTTTACCACAGTGGACAGCTTATTATGTTATCAGGTTACACGGTGCATGAAAGGGTGAAATGTCAGCAGGTGTGAGGTGATATTTTTCCAACGGTCTTTTCCAAATCTTCTCAAAGTCCTCTGATTTATAGATAGCTGCAGTTTTGACTGTGTGGGAGTGGCGGGCAATTTTCCACGGCGCACTTGAACACAGCAGAGTTGCACATCTCCGTAATGACCAGTATGACTGCGCTCTCGTACACAAAGCAAGGTCCAGAGAAGCATGCTTGGATGTGTTTGGTATGGAAGAACTGGCGAGCCCACGACCATAACCTCGGCTTTTGGATGAACTAGAACAGAGATGGCGCAACAGGAGGCTCTCTTTCAGGTTTATCAGTTGACCCCTTCTGGGTGACTTGGAAAAAATTCTCACACAGGCATACTCCAACACGTTGTAAAAAGGTATAGCTGTAAAGATGGTTTTGCTTCACTTTTCACTTCCGATGGGTAAAAAGGCAAGATGATGAAATTTGGCTATTTAGTGTGGGCGAGAGAGAGAGAGAGAGAGAGAGAGAGAGAGAGAGGAAGGGGTGTAGAGTGATGTGTGCCAGGTACTAGCCCTCAGTCACACAGTTCTCAGTGAAGTCAGGGTGGTGTCAGCGATGACCGGCTCCAAGGGTCTGCTGGTATTTTGGTGTTTTTAAACAAATACTCAAACACGCACGCACGCACACGAGCGCACACGTACGCACTTGCGACTCATCGTGATCTCCCACAGACAAATCAGAAGAAGTACAGAGGAACACAGTCCATTGAGATGTCAAATGAGACGTCACAGGAACTGTTGCTCATGCGTGTTGAGGCAAAACACACTTAAGGAGCAACATTAAAATACAGCAGAAGCGCTGAAGTCAAGCACAATCCATTCCAGAATCCGTTCCCGTTTTAGTACTATGTGCATGAGTAGAAAAAAATGGTCTGTTTCAGGGTCATTAGAAAATATGGATTACTTCTCCAAGCAGTGTTTTAAGTCACATTTTAACATAAAAGTGAATCTTAAAATGTCAACTAAATATCACGCTCAGGCTTTAGTAATGAAATCAAAGCCTCAGAAACCGAAATGCTTTCATTTCAATTTGCCTGCGCGATTTCTCTCAGTCGTCAGCCAAACGAAAACCCACTTCCGTCTTCATGCTTAGTCCATCTTTTCTGTCAATCGCCAGCAAAACGGCATCCGTCAGTGCCAGACTGACGGACTTTCCGTCAGTACTGCCGGAACGCTGGTTGCACTGAGATGAACTCTGAGAGAACACCGATTAGCTGAAATATTCAAACGTATAAAATTGCAGCTCCGACTGCTTTTCGTAGACGACCGCAGGAGTGGAAACACATTGCTGCTACCTGGTGTGTATTCAGTGATGCACAAAAAGCTTTGAAGATGCATCAGTGGAGTGAAGTTGGGGGGGGCTCTCAGCCACCCGACAAGCATCATTTGATCTTCTTACGAAGCTGCGGTCACCGCTTGCATGCGCCTGAGCACCACACTAAATAATCGTCATTACGGCCGTCGTAAAGACTCATCTCCCTGTATTATCTCCCCCATCAGTTCCTCGCCAGCCCTCCTCTCTCTGTATTTCCTCCTCCAGCTGATGATGATGATGAGTCTCACCAACCCCTCCAAAAACAACCAGAGTTCTCCATGGCTGTGGTATAGTGGAGGTAACTGTTTTTAAGATTGTTTGCTTGTGCAAAGAAAATGGATGACCGCATTGATCCTCGCTAGCAATACTTCAAGCATAAAACGAAGGAGTAAAACACTGACAATATTGTCCTCTTACTTGTATGTTGCATGCTTCTTGTCTTTCCTCCAGTTCTCCTCATTCCCTGAAAGTTCATACATTTCTTTCTTCTCGGCCTTTGGCAGTCATCTCCATCCGTCCCCCTCATTTCTATGCCTCTCGTTTCTTACCGTCATCTGTTTCTGTCTCAGCTTCTGAATGTGCACTCTGGATAACCCTCGGCAAAGCCTCCCCAATGTTTCCTGTGCTGAGATGCACCCTATTTATTTCAGTAGTTTTTCTGTGGGGAAGAATGTGCAGACCAAAGACTGACTGGCTGCAGTGGATTTAGCCAAATAAGAGATGATGGGATACTTTTTTTTCTGTTTTATTTTTTTGGGAGGGGAGGGGGGGTGAGGTGGAGCGATATATATTCATGAGTCATGCTAGGTTTGATAGCATAGCGTGGGAACTTTTTGTCTTGGGCAAATTTACTCCTTTTTTTCCCCCCCATCTTCAATTTCAAGAGCTTACAGGAATGCATCGGTGGGCTTTTAGGACAAAAACATCTCTGCAGCGGTGAGGACATGTTGATTTAAGAACTCCAGGAATGTTCCTGGATCCAATCTGTAAAGGTGCGATTAGTATCTTTGAAGGCCAGCTAGCACCTCATACTCCACACTCCAACAGTAATGTGATACGGTTAATAGCCTTTATAAACTATGGAGAAAAAAATAATTCTCTAGGTGTCGTTTATGAGTGCGCTGGGATTCAGTGGGCAGAACCTTTTTTTGTTTCTCTATGTAGCTTAATACTCTGATGAGGATTTTTTTTTTAAAGCTTTTTCAGCTCTGAACAAGAAATCACTGGCAGCATGAGTGGACATGGTTGATTTATTGAGCAAAATTTATGCTAGGTGTGCTGCCAGTTCAACTGAACCCAATCTAGTACAATTCTGACTAATTACTTAAGGGCAGCAATAAAGGAGGTGACAATGATGACGTGCACATTTCACTGTAAAAAGGGTCAGTGTAGTACAGTGGAACCTTTAACGTTGCATGTTGTTTTGCACAACTCAAAACCCGCAAACCTGAAGGGGAGAAGCAAAATAGAAAATGGATGGATGGATGGATGAATGGATGAATAATTTATTGGCGGGGACTAATATGCCCAAAGCAGTTGACATCGGGTCGGATGCTAGCGCTTCATCTTAATGTGGAAATGTGACTGTTAGGGAGAGGCCAGCCAGGCAGCCTCCTCAGCCAGGGTGCTCTGCACCTCACACCTGATACTCGTCAGCTCATCACCCACCTGTTGCCAATCTGCTCGTTTGGACTGGTATAAATTGGCTCACAAACCATTTCTTAGTGCAAGTTCAAATCCCATAATGGTTGTGGTACACTTGTCTGACTTTGGTGCAGATTTGGTAGATTCACGTTCCCACTCACCGACAGTGTGGATACGAACGGTCGTCTGCCAGTCCAGGTTGCAGCTGGGACAGCCTCCACCTCACTGCAAACATGAACAGGATCATGGTTGGATGGAATAATGCCGAAACATTTGAAGGAGCTGTTGATAACCTGCGATCAAGAAAGACAGGGTCCAAATCTAATATGGATCCACATTTTTGTCTGGATCCAAGATGATACACCGTTGACTTTGCAAGCATGCAACCACGCACGCACAATCGCGCGCACGCATACACAGGGTAGCGTGATTCTTGAAATGAACGACAGATTAGTGGTTGAGCCTTAAAAAGACAACAAAAAAATATCAGTAGATGTCTGACTTGGTTTTGTGATTCGGGTGAACTTCTCTCTCGCGCTCTGTTGTTTTAGGCTCGAAATAATGCAGGCATTTAGCACCATTGCGCTCTACGACTGTACTGAAACGCAGCATCCCTGTATAAGTCAGCTGAAACAGGAACAAAGGCTAGTTACTGCATTCCTTCCATACAGCAGCTAAACATACAGATAAGAGACTTTACAGCAGCCAAATGTAAAGAAGGAATAAATAGTTCCAGTCAGCTCATCCAGAACAGACAGCAATTCAACAAAATGGCCTGATTGGAGTCGTCCCATCATAGTTGAGTGGAAACAATTGAGATCGCAATTAAAAAAAAGTGCTGTTAGCACCTTTCAGTGTACAGTATATTATATTTGGAAATACTGAAATCGTTTGAAAATGTGGCAAAAATGTTTAATTATGTTCAAGTCTTATTTCAACCTGAATGACGCCATATTCTGCGGAAACAAAATGCTGATTTTAAATATCTTTTTTTGGGGTTAGTTTTTGTAGAGAACAGCGATATTGTCGTATAACACTCACATTATGTGCTATTGCATCTAAAAACACGACCACGGGCTTTGACCAATTGTCAACCCGCACGAAACTGAAACTGCCGACAAGTTTTCCTTTTTTTTCAATTTTTTTTCCCCTCATCCTTTGCCAAAAGAACAGCCTAAAAATTGTGTAAGATGATGAAAAGAAGAATATACTGATGTCACCAGAGATGAACTTCAAAGTAAAGATCATTTTTACGTTTTACAGTGTTATCTTCTTCCATTTGATCGACGGGTAAGAATGTTAAAAACATGACACCCGTCAGGCACATCTGCAAAACACCAATCGCTTTCCCGTTACACCTTCAGCATTGAAGATTGAACCTTTAGTCGTTAGCATGTTATTATTGGCATCTGTGAATTTCTGTATTTAATTATCGAACGTTTAAATTGTTCAAACATTATCTGAATGGTTTATAAAGTTTGTACAATGGTCACAGTATATGACACTGGAAGAGACATTTTGGTAATCATTTTCTATGGGACAAATTACTGCCCTCATGGAACAAGGCAGCTAACCACCAGATAAATCCGGGAAGCCGTCATGTGGCACCCAACAAACCTTTTTGCACTAGGACCTTTACCTCACCCACAAGGGGAATGTAATTACTCACCCCCATGGTAATTGATCTGCGTCCATATGGGATGAAGGATGAGTAGAACTGTATGCAACACAGAATGGAAATTATCCATGAGACCAGTGTGTGTGTGTGTGTGCGTGTGTGTGTGTGTGTGTGTGTGTGTGTGTGTGTGTGTGTGTGTGTGCGACTTGGTCCCCCTTTGCTGTGGGGCCTGCTGGCTGTCAGGCTGAGTGGTCTTATCTTTCCCAAACATTTACTTAACCCTTTGTCTTACAGGGCCCATGGACAATGAGACAGGCATGAAGAATCCCAGCATGCACGCACACACACTCACACACACACACACACTGAAGGAGAGATTGAGAGAACATTACAATAGTCACGTTTCATTTCAACCTACCAGTCCATATTAGTTCAGTTGGGTACACATTTGTGTGTGTGAGTGTGTTTACAATTTGAACAATTTAGAGGCTACAGCAATGACTGAAGTATAGAATCCCACTTTTTGGCTACCAACCTCACTGATGTGGTACGAACAGGGCGAAGCTTATCTCTACATTTAATGGGCGGTCAGAGGTCATAAAACTGTATTATGGGCCAGTGAAAAGACCAAGAAAAATGAGTCATATACAATCCTAGAATGTTGATTATACCGTGGAAAATTCAAGGGGGAAAAAAAATCTGGATTCTTTAATTAATTTCTGTAATTTATGTGTACTGTTTATATATATATGTATATATATATATATATATATATATATATATATATATATATATATATATATATATATATATATATATATATACTGTATGTTTTTTTAATACAGCAAGTAAAATTAATTGCACAATGACAACTGTATTCTTCCATTAAAGATGGATAGATTCCTTTTTTTCCCAATTTAATAAATGATTTTTGTCAATTATAAATATAAATCACTACACCTTCTTTAGTCCCCCCAGTTCAAAAACAAATTAATTTCATTTTGGTGTTCTATATTAAATGATTAGTGTTTAATACTTCATGGCGATTATTTATCTTTTAAATAAATGATGACGGAGCTCACATCGTGTTTTACATTTTCGCTATAACGATTGTGTTTGAATATCATCAAACAGCACTATCATTGTATGTCGTAAATGTGGCCCCCGATAATTAAATATTGCTATGGGAACAATGACACATCCACAGTACCTCATTGACCTATTTACGCACCCAACCATATGATCACTTCACAGATGACATCATCAGAGTATATGCTGGTTGAGGCGTGTGGGATGCACGAGACGGAACAATGCCACCCTCTCACTGAGCACCTCTCCAAGTTTGTTGGAGTAATAATGACCTGGGAGGGCATCGCTCCTCCTTCTTCTGTCCTCAACAGTGCCTCCCATGCTGAGGTTTATCAGTGGTCCTGCTCAGCGTCCCACTGTCATGTCTTGATGTGATTTACGTCACAGGCTGTGAAGTCGACTTATCTCCCTCCTCTACTGGCCCAACAGAGGGATGGATCCCTCCTCCTCAGCCAGCCTGGCTCCTCCAACAGGGAGGAATCGTTCGGGTGGGGTTGAATACACCGGCAAAGGTTCGAGGGGAGTGTTCCTTGACGGACGGGACATCCACCTGTCCTGGAAGATGGCTGTGGAGAAAGCTGGGAAAGTGGATGAAGTGGCATGTCATCACATGATACCATAGCAATTTCCAGATAACAATGCAATTTTAAAAAGTTATTATTTATCTGAAAACAACAATGCAGATTGATGAACACTGGTACAATACCTGTGTAGATGTGTCTAAGTTAGCATACAGCTCATTTATTGAGAAAAATGTTTTTACCCACAAAACTCTGAATAACCATCTACAAAAGTCAGTCGGGGTGAAAAGTTTTCATTATCTTCTGCCATGTTATAAAATCTGATGAATAGGTGAAATGTGGAGTCACAGTACACTGTGAATAAATGACAAGCCAAAAATATGGGCCCCATGGCATTATTCTGCTTAAGGCGCCCAAATGACCTGGGCCACCCCTGCCACTCACCCACTCACTACCACCATTCTCCTGACAGCAACCTTCTCACCATCATCACCATGACAAAGTTGAGGACAGAGTCTTTGCCTCCGTCGCTCCAACCCTCTGGAACATCCTGCCCGTTGACATTGAACTACCACACGCTCACTCCAATTAATAGTCAAATAAAGTCCCACCTGTTCAAGAGATCCTAGAATATCTCCTGGAGTAACCGAGGTCGCTGACACACGGTATAATACAATACGTAACATCTGTGCAAATGTACTGTTTGCGGTATAAAGGGGTGCGTGTCTGTGGCTTTGCATTGGGATAACATTAAAGCGTGACAAAGTTAAACATAAACTATTCGGATTTTCTTAAAAGGCTTTGAAGTCATTTCTGGACACAATTGTGTGTGTGTGTGTGTGTGTGTGTGTGTGTGTGTGTGTGTGTGTGTGTGTGTGTGTGTGTGTGTCGTCTCGCACCAAGCCTTTGATGTGCTTTTAAAGTGGCCCATTCTCTTGCTCTGCTTTCCCTCTCGCTTGACAATTGTTTATTACATTGGAGATTCTCTTTGCGGACCTCATATTTCTCGCTAAAGAGGGGAGAAAGTTTGCCTTTGAAACACAGAGTCCAATGATGGGATGCGGAGGAGAGGACCAAAGAAATTGAATGAAGGAATTTTGATGGAAGGTGTTTATGGCTTCTATCTGAATTGTGATGCGACACTGCAGTGCTTGCACAGACATGCTTGACAATACACACGCTGGATAGATGTGGGAGTGTGGGAGGAAAGGAGAAAAAAAATTAGAGAAGAAGCGATAGATGCTTTTGGACCACCCAAGTGTGCTCCTCACTAAGTACCAAAAAGGATTCTGCCGGGTGAACGGCCAACCTCACTTTGATTCTCTTGACTCAGCAACATTCATCTGCAACCGATGATGTCAGGCCTTCATTCTGTCAAACATATGTGCAATCGGCCGGTTTCAAAATACCTCTTTTGCCCACATATATTGTATTTTCTGAACATCTATGTACATTGTTAAGGGAAAGGATACTATACAGCCTAGGAGGGTATCACTCCCGCTGGAGCTACCAATCGTGGTAGTGCACCATAAAAGGGCAGAGCTAAACGCGCAGCAGTCTATTGGTCAGTCTGTGTTGAACTGAATGGGAGGAACATCATCTTCTTTGACTAAATTGAAACGATTTTCATTTTGATCAACCCTTTACATACTCCACACCTACATTTGCCTGAATTTTATTTGCGGTATTGACTTTGAAAAAAAATGTTTTAGAGTGCCTCATCGTTCACGGTCATGCCTATGCACTGTTTTACCACAAGTGACGTAAAATTGCTTATCGAAGTAAAATGTGCAGTTTTCATGGAGTCACATGAAAACACTTCAACTTATTCAAACCGCTCCGTCAAGCTTCGACACGCAATTCATTTCTGGTGCTTTGTTTCACTGAGCGCTCTGTACTAAAGCATTCCTTGGCTTTCTCCTCGGAGCCTTTCCTTGATCTATCACTTTCTCCCTCTTTCCATTTGCTTCCTGCCTTTCTCCCAGCTTCTTATATCCTGCTTTGCTTGCCATCCCTCTTCACTTGCCATCCTCAGGTCCTTGCAGTGCTCATTTGTCAGCCGGACCGCAACCATGGCGGTGGCTGTCCCTTATCGGCCCACAGAGAGTCTATGAAAACAGGGTGATGTGAGCTCCTTATAGGACTCAGTGGTGTAATTGCCTAATTGCTTTTTTTTCTTCCTCCCAACGGGGGTTCTGCTTTCTGTCAGTGCGGCAGGAGACTCTAAACAGGCCAGATAGTCCCAGAATCTCCCACAGTGTCACTCTCTCATGCTGTTTGATTGACTCAGCTTAGACGTCATTGCTCATTGGCTGCTCTCAAGACAAATGGCTTGAAAGACAGCCAATGAGGCCAAAACAAGGAGAGCGGGTGCTTAAGATATAAGTGGATCCCGATATATAAATTAGAAAACAAGATGTTACTTTTCATGTCTATTTAAGCATACAACCAGTGATTTTTTTTTAATAATATCAATAATGATAATGATAAAACAGCAATTCCAAGACCCCAGCACCACATATCTACAGGCTGTAATCAGAGACCCAATCCACCCATCATTGAGGCACAGTGGACAAACACCTAGTGGCACCCATGGGACTTGATCCGGACCTTGAGTCAGTTTCTAGGTCAAGCAATTTTTTTTTTTGTTGGTTATCTATTTCTAGTTCTGAGTCACGTCTCCACTGTTATATTTTTAACAGTCAACTCAAACAACAATCACTGTGACAGCAGAAAGACTGCACTGTAAAAAATACAACTTGTAAAAGTTTGAACAACTTTAAAATATAAATTGACGTTTATGGTAAGAATATTAGTTAGCACAACAATGAAGCACGTTGTTTGTTCCAAAACAATTTTCGGAGTTATTTTTACATATACGTATCTTTAAGTTGGGGCAATTAGTTCTGTAAACTCTTATTTTGTTGTTGAAAGCCAATTACATAAGCAAAACTGTTTGTTGCCTTGAGATTTCCAGTTCACTCAGTTTTTTATATAGTGTGGAGGTTCAGCAAACACACAGATGACTTTTGATACTACATTTTGCCAAAGGTAACAGTCCTTTAGGTTTCATACTATGGAACGAATCAGTGTCACCTGAAGGCCGTGAACTAGAAACAATGTTTAAATCTGGGCTTCTCCCTCCGCCAACACTCCCTTGACTTGAGCATGTTCACCCCTTTCCAAGGCCAGACAATCTGTCTGTCCAGCCAGATGGGGGAGGGGGGGGCGCAGAGAACTTTATAAGAAGTGCCTAAAATTGACCATCAGAGAGCCATTTGTTATCCACCTCTCTCAGCCTGTCTTCAGTCCATCAGTCTGCCCGGCTGGAAAGCCGCATGTGTTGCAAAGAGTTACATACGCCGTTTCCCAGAGGCCATCTGTCCATCTCTATTACATGGAATGAAGATGAATGCATACACCGTATACGCTCACCGCACATCCATTTCACATGATTTCCTCACCGAAAGGGTGCAACCAAAAAAAAAAAAATGAGTTTCATGTGGTGACGCACAGGAGAGTAAAAAAAAAAAAGAAGAAAAGAAAAACAGCAATAGAGTGATGAAGAAAAACAGAGTGCCACGTTGCTTTTATCAGCAGTCACACATTACTGTAATCCCAAGCAGGAAGTCCACAGACGTCCTGGTGGCGGAAGCACACAGGAAACAGGCTGGTATAGGCAGGAAGCCGGCGGGAGTCGCACAACAACGTCGGCAAATTTTTCATGATTGTAAACTGCTGATAAACAAACAAATCAACTGAAAAGGTGACTGCGTGTCTGGGCTTATGTGCATACATGAAGCGAAAATGTGACAGGAATTCACCAAAGCTAACCACGCTTGAGAACGTAGAACGTTTACCAGAAATAAAGAACCTTCTCACTTGAATTTTGTTGGATTTTGCTAAAAACAAAAAAACAAAAAAACAAAAGGTATATAGCTTGCTTGCAGTCACTGGGGTGTATCACGTTGCGAGGTTGGTGGTGGACCCCAAAAAGCAGACAGGAGGGAGGAGCAGGGTGAACTTGACGAATTGTATTAAAACACAGAGAAAACTAAATCCTAAACAGAACGAATCCAAAGTATCAAACACAACCATGACTGTGGCAAAAAAAACCTAACAGAAACAGAACCATGACAGGACAAGCAACAACACAGAAACAAACAAACAAACAAACAATGGCCCAAACATGAGTGGTTGGGCGGGAGTCCTTTTATACAACTAACTACCTAATGACCAACAGGTGTGCAGCTGCAGGGGAAGCCCTACGGTGCCACCTGTTGGTCACAAACCGAATCATGACAGGGTGTTGGTCCTCTGATACTACCTCCAAAGGCTATGAAATGTCTACCCTGTGTTCTGGGTCTCTTCATACAGACAACGACCTGAGACAAATGTGAAAGTATGCCATCAATAATAGGTGGTGGTGTGAAAAGGGTTTACGTCTCATTACTGGCCGAGGAATGACTCAGTTCCCCCAACTAGTGGAACTGTGTGTGATAGTGTGATAGTTGCAGATGGCAAAGGTGTTTGATATTTCCACCAGGGGGAATGTTCAAATCAGCATTGTTCTTCTATAAATCTACAATACACCCACTCAGCTGTGCACACAGAAACTGGAGTGAAGTTTACTTTCTTCCTCTTTTTGAGTTGATTATCGAATGTGAATGTGACCAAAATGGTAATAGCCCCCGTCGATGTGAGCCTGACATCATTGTACTACGCTGACCGATGAGATCAACGCTACCAACAGCCAAAGCACAGATGCTAGAGGCACAAGTATCACCCCCCACTCCCCTGGAAAAAAAGGGGGTGAGTTTTCAGAGCCAGTTCGCAATGTATACTGGAGATTGATCTTTTTGCTTAAAGGACTCGTGTTTGCACCTCTATATGATGAGGTCACTGACTGGAGTCAGAGCTGGTTTAAGGGTAGTGGGTCATTTACACTCAAATAAGATGTATTTCGTTCATTTGCTCCATGGCCGCCATGTGTGCCTGCGTTAGGTGTCACTCTATGTACACATAGTTTAGACGTAGTGCTCTAAGTATAGAAACAATTGAATCGTGCATGCTGCTTTTGCAATAGAAGTCCTTTTTTTTCTCATTGCTTGAATATACCATTTGCCACTTCTCCAAAGTGCCGTCCGTAGAATACTCGCGTCAAACCTTCCAGACCTTTCTAAGTAAGCAGAAAAGATTTAAAGGCATTTAAAGCCATGATCATTCCTCCTGAGCAGAAATGCAAACGTCTGATTCCAGGCTGTTAATTTGCAAAGTGTCTTCTTGTTCACAGCGCAGCCATGCTCTCCTCCCCATAGTGCCTGACAAGCTTAGAGCTGCATAAACATTTACGCAGCAGTAATTTTTAAAGGCCCTCCATGGCGTCTTGTAAATCAGTTTGCCGCTTTGATGCGTTATCTACAGTACTGCTGTGTGTATGTGTGCGCTCTTTCCAGCCGTTCAATCGCCATATTATCGCCGTTCCCTGTAAAAGTTAGAATCATGCTCAGCAACAAGAATTCACAAATAGTGGCATATAGTAAAACTTGTTAAAGTAGAGTGACTCTCACATTTAAGTGCTAGACTCTTGGAGAGCCCTTAAGCTAATGACTCCCAAATTTTATTGGGCCAAGGCACATATTTTAAATTTGATAAATCTCACGGCACACCAACAAACAAAAATGTCAACAACAAAAGTAGATACCATGTCAAGAGATACTTGGATCGTTTATTTGTTCGGTCTGTCACTGTATGACGCTGTCAGAGATAGATAAAGAAAGCTACATTATTTGTTATCAAAAATAAAAAAATCCTGTCAAATGAAGTGGAATTGGATAATTTCCCGCGGCACACCGCAAGAGCTTTCGCGGCAATACTAGTTGGGAATCTCTTCCTTAAGCAACTATCCTCCTTCCATGAGTCTTTGTGTGTTGATATATGACGTAGCCATTCCGCATGAGCTCCACAATGATTTAAGCTTTGAAAGACAGCGGGCAGAACAAGGCTGCTATTGTGCCAGGATGCGGGGGTCAATATATAAATTTAAAAAAAAGCTTAACACTTATCTTGCACTTGTCTGTGTAATACCAACTTTATGCGTTTAATACTGTAGTACTTTATATGATGGCATTTTAATGGAAATATAAATGGCTCTATGACTCAACTGGCGACTAGCCCGGAGTGGATCCTAAAAAAAGAGCGTTAATTAATATGACACAAAATACAACATGGGATTTACTGGAAAATCCACGCATGCAAAAGATAGAAGAAACCTTGATTCTAATGTTTATGTTTTATGTCCATCCATCTTCTAAAACTCTTATCCTCACAAGGGTCAAGAGCCTACCACGGCGGTCTTCGGGCAATCTTAAGTGCACGCTCTGGCATGGAAAGTACATTGATGACACTTTCATAACCTTTCACACATTTTTCAAGTAAAATGCAAGCCATTAACATATAAATTTAGAACATTTTTACTTGGGTTGATTGTTGTTGATGATTCTTGGAAAAAATGATAGCATTTTCAGGACCTACAACTAAATGACGCAGTACAGTGGAACCTCTGAAGTTGAACAGAATACTTTCCAAGAGATTGCTCAGCTTCTGACTTCTTCATATTACAAGACAAATTTTCCCATTGTAAATAAAACATCTTTGTAATCTATCATACAAGTGTAACACTGTCCACTGCTCAAAGTATAACGGAAAGTAAAACACAGCACAGGAAAAAAAAAGTAAACCTTAACTTAATAACGTGACATAGGAGGCTTTCCGCATCAAATGTGAGTTTCGGTGTATATTCTCTCAGTAGTTTCTCCTGGAGGCTCCCCTTTCTTTACAAATACTGTAAGAGTTGCACAAAAGCACATATGTAGAGTTAATCCTCAAGAATCTTAAGGCATCACAGGATTAACTTTATTGCCAAGAGTGTCTAGGACATTTGGAGATTTTCTATGACTGAAACAAAATTTATGATTGAATTCCTAATTGTATGACCTCTGGGGCATTCGGGAAGTTTTAGAGGATCTATAACACAGGGGCTCAAGTCCAGTCCTCGAGAGCCCCTATCTCTCTTTGTGGAAAAAAAAATTACCAAATTTTCAGCCCCATGCCAAGGATAATTCATCTCTTGTGTTCTTGTTTTTATGTCAGCATGAATCGTATACAGTCCACATTTTGTTAAACAAAATTAGAATATTACAATTTGTTGCTGATACCACTTTTTAACAACTTAACTGAATGTTAAAAAAAGACGCCACACGTGATGAGGAAAATATCACTAAGTGTGTTTACCGCTCTGATAGTTTGTAGCATAGAGAAGACAACACAGCACACATGGAACAAAATATCCACCAACAGTCGTGCGTGAGTCTCCTCCCCCAAACCAGATGTCTGGAAAAGCACCAAGACTGGTGCCCAGACATCCCAGAGTATCCAGACTGCTGGAAAATGCAAATAGTAACAAAGGTTCGTTAGGCTTAGGCTTAAGTCCCATATAAGCACGGATGCACACGGCAGTCCCGGAAAGTGCCGGATCCCGCCGGATTAAGATCCGGGATGATCCGTGCTCTTTCTGGGGTTTTCGGTCGTCCAAAAACCATCACGCCGGTGGTAACACGGCAGCTACACGGTCGAACCCGTACAAACACGGCAGCAACACGGAATCAACACGGTGCCCACACGAATGACCAAGGATCGGCACGGACAGTCAAGGCAGAGCGGCGGAATAACACGAACCTACACGGCAGTGACACGAACAGTTACGGACCAACACGACGCCTACACGAATCATCCCGGCGCCTACACGGCGGCGACACTAACACACACGGTCCACCCGGACCGTCAAGAACGTATATAAAGCTGGCTAATTTCCGGTTGTTCAAATTTCCCTATTTATATGAGCATGAGCCATCGTCCGTGTTATCCCGTGTTCCTCCGTCATAGTCCGCATTAGTCCGTGTTTTCACCGTGTTTGCACCGTGAACGTCCTTGTTGCCACCCTGTCTATCCGTCATCGTCCGTGATATTCCTTGTTCTTCCATGATAGTCCGTGTATCCGCCGTGTTTCAACCGTGTTGTATCCGTTTTGCACCGTCTTCGTCCGTAGTAGCTCCGTGTTGATCCGTGAGGGTAGTCCTGAGTTGACACTGTCGGGCGTAGTCCGTGTAACCACCGTGAAAGTTCGGAGACAACCGTACCTCTGCCGCCAGGATTCTTGATGGTCCGGTGTGAATTTTTCCCGGACTGTCAAGGACATACACGGACAAACACGGCAGGGATACGACTGTCCCGGACCCTACACGGCAGCTACACGGACCTACACGGCAGCTACGCGGACCTACACGGTTGTTGCCAACTCCCCGGACCTTCACGGACGAACACGACAGTTTTGAACTTCCCAAAACCACCGTGTTGGCCTCCCGGAGCCCCAAGGACAGTGCCGGACGTTCCAGGACGAAGAGGGTTCACCGCGGAGCTACACGGCGGCTACACGGTCCACACGCCGGATCGTGCCGGATGTGGTCCGTGTTGATCCGGCACCTATATGGGACTTAGGCTTAACAGTTAGCCGCTAACTGTTCCAATCGTCGATGGTTCCAATGGCTGAAGCTTCTCATCATTTCTAACACAACCACCAGGGGGCAGTTTAGGCCTTTTGAGTAGCTCAAGCATCAAATCTGTCATTCAGAGTGATTATAAAAAGTGTACTTCTTTCAATAATATACAAAACGGTAAACATAATAATAAGAAGAATACTCGTGTCACTGCTGAACCACATTGTGCACACTGTAGCAGCACAGATAGTTAAAGTAACCATTCTAGCACACACGCGCACAATATGTTGCACAATGACACGCTTACAGGCCAGTCTGTGTGACAGCATGCCACCACAGCTCTTGAGACAGACTCACCCTGTAAAACACACACGTGTTCAGATACGATTGTGTACTTGCCAACGTACCGTTTGCTCGTGTTCCTTTTGTTTCGTTACGTTTCACCAGCTGCACTTCTCGCATCATCTAATGACAGTCTTGAAGTTGAAATAAAAAACAAGGACTGTGCTTTGAACAAGCGAAACAAAGGCACCATTCGTGAGAATGTGTTGACAGTCTTATTACTGAAAACCTGTATGTGGTTCTTGCCCTTTGAATGTTGGAAAGTGTTTTGCAACGCATTCCTCTTTAATAGGTCGGGAAGTAGGAAGAATCAATGCATGGTAATCAATAGCAGTCTTGATCATTCACCCTGGCGTCACCCTGCACAAGCCATACTCACTGCTGTGAACCACCAAAACAAAATAAATAGCTTCAACAAGCCTTTTCAAGGGATTCAGCGGTCTCGTCCCCATCATCAAGTTTTTTTGCAGGGTATTCGGACCCTCTAGTGAAAGAAAGGTGTTATTACACCATGTAAAAGCCAAAGCATCGAGAAAGTGTTTCGTTTGGCGGCACTGACATCCGCTGGCAGGTTACTCTTACCGCATTAACAACGTTTTTTGATGTATAATGATCCAGTGATGACTTATAATACCGAACGACCCTTGCGAGGATAAACGGATTAGAAAATGGATGGATGGATGGTCTATTAAAAAAAAAAAAAAAGAGACGAGCAAAAATGACAACAGAGGTCCTAATGTTTCTTATTATCTGCATGTGGAGGGAAGAGGGCCAATGAGATTTGGCCTGATAATACTGTATACAAATCTACAGTTTCATACATTGTATGCGCTGATTGTATTATAAATCATCACTGGATCATTATACATCACTGTCAAAAAAATCTATATTATTATAATTCCTATTTATCTAGAGATTCGGGAGTCCTGATGATGAACGGCGAATATGAGTTGTCAGTTGGTCATCACTGGATTATTCGACTGGTCAACAAATTTGTGCAAATTTGTTTTTAATCAGACATGCAAGTAACTTTTTCTAGATTTTTTTTTCACTGATTCTGAATTTGGCCTCGTATTTTTTTCTCTAGCATATCAGGTTTTTATAAAAATAATAATAATATAACAATAATATAATATGGAATATATTGAGTCAGATTTCTGAACTGGTTTTAGGTTCAGCAACAGATGGCTTTTTAAAATTTTGTCAAATTTATACTTATACTTTAAATCACTATCCAAGCAGCAATTTTTAAGAAAATTCGACCTTGGCAGAGGTCTGCACTCCTCTGTCATTTTCATTTTGTTGACAAGACTCAAGGTTGCCATTCATGAAAGGATGTTATGGAATGAGGCATCGTGATGCGAAGAGAGATCAGTCAAGTTAGTCTTCGGAAAATTACTTTACAGAATCCGGAAATCGCCTTATAATGTGGTCTTTTCCAATTTGTGATATCATGGAAAAATATTATTTTGTTATTTTTGAGAATAGTGTGGTAAACATGCCTTTTTTTTAATATATGTCTTCCTACAGTAGAGCATACAACAATAGGGATGTGCAATGGCCTGCACCAGTTACCCAATTGGTCCCGTCCCTCTATCACCTCAGGGCTTTATGGGACCAGTTTGGCCAGTTATGTGAGATTTCAGCAGAACTGGAAAATCAAGGGAGAACTTGCCCAGGCCTCAGTGTTTGTGTTCCTCAAGGGAACAACTGCTCGGACCGGTTTCCTGGGGTGGGGAGATGAAGGATGGGAGGGTGTCAGACAATCTCACTCGCCATGTTTTTTTCTCTGTGTGTCCATATTACTCCGTCCATCTCTGGAGCGTAAAGGGAAAAAAGAAGGGGAGCCGAGAGAATCGCCCCAACGTGTGAGGTGAGTTGTTGGGTGCTGAGGTGTTGCCCTTTGCCGGCAGGTGTGTAGCACAGGTGGCAATATCTGTTGTGGAGGTGTGAAGCCAGGAAATATTCAAAACCTCAATCGACATCATTAGCATGTGTGTGCAGGTTCAGTAGTGTCAGTTCTGGCTTGTGCATTTTTCGAATGTTATCAATTTTGGGTGGTTAATGATTTCAGAAGAGAGGAAGTGACATTTCGTTGTACGGTACTGTGGCTTTCATCACCCCCCCTCCCTACCCCACCATGTATCAGTGGTGAATGAGGTTAGAATATCAAAACTTTTACAAGCCACGGTCAAGTTGGGATGTGTACTTTTGTTTACCTTTGAAATTTTACCTACAATTTATACCTCATGCAGGAATGCGCTGGTCATTATGAGGCTTCAGTGTCATGTGCATATCTGTTTGTGTGTTTGTGCTGGATCATCAAAAAGACAGACAGGTCTTCTCTTGCACCACAGAGATGAGCAAGACATATCCCGACTTGTTGAAGAGGGAGTGTGAAGCTCACTGATCTCAATGGAAACTAACATTAAAGGTTTGCAATTACGGCATGCCTTGTCTTCAAAATTTCCAAAGACATTCCCAGTGGGTGTTTGTCCTAATAAAAAAAAACTTTAAATGTTCTTTGTCATATATATATATATATATATATATATATATATATATATATATATATATATATATATATATATATATATATATATATATATATATATATATATATATATATATATATATATATATACTATATATATATACTGTATATATATATATATATATATATATATATATATATATATATATATATATATATATATATATATATATATATATATATATATATATATATATATATATATATATATACTGTGTATATATACTATATATATACACACACACACACAATAATTACCTCTTCCAAAGAATCTTTTTTTTTTTTTGACACAGCTGTCCTTCAAAACCATACAAATTTTGGATAATGATGGTAAAAAGGGTCATTTAAAAAGTGAAATCTCAATGCTACTTATTACACGTGATAATTTGATTCCAGTCATTTGGTTCAACTGAAGTTAACATGATGTGATTTTACATGCCACATAAAATGATCTGGCCCCCAGGCATGAGTTTGACACTTTTGTCCTCGGCCATATCAAACGACAGCTCTGTTGTTGTATTGGCTTTTTTTTTTTTTCCACACCAGAAAAGTCCTTTGGTCCACTTGTTTGGTCCAGGCCAAAAGCAAACATACCGTAATTGTTTTCTTTTATTGTGGTTCCTTTTGAGGGGTTCAGCCTTTACTGCATATCTCACAATGCATCGGTGGCAGACATTTGGGAAGGCGAGACCCATTAACAATTCATCATGCCTTGTATGTGTGTCATTGTTGGCTGTAATAGTTGGGGGGGAAAAGGAGGAAAAGGTTTCTTTCAACTTCAGAAAATCATCACAAACCAGGTATACGACGCCCAACCAGAAGTAAAGCGATTGACAAAGAGGCAGGCCTACTTTTTACCGGAAGCTCAGTTGTTCCTATGGTTGCAAGCCACATATATTGCCATTGGTTTGCAGGATTCTGCTCCCTACGTGTTGTTTGAAGGTTTATAATTTGCTGAAATATCGGCGCTAATTTTGATGGACATGTCTGCCTTTTAATCTATGATAGGATTTAGCTAGCGGGTGTTCGTTGGGCAGTGCATGCAAGTCAGCAAGCCAGTCTTGCTGTTGGAAGTTTCAATAAGGATCCTAATCGCATATCAAAGACAATATACCATACACTCGCCTGCCTGTCTAAAGTCTCCGTGTATATCTCCATTGCTAACGATTGTCAAAATCCACTAAAAAAGTCTAGTCACGTAAACCCATCTAGAAATTTAGACTTAACCTACCAGCGTTTGCAATGAGGGGAGAAGCAGCCTCCCGCTATGGCCGACCAACTACATGGCATTGTTGTGTGAATGTTGTTAGCACAAAAGTCGAACCCCTCGAGTCATACTGTACTTTTTGCAAGTGAATGCTTTGATGTGTGTGACGATCGGCGCTCGAATGGGACGGAAATGACGAAAGTAGTCCGCAGAGCACAAACACGGAAATGGAAGAAAATATGAAATTCCTACTTTCGGCATAGTTGTGCTGCTATTAGAGCTGCAAAATGATTTTGAGTGTGAAGAGCAGTTCATTCAATGCAGGTTTCACAACACTATGTTTCTAAAGTTGCATGTATCCAGTAGGTGGTACAAATTCGTCGTGGTTTGTACTTTTTAGCCAGACCTGATCCAACATACCACAACGACAAAACAACATGACAGTAACACAACAATCCGACACAGGCTGACAGAAACCTGGGAGCTAAATACAAGCAAACTGACGAGACAACACCTGGACAAGACAAAGGGTTGATGGAGATTATTGGTTCTCACAAGGGACTCGGGTGACAACAGATGGAAACCAAAAAACCAAAACGAGGAAGACGAAAGCCCATGAGGAAACAAAACCAAATGCAATGTAAACAAAAACAGAATCATGACAGTACCCCTCCCTCAAGGGATGGACCCCAGACATCCCAAAATCCACCCAGTGGCGGCTGCAGGATGTGTGGCACCAGATCAGGGATGGGCGGTGGCCGCAGGATGTGCGACGCCAAAACTGGGATGGGTTGCGGGCACATGACATGCGGCGCCAGAACTGGGACAGAACTGGAACGATGAGAAGAACAAGGGGACACAAAAGCAAACAAGGAAGACAAAAGAACACGAGGAAACAAAACTATGACAAAACCAAATGTAACCTGCACAAAAACAGAATCATGAAACTAATTTGTTCATAGGTGTGGATGCGGAATAGGTTCCACTCACCAATGCGAAATAATGATATTAATGCTTCGTTTTTGTCCACATATCATACCTGTTTATTTGCGTGCTTCTTGGCACTATCTTTGCCAGACTGTTAAGAAAAAGTACAAAAAGTCCAGTGTACCGTACATTAATAACAAAAATACAGAATTCTTCATTTGTGTCGCGCCTATCATACAAAAGATAACTCAATGTGCTTCACATAGTTACAAAACAACATTTAAATTCAACACTAAATACTGAGACAATTAAGACATTTAAGAGAAAAGTAGAGAGGTAAAAAGTAGTTCACAAAAATTACTAGAAGGATATGCAATACAGGAGCATGATTTTGAAATGATTATAGAACTGCTCCAAAAGACCAAAATCGGAGGTATGGGAGGAAAAGCATAGTTTTTAACCTCAATTTAAAAGAATTGACACTTGGAATTAACTTCAGTTTTGTCGGCAGCTTATTCCGTTTTCGTGCAACATAGCGGTGAAATGCTGCTGCACCATGTTTGCTTTCAACTCTGGGCTCTACTAATTGACCCAAGCCTGCTGACCTGACTTCAGGACCGTATTATACTCATTCATTCATTCATTCATCTTCCGATCCGCTTGATCCTCACTAGGGTCGCGGGGGGTGCTGGAGCCTATCCCAGCTGTCTCCGGGCAGTAGGCGGGGGACACCCTGAATCGGTTGCCGGCCAATCGCAGGGCACACAGAGACCAACAACCATCCACGCTCACACTCACACCTAGGGACAATTTAGAGTGATCAATCAGCCTGCCATGCATGTTTGTGGAATGTGGGAGGAAACCGGAGCACCCGGAGAAAACCCACGCAAGCCCGGGGAGAACATGCAAACTCCACACAGGGAGGCCGGAGCTGGAATCGAACCCGGTACCTCTGCACTGTGAAGCCGACGTGCTAACCACTGGACTACCGGGCCGCCCCCGTATTATACTATAAAATACATTATATGATTAAAAAAAAACTAATAATGCAAATAGATTCACAGTCTACACCGCCCAGTAACAAAATTTTATGGAACAAGGTTAAGTTATATTTACATAAATTTGCTCACTTAAATTTAAACAAACAGCTAAATAAGGTCACACTTATGAAAATGTCCTTGCATTTTAAGACACTTATTGTAACCATATTTCGAAACAGTCAGGCCTTGGCAAAGGTCTTGGTCTTGTTAGATTGAGTTTGACTTTGTACTTATCCAATCAGGATCATGCGTAAGCAATATAATGGAGAGCCAAGAAGGCGGCTCCATTCAAAAGAGCACCTCTGATCACTTTGGTCCTTGTTTTGTTCAAGGCCATCACAGCAGTTTTGGAAATCAACTAGCACCTCACCCATATAGTGCTCCATTGTGTGACGTGAGTAAGAACACTGCATGCAGTCCACAAGCTAATTGTAAAACACCAGAAATGATATCAAATGTCATATTCGCTCCTCCATGTTACCTTCTGCCTTTGGTGTGCCAGTTTAGTAAGTTTACTCATTCCCGCATGAAGACATTCTGTAAATTACCACCCGCACACGTAGTTCTGCTGACACAAACGCGTTTGGGAGGAAAAAAGGAAAACTTTTGTGTACTTGATACACAAAGTTCACATTTGCTTTCCCAGGCCTGGCTGGACCGGTCCTGCCAGCTGTCATCATCGTCAATATGACAACCAAATTTGACAACCAAAATGTGGTGCAGTGCATGCACGAAGGTGCATGACAAGGTCCTGGGGCGTAACGTTTTGTGAGCATTAAAGCACATGCTAGAGTTAGAGTGGCTTTTTTAATTTCTTTAACTATGTTTGCCTCGTTGCCTGATAGATAAAGCACTAAATTAGCTGACTGCAGTGAGAACCTCCAAGGGCAAACACAACCCGTTGGATGCAGGTCAAATCAGATTTGCTGTGAATTTAGGGGAAACTCTGAGCATAATGTTTGAAATCTCATTTTATTTTCTCATGTTTTCAAAGTTCAAAAATAAGGTTACCATGCAAAACACTATACCTTAACTCTTATAACATGTGACCACCTATATGGAGACACTGACAACTTACCAAGTCATTTTTGTGTACAATATATAGCGTAATTTCCGCACTATAGAGCGCACCTGATTATAAGCCGCACTCACTCCATTTTTAGAGGAAAACCAATTTTGTACATACACAAGCCGCACCTGTATATAAGCCGCATGTGCCCACATTAAAACATGTAAACATATTTACAAAGAAAGACGGTACACAGAGAGAGTTTTCAAAGTTTTAATAATATAACTGAACAATAATAATAACATAACTTTCTTCCCAAACGGTGCCTGTGACGCGGCAGTAAAACTGTAGCAACATGGTAACAACACGCTAGCAACAGAATAGCAACACAGTATACCAGGTCTGGTAAAAGAACATAACGGTATTTGTAAAAATCACGGTGAGCCGTCTTCATCTTCCTCCTGTGAACTGAAGCCATCGAAGTCACCGTCCTCAGTGTCGGAATTAAACAGTGTCTTAAAGACCGGTCTTAATCTTACCTTTTCTACTCGAGCGCCCCTGGCGGCCGTTAGAAAAATTACACAAATTGGCCGCATCGCTGAATAAGCCGCAGGGTTGAAAGTTTGGGAAAAAAGTAGCGGCTTTTAGTCCGGAATTTACGGTACTTATTAGCAACAATAGGAACGAAACTACAACTTTTTGTTTGCTCTTCATCCATTTGTTTGTTCACACAGCTCCAGCACTCATCCTAAAGTTGCAATGTTATTCCCCTCTAAGCCACTGAGTAATTGGAAAAAAATCAATTTTGGTGAAAGTGATTTGAATGTTGACAAATGATTACATTAAAATAAGAGTCAGTAGCGCATCTTGAGAGAAAAACAGCTCAGAGCAATTTTAATTTCTCCTTCAACATGGTGAAAAACAGCTTTTATTGATTTTAGTTATAGACATATTGCCGTCAATTAACATTGATGGGTAATATAGTTACATCAATACAAAATGTGATGTATTCGCTTATACTATCATCTTTGCAAAGAAACCCCAAGGTATAAATAGTATATATGGAAATACATATTTACAGCAAAATTATTGGAGCTAAGTAATTTTGCTCTTGTAGTCGTGTGAGTACTGATTACTATATTGGCTCAATAACATTTTCCTTTTGTTGCAGTATTGTCATCAGAAAAAGTGATGCCTCAGCAGAAAACCACATGACACTATAGGCAAGTATGAAAATCTTATATATATATATATATATATATATATGCTGTTTATCTCTAAAGTCTTGAAAAATAATCATTCTGCCTCCAGACTGACACGCTACAGCGAATGTGAGAACGATGGAGAGTTTCAATGAGCTGCTTCTTAAACTCAGGGAGGTTCATGAGCGAGAACTTGAGGGTACGAGGAAATAAATGATTCGTGGGTTTGATGAGTAAAAAGAAAAAGTCATCATCTTTTCAAATGACCCAAAAACGGAGTGTGCTGTGTTTAACTTTCAGGGTGGCAGATGAAGGTGCAAGAATTGTCCAACAAGAAGGGTTGGTGAGTGAAGGCTTCAATTTCACAGTTTTGTCTGTCGACAAAATCTTGTTTCCACATTGATGACAATTTAAGAAGAGCAATCGATGAGTTGAGCCGTTTCAACTGAGCTGTGCACTCCAAGTGTTGTTGTCTTCAACTCTCAAGGTAGTTCTTGTTCAAACAGGTCCAGTGCGAGAGCAACAAATTTCACTTAACAGTTAGTTACAGTTAGCCGTCCGAAGAGACAGAAAAAGACAATGTCCACCAGAGGGAGACAGAACAGACAAGCCTGACGAATCGCCGTTTTTTTTTTTTACTTTGGATAGTACAGGAAAACAGTCGAGAAGACTGAATTAAATGATGCTTTTATAAAGTAACAACAAGGAGGTGGGGTGCAATGTACAATGTACAAGGATACCCCTGTCAGGATGCAGACGTGTATATTGATATCGCCCAAATCAATTCGAAAAAGTTACGATATGATTGTGTGTGTATGTGTGTGTTTTCAGTGATACAAAGCGAATGGAGGAGCTGTTCACAAAGAACCAGCAAATGAAGGAGCAGCAGCGATTACTCACTGAAAATATCAAGACACTCGAGAACAGGTAGGCAGAATACAAATTTTATTCACGTTTGAATAAAGGTTTGAAATTGAGTGGACACACAGCAATACATCTGTTTTTTTCTTCTTTACATTACATTTCAATTTCTTTTAATTCCTCCTCATTTGCTATTCTTTGTTCGTGCGGTGCAACTCGCAGACTCAGGGCAGGCCTGTGTGACAGATGCACAGTCACTCAGGAGGTGGCCAAGAGAAGGCAGCAGGAGTTTGAAGTCTCTCAGATGCAGACCATCCAGCACATCACACTGCTAGGTAGTCTTCCTCATGAATGATGACCAGAAATGTGGCTAAAGCATGGTCGTATATCGACTCCTTTGATACAGTTTTTGCGAGTGAAATAAGTGCCAATCATTGCAAGGTGGTAATACTAAGCAACACTGTGCTGTAAATAGTAAAAATAAAGATGGTGGTGGTAATGCACCAAATGCATTTGTCATTCACTAAAACAAAGTAGAAAAAAATGGAAGAAGAAAAATAGGGAAGAAAAAGAAGAATTAGTCATGGCAAAGAATGCGGGACCGGCTCCCCGGGTAGCTCGCTGTTATACTGAACTAAAAGACACAATAACTGAACTGGAATCTACCTTTGGCCACAACATGATGTGGGATTCTAGTTAGGGTAAGCCATTTTAAACTATAAAGAAAAAAAATGTTTCCACAGTTAGAAGCAGAAGTTTTGAATCGACCTGGAACTTGTTTGCTGCCGTCAATACGATTAGAGAACAGGGGATTTCATGTTCAAATCCGAGCTCTAATTGTAATACTGTAAATACAAGTCGCACCTGAAGTTATAGTGGAAAAAAATGCAACTGGAAAAGTACAAACTATCAAGCGCTCCGCTGTATTTTTTTGCTCATGGATTCCCTCTGTCACTGTGTCATAGCTGGAGAGACTAATTCCCTAAAAAAGGAAAACAGGAGACTACGAGATGAGATTGATCATCTAAGAGAAGCATTAAAGTAAGTATACGGTGACAACAAGAGAGCTTGTTTAAGATGTGTGCAACAGATTCAACGATGACCTCGCATCTTACAGCCACACACCTTTGGAGGCCAAACCAAACACCTCCCCTGACCTTTCACCTTTATCTGGACCTGTGTCTCTCATCACCTTGGCGACTGGCAGGGCTAACTCCGACCAGCCAGTAGATGGCAATGTTGCAGTGAAAACGGACACAAACCAAATGGCTGATGGTGAGGTTGAAAATGACCCAGCAGACAGGGAAGCTTTTTTCTTAATTTTTTCTTAATGTTCTAAATTATTGTCTGTTTCTTTTTGTCCGAACAGAGCCTCCGCCAGAGTTCAGACAGCTCCAAGCAATAAGCAAGAGCCACTTTGTAAGTTTAATTTTGGCCCTTTTTATATACATTTCCATGCGCTAGGTCAATTATTTATTTATTAAACTGGTGATGAGGATATAAATGCAATTCTTATCGCAGCTTATTTCCCCACTTTTGCCCACCTTATTATTCCACTTCTTTTATTTTATTATCGCCTTATTGTGTATTGGACAAGCGGAGATATTTGGGTCAAACTCTGAATTATAAGACAGCCGCAGCGTTCTGCTTTTCAATGCGATATACAGAAAGTTAGCAGGCAATATATTTGATTAATAATCAATAAATAAATACATAAATACATGAATAAAGCATAGTATTCTTGATGTGAAAATGAAGTAATTGTTTATTTTTGGCTTGCCTTAAGGCTCTCTCAACTTTCACTTCACCGCCCTGGAAGACAGAAAGCAGTGTGACACATGGCGACAGGAGGTAATTCACTTCGGTTAAAATTGATTTCCAGTATATCCTGCCGATTCACAAAAGAAGTAGCCTCAAGGAAGCTACATGTGGAGCAGGTCTAGAACCACTCCACCCACACATTAATGGTGATTGAACCCCACAATCACTCGGCGATGAAATAATGGAGAAATTCCCTCTAAAAAAACTTTTGAGAGATCCGAGACTCAAGAGTGGGGCTGCAGTCTGCCTTGATCACTTGGATCACTAGGCAGACAGAGCGCAAGAGAGTTTTAAGGGAGCAATTTTTTCTGTATTAAAAGTCCATTCTGGGGCGGCCCGGTGGTCGAGTGGTTAGTGCAGAGGTACCGGGTTGGATTCCAGCTCCGGCCTTCCTGTGTGGAGTTTGCATGTTCTCCCCTGTGCTTACGTGGGTTTGCTCTGGCTACACCGGTTTCCTCCCACATTCCAAAAACATGCATGGCAGGCTGATTGAACACTCTAAGTTGTCCCTGGGTGTGAGTGTGAGCGTGGATGGTTGTTGGTCTCTGTGTGCCCTGCGATTGGCTGGCAACCGGTTCAGGGTGTCCCCCGTCTGAGGCCCGAAGACAGCTGGGATAGGCTCGAGCACACCCCATGACCCTTGTGAGGATCAAGCGGTTGAGAAAATGGATGGATGGATGGATGGATGGATGAATAGTTCATTCAGCATTTTCTTTCCCTTATCCTAGGCTGGGTTATGATGACAGACTTAAGCAGGGAAGCCCAGACTTCCATTTTCCATCCAGTTCAAACAGCTCTTCCAAGGGGTTCCCAGGCGACATAGTTGCTCCAGCGTGTCTGGGTCATCCCCGAGACCTTCTGCCGGAGGCATCCTAATCAAATGCCCAAGCCACCTCATGTGGCTCCCCTCTATGTGGAGGAGCAGCAGCTCTACACTGAGCTCCAACTGGAAGACAAAGTTTATTTCTAAGAAAGTGACGGGATGCCTTGTGGAGGAAATTCATTTGAGATGCTTGTATTTTTCACCTTTAAGTTCATGCCCATTGTTGAGAGTGGGAATGTAGATCAAGCAGTCAATCAAGAGGTTCACATTTCAACATGATCCTTTCCTCACAATGATGGACAAATTGGTGCAGACGCTGCACCAATTTGTCAGTCCCCCACTTCATTCTTCTCTTACTAGAGCCCAAGATCCTTGGAATCCTCGACATGGCGCAGGTTCTTATCCCTGAACAGGAATGGGCACTTGACCTCAGATTTGGAGGTGCTGATTGTCATCCCGGTTGCATCACACTCATCTGTCAACCATTCTGGCGAGAATGAAAGATTGTAGCTTGATAAAGCTAACAGAGACTTCAGCCTGAGACCACCAAACCACACACCCTCAACGACCTCGGGTGTGCCTAGAAATTCTGTTCATAAAGGTTATGAACAGAATCTTTAACAAAGGGCAGTCTTGGCGGAGTCCATTCCTCACTGGGAACAAATTTTCTGGCAATGACAAAACTCTGCCATCGTCATACATCAACTAAACAACTTGTATCAGGGGTTCTGATATTCCAGAATCCTGTTGCACTCCTCGAGAGACACAGTCTACATAACACATGTAGACTGCAGAGCTGGTATCACTGTTCCATAGCCGTGGTGGAAACTGCACTGCTCCTCGTGTATTGCTTGAATTAGTAAAAATAATTTTATGGTGGTTGGCAGTATAGCACTACTTAATTAACTGTATAATAATTAATGTTGGACAAAATCTATTATTTTATTGACAAAGTCACTCAAATATTTTGCACCCAGTTCAACAATTTTTTGTTCAGTTTATTCCTCTAATCGGTGACTTTCTCCCGTAGATCTCACGTCGTGGGAGCCCCGGACCAGGCACCCCCAGTCCCCTCTCAAGCTCTTCTTTTGAGGACGACATCACTCAATGCTGATGTGAATTCAACCCGACATACAATCAAAGCCCCCGTCCCCTGTCGCCCTCAACCAATCAAAAGCAGCCCTGTTCCCTTTCCTTGGGCTCTACCTGAATCTTCTGCCTGGGCTTCACTGGCAAATTCGGGCACAAACCTGGCAAGGCACCCTTATCCAAAATCAAATCTTCCTCGATTTCCAAACTTGGTCCCAAGTGGCCAGCACACGAGCCTTTCCAGCATTCAAGATCAGGTTTATGGGACTCAGTGGCACAAAAACAGCAGCTTCCAAGGCCCCATTAAAGAACCAATTGTGGTATTTAGGTTGAATAATTTATCAGAGCACGCAGGGATTCTGGGTAAGTCTCAGGAGAAGAGGGACACGCAACCATCCACCACCGAAAGGGTTTCTGGGGATGGGCTTAGAGATCTCTGCGACGGTCCTCTCGATCTGTCCGACAGAGGAAAGTCGAAACCTAGCCAAACAACAAAACATGAACCTTCTTTATTCTCACAAGAGGGAGAGGGTGTAAACAAGAGAACTGACAAGGAATTGATGCAGAGTCTTCCCACACCTGGTCAAACTGCATCGCCTCCCTCTTCTCGATCCTTGGCGCCATCCTTACCTCTGGTCACACAACAAGAAGTTACGCAACACAAACACAAGGTACTTTGACCAATCAATGAATGATGACAAGAGATTGTCTAGTCTGTCGTACAATGTCTTAATGCCAGCAGGTGATAAAAGAGAATGCGGAGCAGAAAAAGGAGGCAGATGAAAAGACAGAGCAAAGCAACGGAAAGAAGGTCCCTGCCCTCACTATATCATTACGTCCAGGTAAACGAGGTTCATAAATAATTGAGTTGGGAGCTATGCATTAATCTTTAACGCAGTCATGTCTTGTTTCTGGAACAGTAGTCGTGCTGGAGAGTATGAATTCCGCTATTCAAATGCAAGACGGTTTATCAACAAATGGCAAGGTAAGGTGATGCTGAGACCTGCGGGTATCTTTTCGTATGAAAATAAGTTGAGGGGCACCAGCTACACATGAGGAAAATTAACCCTATTTCAAGTTTTCCGACCCACAGTTGTTTTGTGGTCGATTCCTTATTAATGGTCGTGTGTGATGGGTACTTGGGGGAGACGAGGATCGATTAACTATTACCAGCCATTCCTTGATTTTTTTTTTTTTGGCATGTCAAAAATTTGGTTGTCGTGAGCATAAACTTGAGCTGCTGTGACTAGATTACAAAATGATGAGCTTTCTCCCATCGCTGTGCCGAAAAAAAGTGGATTAACCATTTGACCAAAGGCTGTGAGGAATGTTGTTGCTTGTCTATGTGTGTCTGTCTCTTGCCTTATGTTATCTGTGTTCTATACATTCACTATGAACATGTTTGGCAACAGGAAACAGATTTTACAAGCATTTCAATAGGAAAATTATGATATCTGTCTCATCGCAGTCATCTCCGCCAGCCGTCAAGCCAAAAAGGTCGGAGGAGCAGGTGGAGGAAGGGGAGGAAGATGAGGAGGAAATGGAGGAAGAAGCAGCAGGGGAGGATGAGGAGGGGGAGGAAAACGTGTCAGAACAGGCAACCAACCATGCCTACAAGAGGAAGAAATTATTCGTGGACACAGAAATGGACCAAGACTCAGACACTGACGGTGAGCATCAGTTTCAAGTCTAAAGTTAGCTTCTTGCCCACACGGATTTTTAAAATTCTCTTTCCTCACTGTCATAGCAAAAGCAAAGAAGGTCAAGATCACAGTAAGAGCTTCGGAAAAGGACTCCAGCTGACAGGAGCGGACTGGAGCTCTATCACAGGAGTTAAAGGAAGATTATACTTGCAATTGGGGATCCATAAAGGACTACAGTACATTCCGAAGTTTTAAAAAGTAGTTCGGGTTAAACTTGAATTCATTGGAAACCATTTCTTAAATTGCACGCAAATGCTGGGGTAGGCTCTTACCCAGCCAGATTGCCCAAGAAAAAAAAAAAAAAAAAAAAAAAAACAGAGCCCCATAAAAGCTATTTAACTCATTCACTCCCAAAGACGTTTTTAAACGTCTTTTCAGACTTGGTCCAGAATTGGCTGGTACTGAATGAGTTAAAAGCAGTCCTCAAAAGCCATGCAAATAGCCCCCAAGTGACTATGAGCAATATTGGCCATGACAACAGAGCACGTCAGTCCCCAAGTGTCTCAAGAGTAAAGCTCTCTGGAGATACTTGCAAATTGTTACCATGTGACTTACTGTGGCTTGTTTTCTCAATGCCCGAAAACACTCATGACAGCAGCCATGTAATTTATGCAACACTATAACGGCAGAGAAACTTTCACTGGGACCTGAACGGTTGCAACGAGGCTTATAGGGAACGCTTTTCACTTGTCATTTTCACTCATCTGTGTCTATTAAATGCACCGAAATGGTGAATGGGCTTTTTTTATGTAAAGCGAGCTTTTACCCACACGTTACTCTCAACGCTTTCACATAGTCTCCTAACTCACCCACTGATGGCACAGCATCGGGGGCATCTGTGAGTTTACTATCTTGCTTTAGGAGACTTTAGCATTTATATTCTACAGTAATTATAAAGAATAATTCGATACCACATTTGACTCTGTCGCAACAAATCGAGATTTGTAGTATCGACTCTATGCTTTGAGGCTCCCTCAAAGTCTCAGTACATACTGTCTTCTTGTTTATGAAACACGTTTGGAACTATTTCACTTTCCTGGCATTGGTGTCACCACTTTAGATCATGAAGTCCCCTTCATGTTGCCTTTAGAGTCTTAGGTGGCCCAACAAAAGGGGAAAAAAAATGAGTAAAACAACTTCCTCTTCCTCTTTTTCATTTTCAACATGCACATATTTTGCAACTACTAAGTTTCCACTTACAGCTGTGACAGCATCTGTTCATGCGGAAGGGTGCGTGTGATAAAACTACAGTTAGGTTTAATGATAGACTGCTGCAATGTCACTGTGGCTGTCGTCCACCTCGAACGGGCTCAGTCTATTCGCCGTGTCGTTTGTAATTCCATAAAAGCAGTCATAATTTTTTTTTGTTCGCTCTAATATTTGCACTTTTTGATTTAAATGTTGTATTTGTGTGCACTTTGTGTGAGCGACCCTGATGCTGTGATACTGAGGTGGTCGTCTTTCCAAATGCATGAGCAAACATGATGTGGATGAGTCGTCAATGGTTTCCTGTTGTATTTCAGTTAATTAAAGGTATATTGCAAACTTACTGTTGTTTATTCGTCTGTTTATTGTGATGCAGTCAATTACAACTACAATTTACTGTCTATACACTTAACACACTGTATGTTGTTTGGATTCACTAAATTGTGGTGTCCGGGTAACGTTTGTCAAAATAAAAGGCAACCTAATGCATACTATGGGAATTACAAAGCAGAAGTAACGGCCCAATTCATATTTTAAGAAGGGGATTATGCAAAGTCTTGTGGCGTGATGATCTTGGATCATCAAGTTTCTCAGCCAGTCGAGTAACTTTGTTGAAAGGTGATCATCTCTGTGCTCAGCCTCATCAGGACTTTTGGTTCCTTAAAGTTGTTGTCCAGAGGAACTGAGACCGATGTGACCGAGTCTCCAATCCCTTATTTTATTTTTTAATAAGTGACGTGCAGCTGTCAATTGATTATTTTTGGTCCCAGTTTTTGACAGAATGTCTATTAAAATATGGTAAGAGGTTGAAAAAGAATCCATTCAAGGATGCTGGTCAATATCCGTCGATTATTCATATTTCAAAAAGGTAGAAATAAAAATAATAGTGTCACATTTTAGACTTAATATAAAGGCAAGACAATGTATTAAAAATGCATTTCTTTTATGTTCTTTTGGAATGGGTGTTACAAAAATAAAAATCACACAACGCTAAAGAAAACACAACGCAGATGCAGAGTGAATACTTTGTTGCTCCTAAGGCGATGTCACGCACGACAGTGGCGCTAGCTTGCACGATATACTGACATCCCATGTTTCATCAAAGTGGTTAATATTTTTACGTGCTACAAAAAGCAAAATATACACCCACAATTAATCCTTTCAAGACTTTATTTGTGCCAACCACGCTTATGTTCTGCTAGTATCACTCTTAATATTATATTGCTATTCACAATACTACTAAATTGTACGTTTTTCGGGGGTTTTTTGACCGTCATCTTTAGAGTCAACACCCCTCCAGGTCAGCACTGACTCAACAGGATTATTGTGGTTGAGGGAACAGGAGGTCATCAGCAGTGGTAAACAGCTGCACAGCCACAATTCTTTTATCCCTTGACTCATCTTCTATTATCTTTCCACAATTCTAAAACTCTTACATTTTACCTTTCACTGCTTTTTCCCCCCTTTCTCTCTATTTCTCTCATCTCATTTAATTTGTGTCCTCATTCCCCTTTCGCCCTTAGATCCACCCCCCTCCCTCCCTCCCGCTAAATTTCAGGGGAATTTCTAATCCTGGCTGCTGATTAAGGATTATGCTTGAGAGCTGGTGGTTTTCTCTTGTGTGCCATTGGTGAGCTGTTGTTGTGCCACTGTACCATCCACATGCAACCTCCCTCCCACAGCAGCTTGACCCCAGAAATATCTGTCAAGGCATCATTAAAAAAACACGACACACACACACACACACACACACACACACACACACACACACGTCCTGATAAATATTTCATTCTGTTTAATGCTTAATTTCAAACCCCTGATTAAAAAAAATAGTGGCCGGGTGGGCGACTGGTTAGCGTGTTGGCCTCGCAATGCACAGGTGCAAGGTTCGATTCCCGCTGCGTCATTCCTGTGTGGAGTTTGCATGTTCTCCCCGTGCCTGCGGCGGTTTTCTTTGGGTACATTCCAAAAAGATGCATGGAAGGTTAATGGAACACTCGACCAGTTCAGGGTGTCCTCCGCCAACTGCCCGAAGACAGCTTGGATAGGCTCCAGCACACCCTGCGACCGTTGTGAGGGAGGATGAGCGGGTCAGAAAATGGATGAATAGGTTCATAAAACTAGTGCGGCCAGCCATAATGTATGGTAGCAAAAGATCTTAATGTTCTCTTTTCGAGTGACCAAATTGAAAGGAATTTTAAATGGGCTCATCAGAGGTACAGTCATGTTTAGATGTTTTGGAGACAAATTTAGAGAGACCGGACCTTGAACGTTAGGACACGTTCAGCAGAAAGATTGTGAGTTTATTGGTAGAAGGACAATGAGGATGGAGCTAGAGGGAGAGGAGGACCTGAGAGAGGGTTCATACTCACTGTATACACTGGAAGACGGAGTTGTAAGATTAGATGGGAAAGGACGACTCTCTGTAGCGACCTCTAGCGGATTAAACCAAAAGACTAGAGATAACGACATTAACTATACGGCCTACATTTTACAAATGTTTTCAATGCAAGAAAAAAGTGCATCGTGAAAAACGGCGGCGTTGTTAAATATAACGAAAGCAAAATCAAACAAATAATGTAAAAGTGGAAGATTTGGAGAGCTGGTTCCCCTTTTTGTCTGTTCGCTCAAGATTAACAGCAGCACACTCCCAACTTCCTCGTCCAAGTCGCATTTGCTGTGCTCCTCATTTTGAAGCACTTTGGCAATGGAAGCTGCTAGAACGAAATGAGGAATAATTTCGGACCCGGGACTCTGGCAGAAGAATTTTATTAAACTAGTCGTCACAGGAGTGCTCGTTTAAAGCGGCGGTGAGTGTTTTTCTTTTCCTTTTTTTTTTTGTATTGTGACATCACTGTCGAGCCAAGGAAGCCAAATTGTCCTAAAAATGAAATTATAAACATTGTTCATCATCAGGTGTGATCAAAAATACAGTGAGTGAATTAGTTAGGAATTTCGAGTGATTTTATCCTAGCATCAACAAAACGTTAGCGTGCACCTACCTGACTGATGCCTTTCCAATTTTAAACTTTTTTTTTTTAATCCTGGGAAACATTCACACAGGTTGCGCCTAAATTATCCGTGGTCCGTCGGGACGAAAATATCTGTGATGTTTCACGAAAGAGTTTGAGTGTTTTTAGTACTGTTCCCATGTATTGTCACAAATAAATAAATATGTCATGCCATAGGAGGCAATAGTCATGCACGAATGCACGATTCCTCTCAGACCTGCTTTAATCCTCCTCGGATTAATTTTTGAATATTTATATTTATACAATATTTATTTAAAATGGGAGAAATCCTCCGTGTGTAATGAAAACGTTTCTTAAAAATGCCAACATTACATCATACCCCCCAAATCATTATTTAATTGTCTGTTTTGCAAACTATAAAATTCCATACAAAGTTTAGTCCAATAACCTCCACAATTATGCAAAGAAGCATGTAAACTCCACACGTTATCGGGCATTCATTCAACATTTTAGCATAAAAAGACAACTAATGATGACTGATAAATCATGAAGACATTGCTTCTTATGTGTTCCATGAAACAGTGCAAAAAGAGTGTCCTGAAAACATGCGATTCATTCAATCATCAATTTTGTGGATCGAATTAAATCAATCTATGACAAATGTCAAACTCTAAGACAGGGGCTGGTCACATCAGGCCTGCCCAATCACTTTACAGTTTGTGGCAAATGGCAATCTAAAGCAAATAAAGTTGTTGTTTTTCTAGCCAAACTGTTTTTTTTTGTATTTTTATTGGAGCAGATAAAATTAAGTTATTCTTCACTTTTACCAGATGTTACTTTTTTTGCCGAATCCCTTCTTATTATAAATCAAGCAAAAGTTGTAGTTTTTTTATTTATATTTGCTTTTTGTGATTTATGATTTCAAATTCAATTTGTTGTTAAAAATGTATACATCAACATGTTATGAATACTGTATTGTATGTAATAAGATGAGATGACTATGCAGAAAAAAAAAACATGACAACGATGTGGCCTGTGACTATAAAACAAGTTTCACACCCCTTATCAACCGAGTTATGCTTTCGAGTACTGTAGCTGGTTTGAAGAAATGACTTCAACCAGCAGAGGGTGCAATTCAAGCCCAGCATCAAAACTGTAGTTTGCTGCCCAAAATGGGAACCAGGAGAAATCAAAACAGAAAATAAAAGGGAATAGAGCAAAGTAACCACTCAATTTCAAAGCTTGTACATACAGGGGATCCTAATTTTTACGACGGTGTAGATCCAACCCGAATTCATTCATGAGTCCGATTGTGTCATATATCACTAAACACAATAGTGAATTCGGAATTATTTGGATGAAATATTATTTATATTAATAATATTTATATGAAAAACACTTCTTGGCCATGAAAATAAGACAAAGGTGTATTTGAGCATGGCGCCCTGTGCTGCTGCTTTGCAAATTACTTAAGTGTGCTCCATTTGTCACCTCCAAATCCCATTTTTGGGGGGGACCCTAACCACTCGAGCACCGGGCCATCACAAAAACCACACTAAATAAATCATAACCAGTATTATTGATTATCTTAAAGTTGTTCATTCATCAGTCACTCACATTTTTAACTTCTATTCTTTACACACATGTTGAAGGATTTGCAACCATGCAGATAATATGCCACTTTCAACCGTGCTCCACAGATCAGTCACTTATTCTATTTATACACCATTCATGGCATTTACATACAATATACCTGTTCACCCCTGCAGGTTCATTTAAAGTTCATTTAAATTCACACACGGTTCTTCCTCTTTTGTTTTTTTCTTGTTCACTTGAATTTCTTCATGTATCGTTTGCCCAGTTCCTATTCCTTGGTGGGACTTCCTTGGTTAAGCTCATCTGAAAGCAATTTCCCCCATCCATTTTATGACATGATCTCTTTCAGCAAAACACGCACACTGACACAAAAATGCTTTCGTTTGCCATTGTTTCAAAAACGTCAGGGTTTTAGCTAACACTTGTACAAAGCTAAACAATATATTAGAAGGAACATGGCCCTATTGTAGAATAGGATTAAATCATCTCTCAATCAATTTACAATACAATACAATGCAACTGATATATCTCTTGACACAGCAGGAAGTGGTGGATGATTCTTGAAATTATTTCGAGAGAGCCCCACTTATCTCCTTGTTGACGATATATAGGCTGGGAGTGCCAGCCCATGTGCCTTAAAGTCAACCAACTGCGCTTGTAAATGGATAGAATCACGAGACCCCGCACAAAACAAGGACCGATGTGTCAGGACTGACATTGCAATGCTCATTATCATTAAAATGAGTGAATCGACGAAACATTCTTGGTATAGCAACTATCCAGTTGAAATGTGGACTCATGGTGCCAGAGATGAAAAGTTGAAATCATCGCTAGTCTGTTCATTTTTCATTTTAGGCACATTTTTTGTTGTTGTCATTATTGGTTATTTTGACAAAATATGTCAGAAAGGAAAACCTTTCAAACTTTTTATGTTTCTATCCAACAATTACAGTTTTTTTTCTGATGGCTTCAGCAGATTTATTCATAACGATTGTCTATTTTTGCAAAACTTTTAACACATACTGTAAAACAAAACTTTTCACCAAAATGTCAAAACATTGTAGTTCTCTTGCAAAAGCAAATAAGTCATGCTTAACTGTTAACACCTTTGTAAAAATTTGATTTTTGTTTCAAACTACTAACACATACTATTGGGATTTTTTTTCTCTCCCGGGGCAAAAGGAGGACTTGTCCGATACATAGGCGTGCTGAGAAAATAATTCCTAAATATATTCTACAATATCACATAAAATGCTGGATGGGGCTTAACTGGGGACTACATACGGGGTGTTCAAACTACGGCCCGGTGCCATTTGCCAGCCCGCCATCTATTTTTCAGTGGCATGCATGACAAAAAAAAAAATTTGACATGGGCTGCAAGGTTAGTCAAAAAACGTGAAGATGTGTGAGAAGGGAGTGCGTACTGTTGAAGGAGTGCGCACTTTCTCCATATTCAAAGATATAAACCATTTGTGATTAAAAGAAGAACACAATTTATCTTAAAAACACTGGAGTGGAAGTCGCTGATGGTGTAGTCGTGGTACACTCGCCAGACTTGTGTGCCGGCAGCGTGGGATCGGTTCCCACGGATGTGGGTGTGAAAGGTCATTTGTTTCCACATGTGCCCTGTGAATGACTGGCGACCAGTTCACGGTGTAGTCTGCCTTCTGCCTGAAGTCACCTGGGATAGGCTCCAGCAACTCCCCGTTACACTCTTCAGGATAAGCGGTGTTCAAAATGGATGGATGGATGGAACACTGTGATGAATAATGTTAATTCAATTTTGGAGGCAAAAAAAAGTTTCTTCCATTTTGAGCTCTATGCCTGATATATGAAGACATCACATTCATGATCCTCAAGTAACTGAAAAATGGACAGCTCGCTACACTTTTTTTGTGTTTTTGGTTCTGAATGTGGAGATGGGATTCGGCTGCTTTCAGTGCAGAGCTGGATCGGATCTGTGGGATAGCGGGCTGTTGGCCACCCCAAAAATGTGGAAAACCCTTCTACTATTTGCTTTCACACCTTTCACAGAAAGCTGAGGAATTTAACTAGACACGACAAACTATATAGGCATATTTTCTTGACTGACTTAAGCATGTTTAAAAAAGTTGAAGAATCTTAAAGTGGCCCTTTCATCCTTCCATTTTTCTGTGTCTGGGCCTCAAACAAAAAAGTTTGGACACCCCTGGGCTACATAGATTTCTGATGGTGGGCTATACACACACACACACACACACACACACACACACACACACACACACACACACACACACGCACCCCTTTAGCATATTCTCATCTCAACTCAATGACCGAAAGCTTCGATGCAGTTCAGTGTGGTTGTATGCAAAAATGTATATGACCACAGTATCTGAGCTGACTGGTTCTGTTCAGTTACAGTCAATAAAAACATCAAGCGAAACTGCACTCCAGATATCGCATGGGCAGTCAGCTGACTGCATCAATGTCAAAAGGAGCATTTGTCCCCTATATATCGTATCTTGTGATTTTCTAGTTTTATGGCTCCCAGTCACATTGTAGACATATCGGCGATACATACAAGACAGTATTGTATAATCAGGGATGGTTTAAAAAAAATCTCTCCAATAGGCATCTTACATGCTGTACAGTATGTGCTCTGATGGAGCTCAATGGATACTCCAGAACAAGAGAGTAATATGAAGTCATGATATATTCGAGTAGCATTTCAACAATCTTACAAGCCATAAACGTTAACCACAGCTATTAGTAACATTTAAAAACAACAAAACTTTCCAAAAAAAGATTGCAAAGTCTCTTCTGCTCTCGTTCTCAAGTAGGAGGACGTCACCATGGGCTGTGTGGGCTCAAAGAAAGACCGGGACTATCTTCAGAAAGGGAAGAGTGAGGTGCAGAAAAGTTCACAGACAACCCACTACGTCAAAGATCCCACGGTAGGAAATTCTAAATGTGTAAGCAGTTACTATGATAGAAATGTACCGTAGTTAAAATTAACGCTTACAAAAAAAATCCAACCAGTCCAGTCGAAAGATGGTAGGTTTTTTTTCAATAATGTGGGAGGAAACCAGAGTACCCGGAGAAATCCCACGCGAGCACGGGAGAACATGCAAACTCCGCACTGGAAGGCCAGAGCCGAATCGAACCCTGCACCTCTGCACTGTGAGGCGGACGTGCTGAACCGTCGTTCCGCCCCACCTACTTTTGTCTTTTATCCTAAAAATACATGCCGTTATATGACAAAAAGTCCGCATAAAATTGTTGTTGGGTTGTAAATTAGGATTGGTTAGATTTGGTTCCAGGGTATTTGGATAATTGGAAGGACTGGGTAGCAGTGCACTGCTGCTAGCTAGTAAGTGTGGTTCCCTGGCCGTTGCTTCCTGTCTTTCACCCAAAGTGAAGAAAGGAGAATTGACGAAAGCAGAAGCAGAGCGTCAAAAAGGCTGGAGATGCGTGATTAAAACCTCACTATTAAGCAACACCCAAGATCACTCAACCTTTAGATGCATCATGATATAGCGCACACAGCTAGTTTTACTTCCTGGTTGCTTTTTATATACTGAGCAAGTGAAAACCTACCAACAAGGCCCAGATATTTAAAGCTGATAAGAATAAGTCCTTCCTTTCTGTCAAAAATGTGCGTGTACTTATGTTTGTTTCACGTGTTACTATGTCCTCACATTTTTTTTTTGTTTGTCCACAGAGCAAAACACCCTCCAATGCAAACATAACAGATGGTTCGTACAACCCTCTTTTGCATTCTTTTTCTGCTTTATTGTCACCCTCTACTAGTTGTATTTGCATCCTCTGCAATGTATTACATTGCCTGGCCTCGCACTGATGCAACATTGCTCGGCACCATGTTGGGCAGTACACACAAGCAAGCAAGTTCAACACGCAAAGGAAAGAGAGTAGTTTTGGCCAGGGGATGGCATCCTATGTCATCGATTCAAAGATATCAGCACTAAAACGAGATGGTCAGTCACATGACTGACAAGTGCCTAATACTAAGTACAGTGGAACCTCGAATATTGAGCGTAATTTTTTTTTTTGCTGGATGTTTTTTGGTCACTTCAATATCGTATCATTGTTTCTGTAAGAAATAATGGAAATAGGGAACTATCACCATACTCTGACGTTTTACAACCAAAGAGACAAATGACATTTCACGTGAGGCGGATGGGCTCCAGAAGCTACATGTGACCCAATGCGGACAAATGGTGTAGAACAGGGGTGTCAAACTTGACATGCTTGATTTGCTTTCGTGGGCCACATAAAATGATATGGCCGGCTAGATCTGGCCCCGGGCCTTGACTTTGACACCTGTGGTGTAGAAAATGGATGGATTTTAACATTCTTAGCTGTCTTACAAGTCCCTTAAAAATGATTTTGGGTGTAGTGACACTGACGTTTTCAGATAGTGTCAAAATTTCAGAACCAAAACACTGTTACTGTATATGCTGTATTGAGCAAAAGTCAGACTCAGGACTTTGTTCCATTGCACATTTTTCTTGTTGGAAGGCTGAAATATCTGACTTGCTAGCTTTCTGGACTACAGCTCAAATAAAATGTCGATAATGATATTAAATACCGTCGGTTCCCTTTCCATTTATGATTAACAGAGGCAGGTTTAAGCGCAAGAGGAGTTGACACTAAATATAAAGTATTTAGTGAGGGTGGCAGGTGAGGGTATGTGTGGTATTGACATTGCTATGAAACAAATCTAAGGATGGATATTCATCTATGAGCACTCAAATATACACAGACGACATTCTCTCTTTCCATGTTGACGCAGGGGACACCATTGCTATCGCACTGTACGATTATGATGCCATTCATGATGGAGACCTTGGCTTCAAGAAGGGAGACCGACTTAAAGTTTTGGAGGAGTGAGTAGAGCCACCAGTGACATATCTACTATCTGGCTTGATTCATTCATAGAAACGAATTTCATTCAATGAATATCCTTTGTTGTCTCTCTGTTTAGATCAGGGGAGTGGTGGCGAGCGATGTCGATCTCGACAGGTCAAGAAGGCTTCATCCCCAGCAATTATATTGCTAAAGATACCCTGGAGGCGGAGGAGTAAGTAGACTTACACAAGTAACACGATGACCTTACAATACAATGACAACTTCATCATTAGAAGGCTGATCTGGTTTGTAACAAGGAAAAGAAGAGAATGTGTCTTTTGCTGCCATGGCGCAACTTTTGTGGTCTCTAATATTAAAGAACACATCCGAAGATTAAGGACTAATTGCCAACAGTTCTATTTTTCTAAGCATATCAAAGAATTGCCTTGACGGCATGAGGTTCTGACAGTGTCATTGTCACTTTACAAATGTATTTTTAATATTATGAGTCAGAAGAGCACAAAATTAATAGGGATGTGTCACGTTGCGTGGTGGTGGTGATGGATCCCCAAAAGCAGGCAGGAGGGGAGGAGCAGGGTGAACTTGACAAGTTGTATTGAAATACTAAGGAAACGAAATCCAGAACTCACAAAGTCTGGAAAACAAAACGAATCCAAAGTAGCAAACAAAAACCATGGCATAATCAAAAAACAAAGTGATCAAAACAAACCAACAGTGACAGCAACTAACATGACAGCAACAAGCAAACACAATGACCCGACACTGAGTGGTCGTGTCGGGTGACCGACCACGACACCCGTGTCCTTTTATTCTACTAATTACATAACGACCAACAGGTGCGCAGCTGCAGGGAGAGTCCTACAGTGCCACCTGTTGGTCACAGACAGAATCATGACAGGATGGTCCGATAGAACTCGTTCATTTCCGATACGATACCGATATCGCAAACTAGTGTACTGTCCGATACGATATCGATTTGATACAATATCAGCAGGAATGACGCATGCTTTTTTTTGTGTATGAAATATTCGAAGAGACTTGATCAAATGATACTATTTAAACAAAGTCAGTGACAGTAGGTATTGAGAAAAGACACAGCTGGATAGAAGAGTAGAAGCGGTGTCTGGAATGGGCTGCTTGTGTATGAGTACTAATATCAGAGATTTGTGATGTAGACAGATATAATCCAATCCTTTTTTTATTTTATTTTATTTGTTTTTTTTTGCTGGGACACACCTAAATATAAAGCATGCAGTTCAGCCTATGACAAATTTGGCCTTCAATACAAAATCAAGAGATGGCTTTATGAATCAAAAGTATAAATACAGTACACGTCTTACAACCAACACTAGTTAGAGACATTAAACATGGTGAGGGTTTGTTTATGTTATTTCATGGGCATGTAAGGCTGTTCATGGAATCTGTATGTACAAACTCTTTGTCAGAGTATTACAAATAGTGGTTTATGTCACTTAGTGTGACAAAAATCATAAAGGCCTTCTCCCGATATTTCTAGACCTAAAATGAATAAACTGTATTTCTTTGTATTAAGCTGCATTTTTCATGATTGGGGTGTCAAATGTTATTTTATTTAAATACATTCATTTAGCATGGCAGTGGCGTAAAATAAAAGCACAAAACACGGCTTGAAGGGAAAGTGAACCTTTTTTTGGATTGAGATGTGGTTTCTGCTCTAATAACTGTAAACTGTACTGTTTCCTGTTGTTGAGGTGGTTCTTTAAGGGCGTGAGCAGGAGAGATGCCGAGAGGCAGCTGCTGGCCCCTGGGAACAGAGTAGGATCGTTCATGATCCGAGACAGTGAGACCAACAAGGGTGAGTCAAGTATGGTGCAGTTTATTCAAAACTTAGGACAGCTCAGACTTCCACCATAGTGAAACGTTCCAAACTTATTTTAGCACAAAGTTGTGCAACTTGATTGATACCAAACTCTTGCATATTGTCACCCTCCTAAAATAATGGCCAAAATCATTTTTTTCCATTTTTTTCCCGGAAACATGAAAAACTGAACCGAATTCTCATTGTTATTTTTATGAATAATTTCATTTCTAGGGTAGAACTGAATGATCTGTTCAATTCAGGATGTGGCCCATTTTAGCAGACAGCTAACATCCAGAGGAGATGTTTAAAGCAATAATAAAAAAAATGTTTAAATCTATTAATATAAGATGCTGACAATATGCCTCCATTTGGCGTGCAAGGAGATGTGTCAGAATGTGTGTGGGGTTTTTCACAATTCAAAGCAGTCCGGGTATGTGTCGTGTCTGATATGCTTTAAATACTTCAAGGGTCAAAAATTATAGCACATGTACCCTCTATTCTTGAGCCTTGTGAAATTAGCCTGTTTTGATGGACCAGTCCTGTCTCATCCAAATGAGCCACCATTCAGCCCATCCCATCTTCTGCTGGACCAACAAGGAGTCCGGTTTTGGTTACCGTGTATAGGAGCAGTTGAAGAGGTGTTTTTTTTAAATGCTCACAGTGGTGTAAAAAGTCAGTTAAGCAGCACGCAAGAACGGAGGAAGCTGTTTGGCTGATGGGGGAGGAGCGCCGATGAGCCCACCTGAAGAAAATCACACAACAAGCAGAAAGGGAAGACATAATAACAGGAAATAACCAAACTGCGACCAAACACGTTGTACTATCAAGGCACAAAAAAGAGAATTAGGCTACTGTGAAATCAAACCCAGAGTCCAACATAACCACAAAAGATGAAAATGACAAACATGATGACTTTTAAAAAATATATGCATGGGAATGAATGGTCTTGTGGTTTCTTCTCACAGGAAGCTTCTCCCTGTCCGTCAGGGATAGTGATGGCCCATCTGGTGACACGGTTAAACATTATAAAATCCGTATGCTGGACAATGGAGGATTTTATATCTCTCCCCGGATCACATTCACTACCCTGCAGGAGATGGTCAAGCATTACAAGAGTGAGTATGATTTTCCTTAGTTTTGATCTTGAGGAAGTAGATCTAAACACATAAACCATCTTTATAGTCGAGTCCATTCGTGACTAAGAACAGGAAACGAAAATGAAATTAATTCACAAGCCCTTGAATTATCATAAATTCAATTGTGGTGACAATATCTGTTGTACTTTTGGATGCTAAACTTGCACTCTCATCTGACCTTAACTGAAGTATAAAACGTTTTGACCCAAAGATCGTTTGTGTTAATATGATAAAATCAAAATATACTGTAACAGATCGTGTACGGGTAAATCAATTTCTCATTCCGTCCAGAGCAAGGCGATGGCCTTTGCCAGACCCTGACCAACCCTTGCCTGAGTCCTAAACCAGAGAAGCCTTGGGAGAAAGACGCCTGGGAGATCCAAAGGTCATCGCTTAAGCTGGAGAAGAGGCTTGGCGCTGGCCAATTTGGAGAAGTCTGGCTAGGTACAACACATTCAAGCACCTTTCCCACTCTGTGGTGATGTCTGTTTGGAGGGCGGCATTTCACTGTCTTGCGTTCAATGTTGTTATGTGTTCAGCTACATACAACAAACACACCAAGGTAGCGGTGAAGACCATGAAACCTGGGAGCATGTCAGTGGAAGCCTTCATGGCTGAGGCCAACCTGATGAAGACTTTACAGCACGACAAACTCGTGCGACTCCATGCTGTGGTCACCAAGGAGGAGCCTATTTATATTATTACTGAATTGATGGAAAAAGGTATGTGGAAATCTTGTCACACTAGAACATGGTTTTAATTGTAGTTCAAACCAAAGCAAGAGAGAGAGACAGTGACCCGCGCAAAAAGCAGGTTGTTCAGCACATTAGCATTAGCACTGATGTATTACTTTACCAATGACTACAGATAGCTATCATTTAAATTTTGTTTGATTTGAAGTTTTGCATTTACTATGTGAAGTGCCATTGAGAGGTCAGATTTTGTGTGTGTGTGTGTGCGTGCGTGCGTGTGTGTGTGTGTGTGTGTGCGTGTGTGTGTGTGATGTCTCATTGTATGTTTATATCAAAGGTCAGGAATTTATAACTTCCTCGATTTTAACTGTATTAGTCAAGCACAATCAAGGTTCAAGGTTCAAGGTTCAACTTTATTGTCAAATATGCATACATTGACATGTAGCATGGATGAAATTTATTTCTCTCAATCCTCAGCAAACAGTGAAAGACAATGTAGTCTAAAAACAGTATAAACATATAGACGATATATACAACAAAAGCAGCATAAACAATGGCACTTGAGGCTATGGAGGATAAAAGTGAATAAAAGTGACGTAGTGCATTGTGCAATATGCAATATGCAGATGACGGATAATGAGGGAAGGGTCATAGTCTGTGACAGGAGGCAGGGGTCGGGCAGAGGCAGAGGGTGGGGAATTTGGGCAGAGCAGGGAGGGAGTTGAGTCTCCTGACCGCCTGGTGGAAGAAACTGTCTTTGAGCCTGCTGGTTCTGGCACGGAGACTTTGCAATCTCCTTCCCGACGGCAGCAGGCCGAAGAGGCTGTGGGATGGGTGTGTGGGGTCGCCTGCGATCCGGATGGCTTGGCGGGTCAGCCGGGAGTAATAAATGCTCCAACAATCTTGAATCAATCGTGAAGAAAAAGTAGGGGAAAAAAATTTGTTTGTTGCTCCATCTTAGCCAGCGAGGAGGACCAAGAACGTTCTAAGCAGATGCATTTCAATAATGCCATTTTAAATATGAACAAAATAAGTGCATACGTGCAAAATATGTCCTCTTAATAAATTAAAAATTTCATGCTACATTCATGTTACGCTGGAACGACTGGTGAGAACATCCGCCTCACAGTGCTGAGGTCATGGATTGGATTCTGAGCCCCGGCCTTCCTGTGTAGAGTTTGCATGTGCCCCATGCCTGCGTGGGTTTTTTCTGGGTGTTCTGGTTTCCTCCCATATTCCTAAAACAAGCATTGTAGCTTCATTGAATGCTCCAAAAAGTTAATTTATCATGTTATGCCCCCTTGAACAAAACAAAGATTATAATCTTCTCATGACGGCCGCTGATGAAAGTTTAAGAGCCCAGTTTACATGGATTTACCTTTAAGATGTTTGCCTGTGCTCATGCGTGCAGGTAGTTTATTAGACTTCCTCAAGAGTGATGAAGGCAGTCGCATCCCACTTCCCAAGCTGATCGACTTCTCTGCCCAGGTAATAGTCCCTCAGTCTCATTCAGAGCTTCAGCCGTCTAATTAGATAACATCCACATTAATGTTGCAATGTGAATATGGCTTACGTTGGATTTGTTGAACTACACGCATAATGAGACCAAAGTAAGGCGTGAAAGTGATTTTCCCACCGTAGTCATGATGTATGATTTAAGGGCAAAAAAAGCTTATTCTGCTAATTGTATGACATTATTCTCATAAAGTATGTCTCTTTTCAATATCTTCCTAATAATCCTTTGTAGTTTATTGTTTTGATTCTAATCAACAGACAGCACATTGTAACATAACACATATTGTCATATGTGGTATCACTGCAGTGGTAAACCAACAAATTAAAGCCAACAGAAACGGAAAAATCTCTTCTGCAACTTTACTGAAAGATTTTTCATTTTGATCATTTTGTCACACGCAGCGCTGAGGTTTTGGTTCTTACTCTTCCACTGTGACTTGTTTATTCCTAGATAGCGGAGGGTATGGCCTTCATTGAGCAAAGGAATTACATCCACCGAGACTTGAGGGCTGCCAACATCCTGGTCAATAAGGCTTTAGTATGCAAAATTGCTGACTTTGGCCTCGCCCGCATCATCGAAGACAATGAATACACAGCAAGAGAAGGTACGACGTGCTACAGCATTATTTAATTTTGTCTTCAACTAGCTGCCTGAATCTGAGGGCTTTTTTTTTTATTCGTGTATGAGCTGAAATATTCTTTTATGGTTCTCCAGGAGCAAGATTTCCCATTAAGTGGACCGCCCCTGAAGCCATCAACTACGGCTGTTTCACGATTAAGTCAGATGTCTGGTCTTTTGGCATTTTGCTGACTGAGATCATCAGTTATGGGCGCACACCGTACCCAGGTAACAACTTCAGTGTTGTTGCAGCATACGCTGTTGCCCCCCACCCCCAATATCACAATTCATCATTCAAGTCACTATTGTCATTAAACAGTGGGTGGAGTTTTCTCTCTTTTGCTATTTTAGAAGATGCGTGCACTTAGATAGGGGCGTTTGTGCCCTTTTGGCCGTGAACACAGCCGACTAGCTTCCCTTTAAATTCAGTGCAGGTGGTGGGGGGGGGGGGGGCGCATGATCTACATAGCTGGAGTCCATCCAGGAGATCGAAACGACAACACAATGTTTGACAATGCGATAAATCCATTGTGAGATTTGATTGCCATCGCAAATCAATCCACGGGAGTCCGTCTGAATGCTTCTCAATGCTCAAGACGTTGTTATTTACCAAATTCCAATGGTGAATTTCATGAAGTGGTTTGTATTTTCAGGGATGACCAATCCAGAGGTGATCCGTTCACTGGAGAAGGGCTACCGAATGCAGCGTCAGGACAGTTGTCCCAAGGAACTCTATGACATCATGCTAGAGTGTTGGAAGAACAAACCGGATGACCGTCCAACCTTTGATTACCTGCAGAGTGTCCTGGAGGATTTCTACACAGCCACAGAGAGCCAGTACCAGCAGCAACCATGACTCACAGAGTCAACGTTTCTGTGCCATTTCATGATGTAGTATTTGTACAAAATCTTGAGAGTATTTTGTGTCCTTGTGTACATTCATCTGTTACCCCTTAATAACCTGTCTCAGCAGGCTGTGGACAAGATTTCTTGGAGGAAAAAAAACGCACCACTTTGACTGATTCCTTCATTTTGAGCAATTGTGTTATCAAAAGTCAAAAGTGTCATGAATTGCCTGTGACCTCAATTTGCACTTTTTTTTAATAGATTACAAAAGTATGTGGGATTGTGAATAGTATAAACAGTCGTGAAAGCTGAAGGATAGTTCCTTGGTCCAAATTTTAGAAAGAATGAGGCCTTTTTTTTCTATTTACCACAACAAGCACTTCCCAATACAGTACACACGTAATTAGGTTTGACAAAACGCTTTGTACTGTTACAGTAATTTGAAACTGAGCACTCAATTGCATACTAGTGAGCAAAGTCAAAAGTTAACTGCTGGCTTTCAACATTTCTTTGTCTTTGTGCCTTGTCACGTGCTTAAATTATATTTTGCTTTCTTTTACTTGAGCTATAGATGAAGGGTTTTTTTCATGTTAATATTTAGTTATTCATTTGGGCAAGAAAGAAAACTCGGTGCCATACGGTACTATATTAGCCTTCATTTTGTTCTTTGGAAAAATAACTTATATTTTCATGTCAAGGTCGAATAAATTGCTTGCATTCAGAGAAATACTAAACAATAAAAATGACTTTTCAATGGTCTTTTTGGAATTTTTATAAAGAAGTGATTATTAACATAATGTTGATTTTATATGTAGAATCAAAAGCCCAGATTCTTTTTTTTTTTTATGTTTTACCTAAGGTCCCTTGTTTTGTTAGTGGCAATTTAAGGGAGCTTAATACTTTTCGAAAAATATTTGAATATTAAAGAGGCATTAATTGGTAGTCAGTAGTCAACTGGGTACCACATCCGCCTCACAGTGCAGAGGTGCAGGGTTCGATTCCAGCTCTAGCCTTTCTGAGTGGAGTTTGCATGTTGCCTGTGTGGATTTTCTTCGGGTAATCCAGTTTCCTCCCACATTCCCTAAACATGCATAGCAGGTTAATGGAGCACTAAATTGTCCCTTGGTGTTATTGTGAGCGCGAATGGTTGTTCATCTATGCAAGCCCTGAAATTGCCTGGCAACCAGTTCAGGGTGTACCCTACCGAATGCCAAAAGACATCTGGGATAGACTCCAGTACACCCGCGAACCTTGTGAGGATAAGCGGATATGAAAATGGATGGATGTGAAGTACCACCTGAAAGTCTCATGGAAAGTGTGAATGCAGCACTGAGGGTGATCCCTACCATAACGATCACGGAAACCAATGAGCTGATATACGCTTCAGCGTCAGTGATCCTAGAAATCCTTGGCTATCGGAGCAACCATGAGACACGTTACCCACCATGGAAAAGACGGTTGGAGGCTAAGATCAAGGCGGCTCGGAAAGATGTGAGTCAATTGACGGAGGCCCAGAGAGGTGTGATGAAAAGGCCGATACCTGAAAGGTACATCCAGATGATCATGCCTGAAGCACTCGAAACTGCCAAACAAAGGCTCCAAGCCTTGTCCAGTCGTCTAAAGAGGTACACGACAGAGAATGAGGCCAGACGAATAAACAGGCTGTTTGCAACACAACCTGCGAAAGTGTACGCTCAGTGGCAGGGTTCTAACAGCAGAGCAGACCCACCAAGACTGGAAACTGAAAGGTACTATAAAGGCATATGGGAGAAGGAGGTCGCAAATAGTGCACAATGGCTGGTGACTCTGAGAGAGGAGCACAGCAACCTCCCTGAAGAGAACCCAGAGAGTTGCAACAATGCATAAATTAATCAGAATTAATCGAGTATCAAATTAATTAACAGCTATTTTAATCATTAATTAACTGATTGGACACCTCATTAAACTTAAAATTGTCCAAATCCTTGGAATTTCAGCCTCTCAACAGTAAATATTTTCAGATTTCAGTAGTCCTACATAAAAGTTGACTGAATATCTTTTTTTATTTGATCAATATAAAACATTGAATGTTGCAAACAACTACCATTACATTTTGGCCTCATTTACATGTTACGGGCCAATACAGTTTAAGTGAATCCAAATTAATTTATGTTTGTGATTTATTTATTTATTTATTTTTGCTGCCAATGTCAAAATTATAACATGTTTTGGAATAAAGGGAGGGAAGTCATCTGATTCATTAAAAACAACATTCAACTCATGAATCGAATACAATACAATACAATACAATACAATACAATACAATACAATACAATACAATACAATACAATACAATGTTAAAAGTGCATTCACAAATAAATCAAGACTAATATTACTGTCCATACCGAAGAAAAAGCAGCTGTAAAAACAGAACATAATAAAATGTAGAAATATGCGATGGTGAAAACTGTCACTGATTATGGAATTTGAACCGGACATAGCTGGTTTAAAAAAAACATACATTGCATTCTATGACGTCACCAATGACACGTAGTCAAAATGGCGGCCACGGCGATGGTGAGTGGAGTAACGAGTACTTTTTCTTCTAATCACACATTCCCGATTGTCGGTTCCGATTATAAAACGGGCGAAATGTCTTGATGGGTCACCTTTGTGTCTATATTACTTGGTAGATAACACTTTGAAAACGAATAGCGATTTAGCTGTTGTTTCGTGTTGACGTGCTTGCTAACTTCCTGGTGCTTAGCTAACATCACTTAGCTTCCTCCGTGGCTGGAAAAACGGATCCAATGTATTTGTCAGGTCAATTGGACTGTGTTGACAATATAGAGGAGGCCTCGGATGATTTTATTCAGCTATCATTCATTCATTGATTAACAGAATTAAAGAGAACAAAATAGGCTGCAGAACTTGGGCTCCGTATCATTCCAGGCTACATCACTCATTGCTGACAGTGCAGTGATCCAACAACCAGTGTTGGGCAAGCTACTTGGAAATGTAGTGAGCTAAGGTACACGTTATTCTACATTAAATGAACATTTTTCACACTGAAGCTATACACCAGAGAAATACTGTACAAAGCACTCGTCTACAATAAATGTGGTATAGTCTCTTTTCGTCAATGGACGCTACAGCTTCGTGTTTGCTATCAAAACTTAGCTTGTAGCAGACGTGTGCACGTTTTCAGCATGACGTCTCTGATCCACTGGGGAAAGGACACTTTGATCCTCTCCTCTTTCATCTATAACTTCTTCAGACAACAAAGTGTATGCAGAAAAGTGGTGAAGATTGCACGACTGTCTGTGTCCTATGTGTTGTGTTATTTTTGTTATTTTGACTTCAAGATGGTGCCGCGGGAGTGGCTGCCTTTCCAGCAGCTCCTATACACTGTATTTTGTTGTTCTACCTCTTCCTTTCATAACTTTGCTGCTGTGAATTGGGTTTTTCTCCATCGCGATACTAATAAAGGTTTTCTTATCTTATCTTAGTTCTCCTACAGTGGATGTATTTTCTTTGGCCCTAGTTAAAACATTAAAATAGACCACAATTTAGTTTTGTCCCGAAACGAGCTTATTTAAATGATCAGCTCACCAGCAAACTCAGTCGAGGCCTGAAACGATCACAAACAATTGAATCAGGTGTGTTGGACTAGGGAGGGATCTAAAACAGGCAGGATAAGGCTCTCAAGGAACCGGAGTTCCCCACCCCTGATATAAGGTGTGCCCAGCAGCAAATGTCCCAAGTATGCTCCCCACTGCCTGCTCTTTTCGTCAAAAAAATGTCTCCACAGCGCTCAGAGTCCATCTGACTAATTCCACGGTTTGCTTTCCAGAAGAAAAATACAGCAGGAGGCTTGCAAAAGTTGAGACAGAAGACAGCACATAAACCAAGTCATCAAGCAGGGAGATAAGGGAAGGAGAGCAGGGGCAGAGCATAGAGTGTCAACCTTCATCCAGAGCCAACCAAAACATAACTCAATGTATGTCCTCGAATTTGCACAATTGGGAGTCTTGAATGTTGACAGGCACGTCTTCCTTTTGGGGTTGAACAGTAAACATTGGAACGTATGAGGGTCACTGACGTGACACATCCATTGTCTGTCCATCAATGATTCCAAAATCTGAATTAGGGCCACACTAAATGAAAATTAGTGCTCGGTATGATGTCAAATCAAATAATACAAAATTTGCATGTCCATGCTCAAACGGTGATGACTTAAAATATGCTCCCATTTGCATTTACTGTTTAGGAAAATCAAGAGAAAAATATAATTTACATTCGTATTTGGAACCCGTTGTAAATTGTGTGCAGAGTTCCTGTGGGGTCTTATAAAGTCTCAAAAAGTATTGAATTTATGAATGTGGAAATAATACAGTGAAATGTCTTGAAAAAGTCTAGAATTTCGTGCAGCCTCTTTCAATTCTTGTTTTTTTTTCTCAGGGTGTTTTTTATTTCACTCTCCTCTTCAAGAGGTGAAATGCATGCTTTTTGTCTTTGAGTTCGGTGATTGACTCGGCCAGTCAAAGACCTTCCCCTTGTTTCCACTGATTAAGTCCTTTGTTGTGTTGACAGTGTGTTTTGTGTCACTGACTTGTTGAATGGTGAACCTTCTCCTAATTCGTTTGAATGCATTTTCTGTAAATTGCCATGTACTCTAAATGGGTTTATAGACTTCAATGCATTTCTCGATGCACGTGTATCTGAGCCAGCTTTCAACAAAGGGTGAAAGCAATCCAAAAACAACCGCAAGCTGTAATTTCCGCTGGTGAATTTGTTTTGATTCCTGAGATCAGTCGCCATGTCACGTGTCTGTTACAGGAGACGTGGTGGGCCTTGCTGCTCTTGTCCTTGGTGCCTGTGGTGTTGGCCTTTTACGTTCCTGGCGTTGCTCCCCGGGACTTCCATGAAGGGGATATTGTAGATATTAAGGTATGAACACTCTCAACTGTAGCTTTTTTTTTTTTTTTAGAAATGTGTCTTCCTTTTCCTGAGGATGGAAAAGTAAGTGAATGTCATCTGTCCAATTATGGGCTGGGATAAAGTCATCTAAAAGTCACCACAAGAATAGGTCGCCACAAATATTTGTCCCAAGGCTTCACCTTCACCACGCACACCATGCACAAAGGCATTTCCAGTCAACATGAACCTCTGTTATTTTGAGTGTAAATTACTTGGAGGGGAGGGGGTCAGTCTGCCAGCACCCTCTATTGGTGAAAGATGTGACTGTAGTCAATGATGTCTTGACATGGGGTCGTCACAGCGGCGATACATTTGTGACAGTTTTTACACTAGGTGGCATTGATGACACAACTGACCCATTTTTATCCAGGATTGTGACCTGTTGTAGTTGAGAAGTGGGGTCTAGCATACACACTCGGATGTTATCTTTCATCATTGGTATCTGGTCGCCTGTCTCCAAAGGAGTCAACATTGCACTCCATTGCATCTGTCAGCCTTAAAGTAAATTGCGTTTAGAAACTACCATGGGCAGTTAAAACAGACTGCATTGATGTGCATAGGTGTGTTGCTGGCTGGAATGTGGGACTTGTTGTGGAACATTCTTCAACAAGCGGTGGAGGGTGCAAATCCATCTGATTCTTCGATGGACCGTTCGATAGGATAAATCGATACAAAAAATGTTAAAGGCCTAATCCAATTACTCAGCATTTAAGTCACTTTTAGATTAATCTGACATTGTGTGCTGGGTAACATACGACTATATACAATGTTTTAGCGAATTCTTTGCAAGTCAGGATGGTCAAAAGTGCTACGTTGCTGTCAATCTGAATGTGAAGAAATCGCTGGTTATGTGTTAGCCCCCCTTTAATGTCTCCTCATTTGTTTGGCAGGCTGTGAAGATGACAAGCTCTCATACCCAGCTTCCTTATGAATACTACTCTCTGCCGTATTGTAAGCCTAACTCCGTTGTCTACAAAGGAGAGAACCTAGGTAAAGGCGGTGGCCTCCCTACGCTTGAGTAAGCTTGTGTTTATGTTGCAACTCTCCCAAATTATTTCTCTTTTGCAGGCGAGGTGTTGCGCGGGGACCGTATTGTAAACACGCCCTTCAATGTGCAAATGAACAAGGACAAGAAGTGTGAGATTGTGTGCGACAAGAAAAAACTCAGCAAAGAAGAGAGCAAGTTGTTTGCCGAGAGAATACAGGAGGAGTATTACGTTCACCTGTGAGTATTTCTGATCCATTCCCTGTGTAAACAGGATGACGACACGCCATTGCATTACACTAACTCCATGTTGATTTGAAACACATTTTCTGCAATATGCCCAACCGATTTGCAGCATCTGGACATGATGTTAGTAGTGTTACACACAATCCTGGGACTTGAAGATGTTTTCCACTGCTCAAACCAAACCCCAACGCCATTCTCTACTCATTTAGAATTGCAGATAATCTGCCAGTAGCCACCAGGTTGGAGGTGTATCTCAATAGAGAAGCAGGAGGAGAAGAGGAGCTTAAAAAAGACATCAAAGATGTCCAGTTTGAACATGGCTACCGGCTGGGCTTTGTGGACAACAACAAGGTAGGTAATATCTGCTTTTCGGATTGCCGAGGACTGTTAAGTACGGTTTGGCTTATCTGAACTTGTTTCGTTTAGAATATTGTGGTTAGTTATTGAATTTCTCTGGGGTTTTATTGATTAATGCATGCATTTCTTCCAGCTAAAATGGCAACAATTGTGCAGGTTCTTCCAGTTCTCTTGTTTTACTTTGATATTGTACTGTATTGTGCACTTGCACATGAAAACAGTCAATTCTGGGTAGTTGTCGTATGAAAGTAAACGTCTCAAGCAGCCTTCTAAAATTTGAGAGTTGAGAATCAAATGTCTTTGAGTATTGTGGTTTAAGACAACCCTCCCCACCCCCAAATATGATAATTGCAGTTATTTTGGTTTTGACATGAGCATCTTACATACCAATCCTGTGCGGCTTTTCTCCCCTCCCTCACAGTTTTATCTGCACAACCACCTTTCCTTCATCCTGTACTTCCACAAGGAGAAGCTCGAAGAGGGAGAGCAGCACAACTACAGAGTGGTGCGATTTGAGGTCGTACCACAAAGTGTAAAAGTCGAAGGTAGTTGTCAGCACTTCTCGATGCACTGATATGTCTGAATCCAGATGAGAACCTGGCCTGTATTCACAGATCTGATGGCTGTGCAAAAAGAGAAGACTTGCACCTTGCCAGAGGCCAGCAGCTCTGCCGCGCTGGAGATTGACCCCACCAAGGAGAATGAGGTCCTCTTCACGTATTCTGTGCACTGGGAGGTCAGTGACTGTTGAGTTTTCTTGAAAACAAAACACATTTGTTTAAAGTTTTCAGATCTGATCTACCAGCGCAACTGACCCGATACTTTTTTTCACGCAATTAGACTTCAGCCTGAATAATTGATGCTTTTTTTTGGGTGTGGGGGGGATCTTGTTTGGGTTTTTTTTTGGGTGGGGGGCTCTTGACTATGACTAAGAATGATTTTTTAAAAATGCATCAAAGTGTAATTTCTTCACTAAAAAGTGTAAAATACTCAATTAAAATGTATTTTGTGTGTTTTTATCCCCCAAAAGTTGTATCATATGATCTGGCAGGTTTTATAATATTTTTCAGTCAATTTCAGAAAATGGCATTGGTTTAAGAGTGTAGTTTGACCAATGTACAGTTGCACCGTGCGAGGTTGTGCGCACTGACTCTCCTCTGCAAACTGTCCCTCAATTTAATTAAATGCCATTGACACTCTCCAAACTTGAGACTACAAACTATAATATCTTTGTCCCGACTGAACTGACCACAACTCTAAAAAACAGACCATTTGAATGGTGCTGAGTGGTTTCAATTGCTGTCAAATCTCCGGGCGATAGCGGAAGCACTTCCTGAAGCAGTCATGTCGTACAAACGCCGGCGAGACTTCAGATGTCATCTCTCTTGGCCCCTCCTTTCAAACCAAGCAAGGTCCAATAGACATTGCATTGACCCCTTAATTACTCAAAACATGCATCGGAGCCTCGGTGCTTCTCGCAACATCACTAATCATCACCATGAAAGATATTGAAACTACAGTCATTTAGAAAATCAGTAACGGTTGCAACGATAAGAACTTAAACCGAGAATTAGCTAATGCGCTGACTAATGTCCTGAACAACCATGAAGGAAACTTCTCGTCACGTTTACCCTTGTGTCGTTCAAGTGCGCTCGTATGTATATACTTTGTATCTCTCCTACTGTATAACCACAGTAACATTTCCAGAAACTTACAGTTGACTAACGACCATCAAAGAGATGGTTGACTTTTTTCTTTTTTCAAAAGCCGATCCGTCATTGTTTGTGCACACGCATGGCCTGACAAGGTTCTCAATTTGTTTGCAGAGTACAAACATGATGAATCACAGATTTGTGTCTGTGTGATTTGAGCACAATTTGTGTATATGCACAGTTAGTGAATGAGGCCCATTGAAAGGGCGGTACAATAGCAACGTAATCAATTAAGTACCGGTAGTCAAGTCCTGTCCAAAGTCTAGCAGTGATCAGCACTCGGACGAAATTTCTCCCAATATTTAGCAGAAAAAGCGTTCACTGTTTCCCCATGACAACATCCTTGATGGATTGCACACAGCTGTTTTCGGCTTCATAATACCGAAAAGAAGCAATTTTAACGGGACAAGTGTTGAATTGACGACCAGCTCATGGAGGCGGCCATGATTTGGGCGCTTTGCGCAATTCAATTGTCTGGAGAACTTTTCAAGTCAAGTACAGCTTTATTGTCAAATGGGCCGTATGTTGCACAAACAGCACAGATTGGAATTCCCCTTCTCGTTTACACTTGAATAGCACAGGATATGGGTGGCCTACTGATGAGTGGAATGAAACTGAGCAATCCACGTTACAGTTGATGGTCTAAATATATTTGCTGTGGTGAGACATCATTTCGTTTTTAGAGCTGTATGTCGATGTACAAACCACTAAACGACACTCGACCTCCAAACTGCTTACGAGTAATGGCACTCCAGTTCGCACTTTTTGAGAGCAAGTTAATAGATATTACTGTTGAGACACATTATAAATAAAATTGAAAAAAGCTTCTTAAACTTTCCCAGGTTACGCTACGATAAATAGATGATAAGGACATCCGTGTGTCTTGTAACCTGTGCAGGAGAGTGAGGTGAAATGGGCTTCTCGATGGGACACGTACCTGACCATGAGCGACGTGCAGATTCACTGGTTCTCGATTGTCAACTCTGTGGTGGTTGTCTTCTTCCTCTCTGGTATGGTTGTCAGATTCTGCACAAATATATGCTTTGGATCAGCAGCCCCATTGTAGAAATCATTGTGCAGCTCAGATTATAAATGCACATATACCGTATTTCCCCCACTATAAGCAGCTTCGGAATATAAGGCGCACTTTCAATGAATGGCCTATTTTAAACCAGTCTTCATACCTAGGGTGCACTGCATTATAAAGCGTATAGAATAGAAGCTGCAATAGTGGCTGCGGTTGCGTTATGCATCCACTAGATGGAGCTACGCTAAAGGAATACAATATAATACAGCTTCATTAATTTAGAGCTTTCACAACCGCTGCAGCTGTAACAATGCGCTTGATAGAACATTTAAATTACTACGTCCGAAAAATCTGAATATTGATCCATATATAAGGTGCACTGTCAGCTTTTGAGAAAATTGAATGCGTTAAGTGCGCCTTATAGTGTGGAAAATACGATACAATGGACATTTGTTTTTCTGGGTTAGTACAATACTTAAAGTATGCCTTATTCCTAATGAAAATGATGAAACTTTTCTTTTTCTTTCCTTCCTGAAATCACCTCTCTCAAGTGCTTTAAATTTTATGTCTCTACCCTTTCAGGTATCTTGAGTATGATAATTATCAGAACCTTAAGGAAGGACATTGCGAATTACAACCGAGAGGACGATATCGTAAGTCTCTGGGGCACTGTGATTGTTCAGCTTGCTCGACCAGGATGCTGTAGCCATGTGACCGTTTTTCCCCCTGCCTCGCACAAATCAGGAAGACACAATGGAAGAGTCAGGATGGAAGAATGTTCATGGTGATGTCTTCAGGCCGCCTCAGTATCCCATGATTCTCAGCTCACTTCTGGGTTCAGGGATCCAACTCTTTTGCATGATCCTTATCGTCATCTGTAAGTGTTGACTTCATTATCGGTAATCCGACCCTTTAGGAAATGTCAGCATCAGGTCTGTTGTGATAGGTACATATGTTACGTAACTTTGTTTGGGATGGCTGGCAAACATTCTTAGTTTTTAAATTAAACCCTTCTTTGCATAACAAATGACTGATTATGTTAAATAGTTTTTCCATTTACACAAGAAATATTCTTGAGTAACGTTTGATTGTTTCTCCACTGTGCCGTGTAGTCGTTGCCATGTTGGGCATGTTGTCTCCTTCGAGTAGAGGAGCTTTGATGACCACTGCGTGCTTCCTCTTCATGTTTATGGGGTGAGAACCGTTGACTCGTGAATCCTCAACATGATGATGCCGAGAAACAGGTTGTCATGCTGAAATGTTTCTCCCCCTGTAGTGTATTCGGCGGCTACTTCGCCGGAAGACTATACCGCACACTGAAAGGCCACCGGTGGAGGAAAGGAGCCTTTTGTGTGAGTGTCTGTAAATGAGGGCCACTTAACCTTTTTGAACTTGGGGGACAACTTTACCTGGACAAAGTGTCATGGGCCGATTTATATATTGAGATTTTATAGTGTTACATGGAAAAAAAACTCTGGTTGTGTTCTCCAATGCTGATGGCCTCATATCTGTCCGGATGATGCCTGAAACAAAACAGAAAAAAAGGAAGTGGTGTACAGGGGCTTTTGGGACACTAATTGGGACTAATTTGTCAACTCTTTGTTTTTTGGACCTCTGAGAAGATTTGTGTTCTCTCCCGTAGACGGCAACTTTGTATCCAGCTGTGGTGTTTGGAATCTGCTTCATCCTCAATTGTTTCATCTGGGGAGAGCACTCCTCTGGGGCGGTGAGTAGGCCAAAGATCTGCATAATCCGATAATACTGAATTGTTAGCATCGCTTTTAAAAATGCCAGATATTATTGACAGTGGGTTTATACGACATGAAAGCAAAATGACCAATTGCAGCTTGATTGTGCTTGAATTCAGGTGCCCTTCACGACCATGCTGGCTCTGCTGTGTATGTGGTTTGGGATCTCCATGCCCCTGGTGTACCTGGGCTACTACTTTGGCTTCCGCAAGCAGCCGTATGACAACCCCGTGCGCACCAACCAGATCCCTCGGCAGGTCCCGGAGCAGCGCTGGTACATGAACAAGTTTGTGGGGTGAGTGTTGAACAACTCCCCCAAAAAAATCAATTTTGACCTTTTAGATGGCTGATTCAAGGCCTGTTTGTTTACCATGCACTATTTTTTGGTTTGTTTTTTATTTTTTTGTCTCCCTCTTTCATTAGAATCCTGATGGCTGGGATACTGCCATTTGGTGCCATGTTCATTGAGCTCTTCTTCATTTTCAGTGTGAGTGTGATGACTGTGACACATTGAAAAGCAGTCTTCTCTTCTGTTATGTACATTTTAGTGTGTTTATTCGCCCCTACAGACACTCTGTAGATTAACTCTTGCAAAGCACTCGCTTGCAATAATATACATTCATGTCCGTGTGTACTTTGACCTCTTTAGGCCATCTGGGAGAATCAGTTTTATTATCTCTTTGGCTTCCTATTTCTGGTCTTCATCATATTGGTGGTCTCCTGCTCTCAGATCAGCATTGTCATGGTTTATTTCCAACTGTGTGCGGAGGTATGGATATTTGTTCTTTTGTCCTTTTTAAAAAAAAAAAATTATTTGTTAACATATGTCCAATATTTTACACTAAATATTATTTCAAATATATTGTATAGTATATTGTTTCATTTATTTAAAACTGTATAGACAGATGCAATTATATTTTGGTAGGTAACCAGTCGCCCCTCATGTTTTTTTGTTTTCGTGTTGTTATAAAAATATTCAGCTTTTGGTGAAATTTCAGCATTCATGTTTCAGGATTAGTTTGTTTTCTTCGTCTTTGAATTGCAAAAGGGCAGATTTGGCTGTTGCGTAACCTGCTTTAACCTTGTGTGTTTTGTGTTTCTTCCAACGATGCACAAAGGATTACCGGTGGTGGTGGAGAACGTTCCTGGTTTCAGGAGGGTCAGCATTCTATGTCCTTGTGTACGCCGTCTTCTACTTTGCCAACAAGGTAGAAGTTCACACTGTTATCAAGGGCTCAACTGCTCCTGTGTTTGAATACTGTATATCTGTTGGAACGCTGGTGTGCAATTTGGATGTTCTCCCTGTTCACAAAATTGTCCATATGTGAAAATGTAAATGCCTGTTTGTCTACGTGTGCTTTGCGTTTGATTGGCAAACAGTCCAAGGGTCGTACCCGAAGCTCGCTTCTTTCACAGTATGCTGAGCAAGTGTCAGATGGTGGAATAGACTCATATTTTCTGGACTTTAAGATGTTTAGAATTTAACAGTTGAACTGCCTTTATCCATGCGAGTATACAACCACCACCACCACCCCCCAGCTCAGAATTCGTTTTTTGAGTGGAACCTGACCGATATGTCATTTTTGGGGCTCAAATAAGCCGTCAGATATATCAAATTAGGGTATACACTTTTTATATACTGTACATAAAATCAAGTTCTTATATTACCCAAAATGTTATTCAAGGCAAAGACGAAAACTACCACTCAATTAAAATCAGGAACTTGAGGTAGTCACACTGTTCACATAAGGACTGCAAGGTATAACGATACATGAGATCATGGTGGACATGGGAAGTAGCTGTAACATTTGCATAAATGTGACTTTCCAGATGAGATTTAATAGTTGTCGATCTCACAGATAATTGACACAAATATATGACATGCAGTTTGAATCTTATATTACAGTTTACTGATGTTAATTTAGTGGTGATATGCTATAATTGTCGCAATTTTACAGCCCGCCCATTTTCCTCAATTAAATAAACCGCTCTGCTACCTACTGGAAAGAAATTGCGATGTCATCTGCCCGGACATCCTTAAAACAAGAAGACAAACATGAGATTAAAAAAAAAAAGTGATGTGAAAGCGTGTTCCCTCTTGGTTTTTCCTCCACAGCTCGACATTGTGGAGTTCATCCCGTCGCTGTTGTACTTTGGCTACACCACCCTGATGGTTCTGTCCTTTTGGCTGCTAACGGGCACAATCGGCTTCTACGCCGCCTACATGTTCATCAGGAAGATCTACGCAGCAGTTAAGATAGACTGAGTCAGTTGCTGCTATTGTGGGTTTTGTTTTTGGTCACATTCACTTTTTTTTTTTAAATGCAAGTATTTTTATTGTCCAACAAGCACTGACTTGTGTGTAGGGGCAGGAAAGCAAAAGCAGTGCTTTTGTTGTTATTTTTTTGTTTTCTTTCCCCTCAGTAAAACAGCAACACTCACTGGCAGGATTGGGTAAATCGTGTCTCCTTTCTTGCCAGCTCAGCTTTTTGGTTTTTGTTTGTATTTTTTGGGACGGAGACACAGGACATTTCCTCTGATGGGACTGCTTGTGTCTTGAGCTGGTTCACCTTGCACACAACACAGTGGGCCAAACAATGGTTTTCTGCACATTGTCTTCCCCCTCTCCACCCCCCCTCCCCCTTCTTGTGTTTTGAACCTAATTTATCCATGTTTTGAGTTCTGCTATCGCTTTTCATCTTAGAATGATGTTGTTTTTCATCCAAATATTCCCAATCTCTTCATTTCCACCTCTGTTTCGTTTGAGAGACTTTGCCAAAAGAGAGGTGGGACTGTGGTTGTGGTGCGTTTTTTGTCTTATGTTGTTGAACTGATCTACATTGTGACTACAGAATGCATACGGTATATTAAATGCTCTTCTTATTTTTTAAATCATGTTTCCATATGTTCTCTGTGTAGCCACTTCAATCACTACTGTATCACTTTTCCCCTTCTAAAGCATCCCAATGTACCAAATACGGTGGCGTGTTGCCTGGTGATTGAAACATGTTGTGAAAGCAGTTGGCTGGAGATTTATTTAAGACACCTACTAAGAATGTGTTCAAGTTACAGTAATACCTTTGAAACATCCCAGCTGTAAGTTGAAAATTTGTTTTTATGATCATTCAATGATAGGTACAATATTTTTATTCCAGGAGCCTATTTTTTTTCTTCCCAGTGAATTTGGGTTTAAATAAAGCGACACGTTTTCTGACAGCTGGCGGCTGTAAAACACCTTTTATTTGAGATCATTATCTTTCCACATTTTGTCTATAGGGTCTGTACATTCTATACAGTACTGATATGGGGCTTTGGAACTGGGGAGTCACGGTCAAAAACCACAATTCAGTTTCTCAATAAATGTACATTTTATGTAGTTTTTTTTGGATAAAGTATATGTCATCTCATCTGTAATTTAGCAGTCAACCTGTCAAGATTTGGGCAAATTTTGCAAGGTTACACCTGCAGCAGTAATCACTGACCTTGGTGAACCTGCGAACTACTCCTAATGCATTGATTATTGCAAAGGGCTACTGGAATAAGAAGTTTGACCAAATAATTCAATGACGAAATCACAAGTTTGATTCTTAAAGAGTGAAGTATTTGTTTTAGGTGGCACTTGGAGGAAAAAGTTGGATTACTTTAATGAATCAATGTGAACAAGGGCATGCTTTCAAACAGCAGGAGGCGCGTTGACATGGTGCAATTCTTGTCAGTATCACCAGGTGGCAGTCGAGTTCTTTAATTTTTAGGGAAAGCCGGCAGACAGATGGTCGTCCTCTCGTGGAATTAAACTGCACTGTCCCATTTGTGTCATTACAAAATTGATGTAGCTATTGTGTTACCCTGACATATTTTAGTTAACAACCTATTTAACGGCAAATAAGCGCAGAACAGGAGCGTGGCCAGAAGGCTCAGCCCTCTGTGTGCCAATTTCGAAGTATTGCAAGATGGATGGGATTTCATTGGCTCATAAATGAAATTCAGATGATGGCAGGAAAGTGTGCCACGCTTATCTACTTTTATCTATGATGTGACGTGTTTATTTTCACGTGTTTACAACTATGAGACGTCAACGTGGATTGAACAAAAGAAAAATCTGTAAATCCTCTCTGTACATTGATTCCCACAAGTGAGAGCACACATGATCACTCGTCTGTTTAGTACAGTGCTAAAACTTGTTTTTGCATTTGTATGACTTTGTAAAAAATGTTACCTAAGTATTACTTGTACAGTCGATGAAGGCTGTAAGATGGCAAAGACGGACTGACTCTGAAATAATTCAATTTTCTCTCTATCGATCGATCTATCCATACATGCACCCACCCATCCATCCATCAAACTTTAGCCCTTCACTTAAAGCATATGCCGCAATGCATTTTTTAAAATTTCCAAGTGTCTGGTGCAATACTTAATGCTTGTCAACTGTGCAATTCTACTAAAAAAAATACAGATTACCATATTTTCCGCACTCATATGGCGCACCTAAAAGCATTCAATTCTCCCCAAAGGCCTCGTACAGTCTCTTTATATTCCCCATTGAGTTGTTTCCGTGTTAGTGTTCCTATCCCATCTAGTGATGATTATTAGCAGGAACCAATTCTTAAAGAGTTCTGCCTGACAGAAATTGACATGTGCATTCGCCAAAACACACTCAAACAGACTGCTACTTTGTGAGCTCTGCGCAGCCAGAATGAAGCGAAGATAATACCCAAAGCATAGTTAAATACTGAGGAAATGAAGGAAGGAGACAAGCAAGACTTCTAAGGATATTCAGCCCCTTAGTGAATGGAAGGCTCTATATAAATTCAATTGTATTGTATTCCCTTTAGCGTAACTCCATCTAGTGGATCCATAGTGCAACTGCGGCCACTATTTTAGCTTCTGTTCTATGCGCCTTATAATGCAGTGCACCCGATATATGAAAACAAGTTTTAAAATAGGCCATTCATTGAAGGTCTGCTTTATAATCCAAAGTGCCTTATATAGTGCAGAAAATATAGTTGATTTTTTTTTCACAGTAGCATACACAATGTGTGCATTGCTCACACAAAGTGACACGAGCTATTTGTTCAGACATGAGAGACTGGCGTTTAAACAAAGTCATTAGATGGAGGCAGCATAATGGCCCTTTGGTGATGAATGGAAAGGCCCAGTGATCAATGAAAGCTTGTCATGCAAACCCCTGCTTGTCCAAAGAGGGACCCCAAAAAACAGATGGACTGAGCCTTCTGCGATGTGCGCTGACATGCTCGGCAATAAATATGCACCCGAGTCATTGTATACTTAAACTATATACTTGAAAAATCCTTTTTGCCAGCATTGTAAGTTACCGCTTTGAAGCCTATTCAAATGCCTTAGCACAATCACAGCTGAGACTGGATGACCTTTGTTTCCTTGATACCAGCTGTATGTTGGTGTGCGTGCCTGCTCCTTCTCGTCTTGGTAAACATTTTATAGTGTTAGTTATGATAAGAAAAAAACTGCTTCAAAGTCCTAATGAAGGCAAATGCAACTGACTTTCCTTATATGCATGCTTAAATAACGACAACAGCAGATTGGGATAAACAGTTGTGTAAATAATATTGATGGGCTTATATGTCATCATTTAGTTTTATTGCACTCTGGTGGAAGGCTACAGTGTCTTTGTGACAAGGACGAGTTGTGTTGATTTACTGAAGTGTTCTAGCAACACAGTCGACACAAATGAAACTATTTTGTTTCTAAAGTGTGTGTGTGTGCGTGCGTGCGTGTGTGTGTGTGTGTGTGTGTATTTTTTTTTTTTTAACTACAATGCTATGTCCAAAACGCGGGGGCATATCTTAGTTACATCAATAACGTATCACGGCTCAAGACTATACCACTAGTGTCAAACTCAAGGCCTGGGGCCAGATTCGGCCCACCACATAATTTTACGTGGCCGGCAAAGGCAAATTCATGCTGTAAATGTCAACTTTTTTTTCATGCTGTAAATGTCAACTTTTTTTTTTACGTCAAGCACCTCAAGCTGGAGATCTGTATGCAGTGCGCAGTTTTCTTCTGGTGCGCGTTGATTTTTATTTTTTTCAAACAGATACATCTGGTGGATTGCCAAAGTCTCATTTTACTGTTTACTGGCATGAATGCCAAAGTGAATATTTGTCAAGGAAAAGACGGATATTGTGGCTTTCACGAATTTGCGGACCTGTCTCACTCTGGCCAAATACCCAATACATACGTCACTTTGTTCTGAATACTTCGTTGAAGGCAAGCGTTGATGCTTATCAATATACATACAGTACGTATCTCCATTTTCATTGTTTACGTTTTAGTTCGGTACTCTTAAGTGACACAGATTTATAAACTATCAATCTTTGGTTGATGTCAGATATGTTGGATTCTTTCCAGACCGGAACGACAGCTGGTTCTCACCATGCTACTAGCTATCTACCCATGGCTAATGATAGGCAACATCACTTCTGTTTTAGCTAAACTGCTAACGATACCGGGCCCGTAAGTGAAACGATCTTGGGTTTTGATAGTGAAACTTAAAGCTGAACTGATTGGAGTAATGCAGAAAAAGCCAATACTGTAAATGAAAACAAACACGAGTCACTCTACTTATTTTTACTTTTTTATTTCAAGCAAAGCTCAGCCTTCCGATCTGGAGATTCAAATGTTGTAGACAAACAAATATTGATCATGTGATCAAAAACTACACTCAGAGGAAGCCATGACATATTATTCTATTGCATGAGAGGCAACAGGTGGATGCAAATGTTGTGTGTACCATCTGCCATGAACTCACTGCAAGAATATAATATATCTTCTCGTACCTAACAGAATTAAAATAAAACAAAAATGAGGTTGTGAGGGTGAGAACCAATCGGTTACAATAGAAATCTGCCCATTATTTATTTAACATACGGGGGGATCCACCTCATGGTTATTGAGAACTAAACCTAATTGAGTGTGCGCAGCGGATCATTTATCATCAGACAATTACCACAATGGATTGATCTCATTTCCCCGTCATGGCTTTCGCCTGAAGCAGTTCTTCTCAGGAGTTGTCACACATCAATTGTATTGATACAAACACAGACATGACTGATTTGCTTGAAATTGTGTTTTTCTGCTCGGAAAAGGGTTAACATTTTTCCGTTGTATTATTCATGGTGCATTTTAACAGGGTGGCCACAGTGGTGCCCGATTTATTGTATACTGCACCCTTACGCTCATGCTCATATTCAAATCTTTTCCAATTTCGACCAATAAGAAGCATTTCAATTAAATGAAAGAAAATAAAGAAAATTGTATTTATCGTTCTTTTGCCCCTACCAAAAAAAGTGTCCATTGGAAGTCATGATTCATCGAGCCACTGTGATGCGTCAGACGAGATTACAATGACAATGAGGGTTTTTCGTCGGTAGCATTTACAATGCTCACCACATGGCAAGTGGGTGGACCAGATATCCCAATTAATCCTGATGGGATATTGATGTCTGTGCTACATTTTCATAACAAGCCGTTAAAAACACAGATTTCAAATTCAAAGAGCAGCTGAAATAACATCCTTTGGGGTGAGAAAAGTGATTTGGCTTTGACCTTGGAGCACAAACTTTTCACTTTATGGGCATCGGACATGATTTTCGCAAATGTTTTTTCCATTTTTTTTTCTCTGAAGAAATAATTGAAACGCAGTGAAACCGCAAATATCTGAAAATGACTTCATAGTTGCTCAGGGCTCGCTCATGTAATGACCAATCAAGGCTCAGTTGGTGAACAGCGCATGACCAAATAGTATATTAATATTTGATTCCGGGCCATAGCGGTAAGCCATAATTTAAACTGATGCCTGCACTTGCCTTCATGGTTAAGTTTGAGCGAAAGGAAAAACATAACTTTTTTTTGTAATTCAATTTGGAGTTAAATGTCAACTTCTACAGTGCTATTCATGTAGCTCTATTGAATGAGATCAGCCTTGACAGAGCGCACGCAACGAAAAGCAAGGTGGGTATTTGACATTGAAATAGGCTGTACACCTCGCTGAAAAGAAAAAAAAAAACTCTGACTTGCTCCAGCAGACTGCTTTGATAATAGACAAGGACGTTTCTCTTTCAGCAGGGAAATGAAATGGGTTTTTTGCCGGATCTAATCTAAAGCTGTTGACAAGTCGGTAAGTTAAACTCTTTCCTTCTCTTCACCTGCAAAGCACTGAATCAGGTCTGGGGGAAACCCATCGATGCGCACACTGAATCAAAGGGAACATTTGATCTCATGATGTTTCTTTTTCTCTATTGTGAACAATTGTGGCTATGTTTTCGGAATGTTAACAAGAGCTCCTCTCGGGGTTTAGATGGTTTTGGAAATGCCTGCCTGGCCACATCAAAATGCTTTAAATTCCTAACTCAACTCAACTCAATCTAAACGCTCCCTTTCTACTGACACTTTGCATACAGGAGGATGCAAAGTTTTTATTTGACAGTCCCCACATTTTTGTGACGTTGTTGGTCAAAGAGAGAGCGAAACATAAAATCAGTTCGACAAATTTGAGGGCAGCAGGGATGCAGAAATTGTAATCTCATCCTCATGCACGACGTCACCAGCATTTGCTCCAAGTTGACAGTGTTGGTACCTCCGTGTATTCCGGCTGACGCCAGTGATCTATGCAAGTAAAATGTAGTCAAAATCTGTCCTTTGTAAGATTTATTTCTTGAGTGAAAAAAAAAAGTTTTATATCGGTAAATATCACTCCATTTTTTTCAGGCTCAGAACAATTGAAGCCTAATAATGTTCCTCAGTATTGCTCAATTCCTTCTTGACAAAAACAAAAACAAACAATCAAGCATAATTATAGAAAAATAATAAATTCAGTTGCACTGTCATTGTACAACAGTAGCAAGGAGAATCTTCTCTTGTGTGCCGGCAGGAGAGCAAAGAAAAAGCAGTGCCTGATTTCCTCCACACGTGCGGTTTTATAATTGAAGCCAAAAGAGTTCAAACCTCGTTTCATCAGGTCACAGAATCTTGTCTGCATGTCTGTAGTTACTTTAATTCAAACTGTGTGGGATTTCATTGTTTCTCCACAAAATAACTTTGAGTTTAAAAAATCATTTTTAAAAATGGGGTATCAAAATTTACATTGCAGGATGTGTAGGCGCTTGCTATTTTTCTATATATTTTATTTTTCTATTAATATACTTTGCAGGCACCCAGCGTAATTTCTGACTCTATATGAAGCTTCATATTTTTGTCATGGTTTTGTCAGGAGGGCACTCACTTGTTGGTGTAGCTATTCGATAGATATGTGGCGTGCCAGGTCAGTTTTCTGGACTACACAAAACACTATGAGCAGTAGGCACATGCCTTCTCCCACAATGCAAAAACATGGACTATTCTTTTACTGTACTATGAAGTTTATCCGTGAGTGTGATTGTGAACGTCTGTTTTTTTTCTGTACGTGCCACATGAGTGACTGGCGACCGGTTCAGGCTATGTAGTAAAGGCCCTGTCACACCTTGACGATTCAGCCAGCGTATGCCGACGTTCAGATTTTCCCTAAAACGCTGGCATACGCTGAATTATCGATTTTTTTTTTTCAATTTTGGGCGTATACATAGCGCATTCATAACGGGCTGGACGTATACATAACGTATCAGTAAATTATATAGAACGTTTCGATAACTTATAGATAACTTATTCCAACGAATGCCTAGCGTGTTGCCGGCGTACACAACTTATGCCCAACGATAGTCTAATTTATGCATAGCGTGCAGCAGCGTATTGCCGACGATCACGTGGCGTAGTCTATAAAAGGCTGGCGCTCGACGTTTCAAGCCCCTGTCACACCTTGACGATTTAGCCAGCGTATGCCGGCGTAGGAAAAATTTGGCAAATACGCTGGCGTCGTCGAATTAAGTTATGGGTAAGTTTTGTATACGTAACAGCACGCTGAAGCACGTTGGTATCGTCGAAATGCGTCGAGGTCGTCGAGAATTTTAAGTATGCTTAAAATTTCTCGTCGATATATCAGCGTATGGCTATCGTCCCGTATCATGCAGCCATAAGTAATAGGTAAGTTATGCGATCGTTGCACGTTCAAACACGTTAAGTGTAGGTTACTCATAAGTCCAAATACGTCGAGAATACCTACTAGCTGTTCTCCAACATCCGTGCCTTTCGAACTTGCGCTTGGACATGCTGACCAGGCTGTCACGCACGTAGTTGGCGAAGGCTGCAGTGGCTGTGATGGGCTGAGCCTCTGCGAGACCTTTGATGAGCTCCCCAGACTTTTCTTTGCCATGACGCTGATGTTGTTTGGTTTATTAATGACACAAGTCATAATGGCGTTTGATTGCTGCTTTAATAGCGTGAATAGCAACTCACAGTAACGATGGCAAGCCGCACCTTGCCTCTTGGGTTATACCATTTTAACTAGACCGGGGGGGATAGTCCCCAAACAGATGTTGGTACTGCAATGTCTAGTGCAGTTATGATTTGAAACGTCGAGCGCCAGCCTTTTTATAGACTACGTCACGTGATCGTCGGCAACGTCGGCGCCAGCCTTTTATAGACTACGTCACGTGATCGTCGGCAATACGCTGCTGCACGCTATGCAGCAGCGTATTGCAGTTCGAAAGGCACGGATGTTGGAGAACAGCTAGTAGGTATTCTCGGCGTATATGGACTTATGAGTAACCTACACTTAACGTGTTTGAGCGTGTGCAACGATCGCATAACTTACCTATTACTTATGGCCTGCGTATACGGGACGTATAGCCATGCGCTGACATCGACGAGAAATTTTAAGCATGCTTAAAATTTCTCGACGACCTCGACGCACTTCGACGTATACCAACGTGCTTCAGCGTGCTGTTACGTATACAAAACTTACCCATAACTTATTCGACGTACGCCAGCGTATTTGCCAAATTTTTCCTACGTCGGCATACGCTGGCTAAATCGTCAAGGTGTGACAGGGGCCTAAGCGACCTCTCACCCAATGTCAGCGGGGATCGGCGCTCTATTTCCTTCATTACTAATGAGGCAGAGCACAAGAGGAAATGCATGGATGGATTTCAAATAAATGTATGTTTCCAAGTTTAGTTTTCCCCTTGGGAAAACTTTTTGACACGGACTCCCGATAAGGTTTGCTGATGGTGAGGTTGTCAGTTGTTGTCATCGGCACGTTGTTAAAAATAGGCCACACACACACACACACACACACACACACACACACACACACACACACACACACACACACACACACACACACACACACACACACTCAGATGCTCACATGCCCCCCTGACCCTTCTCACCATGGGAACAACAGCAGGTGCTTTCAAGGCGGGCAGATTGGGATGGATGGATTTTGAAAGGATGAGAGATGGATGGAAAGAGGAAAGAAAAAGTTGAGCTCGCTTTGTAACTTTTAATTAAACGAGCAAGTGAAGGAAAGAGACAGACTGACGCCGTCATGTTTGAAGGCGAAAAAACGGAATGGCCTTGACAAACGGGAGGGAACACGTATCCTTTGACGACGTACTGTTTTCAAGTCGATGTGAGTTTTCAATCTGTGTGACTCGGGTTCACCGTATTATGCAAAGCCTACACAACTTCAACTAATTTCAATGAATTCAGTGATTGAATGGTGTGCCAAGGGTGAGCCTCTTAAATGTGGAAATTGGCACTTAGTTGTTTTTTTAAATAATATATATATATATATATATATATATATATATATATATATATATATATATATATATATATATATATATATATATGTCTTTAATGCAAGAGACTGAATACCATTCAGGTACTGGAGGTATCCTTTTGTTGCCTTGACCAAGTGAAGTATCGATGAATCATTTTGTTTGTAAACTGGAAGGTAGCCTGTTAACACAGATATCTCGGCACACGTTTTGATGCCATTGATTATTTTGAATAATTGTTAGGCGACATTCATTGCCACAATATAAAAGACAAAGAGTCATTTTTAATTCATCAACAACGAATGTATTGTCAAATGAATCAATTGCTTCGAGTCTTTTCATTTTCACTGACAATTAATTGTCCACCTGCTTGAAATTGCAGTCCCCCAAAAGTGGATATTCTCAAATTTTCGTCGTCCTTACAGAAAAAAAAAAGATTATCTTTATGTAGAATCAAAATAAGACATTTGCAACATCTGCTTTTGGAATCAAATGATAAAATGTTTGCCTATTTTGTGACATGTGGTGGACCAAATCCTGAACTGAATCATAATCATTTTTTGAAAAAAAAAATTGAAATAATGTCCTATTTATTGAATAGACAGACCTGACCTGAAAACCTGGACTCACCCCCACTCACCCATTCTGAATATGCTTGTATTCATATTTTATAATTTATATTTACTTACGGTATATAATTTTTGTCCTTCTACTTCTCCCTTCCATAATTTTTGCTGCTGTAAATTGGAAATGTCTCCATTGTAAGACAAATAAAGGTTTTCTTATTTTTTTTTTTAGGAAAAGGAAGCACGTTAAAAATGTTTCTAACGCAATTTTTTTATTCATCCAAAAAGTTAATTGTCAGATTAATTGATTCATAAAAAGAATCTACTATTTTCTTGCAGCCCTGATATTGAACCGTTTTGTGTCGGTGGGATTGAAATGGATTTATTGTCGATGGTGTTTCGCTTGCTCAAAGCCATTCATTGCTATTTCCTGCCTCACTCTTGGAAAATTATACACTTCCTGATAGCAGAAATTGCCTCCCCTCACAATTCCAGTGCGGACTTTTCAAATTTTCACAATTCAATTTTTGTAAAATGTGCGTGATGACAACTGCGTCCTTTAATGATGTCATCAAGTACCCAAACAGACGTTCTTGTAAGCTCGTTTTTGGCCAGCTACAAAGCATGCCAACTGCTTGTTTAAAGCTTTCACATAACAAAAGAATCATTTACCGACATGATATTCTTTCGTGACAGACTGATTATTTTCCCGTCCGTCCTTTATAGTTTTATTCTGCATCGTAAAGGTGGTGGCATGATGAAATGTCACATGTACAAATGATGTCCTTGATGGATGAGCATCTTGGGGGCTGAGTGGGAGGGGGGCGCTGCGGAAGTCACAGTGATATGTGAGGAGGAGCGGTTAGACGCAAACATTCAGGCGCGGAGCGCGCTGTCACCTCGAACTCATGATGGATGACAATGCCTCTTGTAACATGCCACAGACATTGGCGGCTACTTGACACTCGCGTGTCTTTTGGGTCACGCCCTTTAAGCCAGACTAGCGACTCGTAATATGAGCTGGAGATTTCGCCTAATTCACTTGACATTTTCAAATATGCATCGTTAATTCTCAAGTGTCTGCCGTGAATCCAAAAAGAATCACTCCGGTCGCTACCAATTTCATTTTCAATATTTAGTGTAAGTGGAGCATGCGAGTGACCTTTTGTATACATTTGTGAATAAATTAGGATATGATCATTATTATTTCTGCATTCCTGCATGTACTTTTGGGGCATTTATGTTTTTGAAGGGCTGCTGTAAGACTGTTATGATCTTCCTCAGCTAATTTAAAATTGGCAAACACCGCCGTCCGGTATATACACTGAAAAAAAAAAGATCCTTTGGATTTACTTATTTAGAAAATGACCATCAGGGGCACATTATTAAATGATAAGGAGTCCACGGGAAAATGTAAGCCATTATCCAAATTGAAGAACAAGATTTGTACCATAGTTGGGTGACCTTGAGTATTGTTACAGACACGCAAAATTTGAAGGAGAGACGATTAAAATGGCGACCTGTGTTCTACCCACAAATATATCTGCGGTCAAGCGGTGGTTTTGAATCAACTGCTTCCGCATTTTACTGTAGCTAATAGTCATGAATGCGTAAAAGATCAAATAACTTGCTGGTAAAACTAAAACTCGGGGAAAAAAATTACATCGAGAATCACTGTGGGGTTTGGGGTCAGAATAGAAATATTTCTTCTACACAGGCCATCTAAGTCTTTGCCGTTTGACCGTTCTTTCATCTTGGGCAGCTGGCTAAAGTAAAACCTCTCCTTTCTCATGAGTACTTTGAAACAGTAATTCATGCCTTCGTCACATCCCGGCTGGATTACTGTAACGCACTTGATTTTGGAGTCAGCCAATCCTCCATGAAGCGTCTCCAGTTGGTCCAGAATGCTGCTGCTTGCCTCTTGACTGGTACTCGTAAGAGGGAGCACATAACTGCTACTCTGGCATCCCTTCACTGGCTCTCAAAACATTTTAGAGTTCTTTTTAAGCTCCTATTATCTTCTCGTCTCAAAGCTCATTTGTATTCTTTGACTTTTGTTTGACTCAGACTTAATTTTACTGTTTTTGTGCTTTGCGTCTTTGTTATTAATTTATTGTTTTCTTGTTTATTGTTGTATACATGATATTTGCTCCACGTACAGCACTCTTTATACAACGGTGGTGATTTTTAAGTTCTCTATAAATACACTTGAGTTCAGTTGAGATTCACTGCCGTGTGTCAACGGTACCGATTTGTGATGTAGTCGAAGCTGACCTGTGAAGATGCCATCCTCCACACTTAAAAAAGGGCAAATAAATATGAAGACTTGTACGGAATGGAGGAAAAGCTAATGCCCCAAGCCCCATTTTTTATCTGTTGGTCGATCGACTTTGAGAAACTTTATTTCGCTTGTGGCGGAATTGCAAGTCGTTGGTGCTTCAAAATGACCAATGGAAAATTTCCACTGTAGAAGGATTTTGTTTTAATTTTACCAGTTTAATTTGTTTTTGTTTGTGTTGTTTCTTGTTACTCCTTTGTGGTATGATTACAAAATACATCTTCATCAGGCCATTGGTTGTGTCGCGGTTCCGTCAACTGCCGCACTTCATCCTTCCATTGGATACGTTTCCACTTGCCTCATTCACAATCTGTGATTGATTAGCAACTAGCCTAAGGTGTCATTTGCTTCTCACCCCAAGCCGGCAAGGAAGATGGACTCCAGAAGTAAACTAGATTTATGGCTCTTCATAAAAATAAAAATGTCATTTCCACGAAGGCCAAGGGGATTCTCATCTCACACAGAGATGCCTCCTCCGGTTTTCGTTTTCAGATATTTTGCTGACACATGTTTAACACTTTGCCAGTATAACCGTTTTTTAACGGTATCACCCTCCGCAGCAATATCATTCAGAGGAAGCTTGGCAGAAATACTTCTCATCGTGATTTACTCTGTGGACAAAATTGGAATCTGACTGCTGCTTATGTATATTGCTGGCTAATGTGGTATTTTATTACGTTAGAAGGCAATAAAAGAGGATGAGAAATGTCTGTGTATAGGAAACATGCATGCAGAAAAAGTATTGCTTTACTCCCTTTCCCGCTTCATCTGAACCACAGTGGAATTAAAAAAAGAAAAAAAACTAATATGAAGAAGAATCTGAAGAACTTTTTGTAGGATGGGCTAAGGCATTAAAAATGGCAAATAATGGCTCGGCGGGTGGATCCAAAAAATCACCTCATTTTTATCTTATTTGGTTTTTGTCATATTTTACTGACTCCTCTTTTTGTACAATAAAATTTGTAATCGTGTTATGCCCTCCCTTTGTCGCTGCAAACAGTTTGCCGATGACATCAGCCCAATCCGAATGGACAACTGAGTGACTTAGCACTTATCCGTTGCTCAATTCCAGCTGTCACCAACTTCTTTTGAACTGAGGGCTACTTCTAGGCTACTGTTAATGTGAAGTTTGACACATAATTCCGACATAACAAATTTCCTCAAATATTCCTCAATTATAAATTAGTAATAACGACTGTTCATTATATTAACGTATGTGAAGACACTGATCACGTGAATGATTTTGCGCAATGATTAAACAAGGTGGAGTATATTTGGACATGCTCACTTTGACAACATTCCAAGGAAATATTCCATTGCAGAACTAGCCCGCAGGCTACTTAACTGTATGTGGTCCTCGGGGGCTACTTGCTGCCCACGGGCACCCCGTTTGCAACCCTTGCTGGAGGCTATCTAACACTTGATCGTCTTGCATAAAAAGGAGCTGAAGACTCTGGAGGTGCTAATTTCTTGCTTGAATTCATATCCACTGCGACCATATTTGTTACCCCTTAAAATGTTTATTCAAATGGATTAGTCATACCCTACTTATTACAAAGCACTTTTTTCAAGTATTCACCGAGTGTCCTGTTAGAAATCCATTGTTACAAAACCATTCAAAATGTGTTTACAATATCCCCAATCACGACCATCTTTTAATTTCCTGGTCCTCGTGCTTAATGTGTTTATTATGAGTTGTTTCTCGTGTATCCGGAGTTTCGTTTGCCTCTCACCTGATGTCAGATGGGATAGAGCATGCTAAGCGTTATCAAAAATGATGATGAGCAGATTTGTAATGAACATTCGCAAATAAAATCACACTGCTTTCAGAAGTACACTTCAAGCTGTGTGCAGTTGAACAATAATTAATGGTGCGTGTACCTGCAAGGGGGGGAAAAAACAAACAGTGGAAGCAGAGGCTGTCGGGGATTATAAGGATTGCGTACAGTAATTAAAATGGAATTAAACTGCTCATTGCGGTGTTTTTTTTTTTTGCCTGGTGTATACCTCAAGTGGCAGTTAAGATGTTCGTGTGAATTCTGCCCAAAGAAAAATAAAAATATATACACACACACACACATTTATATATATGAAAAGAAAATAAATAATAGAAATATAAAAAAAAGTGTGAGAGAACATACATAAGTCAATGAGTCTTATCTAATTAGTGTTTCAACTGACATTCGTCATAGTTATTTTCGGGAGGTTAAGATGGCTACACACATGATTTTCAACATGACCAAACGCAGCACATGACACGCGTTAAGGATGTCCGAAGAAATACTACGACTGACTTGTGAGGTGCCACATGGCATCCAGACTGCCATAAAATAAAAAGAAGGAAGAATAAGCAGCAGTAGCAGTAGTTGTCGTAGTACCAGTCAAACACTACTATTACTTTTGCAAAACAATGTGACATCAATTAATGTGATGTATTTGAGGACCTGTGGTGGCATATAAAAAACAAAATCAGCCAATTAACATCACCAATCAATAGAGCAGAACACATTAAGACATGGTAATGATGGTGCACATGGATGCACCATTAATTTAGCTCAATGATTGATCCCCCCACACACACACACACTCACCTTAATCAGAATACTGTAATATTGATTCCAAATAGCCCGGACCAAAGCTGTTGGTCATCATAATTGTTACAAACAGCAGAATAACCAATATTTAAAACGTCCACACCGTTTTCAACTCCCAACAGGCACCACTTTATCAAACAAATAAATAAATAAACGAATCAGACACGGTCACCGGTTTCATGTCCTTTGCCGGTACCTGTTTAACAGCCACATCAGCTCCTCTCGGTTGCATCCGGCTAACGTCAATATTTAGATTAGTTCTCAGCATGCATGAACGCTTCAACGTCCACATTGAACGATGACAAGAATATTAACCCTTTATCCGTCAGTAGTCACGTCAAGTAAGTATTGACAATTACCCAATGCAATGGGGGGAGGGGGATACTGACAAAATTAATCCAAAAACATCACATTAAGGATAATATAAGTACATGTTTAGTCACATGATTTTAGCTGCCAAATCTCTGCTATGTATTAATTATCAAAAATGATTTTTATAAAATCCAAATATATGTTCGAATGTGTAACTCAGTCCAACGAAAAATGTACAAGTCACGAAAAGACTCGGCCTGCCCCGAACTGCCTTCACAAACATACCCATTTGCAGCACGAGCACCGGGAACAGTAATTGCATTGGAATGGAATGGCTACTTATTTGTGAAGTTGTTAATGTTTTTAAACTTAAATAAATAAATTGCAGGGGAGGAGGGGGGGTAGCGAGAGTTCGGATGTGGTTACAACACCCCCTATAGCCTCTGTGTAAAGCCATGCATGCGGATATGAGTGCAGATACGGAATCAGTGCAAAAAAAAATTGAAAATAATTTTTGATAGACAGTAAATGCACACTCACTAAGGAAAAATAAGTGGTGAGTCGCCACGGTCTTATTTTAACAAACGATAACCTCCACCCATGTTTTGAAAAGTCTTGGCGTTCCGCTTAATCAAGTGCCTTATATTGGGTTAAGTAAATACGGTAAAGTCCAATTATATAATTGGAGCCTTATCCATATTACTACTTAACATTCATAGTAGGAAGCAAACATCTGACGTTCGGCCCATAAATCAGCAAAAGTGCAAAAAAGGTATTATTTTAAAGCCGTGATTGACAGGTGATCTTGGCAGTGTTAGTGGGTGGGGGTGTTTACGCATGCATGGATGTATCCCTGTGCGTGCGTGCGTGTGCGTGCGTGCGTGCGTGCGTGCGTGCGTGCGTGCGTGCGTGCGTGCGTGCGTCTGTGTGTGTGTGCTGAGGAATAATCTATACAACGAAAGAAGGAGTCCTGAATCATAAAGGCAGAAAAAAAAGCATACATTGTTGGGAGTTCTATACTGGAATCTGACCCATTGCAGTGATGCACTTCCCTCAGGCTGTTCTTTGGGAAATGCTGTTGTGATCAATGGCAAAGTTTCTTCATGGGATGCACATCAATAATTCAACTATTGTCACAAGATTCATTCCCTCTGGACTTTCTGAGCCTTGTGGAATAATCATTAAATCTATCGTCACATTCTCACTGTTGTTGTTGCTATAAATTGGCTAGTCACAATTCCCTACATAGTAAAAGACTCCTTAAATTCATCAATAAGAGGTTAGGCTCGAGACCTTTGTCACTCTTAAATCTTAACTCTTCAATTTATGAAGACATTTTGGACATGCACTGCAAATCAACCAGTCCTAAAAGTTCAGGGGCGGTGTGTTCAGAACAGATGCATTAACGCCACTCAGTAATAAAATAGGCTGTGTAGTCTAGGGTGTAACACTGACACATTGTTGAAATGGTATGTCACCTGGATTCAACCCTGAGCGGTGTCTATTTGAAATTCCATCCATGCCCTTGATGCCCATCCATCCATTTTCTAATCCGAACTATCCTCACGAGGGTTGCGGGGCATGCTATAGCCTATCCCAGCTGTCTTCGGGCAGTCGACGGGGGACACCCTGAACGGGTTGCCAGCCAATTGTAGGGCACACTTAGACGAACAACCATCCACTTTCACAAACACACGTAGAGACCATTTAGAGTGTTCCATTAACCTGCCATGCATGTGTTCGAATGTGGGAGGAAACCGGAGTACCCCGAGAAAACCCACGCAGGCCCAGGGAGTACATGCAAACTCGGGAGGTCGGAACCGGAATCGAACCCCGCACCTCCGCATTGTGAGGCGGACGTGCTACCCAGTCGTACATTGTGCCACCTCTACAAAGTACATTGTGAATATAACAACAACACACAAAAAAGACCCCCTTACTTTCTGCTGAAGATTGAGTGCAATACGGTGCTGCAATCATTGTTTTTCATTTTTAATGTCGGGTGATTGAAGCTAGATAACACTTTGTTGAGGACGCCGGATATGATAAGAGAGAAATATTTTTTTGTTCTTAAGTGATTCAAACTGAAAATAGTGAGATTATTATTATAATTTTATAGATTGTTTTTTTATTTGTATCATGAATGTGGGCAGCACAGTGATCGACTGATAATCATGTGCGGGTACTGTGGTTTCCTCCCGCATTCCAAAAACATGCATGACAGGTTAATGTAACATCCTAAATTGCCCCTAGGTGTGATTGTAAGCGCGGACGGTTGTTCGTCGATGTGTACCCAGCAATTGGCTGGCAACCGGTTCAGGTGTCCCCTGCCTACTGCTTGAAGACGGCTGGGATAGGCTCCAGCACCCCGTGAGGATGGTTCAATCAAATTCTCCTCTAAACACTAATGCTGATGCTATTTTGGGAATCGAAATAGAAAATGACATCAAAATGTGTGCTATATGATCCAACATAATGCGTGACTGATAAAATCGTACTTTGAGGCAATTGTGGTGGACCTCCTCGATTCAACTGAAGAGACCAGACGAAAAACTGCTGTGCTCAAGTGTTTATTAATTAGCTCATTTCCACCCACTCGGGTTACCAACTGCTGAGTTCCTTTCTCAAATACGTTCCTACTTGGGCTCTTATCGGCTATCAACACACACAGTCAGCCAATGAAAGTGCGGTAGAGTTGCGTCCCTCGGGGACGGCATGAGGGCTGAGAGGCTCACTTCGTTTTGCTCACGTCACTGTTAGTCATGAGCCGATCAAGTGAATTGTGTCTTTGATTCGAGAAATATTGATGCGTACTCTGCGGAGGCTTTACTCTGTGGGTGCATTGAAAATATGACAGACATATTTGAGAAAAAAAATAGAAATAAAAATATATCTCTGCCACAGTGGATCCTTTTTCAGTCGTGAAGTCAACATTGTACATTTTAAATGTTGAGCTTTCCCATTTCAACATTAATAGCTAACTATGTCAAGTAAAAGATTGCCTTTATTTTATATTTTATTTCCAAATGTTTAATCTAGAAAGACTCTTAAAAAAAGTAAAAAAATAAGTAGCTCATTCGTGTTTTTTTTTTTAATAAAAGTAATTGGGGTAAGTCAAAAAGGTTGTCTGTATGTATATTTTTTTGTTAAGCAGGGTTTAAAAATCATGTACTGTAATAGGAAGCAATCATTTACTTTTAGTCCATTTTTCAAGGTAGCCGTGGCAACACTGCTCATGACATCTGCAACCTGGTCAAATAAGATCGTATTTCTCGACAGGTAGAGCCCTGCCTGAGTACTACCTGACACAAACATCTCTGAGCAGGAGAGCGGTGCAAAGTGGAATGTCTGCAAGCAGGGAGGGTCAGGGCGCAACAAATAAAGGGGATGAGATTTTGGGTTCAGCCTGAAGAGTATCCAAGGTGTGATTTGATGCATCGCAACGCTTGTTCTTTTGAGAAGTGAGGACGTTGACAGATGTTCGCTGCTTTCATGCATATTTGGTTTGCTGTTTATATTTTGGATACTATATACCTATATACGTTGGCAGGTACTCTGCAACTCATGCGCGCGCATGCGTACACACACACACACACACACAAGCGAAAGAGACAACTGGATGATTGGGTTGGAAAGAAAAGACAAAACGTGGGAGGCTGAGAATGCAAAGAATTGTGAGTGCGTTTGTGCCTGCGTATGTGTGCGAGTGTTTGGGAGAGAGAGAGAGAGAGAGAGAGAGAGAGAGAGAGAGAGAGAGAGAGAGAGAGAGAGAGAGAGAGAGAGAGAGAGAGAGAGAGAGAGAGAGAGAGAGAGAGAGAGAGAGAGAGAGACCTTTATCATATGACCTTTACCATACACTAGTTTACTTGTTCCAATTGCACAAAAGGAAAGTGTAGTCAAGGTCAAAATAATTTAACAGATTATCTGCTAAAGTGTGTGCAAGCATTTGTATGTGTGTGTGTGTGTGTGTGTGTGTGTGTGTGTGTGTGTGTGTGTGTGAGAGAGAGAGAGAGAGAGAGAGAGAGACCTATTAGGAACGTTTTTTATTTTTTCCTCAAAATACACTCAGGCTCAAGAAGTACAGGATAAGGCACAATTGCGTTTTATACAAGTGTAACACCACTTCAACTGTGGGGTGCGCCACCACGAATATGGCCTTGCATTACCCTGACTAAACTATTAGCAGAAGAAGAAGAAGAAGAAGAAAACCTTTATTTGTCTGACAGTGGATAAATTCTCATTTACATTTGAAGAAAAGCAACCCAAATGCCCATGAATGTAAGAGCTGAAAAATACATTCTGTATTGATATATTTCACTTTTAGGGCAACATTTTCGACACACGCGAGTCCACCTGGGACCAACATTTGCCAACTCACATTGCTGGACAATAGACACACATTGAACAACAAGGACACACGCACACACACACAAACAAAACAACAGCATAATGCATAACAAACATTTGCAAGCGGTCGACCAGAAACGGCAAACAAGGTATGTTATTCTACAATTTTTTTGTTGTTGGTTTTTTATTTGTTTTTATTTATTTATTTAACAAAAAAGGGACCTACGCAAAGTTTTGTTAAGCCCCAGTGTGCTCCTCAACAGGCAGGCACGGACGCGTGTGTCGTGAACAGTTGACGAGGATCTACTTTGTCGCGATCCATCCCGATCCCCGGCGGGAGCATGCGGTGGCATTTTGGGCGTTATGAACATAATGCGAGCGGAGTAAATTACGGTGAGACACAGGACCAAGCAGCACTCAATTACATTTCAATGTAAAGGTAAGACGGACATTGGGTATTAATTCCAACGTTGTCCATGTGTGTGTCGCTGGCAAATGAGCACCATGTCTGCAAAAGAACATGAACAGGTACATTATTTTTAGAATTGTTTTTATTAGGTTACTAAATATACATGAAAAAGAAATGAAGTTATCGAATTGATTCCAGACAAAAGATTCACTTTTTACTGGTGTAATTGGTATGCATATGTGAAGTATCCCCTTAAAATTTGCCCCACTGGTACACCGTATTAGGACCAAATGTAATTATTTTGGACTTGTTGAATGGTAAATGGGTGGCCCAGTGGTGGAGTGGTTAGCGCGTCAACCTCATAATGCAGAGGTCGTGGGTTCGATCCCGGCTCCGGCCTTCCTGTGTGGAGTTTGCATGTTCTCCCCGGGCCTGCGTGGGATTTCTGCGGGTACTCCGGTTTCCTCCCACATTCCAAAAACATGCATGGCAGGCTGATTGAACACTTTAAATTGTCCCGTGGTTTGAGTGTGAGCGCGGATGGTCGTTCGTCTCTGCGATTGGTTGGCAACCGGTTCAGGGTGTCCCCCGCCTACTGCCCGAAGACGGCTGGAAACATGGTAAATGGGCTGTCACTAATATAGTGCTTCTCTACCTCGGGTACTCAAAGCGCTTACACTGTTACTTTATTCACCTCCTCAAGACGCAGCACCAGGAGCAACTGCGGGTTCAGCATCTTGCTCAAGAGCACTTCGACATGGTCGCAAAAAAACAAAACACCAACCTTTGGGTTGTGAATCAGTCACTCTACCACCGAGCCATGCCAAATTGTTAGGCACTTCAGAGAATCACATTTTTTTGCATACGAGAAATAAACCATTGAAACCCCATGTGACTTGACTTTAATTATTTTTTTCTTGCCAACCAATTACACAAACTTGTAGCCCAAGATGTTTTCTCCCCATGTTTGAATCATATTTATCATCTGTATTGTATTGTATTTTTATGGGCAACATGTCAATTGCAACAACAAAGGACATTAGATCTATTTTTATACTCCAATGAAAATTGCCTTTGTTTTTTTTTCCGTTGTTGTTGTTGGTGGTTTTTGTTGTTGTTGTTTTTTTTTTATATTAAGCACTATTTAAGTCAACCAAACATAAAGTGTGAATTCCAATATAGGAAATTACCGGAGTAGGTCTATTTTTATTCTCCAATGATAATTGCCTTTTTTTGGTTGGTTTTTTATTTTATTTATTTTTTTATATGAAGCACGACTTAAGTCAACTGAACATAAAGTGTGAACTTTTTTGAAGTAAGCGGACTCACATTCCAAACAAGAAATGATCCTGCAATCTCACCCAGCAAAAGCATTATATCCAGTGGGGAAAAATGCTTCAAAATAAGAACGTAATGAATTCCGTTCATCCTCAGTGGGCCCATTGTGCATTCTTAGGGAACTGTTTGGAGGGCTCAAGTGAGGGAGAGCGAAAGAGAGAGAAAGAGAGAGAGAAGGAGGGGAGGAGGCTGAGAGACGAGAGTTATGCACGTAAAGGAGCAGGGAAGCAAACTCCTGTGATACGAGTATTCCACCAGAGCGAGGAGGCGCCCGCTCGTAGTCGAATCCAGGCAGGCGTCCCTCTGTCTCAGCTCAAAGTGGACAGCCAAGTGACAGGGAAGGACAGATGGATGAGGCGGGGAGCGGCACCAGGCTGACATTGACTCATTCAACATTTTGCCTCTTTAATAAGATCATCTGAAGCAAGACCACACTGTTTCTATGGCGACGTCCTGCGGCTTGAGGAGCGCCATGGGTGTAAACAAATGTTTCAGCTTACTTTGGCTCACTCTCGGCACACAAGGTAATTTTGATTGATCAAATACTACCGTGAGATAAGATCTCGATATTTGCTATGTGTTTCCGAGGCATGTCTCCTCCATCCTTTTCAAACTTTCAATCACGTTGAAAATGTTACAAAGTCATTTTAAAATGAAATTAAAATGCTGTATAAAAAAAAGGGGGAATTAATCCCATAGCACCAAGCAGGTTGGATGGAGGTGTACTAATTGAGAAGAGTGCTTTAAGCTTCTGTAAATATCATATTAATGCAGTATTCTGAGGTTGTGGGATGGGATTTTTAGTAATGTTTTTTGTGTGGTTGATAATATATTACCAAAAAAAAAAAAAGAACACACCCTCATTTTATTCTGAAATGCTTTTGGACATGGTGTAATAAACAAGAATATATATATTTTTAAAAGGGCATCATTTTCTCGAGTTTCCATTGGATGATGAGAACCACCTCTGTTTCTTTGGTGACCTGCTAAAAAGCATTCCCTGTGACGTAGCGCAAACACTGCTTGCAGATATTTGCTGCTGATGATGCACGATTGGCCTCAGACAGTCCATTGATCAAATAAGGACAGAATCGGGTCCAGTAGTTCAGGAAAAACCAGCAGCTAACTAACCTCCACGCACCAGTTTGGCATTATAGCACCAATTAAATCAACGGTACCTTATTTAGAGTGGAAAAACTCGATCTGATATTTACACATTTTTCATGCTTTTTTTTGCATTATGGATATGACATTTCAACTTATCTTTCAGGAAATAAAATAATATTCAGAGTCAGTATCATTCCAACGTTCGATTGCCAACCATCGTAAAAGTGTAAAAATAAGTTAACCACTGCTTCTTCTGCATCGAAATTTATCTTGTTTGTCAGATATAATGGTGGCCCAAGCCTACTGTGGCTCAAATAGCTCTCTATTTAAGATATTTAAGTCCTGTCTTTTGTTATCCTTGATTTCAATTTCAGATTTTACACGGCCTGCAAATGTTTTTCATCCAAATATTTATGATGATTATGACTTTACCACTTAGACGACACAACACAACGACACAACACAGTCTTGTTGCTGTAAGTGATAGATTGACATCATCTCGAAGATCAAAAATTGACAAATCATTTGATGCCGATGCCTCATTAGAACACTTTATTGTATCTTTTTATTTGAGTCTGGGGGAAAGCATAAATACACTTTGCCCAGGTTGTCTCCATCAAATGAAAGAAATCACCCTCCGTGTGGCCATGAAATGAAATGAAAAGTGTCTGCAAGGCCAAGTATTCCATCATGAAACATTTACTCCCTTTTACAACACACCATTGCACATAGTTACCTCGCTGGCTATTATACAGCTTTTGCGCATGCTTCGATTTAATATCAGATGCATTGGATAGACGTAACCGGATGATGAAAGAAAGGTCAATGTGTAGGCTACTATGCTTTGTTGCCGTTTGCTTAATGGGTACTTGCACACGGATCCCGGCATTTAAAAAATAAAAAAAAAAAGCATGACGATATGTGGGCAGATATTGATTCTGGGATGCTGTTTTGCAAGCGAGTAAAGGACAACACATCAGCTTTGATTGAATGTGTAGGAGGACAACGCCAACATCTGTGTCTCAACAGCGCCTCTTCTGGTTGTAGTGCCGTAATGCAGACGGTTTTGCCTTTACAACGGAGATAACATGGGGCTTCTTTCACAATTGAAAACATTTTCCCAGTAATGACTGTACGATGTATATCAGTCACCTGTACCGATGGGGCAAAATAAATAAATAAATAAATAAATAAATAGATAAATAATAACCCCAGCAACAAAATACTTTCATCCCCACCATAAGAGAATAAAATAATTGACAAGGTCAAACAGACTCCTGAAGGCTGTTTCAGTCCCCTTCCAAAAGATAAATACAGTACAGTGCGGTAAACTTATAGATGGAGTGATGGATGAATCTACCACATAAAACACACTTAATAATGCAGCAGTACCAGTGTAGTAATTGAAGTCACTAATATGAATCACTCAATGATGATGAATGGCTCAAATAGAAGAAAGCCCCGACTCACTGTAGGAAAAAAAAAAAAATCACTGCGTATACAGATTGGCAAAGCATTGTGCAAGCCTCGGGACAAGTCTCTAATTGTTCTGGGACTTGGCGAGGTCATCTTCTGTGTAATGCGAGGTGGTTTTAAAGGGGTGTGGGTGGAGGGGGGAGGTGTTCCATTAGATGGGTAGCAAAGGGATACCGGTGCACAGGTGGGAGTTTTGTGTGAGGGTGGGGTGACGAAACGGTTTGCAGGCACAACATGTCCTCTGATCCGCATTCATCCTTCCTTTCGCTTTTCCCCACTGTCTCGTGTAACCATGACGCCAGCTGGGTCTAGCGCAGGTCGCCTTCTGTTTTCAGCACTACAAACGTGTTCTCATTATTGCCCAAAAAATAAATAACTAAATCCAATCCAGACAGGTAGTGAATTGCAAATGAAATATTAATGTTTAGTACACAAAAACAAGCTGATCAAAATGCATGCAATTAAAACCTCCCGTATTTGTGTAAAGTTGCAATGCGTGATAACAGCAACTTTCCATCCATCCATTTTCTATAGCACTGAGCCCCATTAGGGTTCTGAGTAAGCTGGAGCTTATCCCAGCTGACTCTGGACCAATCAGCAGGCAATCACAGGGCAGATACAAACAAACAACCACTGACAATTCACATTCACATACTGTAAATTGTGCAATAATTGTGACTGGAACTGTTATCCAAAACTCTATCGTTGATGTACGGATGGATGGAAAGGGATATTAAAATGTTTGAGGAGAGCATTTTGGTCAACAGTTTGGTAATTTCTTATCATCACCTCCAGTGTACTGCTATGCTGGTCCTCGGGCTCACGCTGAGGAGAAACTGCTGCAGGATCTATTTGTGCGTTACAACAAGCTCTCCAGGCCTGTGGAAAACTCATCAGACACAGTGTTGGTCCACTTTGGTCTTTCTATTGCTCAGCTTATAGATGTGGTGAGTAAGATCTTCACTATTTTCAAACGCAGTGGGAACTATTTTCGTGGACTGGCGTGCTGGCGTTTCAGTGTATAAATGGTTGGAAGTTCATTTTAGTGCCAGAATAAGTCAAGTCCAGCATGTTTGGGGCTACGTTGCGGCTCTGTGAGCTTTCTGCCACGTGGCGTTACCCTTGACTCATCCAACAATTTCGGAACAGCAGTCTGTATTTTTGTGCCGGGACAATGGTCTGGTTCCGCGTGTTTGTGAACTAGGTACATATGCTACGCCTCACTGGACCCCAGTGCTTGTCAAATTTGGGTGACAAAAAGTGGAGTACGTTTTAGACCTGCTAAAAGGAGATGTATTGTGCAGCGCAGGTGGCAAAATGCATAAAGGTGTTTTTTGATCAAGGCATAGGTCAACAGTGCAAGTCAATGGATGTAATTCATAAGCATTACAACGGTTTGGGACAATCCCTCCAAATCATTATAAAAAATCAATTCATTGAACAAATTGTCAAACACGGGGGTGGGGGTCACACACATGCACTTGCACCTGCCAACGTCATGCACAGACTCCAGCAAGTTTATTTCTGATTTTATTTTAATGCAAGTGAGAAGAAATGTTGCCACAATTTGCCGGGATAAGACTCGTTCCATTCACGATGGCACACAACGGTGCAAATTCCGCTTTACGCCCAATTCTACTTGTCTTGCAAAATACCAAAAGAAAACTCCACAAATGCACACAGTTCGACTGCTCTTTGTGCTCGGCTTGGGCTGGGAATGAAAATTTCCTATCGCATATGTATAGCATTTGCAGGCCCTGTGGAGAATATTTTACATAAACCCTGTTCGAGGAATTCTATTGACTCAGGGAAAACCTGACGTTTGGTGTCGGGAACATGCATTTTTCTTTTTTTCTACAGGGGGCTCAGATGATTGAAAATGCAAAGCCTGCATGACCGTGAGGATTGTTTTTACTCACACATAGAGAGAGCGCTTGTCTCACATGGCTGAGAGTATGAGGCAACTCTTGGCCAAGTTGTCTTCTCCAATAGAATATTTCAGGGCTGGAAGGAGCGTGGCGAACGTTGCCTCCAGGCATTATTTTTCTTTTCTCCATCACAGTAAGCTCATAAATTTGGGTTCCTTGTTTCATATGTTCTTACTGAGTAAAAGTATCATTAACAGGACACGGATGTTTTTGAACACATTTGTACAATACTAATAATAACTTCCAGACAACTATCCAAACTGTTTGAAAAGAATATGTTTTCTGTTTCCACCAACCAAGGATGAGAAGAACCAGATGATGACTACGAACGTCTGGGTCAAGCAAGTACGTCAATGACAGGAGATAAAAATCGCTAGAATGAATCCGATGCGAAATGGCATCATTGTAACCACTCCATGGTGACCGTTGTCCTCCAGGAATGGAACGATTACAAGCTGCGCTGGAACCCGGAGGAATACGAGAATGTTACCTCCATCCGTATTCCCTCAGAGATCATCTGGAGGCCCGACATCGTCCTTTACAACAAGTAAGGGTCTCCTCCAATAGCATACATTAATGTTACAATTTGGTGTGACCTTTTGAAAATATTCCCAACAAAGGAGTATGTGGGCCGATTATGCAGTACTATGAGCAAATTGTTGGCACATCCACAACATCATCAGCTATGAGCAGTTTGTTATCATGTGCAATGTTAACCTGTCTGTGCCTGAGAAAGAACTACACACACTCAAAACAACTCTTTTTGGGGAGGTGTTGTAGCCCAAAATAATATTAACCGATTATTATTTGATAAATCTCTAGAGAAAAAATAGGGTCTGCTGTGGTTAGGTTCATGTGAATGGGAACAATTTTGACATTTGGGATCTGCCAAAATAATAATATTACTTCACTGTGAACATAGTTTTCTGTGATAAACTTACAAATGTATCCCATTTTTTTCAGAAGGGTCCTAATTTCCTTCTTGATATTTGGTCAAAATAGATTTTTTTGTTTTTTTTTTAATTATGGAGGAATTGTTAATGAATCCATTTGACAGTTTTACAAGTCTTATTCCAAGAAGAAATTTCATTCAGCTAGATTGTGGTCCAGTGGTTAGTGTGTCGACCTCACAGTGCAGAGGTACCAGGTTTCCATCAGGATTCCAGCTCTGGCCTCCCTGTGTGGAGTTTGCATGTTCTCCCCATGCCTGCGTGGGTTTTCTCTGGGTACTCCGGTTTTTTCCAACATTCCAAAAACAATGACCGATTGAACACTCTAAATTGTCCCTAGGTGTGAGTGTGAGCGTGGATGCTTGTTCTGTGCCCTGAGATTGGCTGGCAAGTGGTTCAGGGTGTCCCCTGCCTACTGCCCGAATACTGCTGGGATAGGCTCCAGCATGCCACGTGACCCTTGTGAGGATAAAGCGGATCAGAAAATGGATGGATGGATGGATGGACAGATTGTATAAAATATAAACCTTAAGAAGCCCTATTTTGTGCCCAGCGCGAGTCTAGCACACTTTTGGTATTTTCCTAGGTTTTGCACAGATGTGGTGTGCCTTTGTGGGATGGGATATAGCTGACTCCTGGCCAATTGTAACGGCTCCCCTCAGTTGCATTAAAATCAGCAGTGCTTGACATTGCAAAAGCAGAAGTAGACCCGTTGGGGTACGTCCATGACATTGGAAGGTAAACTGCAAGTTCTCCCCTTGCGGATGACGTAGTCGGCCGTGTGTTTCATGTGGGCAATCTGAGACCGCCTTGCACCCATGGCGTCTGTAAATGCGACAGCTGCATCACCCGGAACATCTAACGCCTCTGTCACAAACATGCTAAACTAGACTTGCCCCAGCACAAAAATGGAGATGCATCCATTTTTGCATGGTGCGCCCCGGCACCTGCTGACCAATGTAGGGCCGGAACCATCTAAGTAAGTTAAAAACTTTATTCTATGGTTTCCCTCAATTTTCTATTTAGAAGCCAAACAAAAAAAATGTGTGATTTCAACCACAACCAACATTTTTATCAGACATTTTGCATTCTCTGCTTGTTCCTCTGAAATCCTTGACAACTCCATTCGTTCCCTTCACAACACAACCTCATTATTACAAACCTTAGATCAGCCATTACAACAAAAGTGGCAAAGATCACAACCATCATGACGATATAAATCAATTTATCACAGCCATCCTTCGGTAGAATATCGCCAAACATTACTTTGATGCAGTCACACAAAGTGATTCATGCACCATCGCTGCCCTCTTTGACGCAAGTGTAATCACATCAGCATTAATTTGCAAAATTTGCTGATTCAATTCCAATAGAAGGCGTCACTGGAAGAAAACAAGAAGATCCTGCCGCTGTGCCAACACTCTTGTCCTGTGCCAACGTCATCAAGTAATTTGGTTATGAACAAGGTCATCCTTAATGGGAATGGCCATAAACAAACTTGGTACATCGCACAAAGCAAGCCTAACGCATATTAGGCTGAAGAACTAAGAGATAAAATGTAATTAAAGGCGTTTCAAAGAGCCTCCGATATAAATGCATCCAATGTGTCTCTTATTATGAGTGAAGGGAATTCTAAATGACCAATGTAACAATGACATTTATTAGACATGACATGATATGAGCAATACAATTACTAAATCGATTTGTCATTCAAAAGTGAGTGTACTGCGCTGTCTTCTGATTAAATGGCCTATTGGCTATGAAACTAATAAGACGAGACAAAGGGCCAACAGCACACAGGTGGCCATCGTTTAAAAAGCATATGACACTGAAATTACGACCGCACCTTTTCATTCATTCATTCATCTTCCGAACCGCTTGATCCTCACTAGGGCCGTGGGGGGTGCTGGAGCCTATCCCAGCTGTCTCCGGGCAGTAGGCGGGGGACACCCTGAATCAGTTGCCAGCCAATCGCAGGGCACACAGAGACGAACAACCATCCACGCTCACACTCACACCTAGGGACAATTTAGAGTGCTCAATCAGCCTACCATGCATGTCTTTGGAATGTGGGAGGAAACCGGAGCACCCGGAGAAAACCCACGCAAGCCCGGGGAGAACATGCAAACTCCACACAGGGAGGCCGGAGCTGGAATCCAACCCGGTACCTCTGCACTGTGAAGCCGACGTGCTAACCACTGGCCGCCCACGACCGCAACTGATGCCCATTTTGTATTTATTTTTACATATAAATTGATTTTGCATGACATAATGGAGCCCTGGAAAGAGGTAATGTATTGTATTGTGCTGAGATGTTGTCAAGTTGCATGGATGTGATTGCCTTTCGGCAGAAGAAAAGAAAAGGGGAAGGCATGGGGTCATATCCTTGCTGTAAAAAAATGTTCGGCATTGTAATTTCGATTTATGGGCTGCGCTCACAGTCGAGATACAGTTTTTGTTATGATATATTTGATTCTGAACCCTGGTGCACACCAAAGTAGTGGAGCGAGACCGTTTAATTAAAAAAGTCGTCTCGGTCGCAAACACCTCCCAAACGCTGTCCGATCAGTTTGTGACTTCATGATTATTTTTCACTGGGTCCAGGGAAGAAAATGTTGCATGAGAAAATGTCAATGTTAAACAATAATGTTCACAAAAAGTATATTTACTCAAATTAGGGCGTGACGGATCAATCAGCCGGTCAATTATATCAGCCGAAATTAGGCCTTTTCAAAATAATAATAATCAACTGAGGTTTTGCCATTTAAACTGTAATATGATTTAACATTTTCATTGACCAATAAATACTGTTCAGTAGGTATGGGCAAGAAGTCAGGTGACGAATGTTATTCTGAAGAGGTGTTTTGATAATTCGTGCTTACGTTCCTCATTATGTTCCAATTTGCACACATTTATGGCCTAAATATCAATCTAAATTGATCGGTTCATTGCTTGTTTGTTTCTTTGTTTTTTTACTTCTTGTCTGTTGCAAAGGTAAACCGGAATCACATTGGTCGGGCCCTAACTAAAATGATGAGGATTTTGACATTTTATTCCTCAGTTTGAAAGCTGCAGGGCCTGTTTAGGTAAACGCTAAGTTGAACGCTAAGCTAGCTCTCATTCTGTTGTATGAAGAGCAGCGGGTGGATACACAGGTTAATTGTAGCTTGCGCCATCTGGTGGAAGAGGATTTACTTGTTGTCTTGTACTGTAGTAAAACATGAAAATGAAACGGGGGGGGAAAAAAATCCTCTCGTGGCACATTACATAAGCTAGCTCTCTAGCTCTAGCTAGCTCTCCCAAGGCTAGCCCGATGATCTCTCGTGGCACGTTACATTTGTTGGGAATCACCGCTCTTTCATTCCTATCCCGTTACTGCTGCAGTGCTGATGGTGACTTTGCAGTCACCCACCTAACCAAGGCGCATCTATTCCACGACGGACGGATCAAGTGGATGCCACCAGCCATCTACAAGTCTTCGTGCAGCATCGACGTCACCTTTTTCCCCTTTGACCAACAAAGTTGCAAGATGAAGTTTGGCTCCTGGACCTACGACCGAGCCAAGATCGACCTTATCAGCATGGCCAGCGACGTGGATCAGATGGACTACTGGGAGAGCGGCGAGTGGGTCATTATGAACGCCGTGGGCAAGTACAATACCAAAAAGTACGAGTGCTGCACTGAGATCTACGCAGACATCACGTACTACTTCATTATCCGAAGGCTCCCGTTGTTCTACACCATTAATCTTATCATTCCCTGTCTCCTTATCTCCTGTTTGACTGTGCTGGTGTTTTATTTACCGTCCCAATGCGGAGAGAAGATCACCTTGTGTATTTCCGTTTTATTGTCCCTAACCGTGTTCCTGCTGTTGATCACAGAGATAATACCGTCCACATCCTTGGTGATTCCGCTCATTGGCGAATACCTGCTGTTCACCATGGTCTTTGTCACACTTTCAATTATAATTACTGTCTTTGTTTTGAACGTCCACCACCGATCACCTCAAACCCACGGGATGCCGCATTGGGTGCGAAGGGTCTTTTTGGACATGGTGCCCCGGGTCCTTTTCATGAAGCGGCCCCCCGGCACGGCCAAGCAACACTGCAAGAAATTGATTGAAATGATGCACCGCCCAACCATAATATCAGCAACGGGCAACTCCCAGACCTTTTGGATGGGTTTAGAAACAGGGCTTACCCAAACAATGCAGGACGAGAAGAGCCTCCCAAAAACTCCACCCGACAGCCCAAACATCCGTGTCTGCTCCCCGTCTCCATCCTCCTCCCCTCTCAAGGAAGTCAACCAGGAAGATCCCCCGGTTAAGGCCAACATTTTCAACCAGTCACCCACTAAACAGTATTCAGGTCTCCAACGAGGACAAAACTCCTCCATTTTGTCTTCTTCTCAACTTTCCTTACCCCCAACTTTGCCTCTCGGGCCCCTTCGCAACCTTTCCAACGAAGACGTGAATAAATTGTTCTTAAATGGCCGCTCGCTCAGCGTGGAGCAAATGTGTGACCTGCAGAGGGAGCTTCCCCTGAGAGCTGCACGACGGTGTCACTCGGGCGGCTATCAGTCCTGCTGCCTGCACGACTGGCCGGAGAAATGGACTGGGACTGCAGACCAAACAAAACAACGAGCCTCGACAAACTGCCTTACAGATACCCTCAAAGCAGAGCCTGCTAAAGACCCAAGAAGCCAACAAGAAGCTGTGATCCATCGCTTGTCTCCTGCTATGCAACGAGCCATCGAGGGAGTTCAATACATAGCTGATCATCTCAGGGCAGAGGACGACGACTTCTCAGTGAGTTGATGGAAATGTTAACCATTTTTTAAAAAGTAAGGTGGTACTTATTAGAAAGTATCGAAACTAAATCTGAAGCTGTCTTTACCACAGAGTTCCTCGGTTAGAAGAGTAAAAAAGTAAACATTCAAGCTGACTCAAATTCGCCAAAAATTCTGATGTACCAAAAATTTACATTTTTCCCAGTAAAATCCCCACAAGAATTCCCAAATTATTCTCCACCACACATTCAACAAAACAGATTTAGGTTGTTCCCCTTACCCCTTCTAAATTTTAAATGTTCACATCCTTCAATACCACCATGGCAATGATTTCAAACATCACCAAAATTCCAATTTACCAAATATTCAACATATTCACTACTAAAATCCCCACAAAAATCACGATTAATTCCCAATGAAAATAAAAGCTAAAAAAGTGACATTATTTTGTTTTTCCCTCTAATGTCTTCCTATAATTTTTATTTATCCCGATTCAAACTGATGCTCATCTTATCCCACACACACAATTTTTTTCAAAATTTCTAAATAAAAGTACCCCGCCAATTTTGTTTTCTTTTTTTAGTTTTCCTGTAGTTGTTCCATTTTTTTCACATTATACCAATTTTGATCTCTTGTATTTTATTACTATATGTTTCAAAATTTGAAAATAACAGATGGATTAATATAGATTAATATATAACATTGACAAGTTCTGCTCTTTTCCAGGTTTAGCTTAATGCTAACAAACGATGCAAAAGGCCATATACGGGCTAACTAACAGTATCGTTGACTCTGTGTCAATGTGCGACACTATCATCAGAACATTGTAATGTGCTTGTGTATGCATACATTTATGAGAAAAACATACGTCCACAAATTATAAATACAATTACAGATAGATAGATATATAGATAAACCGGTGGGTGGGTAGCTAGCTTGGTAGCTAGCTAGCTAACTAGATTATCTGCATGCTTATTATATGGAACATTGCTCGAGGGAGTGTGCAACATTTGCATTTACCTTGTATGATTTCACAATTCAGTTCTTAGTATTAACATGTAATGACTTGGAAAAAAATGCTAATTTATCTTGTAAATGTTGAGATGTTTTTTTTCTTTGTGAAAATAGACGTTTCATCTCCTAACATAACAATTGAGTTCTTATTTAAACTGTATATTTTCAGTGCGGAGCTTCATAAATCATTGCCATGTTATTTTATGGCATTAAGCACATTGGCTAGCAAGCTGCAGAAACAGATAAAAAAATCACAACCTTGGGGTCTTGGCTCTATCAAAATATCTAAATGGTGGATACAGTTTTAAAAAAGTAAATAAGAAGAAAACAATTTGAGTCACTCTCACAGTAAAGGTCCATCATTGAAATAAGTGGACCTCAGCAATTCAACCTTGAATTTTTCAAGAGAGGACGCGATTGAATGACATTTAGGGGCTAGTCATCCTAATGAAAAAAATCATCCACTCGTGAGAAATCACTCAAGGGTGAAAACTGACAGCTGACTAACATGATGTTGGTGTCTTGGAATAAGTGTTCAATGTCCCTTTTTGCTGTTTTCCCTGTCCATTAGGTGAAAGAGGACTGGAAGTACGTCGCCATGGTCATCGACAGAATATTCCTCTGGATGTTTGTACTGGTGTGTATACTGGGATCAGTGGGACTCTTTCTCCCTCCTTGGCTGGCTGGAATGATCTGAAATCTCCCCGCCCAAGAAAAGAGAAGACGGTTATTTAACCTGTTTTTTTTTTTTTTTTTTTTGGTCCAAGGAGCTTCAAGTGTTTTGTCCCAGATTAACATCAAGTCTATGGACAAGATGAGGCGTCTATAATCAATTCCTGGGAGCACATAAATACTTTATGAGGTAGTGAAAACACCCCTTTGTACTTCTCTGTTTTGACATTGAGCTTTGCATCTCTAACTACTACTGCCTCCGTAACTTGAATGTCACTCAGCAGGGTGCAGACCTCCTCCAAGGTTGAACATTCCTAATTTTGATCACCTTCATAGAGGCACACTTACTTGTATCTGCCTCAATATATCATTAGGATTGGTGCGTTATTCACATAGAAGTCAAGGTAGCTATTGAAATCGCTTGCATTTACAGATGAGAAAAATATTAGTAAACGTTTCTTGATATTTTTGGGTGCTAAATCTACCCTCATCTTTCATAATAATAATAATAATAATAATAATAATACTTTTACAAGCTTTTATAGGTCAAACAAAAAATTTAAAAAATGAAAATATCTCAAAAACTTGATGTGCTAGAGAAAAAAAAGTAAGACATTTGTTTAGATCAGCATCAAAAAATACGTTGGAGAACACATAAAGCAATCTCTGATTAAAATTTGCTGTGGAGCAGTGTCATCAATCAATAATTGGACAGTTAGAATTCTGGCCCATGATGGAAATGTCAATGAATCTTGAAGCAATTTAGGCAAAATGGAGGAGAATATTTGGCTGCAACGAGTAGTGGTAGGCCTGAAGAAGATCTTGACAAGCTATGCTACTGTAACTTCTCCAGACAGCGTAATTCTGCTCAGGACAACACCAGCACTCAAATAGTTAATCAGAATATTCAGAGTGGTACTTGCCATTCTATTCAATGTATTTGAAATGTTCATTCATTGATTAATTTTCCCCCACGGTTCATCAAAGAAGTTGATTTAAATGCCCATACCCACAGGCTATGGTCACAAAAAGCGAAATAAAACAACCTTGAGTCTGCAATATTATCCAAACAACTTTTATTGAAATTTAAGTTAAAAATTGTAAAAAAAAAAAGTTACACGTGAAAACAAGAATAATAACAACCAATAAAACACAAATGAAAGCGATCTACTATACCAACAATCCCATCATGTCTTGGTTTGCACATTAAAGCACTCTACTCATAATTGATTTAACATCATATTTCTTTGTACACTGATCATTCAAAAAATGTAACATACATGCGTATTTTGTAATGGTAATGTGTGAGTGTGTGTGCTCGTGTGTGTGTGTGTGTGTGTGTGTGTGTGTGTGTGTGTGTGTGTGTGTGTGTGTGTGTGTGTGTGTGTGTGTGTGTGTGTGTGTGAGATGCAATGTTGTTGCCTTGTTAGCAGTTGACTTCACACGTCTGTTAGATTTGTTTCATTCGTTTTCGTTTGACCTATCACAGACCTTGCGGTAAATAAGGAGGAATGCTGCACTGGTCCACTGTAGATGTGATGAAATAAAAACCTGGATGAGTTTTTCCTCACATGCCACTTGTGTTAATTGCCGCATGACAACGTTGAAACCGTTATACGAAATATTTGTTGATGAATGAAACTGTAAAGACTTATTCCCGAGGTTGTGGTAACACTTACCGAAGAGGTTGTTCTTCTCACTCCACCATGCCATGCTGTCTCTCTGAAATCGACAACTGTTTTGCCATTAGCGAACTTGACCACCGAGTTCAAATAATGTGTGGATACACAATGGTGGCTGTATATGGAATACGGTATGGGGCTCAAGATGCACCCTTGAGGAACTCCCATGCTCAGCGTCAGGGGAGCGGAGATGATGACCATTTATCTACACACTCCCTAGCTCAGACCCGACTTGTGATGGTAATGAAAGCTATTTTTTTGTATTGCCACACTCCGCAGCACAAGGTCGGAGTGAGTAACGGCAACAACATGAAGTAGATTTTGCAGACACTTCGTAGCTTACACAAATTGACAGAATAAAAACGCACAAAATGAGAAGAAATTAATTTTTAAAAAACAGTATGTGCCATTCCTGAAGGTATTGCATTATATATTAGACAAAAGGCCACCTGCTATTATACGCATTATCAAAAAAAGTGATTAATTTCAGGGCGCTTCTATAATTGAAAAGCTACACAATCCTGCCGATAAAATCACAGTCAGTTAAGTTTCTTTCTGATCACAGTTTGTGGGTTATTTAATTTTTTTCCTTTTGTCTAAACCAATATAATTCCACAAGGTTGTTCATCCTAATTAAACTGCCGTTACTAATTTACATACTAGAATACCTGCATTTATGATCTTGGCTCATGCAAATTTTTCAAAATAAGATCAGATCTTTTGACATATTCCTTGTCAAATCTATTGTGCCAGTATGGCAAGATATGCGAACGTGACATGGTATGCGAGTTATAAAAACAAAAGTGGTGCTGTGCAACCTTGTAGAACCATCAGCACAGCAGCAGACTTTCAGGTTTGTGGTTTTCCATCACTTAAAGTCTAATTTGTCAGAAAAATGTCCCCAATTTCCTTTTCTTTCTCTTCCAAATGTTCAATGCTCATTTTTTTAATAGGGTATGAACGCATGAAAGACGTTGAGATTTATCTATCAAAATTTTTAAAAGCTCTTATTGCCTAACAATTGTTCATATTTAGTCATATTAGGCATATTTTTGTGAATATTTCAAAAAGATAGCAGAACCATTTATGAAAGCTTTCTGTCCAAGTGGTAGTGAAGTCACTTCATTTTATGGACTCGGGTTACTGTGAGTCATTCTCTAAAGTGATATGGTTCACTTGAGTCACTTATGCCAGTGAAATTCGGTTCAGGTCAACGCATTTGTGCAAAAACACAGCAGCACTTTCTGTCAAGATCAGTTCAAGAGGTAAGACAGAAATGCAAGACTCGGTGCTACAAAAACACACAGTTTAATTGAATAACCAGCGTGGTTTGAGGACAACAGTTGCCGGTCAGTGAAGGCAAAAGTATCAAATACATGAGGCAAAAAGCTAAGGTTAATAAACAATCAGGGTCAGAGCTTAGCTGAGTCAACAGCAAATGCTAGAAAGTGATGGCAAAGTACGTTGTACATCTAACGGCTGATAGGACAGAATGTCACAAGAGGTTCTAAACATAACATTATATATATATATAGGAGTGACAAGACACAGATGGGGGTCGGGAGGGGGAGCACGATCGGTTGCAGGTGAGCACAAGCAGGGGCAGGAAACACACACACACACACACACACACAGGCTTGACTACATATACTGTATATATATATATATATATATATATATATATATATATATATATATATATATATATATATATATATATAAAATCCTCGTCTCACCCCTCGGGTGGTGTCCGTCCCCATTCAGCTCGGGTCCTCTACCAGAGGCCAGGAAGCTTGAGGGTTCTGCGCAGTATCCTTGCTGTTCCCAGCACTGCACATTTCTGGACTGAGATGTCTGAGTTGCAACCACTCATCTAATTTGGAGGTCACTGCCCCGAGTGCTCGACCACCACAGGCACGACTGTCACCTTTACCTTCCAGGCTCTCTCCAGCTCCTCTCTGAGCCCTTGGTATTTCTCGAGTTTCTCGTGTTCCTTCTTTCTGATGTTTCCATCACTTGGGACCGCTTCATCCACTACAACGGCTTTCCTCTGCCCTTTATCTATGATCACGTGTATATATATATATATATATATATATATATATATATATATATATATATATATATATATATATATATATATATATATATATATATATATATATATATATATATATATATATATATATATATATATATATATATTTTTTTTTTTTTTTTTTATATATATATATATATATATATATATATATATATTTTTTTTTTTTTTTTTTGTCCGGAAGAAAACATAAAATTTTGGAACTCTTTATGGGTCCCAAGACTTTATCTCTTTATTTTATTGTCAGCACACACATCAGCATGCTGCTCGACCAACAACATGACCCCCCCCCGAAACAGATTCTATTTAACGGCATGTGGCGTTTTCACTTGATCGCCCGCCACGGTGACCTTCCCTCTGTCCTCAACTACCAAACTATTGTATTGTGTTTCCACTGGCTCAGCAGAGAAGCTATTGATTTTTTTTTTTTTTATGGTGAAAATACAGATGGGAGACAAGGGCAATTCTGCAAAAATATGGAAACGCAGCACTTAACAAGGGGAGATACTCGCAGCTCTGCGAAGTTCTTCATTGATTTTGGCGCACACAGAGTCTAATTGATTTGGTCACATAATTTGTAGTATGCCTAATGATCGCCTGAAATAATATTAAACAGCATTTGTGGTTAATAGGTGTACCAAATTAGCTCAATGAATAAATTAGAAATGCCCCAAGCATTTTTGGTGCTACTCGTACTCGTTTCATTGACAGCAAGAACAATTATTTTGTACTTGTAATACATTTCAGTTAGTACTTATTTGACTTTGACTAAAAGGAGGTGAATCAGTACTTTTACCAGAGCTTTTGGTGTTGTTTTATGCAAGTATCTGTACATTTACATCTGTAGACTGTCACCCCCCCCTTTTCACCTCTGCTGCTCTACAGCGCAAGTAGACAGCTCGATCTGTCACAAACATTCATAGCCTAACACTTTAGCGCGAGGCCCTTCGGCTAAACAGCTTCTGGTGAATTCCCGGAGTAAAACATCTGTCAAGGTGGCCTCCGAATCAATTGGTCCATCACACCTCCTTAATCACATAATCCAGGCCCTGATAAGTGCTGATTGGCGGCCAAGGCTTTCCTAATGGGCTGCTCCCAATCCATATGCGAGGCTCATGTCTGCAGATGGTGTGCAGAGCATGTAGACTCAGACTCACAGACAAAGAACGGTCCAATCTGGTTTGGAAGGGGAGAGCCTCAAAGAGATCAGGCTCATAAATGACTTAAAGCATGGTGCCCAGAGCCCAGCTCCCTTGGGATATCATTATATGAAACCACACTGCATTTGTGTCACCTTCCATGATCTGGCAAAGATTCTCCGGATCCCAAGTGTTGCTCTCCATAGGACAGAGTCTTTGTGAGCCTTCATGGGTGGGTGAAAAAAAATGAACAGCACATACAGGTAAGTCTTTGCTTTTTTTTCTCGAAAACCTCAACTTAGTTCTGCTGGAATTGCGGATTATAAAAACACCATACTTGAGTTTGGGTTTCAGTTTCCGTCCACATGTATTTGCGGAGATCATCAAGGGATGACAATATAATCCCATCTGTCCATGTGGACCCAGATCGAGAAACTAATTGGATGGTGCCTCATGTCGTTGATCTCGACCTTTCCTCGGATGCAGTGGGGGCAGGTGGTTTTTGAAATAAGTGAAAGCACGGTTTGGATTGGGCATCGTCAATTGAATCAATTTTCCTCTGTTACTTACTCGCTAGCAGCCCGTGAGAATCCCCGCTACGGTCCAAGATGGCAACCCGGTTTGACAAAACAGAAATGAAAGCTTCAATAACAAATGGAAGAATTGAGCCGACAACATTGTTGGTACCCTTCTATTAAAAGAAGAAAAAGCCACAATGATGACTGAAGTACTTGGACAGGAGACAAACTGGAGCTTTCTTGCACTGAAAAAACAGTTTTTGTTGAAATTAAGTGGTTGCATTTAATCATTATTTAAGTAGACTGTACTTCTTTAAAGGGTATCTGGATCCAAATGATTTGATTTTGTGCAACTACTTGACTGAATAAAATTCAACACTGCATTTTTTTCAGTGTGGCAGGTCAAATCCAACTCTTCTGAAGAGCCCCGGATTGTATTGAAAGATTGTGGCAGGGAACTGAAATGTGCACTACGGGGGAGGCACCTTTCAAACCATAATTTTTCTCCAGCTCAATTTTTTTTCTAATACAGTAACTGCTGGAGCGCAACAAAGTTAGCCTGCTTTTCACTTGTTATTTTTCTTTTCTTTTATTCTAATATTCATTTTGTCCATTTAATGTTATCTCAGTGACAAAAGTGTTTTTTTTTTCCTTTCTTAAACAGTCAAGTGTTAAATTTCATTTTCATCCTCCAATAACCGAGTAAAGCGGACAGGAAATGACCTTTTGAAAAATATAATATCCAATAATTGTCCGGATAGTGCGCAGTAAAAATATAGTGGCACTGAAAACCTGGACACACACAAATTTAATGAGTTTAAAATACAGGGATTATGCCTCTTTTTTTTTTCTTAATCAGTGTAGACTGATCATTTGCTCGCTAAAATTGAACAACTTGGTTTTTTTAGCTTTCTTTTTCTACCCGCAATGAGAATGCTGTAAAGCGATGTGGGCAAACTCTAAATCCTTCTCCACACGCATTACTTTTTGTATTTGTGAGTTATAGCTACAGGAAGGAATTATTCATAAAATATCTTGTGTTGCACTTGTACCGTAAAATTGAAACTGGAAACCACGATGCGAGAAACATTTGAAATAATTCCATTCCAATTCTGACCATCCAGAAGGAGGGGAACTGCTTTGCAATGAGAAAGAAAAACACACAAATAGGAACATTCTCCAAATCATGATTTTAGTGAAGAAAAAAAAACCCCATGACAAACAAAAATGAGCATCTGATACTTTCTGTACAGACCAAATTCCAGCAAATAGTGACAGAAAGCCAACTATCTCTCATTTTGTTGTGTGCTGTTTGGTTTACGGTATAACTCCTAAAAAAAAGTTGAAGAGAGCTTAGAACTCGGTCATCTTCTTGTGTGTGTTCGCTTTGTTTTGTTCTCTCTGGATGGACAGCTCCTGGGCCTTCTGCTGGGCCAGCAGCCGACGAGCGGCCGACAGCTTCTGTTCCAGCTGCTTCACTCTGGACGCGTCCCTTTTTTTTTTCCCCCCAGGACACAGACAACAAACAGATTAGGAGGTGGGGAGAGAGACATGCTGGTTTTCCGGGCTGCACTTTCCCCGATGAGTTGGCCGCACGCGCCAAGTCTCACCTTGAATCCCTGCATCTCATTTTCACGTTTAACACAGCCCTGAATTCCAATGAATCATCGCTTCAAAATAACAAGTGGGATGCATTGCATTGAGATTAGGGGTGAGCAGCATCACCACAATCATCAGAATCAGTCATCGGTTAATCACGTCTTGAGCCAACCGAGACCCAGTCGGAGTGTGTTCCGTGGCTTGTTAAAGCTTTTCATGTTGAAGACAATTCCATTCGTCAGGCATCGGGACTAAGTAATTGATGTCAACACAAAAAGGTTTGCGTTTGCCTATAGCTGCCACAAGATGACAGCAATGCACTTATATAAGTGTTGTCAACAAAATAATTGATAGGTTAAGCGATGCTTGAAAGTAATTGTTCGTTGCAGCCCTAAAATGTCATGAATGAAGCGGTTTTTGCAACTTTTTGCTCACTTCACTTTCACTGAACTTGTGAAGCTTCATCATGCTTTTCTTACCTGTTTCGCCATGCTTGCTTCTATTTTTCTATGATTAGCTCTTTGAATTCAATGGACATCAAATGCCCGCACTCTCTTCGGACTCATAGCGAGATGCAAGAAATTTGACAAAATAGCTGCACCAAAAAATAAAAATGGAAAAATTTGCTGCCGCCATCTAACTGTGGATTTTCTGAAGCTTGCTTGTAAATCACATATTTCCTTGCAACACACAACCGCCCCCCCCCCCCCCAAAAAAAAACAGAGTCAGCAACAACTCGTACGTCATGGCACTCTTAAGTCAAGGCCCTTATTGTATTACATCTTTGGATGTGGAACGCAAATTTGTACTGTACCACATTTGAACATTTCCAAATCCAACTTTGCCCTGAAATGTTTATTCGTAAAACACGGATGAAAATTCCCAGAAAGTATTGCAATTTCCAAAAGCCAGGAATACTGACCTGCCCGTTTGCCTGCTGAGCGTCTGGGTCAGGTTCTGGATCTCCCTCTCAGTCTGCGACACCTTCTCGGCGACCTGGAAGAGCTTCACATTCAGACTCCTCTTGGTGTTCTTGCCACCCTTGTAGGCCTCCACCCCGGTGAGTGAGGACGACCCAGCGGCCGTTGCCGCCCCCTCTTCGGAAGCGTCACGCTCCTTGGCACCGAGCTTGCGGTTAAGAAAGTCAAAGACAGTTCGGCGCTCGCCGTTGGCCTCCCGCGGCTTCCGCCGACGCTTCGGCCGGCCTGTTTTCACGCCATCGTTTGGCTTGCTCTGAGCGCGTCGCAGAGTTAACTCGGCACACTGGTCCAGTGATTTCCCTTTGGGTACGAGCACCGCCATGACGGGCTCCACTCGACCTTCCTGCGTTTTCCCCAAACCTGCGAAAACAAGCGAGACAGACTTGCGGTGGAAGTTCGGTTTATGGCTTCGATCTGTATTCATGTCTGCTTCAATACGCCGAGACGCTCAAAAGATAAATCATGTTCCAATTTAGATTGAGGTCGATGATAAAGCGGGGCACTGTTTTAGGCGTGGCTCCTTTGTGATTGATATGTTGCAACCGCACCGATGTGGGAAGGCATATCGATGGCACTGGAAACAGAGAAATAACCGAGAGCCGCATCTCGTCTCGAAACCGCCGACCCTGTCATGTTCTGTTTTCATTTTCAAATTGATGGCTCAACGCCGCCTACAAACATCAAGGTGGAAACATCCTGTACAAAGAACGGGTTGTAATTCACATTTCTGGCTCTAATTGGATACACAACCTCTTTTACTTTGTCTTGGTCATGTTACCTTACAAATACAGATCAGTGCATTAGATGGGGGGAAAATAATAAATCAAAATTGGCTGATGCCTCATGTCACAACTTTGACCTTTACTTAATTGCAACGACAGCTGGTGTTTTTTTAGATAAATGGTTTCAGGCTTGTGTCATTGATCAATTATCAATTTTATTACCGTAACTAGCTGAATCTATTTGTCCCCCTACGGTCCAATTTGGCTAAAAACTGAAATAAACGAGGAATATTTGGATATTGCAGTGGGACCTCGAAGGTCATACATCTTCTGTGCTGGGAATCTAGTTGACCACCGATTAGTTTGAATTAAAAATATACTAAGAATAATTCCCATGGAAAATATAAATAATGTGTTCAAAGGTCAAACTGGCTCCATAAAAAATGTATTCACTGTAACATTTAGTGTCAAGGTCAGTGTTACTTCAATTTATTAGCACTTTTTTGGGGGGTAAATCAAGTGTAAAAAGAACCTAACCACGTTACATATGGCGATACTGAAGTTTTATTGCTGTGAATGAGAATCCGCTTACGTCGCTCCACTTGTAGAACGCTCACGTTTTGAGCTGTGGCTTTAGAACCGTGGAAAATTTAGCCTTCAATAAATAACATGAGCTTGCAATAAGGAGAACATGGTTTTGGTGTTTCCATGATAACCTTGGATCGCTTGCTTGAGTAATTTTAGTGGACCGTTCTGTCTTGTTTTGTTACTAAAATGATCTGTCTCCCCCACACCCCCAGACTTGATGGTATAGCACTCGGAGTTGTGTTAGCATGTACAGTGATGGCTTAGCTTCGTTAGCTTTAGACCATGACATTGTCAGTTAACACAATGCACAGTAGGGTGAACCCTGAAGCAGAAATCTCACTCTAAACGCTTCAGTCTCTCGCAGGAATTTGTGTTCTTCATTTAGTGAGCCGGCATGTGCGAAATTGAGAGCCTGAAACAAAAACTTCGGGATTGAATTCAGCTTCTTCCGTGTGACTGTGACATGTCAAAATGTCTTTTTCTGTGGCTAAATAAACATTCCTTTTCCATTCTTCCTCCAAGCAAACGCAGAGTAGTACGGGTACATCAAAATTATTCGAAATCGTAGTGTTTCAAGTCCATTTTCACCCACCTTTGCCATATTCATAGCCCATCTTGAGCATTAGCTTGGATCCGATGCCTCTTGTGTGAGCCTCCCAACCTCCAAAAACGGAAGCATTGTTTACAGTTGATTCACCGCCGGACCCCAAAACTGTTGGGAAAGAGGTTTCAAAAAACACAAAACACACACCAGAAATTTCAGAAAAATAGGAACAATGCACTTTGACAAAAACTGTGTACGGCCAAAACAAAAGTCTCGTGTAACATCTGATTGAAAATTACCTTGCGCATACGCCGCATCATCTTCGGCATCGTCCTGATCCGAGTCCGAGGAGAGTGGGTCTTCTTCTCTCAGCGGTGGAATGATGCAGTCGGCTTCAACCACAGCATCTTTGAGCAGCAGTGAGTCAAACTTCACCGTGTAGAAGCCATTGTCGATATCTACATGAGGGAAACAACAAACATGCAAGTTGATTCTGTACCTGATGAAATTTTTTTCCAGTGTTTAGAGGTCAACTCAAGTTCATCTTTTGACGTTGAGGATACTACAGTGGACAGCATATCATGTTATCCGGTTACATGATATGATTTTTGGTGCATGAAAGGGTTAAAGTGCATTTAAGTTCATCCAGAAATGTCACAGAGAAGCCCAATGTCATTGGGTCGTGCAGCTTTAAGCTTAACTTGTAAACTCTTAAACGAGCCCAGTACCTGTGATTCTGGCCGGGTACCAGATGCCATCCTCATGTCGAGTCAAGCAGGACGAGCCTTCCTCGAGGTTACTGAGGTCACAGTCCTGGAAGTCTCTGAGCTCTGACACGTACACCACTTCACCGTGGGAAAACCTTTGCGGACCGTGAATCAAGAAGCAAGGCAGCTGTGATATTGCGGATGTCAACATCGGGAATTTTGGAGTTCATAGTAAACCATTGTAAAAGAATGTTCCTACTTGGCCAATTCTAATTTTATAATAACAATAACAATAATCACTGTTAAGTATAGTAATCAAGCTGATTTGATATTGATAACAATATGGACAATATGGTTTTGCTTCCACCTGCTGGACAATATTTGCAAGCACAAAATGTCTGAATTCAATTAAAATTAGATAAACAACTCAATAAGTAAGTAAATAGATCTATAGACACACACACAGAGTGAGAGAGAGAGAGACCTCAGGATTACTCACTGAGAAATTAAGAAATTATTAAAAACAGATAGTGGTAGCAAAACAAGGGGGAAAATTCTAGGTCAACACCTTTCCGGTGCTTCTTCAGGTCACTGGAAATTCTGATCGCAAATGCATCAATACACAACGATGAAAGTGGAGGTAAAAAAAAAAGGCACCTGCAGTTATCCTGGAAGCGACATTTGTCCTCGAGATAAAATGGACATGGTTTCATGGACTTCTGCGTGGGATAAATGTACAAAACTCTAACTTGTGCCTCCTCTCCATCTGGTTCCTCTGCCCCAACCACCATGGCATTGTGGTACTCCAACGTCCCCCACGACGTCCTGTAAGGTGCTCTTACTTTGGTACCACTCAGTGTGTCTACCTCATCCCCGTCCTCTTCTTCACATTCATCTTCTACAAAATCATCAGTGTCCTGGTCTTGTTCCTTCAAATCAGAGCTATTCCCCGAAAACTCCCCAACTTCATTGTAGAAAGCAGCAAACTCGGACTCCAAAACGCCGTTTGTGTCAGCCGCAGGCTTTTGCGCATTGGCCGCCACTCCACTAGTGTCCTCCAGGGAAGCCAGAAGCAGACTCTTTCTGAAAGACAGCAGGCTGGCCTTGGTGAGTTCTATCAGATGACACAGGTCCTCTTTCAGTTTGAGCAGGTCACACTGCTGGGAGGGGTCCAGGCCGGCAGCCAGGGTGGCATCCACTTGCTGCAGCTGGGCTTCATATGTAGAGATGGCGCCCTCCAGGGTTTCCTCATCCATATTGTCACTCCAGGCTGGGCGGAACAGGATAGAAAGGCATCCAGCCTTTGGGGAAAGTGTGCAAGAGAAATGCATCATTCAAAGTGGGAAGGAGTGAAACTACCAAAATAGTGTGAATCAAAAGTGATTCACAACCACACGTCGGCATGTTCCAGCCATCCTTCCATTTTACCAACCACTTGCTTATCCTCACAAGGGTCTCAGTAATAAACCGTCCTTGATTCGGATTGCACCCCATGTATTGCGATACGTTTGGAATCATCTTTTATTGGAGAGACGCACACCCCTGGCTAATATATATAATAATAATAGTAATAATAAGTTACTTGACAATGTCCAAGCATTGGGGATAATGATATGCACTTGAGTGGTGAAATAGCGCAATCTGTCCGACTTGACTGTATTTACAATGTCATTGCAATTCCCATGCAGAGCGAACTCATTTCATTCAGTCCAAAACATTGAATATAGAAACACAGAATACAGAAAAATACCTAACTCATTTACATTCATATTTTTGCACACTGAATCTTTCTACTTCGAAGTCAGCTACGATAGGATTTAGCAAATTCGAGAAGCGCAGCAGTAAATTACATAGGACCTAGTGTGGCTAAAGTATTAGCCACCTTCGAGCTAGCTCTTAGAATTGGTCATCATCTGACTGGCATTACCTTCGTTATCTGGCTAATTATCTGAAACCAATGTCGCGACTGGAAGGGCGAAGACAACCCAAAAGATGTGCCGTACCACTGAAATGCTTTACACAAGACTAAAACAGTACAGAAGTTAACCGGTTGTATCACAATATATTTCATGAATAATACTTCCGTTCTATACTTTTCAAAGTAAAAATATTAATGGCTGAGATCAGATTGTTCAATAATTTTCCTTTGCACAGTAATATTTATTGTACTTAAGATTATTAACATTAATTATTTGCAATTTTCTATTGGATTTTTGAACGATATTATGATTTTAGATCGAAATTGATGTCCCTTTATTTTTTAAGATAATCAGAGGTAGATCCTTTTAACCATATGAGCTGTAGTTAATATTCGTCTCCCATAAAAAGAGTCATTCGGCGCAAGAAAAGGACGTCATCTAACATTGGTTCCATGTCAGCTGGGTTCCAGTGCGCTTTTCTTGTGAAACATTTTATGCATTTTGCGCCGTAATGCGGGTTTTCTGAATTAATCAAATTGAAGGTATGTTTTCAGTCTTTTTCTTTTTTTTATGACGCTAACACAGCATCTCGATAGGAAGTTGCTACATATCTAGATTTGATTACTCCGATACTGGATGTCAACAACGTCTATGGTTCCTACTTCAGCATATAGTACATTAAGTACAGTATATAGTACTGTATAACGTTTATGAACATTGGCCTCTGCGTTTTTAATGCGAATGCAGTTTTAAATTGCAGTTAAAACAAGGCGCATGCGTGAAAGTCTCATACTCTTCACAGTACAGTACGCGTATTGCTTGCTCACATTTATCACTTACCCTTTTAAGTGACACCAACTATTATTAGACAGATTGATAGACGGGCAGACGGACTGTATAATAATTTTGGAGGTGACCCTTGTCAGGACAAGCAGTTCGGAGGAGAATGAATTCATGAACTATTGAAGTTATTCTATATTTATAACGAGTCCTCTCGTTTTTCTTCCTACTTCACAGAGAACGGGCCGCAGCTGCGATGCCGCCAAACACGGCCCTTATAAGCGATCCAAAGACCGCTTTTGCCTACCTGCGTCCAGCTTGTGTCAGGCTGACCCGTGTGCCTACTTTCAACCATGTTGAGACATTGAGTGCACAGTTAAAGGAGGTCAACTCTGCTACCCTGCAGCAGCTCCAAGAGTATGTCCTCTTCCCTCTCCGCTTTGTGCTCAAAGTCCCCGGATCCAAGAAGGACAAAGTGGTGCAAGCGGTGGTTGAAGCTATGAGTCACATCCTCGAGAATACCTGCGTTCAGAGCTGGCAGACCCTCCATGAACTCTTCTCAGAGCTCTGCCTCTGCCTTTGTTCACCAGACAATCCTGGGAAACCTGCGGATACATCAGAAGAGCTGAAATTAACCGTGCTGAGATGCCTGAATGCCTTGTTTCATGCTGCATTTGAAGATATTGTATTCAAGTTTTTCGAAACCACAATGCTGCCTGAGCTGGGAGCTGCCGTTTCACTACTTCTGGCTTTGGCCGAGAAGGAGAAATCGAGAGATGTTCAAATAGCATCCTTGAAGGTCCTTCAGGTGTTGACTCTGCAGTGTGACTGCAATGAGGATCATGTAGTACCCTCCTCGCAGGAGCGGGAAGCTGTCGGCAATGCCCTGGCTTCATTCTTACCCGGAGTTACAATGACAGTGACCCGAATCATTACAGGAGATGTCAGACAAGGTCATGGAGTCACAGTTAGGGCTATCAAGGTACCATAAGTTCTCGTTCTTCTTACTATTAATCGTCAAGGCTGCAAAGGCAACTTTTTAAACCAGTTGTTTTCTGGACTGAAGTTTAACGATTGATAGTGTATTTTAACAAAAGACGTGTCATTTCACGCTATTTGTCCTTTGAGGTTTGGTCCAGGACTGTCGGTCTCGTCATGGAAGATGCTCAACTTCAGTCCAGTGAGCCAGTTAAGTCTCCCTCTGTGGACCTGGGGAGGATTGGCCAGCTGATGGTCCATCGCACACCGGACTGGGTGAAAACCACGTCGGGAAAGCTCTGCTTGCTCCTGAAGAAAATCATCTCGAGCACGGTGGCACATCAGCACTGGAGAGTTCGACTGGAGGTGGTGGAGCTGGCAGAGCACCTGCTGGACAGGTGCAGTCGGGCTTTGGGCGAGTGTGTTGGGTTGATTCTGGAGGCACTGGTCGGAGCCATTAATGATGAGGAGCCCCAAGTCAGAGAGAGGTTTGTTTTGATTGGAAATGGGGGAGTGGGGCGGGCTCATTGAAATGTATTTGCTTATTCCTGGCAGCCTCTCTCTTTTTTTAGGTGTGAAGTTGCACTCAGAAAGGCTTCCCAGAAAAATCAGATGTCTGTCAATGCCAAAGATCTCAGTTGTAAAAACAGCTCTCAAACATTCACTGACATCCTGTCAGAGAATCTCCACTCTTTGGCCACTTCGCTGCCCAGACTGATGCGCACCTCTGATGACCAGAAGAAGCTGTTTGTCCTGAATGTCTTCCTGGGTTATTTAAAGCTCCTAGGACCACTGGTCTCTGTGGTGATGAACTCAGCGGTGCATCTTGAGAGGATTTCCAAAGCTCTGATGCAGGTAACTGCCGGGTATTTCACACTGGATGAAAGGATATAACGCGGGTGGAACCTGTCTCCAAATTACACCGCGTTCTTAATTATTATGCAAACGATCATGTTTTTTCAGATGATAAATGATCAATATTTATAAATGGTTTGTGCAGATGGCACTCAGGATAGTTTTTAAGTCATCAGCTAATTATTTGACTTTTTTTTTGTTTTTTTTAAACAAGCCTCCCAATGATAACAGGTTTTTTTTTTTCGAAAATAGAAAACCAATGTTTTTGTTCGTACAGCATTAGGAGCTGTCTTTGTATTGTATGAAATGTGAGAAAATGCGCTCAAGTAATGACTCCATTAAAATGTAGTCCAATTCTAAAGTGTCTTCAATACCCAGATTTCCCCTGCTGTCATCGCACAAACACCGTCGACAATGTGAAAACGGTAGAGGCGATTGTACTCGTATACAGAAACGCAAGATTCCTACCGACCTGTAGAAATAAATTGCTGTTTTCGCAGGTACTAGAGTTGGACGTCACCGATGTCCGTATTGTGGAAGAACGAGGTCACAATGCCATAATAGAACCAAGCTCAGGTCCCCAGCACTCGGCTCACATCCGGAGGAAGCATTTTCTGTTCTTTACAGATGAGAAAATATTTTCTGTGCTCACAGAGATCTGTCAGTTATTAGGTATGAGGGTTCATGTGTCACCGCCACCCGTCTGTCGACATGCAAACCCATGGAGTCATTTTCCTGTGTTGGACTTGTAGGTCACTATGGCAACATTTTTCTGCTGACGGACTTCTTCTTGGATCTGTACCGGCAATCCTCGGCGTACAGGAAGCAGGCCGCCATGGTTCTCAACGAAATCATCCGAGGGGCTGCCGGCATCACAGAGGGTGAAGGCGGAGGACTTCCTCGCTCCCCGGAAGACCTAAAAGCAGTTGTGATGCTGGTCATGGAGGAATACGTCAGCCTGAACAACTGGCACTTGATCACAGTCAATGAGGAAACTGACCACGGTGGACAGGACCAACAGGTAAGGAAACAGATGCCTTTTCATACAGACATATTATTTTCTTTTTTGTTATTTATTTTTTTTACCCATACAGAAAGGTAAGCGTACCCCTGTAAGTGCATGGCCATGCTTTGCCTCAGGAATCTCAAATTCATTGAGTTGTGTTGCAGGTGCCGCCAATAAATAAATAAAATAAAATAAAGAAGGAAAAAACCCCGCAATCATGCATAATGATTGCCTGTTCTATCCGTAGCTGCTGAAGCCGCCCATCCTCCTTCCCATATCCAACAGTCGCGCCAACCCTCTCCAAGTCATCTCTTCCGCCTTCGCCCCCTCGCCCACCTCAACAGTCCGCCAGCTCAACAGTAACATCTGGCAGCTGTGCATCCAGCTGGAGGGTGTGGCCTGCTTCGCCCAGGCCCTTGGACACGACTTCCGTCCCCTGCTAATGACATCACTGTACCCCGTGCTTGAGAAAGCCGGCGAGGAAACACTTTTGATCCGCCAAGCGGCTCTGGACTCCATGTGGGACATCAGCAAAGCCTGTGGCTACTTGTCCCTAAAGGACCTGATTAATGAGAACTCGGACTATCTGCTCAATGACATCTCACTTAACTTGCAGAGGCTCAGCCAGCATCCGCAGGTAAGTTTGAACGCATTTTTTGCCCTGTAAGTTTTTTTTTCCCCCTTACGACCACCGCTAATAACTCAGAACTGGTCGTCACCTTTGCCGTTATTGTGAACAGTCTGAACTGCAGGTCTTGAGAGCAGTAGAGCACTATAAGGCGCACCTAAAAGCATTCAATTTTCTCAAAAGCCGACAATGCGCCTTCTATATGAATCAATATTCAGATTTCTTGGACAAATTAATAAAAAATTCTGTAAAGCGCTTTTTACAACTGCAGTGGTTTTGAAAGCTCTATTTAAATAAAGCTGCATTGTATTGTATTCCTTTAGCATAGCTCCATCTAGTGGATGCAGAACGCAATGTCAACTACCATTGTAGCTTCTATTCTATGCGTCTTATAATGCGGTGCACTCTTTATAACAAAACATTTTGAAGATAGGCCATTTATTGAATGTGCGCCTTATCGTGCGGAAAATACCATATTGGCCCGAATATAAGATGGTGTTTTTTGCATTGAAATAAGACTGAAAAAGTTGGGGTCGTCTTATTTTCAGGGTCTAGACATTAGACCCATTCACGACGCTAGATGGCGCCAGATATCATTGAAGCGAATGCTGAACTTGACTCCCCAGGCCAAAGTGAACCCCTGTCACGAAGAATAAAAATTAAAAATAGCGGTAACACGAAGAAGAAAAATAAAAAATAGCGGTAAGAAAAGAGAAGAAAATAAGAGAAGAGATAACAGAAAATGGAGAAACGTAGCGACAATCTGGAGAAAAGTGGGTCGAAGATTGGCCAGGTTAACCGGCAGCTGAGGAGAAGTTATGATGTAATTTACATTTCAAAAACCAGAAGCCATTCATTTACGAATGTGATTACACTTTAGTTTACATATTTAAATGTTCAGTTATTAAGATTTGAATGAGGCAAAATAACATGCTTTTTCTCTCAAATATATTGTTATAATCATTTGTTTCAGATGTACTGTAATTATTTTCTGTATAAAAATTAATTTGGTGTTCAAAAAGTCTGTTTTCAAACTTGAGTCTTGAAAAACAGGGGGTCGTCTTATTATCAGGGCCTTCTTATATTCTGGCCAATACAGTACTATTTTTTTTTTTCCATGATTTTGTCCTGTTGTCCAGGCTCCACGTGTGCTGACTGTGATGTTGACTCACTCCGACGGCACTTTGCTGCCTCTGGTGCGAGACATCATCCAGGACGTGCTCACAGCTCTCGACCTCAGCTACGATCACACAGCCTCTGTCTTCTCCTCGGTTCTGCTCGCACTCATGAAGGCGCTTGGTGAGCTCTCACATGTAATGTCACACTACTGTTAACCAAAGGGTCATCTTGTCGTTACACCGCAGTGGTGGATAAAAATGAGAGGAAATATCCTTCTCAACCTTTTAGCCATCTATGCATAAAAAAAATGATCCGTAACTTGGTGAGTTTATCATGAAATTAAAAGGGGCACTATATGAAAATATGTCATGAATTTTAAATACCACACTTCAAATGACATATGGAATGAAACATTTTGTCATGAAAAGAAAGACGAAGCTGTTTTCAGCACGCCGCCTCATCTAATTTAAATTCCTGTGTGCTTTTCTTCCAGCGAGGTGGTTTCCTTTGACTTCTAGCAAAGCCAAAGAGCCTGCGCGGTCCAAGCAGACCCTCGCCGGCCAAGAAGTCTTCAACATCCGCCAGTTCCTGCTGGACTACCGTAAACAGAAAGAGCTGGCAGAAGGCATCGGAATAGAGGAAGATGACCCTCAAGACCTCGGTATGAATCTGCAGCTACAAAACTAGCGCCAACGTTTCGAATGTGTTTGGCCCCCTTTCACGCAAAAGTGCAAAGTAGACCTAAGTAGGCAAGTTTTTCCTGGCTCACTGTTATGTGTGCAAGTTACCATTGGAGGATGGAGGAATTTCTCATCTTCCTTAGTTGTATCGGTCGGTGCCAGTGTATAAGCAGAACTTTTTACCAAGAGAACAGTTGACCCTAATTTAAAAATTTCGTGCCGCAGTAAGTAAATAAATTCATAGTAAACTCATCCCTCAACAGAAATGTTAGACCTCTGATACACTAATTTCCCGCATGAAAGCACATACAAACTGACATACAATATGACTGCCTTTCCAGAGATTACTCCCCCAACGGAGTGTGAAGAAGACGACGATGATGCTGATGACTGTGATGTGAAAGCCGAACTGCCCGCCCACCTCAGCATCACCAAAGATGTTATGGAGCGCTGCATTCATCTGCTGTCCGACTCAAATCTCTGTCTCAGACTCAAGGTACTGTGTATTGTTCATACAGTAATCCCTCGTTTATTGCGCTTAATGGGGACCAAAACCACCCGCGATAAACGAAAATCTGCGAAGTAGCGACCAATTAACATATATATATATATATATATATATATATATATATATATATATATATATATATATATACTGTATATATATACTGTATATATATATATATAAAAAATTGCCCCACGTGGGCCTTTGCGCTTGAGCAGAGCACACGAACACACACACACACACACACACACACACACACACACACACACACACACACACAGTGTTTATGATTAGTCACATGCCCCAAGTGGACCTTCCACACTTGAGCAGAGTATGCACACACTAGCACGCATAGTAAACAACACTTAGACACTGATTTTTGCGGACTTCCCAAAAAAAAATTGTTTATTTTTTTTTTATTGTTTGAAAAAATCCGTGATGCACCGAAGCCGCGATAAATGAACCGCAAAATAGCGAGGGATCAGTGTATATATTTTTTCCTTTGATTTTTGATTAGCGCTCGTAAACATATACCGTATTTCCACACTAAAAGGCGCACTGGATTATGAGGCGCGCCTTCAATGAATGGCCTATTTTGTAATTTTTTTCATATATTGGACACGCCGCTTTATAAGACGCAATCTACAATGCATCCACTAGATGGAGCTACGCTCAAGGAAATGCCAACAGAACACTACACTACACCCTTATTTATATAGCTACAATCAGATGTCAGTAAAACTTGTTTAATAAAGCAGTGACACAGTTCACGTAACCAACAGCAAGTTATAACATTGACTCGTTAACGTTGAACTCTCTTGCCGCTGCTCTATTTCCGTGTTCAACTGCGAAACCGATCGCCTTAAGTTTGAACTCTGCATTGTAAGCATGTCTAGCAAGGAGCCATTTTGGGGTTGACATATTACCGTAATGACCATACACAAGGCACATCGGGTTTTAAGGCGCGCTGTGAGCTTTTAAGAAAATGGAAGGCTTTTAGGTGCGCCTTTTTAGTGCGGAAAATACGATAATACAACTCTGAACATTAACGCCAACTGAATGTTGTTTTGATGACAACTCATCTTATACAGTATAGAATATTCACCCTGAATCTGAGGAATAATTTTCCAGGCATCAAGCCCGTCAGTTACCAAGCCACCAAATCACATATGACAATTTGACAGAAAGCCAAACAGGCGACATTTTTGGGATGTACAGCTTCACCCTGCGTTTTCCCCTCAGATGCTGGATGTACTGGAGCTGTGCGTTAGCGTGCTGAGTGAGAGGGAAAACGAATTGCTACCCATGGCCCATCGCTGCTGGCCCGCTCTCGTGCAGAGACTGACAGCCGACGACCCGCTCGCCGTGCTCAGAGCCTTTAGGGTACGTAAAGAAGTCATCACGCTCGCTGTGTGTGATTATGCAACGTGTGTTTCACATCTGCAAATAACCTTCACATTTCACCTTTGCAATTCATCATTCAGGTGAAGACAGTGTGTGTTTTTTAAATTATTTTTGCCTCCGAATGTTCATCAAGTCCAAACAATCCAAATCTGCTCGAACGCAATTCTTCATATACGTTCAAGTTATTCAGCCTCATGACAGATCCTTGGATCAGCACCAAATGGAACAGCCATGTGTTTTCTTCCAGGTTTTGTGTACTTTGGGTCGCACTTGTGGCGACTTCCTGAGGAGGAGGGTCTCCAAGGAGATTCTGCCGAAGCTGACCTCCTCTTTGACGAAACAGGCTCCCATTAGCGCCAAAGCAGGACCTGTCTACACTCACACTCTGGCCTACAAACTGCAGCTGGCGGTACTTGAGGGACTGGGTTCACTGTGCCAGAGTTTGGACCTGGGTGAGTGAAAAGAACCACACACAGATGTACACATAATCCCGGGGCGTGCTGCAGGGACAGTGCACAATATCAAGCTTTGACACAGTTTCTGTAGCTGCATAAACTGCAAGGCTACAATAGAATAATGAGAGTATCTGGGTAACAATAACAATATGAATAATTATTGTGATTAACCCTTTCAGGGACAGTGGTTACTACAGTGGACAATTTATCATGTTATCAGGTTACAAGTTACAGGTTGTCATTATTGGTGCATGAAAGGGTTATGTTAAAAGAAAAAAAACGTACAGTGCCTACACACACACACACACACACACACACGTCCACATGCAGTTACACCACCAGATGTCAGACTTACACAACAGTGGAAAATATTTCTCTCTGGAACATCCACAGTAAGGAATCTGAATTCACCCAGTGCACAATTCATAAAAGCTGATGCTATTTTATGCGTGCCTGTCTCCAGATACACAAAATAGCTGAAAAATGAATACAATTGAAATCCAAATAATGCATGAAAATTGTGATTTTTATTCCAGTACTGTTCCTTAAAAACAATTGAATACGTTTGTATCTCTGATGAGATTAGCTTTATTTCCAAAGGTCGAACTCGACAGCAACCTATTTATCAATTACGATGTAACAGGGTGAAACACATAATGGTGGACACAAATGAAAATTGTGTTTGTGTGGTGGTGGGGGTTGAAGTTGACATCAATGCAACAGATCATGAAAATCCCAGTGGGGCACTTGTACTGTATGATAGCTGTTGAATTCACATAAATGGATGAAACTCACTTGTCACATCCTTGTATTAACCCTTTCATGCACCCTGTAACCCGATAGCATGATCAGCTGTCCACTGTAGTAACCGTTGTCCCTGAAAAGGTTAAGAGTGCAAATGTGATGTCAAATGTAAAGTCATCTTCATATTACATCATCATGTGTCACAATACTCAGTGGACTGTGTTAAAAAACAAACAAGCACACATTTGTACGCCTTAATTACAGTAACAGTTGCAAGCAATTCTTTCTCAAGGTCAATTTTGTGCCAGTATAATGAGAGCTGCAGGGAGGTGTTTTGTAGTTGAGCTCTCAAAGGCAGTGTTTTGTGTGGTCATTTTTTAAAATACTGTATTTCATAAAGCCATATTTTCTCCTACTAGTATGTTAGCCCAAATAGCTTTAAGGTTTGAGAACTTGAGGATTTTTAAAAATGTCTAATTTGATTTGATGCTGGTGAAAACATTATTTTCAAAAAGTAAAAAAAAATTTTTTACAATTTACACAAATCAACATTTACCACGTTGAAACTTCATATCAGTGTCACGTTTTTGTCATAAGTGCCCAGTCACTGCCTCAAAGGATTTTCACTCATCCTGTCGGTACTTCATACAGCGTGCCACATTATTGGTCAGGTCACCAAACAGCAGTTGTTAGGCTGCCAAATCATGCTTGGAGAAATTGTAAACCAGACACACTGTTGATGCGACGTTGTGACGCAATTCAAAATGGCTTTGGGATATACTGTATTAAAGAAAAAAACAAATTGCATTCACATATTTCCATTCTTGGCATCCCGGTGGTCCAGTGGATAGCGCGTCGACCTCACAGTGCAGAGGAACCGGGTTCAATTCCAGCTCCGGCGTCCCTGTGTGGATTTTGCATGTTCTCCCCGGGCATGCATGTGTTTTCTCCGGGTACTCCAGTTTCCTCCCACATTCCAAAACAATGCATGGCAGGCTGATTGAACACTCTAAATTGCCCCTAGGTGTGGATGTGAGCACGGATGGCCGTTCATCTCTGTGATTGGCTGGCAACTGATTCAGGGTGTCCCCCGCCTACTGCCCAAAGACGGCTGGGATAGGCTCCAGCACCCCCCGCCGCGACCCTTGTGAGGGTAAAGAGGATCCGAAAAGGAATGGATGGATGGATATTTCCATTCTCTTTTTACAACACCACAAGATGGCACCAAAGTCCTGTCTTGATAGGAAAGCAGCGATTGAAGTCAGGGAAGTACGTATTGTTGAAGTGGTCCAAGATTTTTGTATGTTGGGGCAGAGCTAAGTTTATGTTGGGTTGTGAGTGGAAATTACGGACAGTCTTCGCCACATGTGCACACCTGGTGCATTTTTTCCCCCCTAAATCCAATCATATGCACACCATTAATTTTTAAGGGTAATGTGAGATGAGTTTGAAACGATATTTAAACCAGTTTGCCATCATCCATATTTATGATTTCAATTAATGATCAATTCAGTTACTCCCAGTCTTTCGCTATTTGCCGCAGGGCTCGAAGAGGGGGGCGGGGGGGTTACTGTACTGGATTACCCCCACTCCCCACCCTCCCCAGCCACCCCACCCCCAATAGCACAAGGAGAGACTTTCTTGGCGAGGTGGTGAGCATGTGACTGAGCAACAGAGGAGAGAAACAGTCTGCGGCCGCATGCCGCCTCACTCATGTGAATACCGATTTGGCTCCGGCTCGCCTTTGGGACGCCTGCAGCAAGCCAATTAGGAAGCCTCAGTCATACAGCGAGCTGCGGACAGGAGCAAAATGATGAAATGCCCCCCCGGTCATTTGGCTTCTGCTTCAACTGCCACCTTTTCTTCATTTGCCACAGAGCTACAAAGGCTACCTGAGTATTTGTGAGCTCCTCGCGCTTGAATGCCAAGCATCCACAAAGCAAGTGGTCACGAGTGCAAGCAGCAGCCGATAGAATGGAAGAAAAGGGAATGGGGAAGTGGCAGCTGAATAATCCCATTGAACTCGGAAATGCGCCCCCGCTTCTTTTCTTCTTGACACGCCGGCGAGTGTGGGGAAATCGACATGTTTTGAAATGAATCTTGAAAGAAGCCCATTTTGCACCTAAGGGAATGGCTAAGTGTCTGTCGGGGGAGGGATGCCCGTATCGGACGACATGCGAAGGTTGGAGGTGGGGGTTGGGTGTCAGAATGAAGAAAGCGAGATGAGTTTGAAGCAAGGCAACATGGGAGGAAAAGAAAAGTGGGCATTTGGCAGGCTTGTGACAGTCCAGTTGGGGTGAGGCAAGCTGGCTTGGCGGACTTGAAAGTGCAGCAGGGAGCCGGTGAGACATGAAAGGGGGTCGGTCAGGCTTTTCACACCAACCCGACCCTTTTTCACCGCTTCAAAAAAGGAAAGGGAAGCAGATGAAAGCGTGATATGCACAAGCACCCCACTGTGAGTCTTGCTCCCTCAGCCAGCCCTGCTAAGGGCTTAAAAAATGCAACGTCTCCAAAATCCTGCTCTTTATCTCATCACCGTCTTGGAGGGATGGCAACAGGGATTTCATTAATAGAAACATTTTTGTTTTTGTTTTTTTACAACGCATGTCATATTATTGATGAGGAAGAATTGCTCGGAGGTATTCAGTTCATACCAGTGTTGTATCGAGCTGAATAATTTAGCCCGCGATGGACGAGGATGGAGTGCAACCTCCCATTGCATGTTGCATTCTTCTTCTTTAGGTGGCAAAACAGTACTGAATGGATGGATGGATGAATTAAAAGCTCCTCTTCTGGTCACAGCCATGTCCTACACTTCATTTTGCCCCCATTGCTTCAATATATAATTAATCGGCGATCAGTTCCAAACAGTCAGCGGAACGACTAAAGTCCAACAGAATCCAGTCAGTGACGCGAGTTTACGCTTCAAGTTGTTTTAATTCCAAAAAACACTTTTTCCCCATCGGAAATATTTGTAAAATAATGAACTCCACCGGCCGGCATGGTTTTGCATTAAAAAAATCCCGATTGGCATTAAGTCACTGCAAAATGAAATTAAAGCAAAATAAAGAAAAACTACTGATGGCCATCTAAACTAAGCAAAAGTGCAGTCATGTCTTCAATTTTTTTCCTGGTTCAAGTCATGAATTTTCCAAATATGTACACGTACAATACTTTCTGACAGGTTTTTTTTCTTGATCTTTGTCCTGTTTTATTTGCTGGCCTGTGTATTTTATTTATTTATTTTTACGAAATGCGAGGAGTGGCACCCAAATTTCATTGTATGCAATACAATGACAATAAAGGCGATTCTGATTCAGATTCTATTTCCAGCTGAAGCGGACTTGGATGTTGTTTGTGAAGCGTGCCTGCCCTACCTGAGCTGCAAACAACCCATCCGACTGCAAGAGGCTTGCATGAGGTAAAACCAAACATCACCACATCGCAACCGCAGTCGTCTTTGGTTGCCAGTGTCGAATCATTCATTTTTGCAAAGAGAGCGATTCAGTTGTAAAGTGAGGTAACTTAACATTTTACTTGCCCAAGTGTATACTTGAGCTAATCATGACATTCAAAGATCTTGGTCCCTCATCACGTCAACAGTACTTCATTGACACCAATTGCTACTTTTCTGGTGAACATTTTTTATGTCAAATGCATCCCGATTGAATTTCCTGCCGGGTTTTTTCTTCTTTATTTTCTCCGCAGCGTTTTCCACCACTTGACCCAGGTGGACCCTGATGCTTTCTGGTTGATGTTAAATGAGCTCCACTGCCCGTCCTCCTTCGTCCCACCCCACCCCGACCTGCAGCCCGTGTGGCTGAGCGGGATGGGACGCCCCAGGGACGAGTACTCGGACAATGTGCTCAAACTGCTGAGGGAGGAATTTGGCCAAACGGGTGACGAGTAGAGACGATTGTGACCAAAGTACCCCCAGGGGACAGTTCAGTGCAGAAGATCGATGCGTGTACAGATGTTGTAGACATTTTTACCCAAGCTCTAATTTTATATAACTTTCCAGGTAACCGTCTCATGTTCGGACTGTGGCACAGGAGTTTTTTGGTTCTCACTTTGCCCTGTAATCCGCCCACTTCATAACAACTACAATTAAGAAAAGTAACTTGCATACAGTATGTTTTTTTCAGTCAAACTTGAATACAGCACATGAGGAATAAATGTTTGGTCTCATAAAGATTTGTTGGCAATGTTTTTAGAATAGGCACTGGTCGACAATTAACTGTACGCATGAACGGTTAAAACGTTATTTAAAAAACGCATTTATTCAAAAACAGAAAAAAGGCAATAACATTTTAAGAGACGTTTTTTTAATTTACGACGTACTATCACGACAGTCACAGGTTGACGACGAAGCGAACTAAATTTCCCACAGCACTGATTGGACAAGCGATGTCATGTGACCATCTGCAGCCAGTGTCATAAATAATTAACATCATGAGTTGCGTGTTTCTTACCCTACACGGCAGAGACTCCGTCGAACCCCTGGGGTTCGATCGAACCCAGTTTAACAACCACTGCTTTAAAATGATACAAAATAATGTTTCCTCATGAATCAGATATGTGCAGATGTTAAAAAAAAACGCAAATGACTGAATGACAAGATGTCCTAGTAGTTCCGGTAAAAAGTAACGCATACCCAAATAGAAATTCACTCATTCAACATTCTTTGACCTGACTGAATGTATCATCTTGTATTCCAAATAAATTACCTTCTTGTTACAACCTTGCTTGAATGATGACTTGCTGACGGTCCGCGACTCAATGCCTTTTCATAGGCTTTCATCCTCGGAAGTGTCATGAAGGAATCGCCGGCCCCGCCAAGCAGGTAGTCAGTCCATCCAATAAGGGGAACAATGTGGCGGTAGTCTTTGAAAGGCTTTCTTGCTGCTGTTATTCTCAGGCAGCCGACATATCACCCATCACAGCTGTTATTGCTCTTAAGCCTTCGCCATTCAGGTTGTGTTTCAATAAAGGAGGCCCAGTCGCTCTCTATTATCGCATCACCTCTCTGGTCAGGTGGCGGCGGCGGCGGGGGGTGGGGTGCCCCAAGCCTCCCACCTTCAGTGTGCCGTAATGAATGAACGAGGCCTCCGCTGTGAGGAAACAAGGACGACACCTTTTCCATTTAGGCGCGGCCCGACTTAATGTAAAGCAAATGTGGCACGCTGTCTCTTTATCTCATTGTGTGCCGCGGCTATTTATCCCCCTGCCAGCGCCTGACAACAGCACCATTAGTCATCAGCGTCAACGCAGGTGGGAGGGGCCTCATACGCATGCACCTGCAAAGGGTGCTGCTGCCTTAATAACCCCACAGGATTTTCATGACAAATTATAATGTTACGGTGGTATAGAAGAAAAGAATGCAAATAAATAAACTGGGTTTATACATTCTAATCAAGACCGAAGTTTTACACACACTGTAGTACATTTGGTGCGGCCCGGTGCACCAGTGGTTAGCGCGTTGACTTCACAGTGCATTGGTTCCGGGTTCGATCCCAGCTCCGGCTTCCCTGTGTGGACTCAAGTTTGCATGTTCTGCATTGGGGTGTTACGCTGTGGAATAAACGCAGCGCATCAATGACTTTTTGTCTCCACTTTGCTCAAGTAGTAATGTATTTCAAGCTAGCTACTGTAAGCCACTCCCTACAAAAAACAAAGAAAAATCAACAAAAGTGATTACGTAGCTACAATTTGTCCAACTCCATGTACATGTTTTTCAATATGTGTTGTCTAAAATGCTGCAGCATTTCCCTTCAGGCAACAATGACACAATAATCAGTGTTTGTATGCTATTTATTTTCTGTGAGGCATACACGTTAGCATGAGCTCGAACTGTTGCGCGGAGCAATTTTACATGTTCCTTCTTATTTCCTGGACTAGCCTTCAAATCCATACAACCGGTGGAAAGAGTCCGAAAGCGTGTTCTTCGGGGACTGTTGTTGTTCACTTGAACGAAGCAAAACCTTCCACAAAGTCTTTGAGGCAAAATAGGCTGTGCGCTATCATCACAAAATATTCACGCTGTCCCGTTGAATCCCTTTGGAGCAAAGTCGAGACCTGCGTGGGCTGATGACCGGGCTCCACTCAAGCATGTACACGAATAAGGTTATTACTAGTGGTTACAAAAATGGCAGATGAAATGAAGTCTCTTAAGTCATTGCCAACGTTCCCAAATCGCTCAGAATCGTGAGCCAATCTCTTGGACGTTGGCAGACAGGTACATACTAAGATCGGTTATCTCAAAATGTCATTCATCTGTCTGTACAGCACTTTTGGAAAAGCTGAGAAAAATAACAAAAACAACAAGAAAAAAAAAATCCAACTGAACAAGTAACGCAGGAGATCAAATACAACAACATAGTTTTAACAACCAAACAATATTTGGAGAGGGAGGGAAGCAAATGCGCCATCTTTGTATATTTCTTTGAAAAGGCTTTTAAGAAAACCGAACATGCATTCGCTTCATGTTATACAGTGTCGTTATTTACAAAGTAGTTTGGAGGTTTACCGTCCAAAGGATTGAGGCTTTTTTTCATGGCTGATGAGCAATAGAAGAACATCGTTGTTGTTATTATTATGAAAATACAAGGCAGAATATACCAATATTGTACTTTTTTTTCTAAGAAAGTCTCCTAAACAAAAGAGCACATTCATAATTTTGTATGTACAGTATATATTTAGTAGGTGAGATCCGCGGGGAGTAATAGCCTACTTGATTTTGATTCCATCCATGAATTGAATGCCGAATGGTTTCTCGCTCATGACAATCATCATCAAAGCACATGTAGACAAATGTGTTGCGGCCAAATCGCTTGTTGACTTTGCTGGCAGGATTACGCAAAACCAACGGCACCAAACTTTTTCGTTGGGGCGGCAGATGCTTCAAACAAAGAAGACGCATTGGAGATTAAATTATCCCTCAGTGCGAGTGGTTGTTTTTCTACGAGTAGGTGGCGATGTATTTTGCATCGCCCTCAAAAATCAGCTGGGATAGGCTCCAGCTCACCCGCAACCTTTGTGAGGAGAGAAAACGGGCAGGTAGGAGGACGTTTAGCCTCTACCAAAGATGAATTTTGCGAGATGTTGTTTTGATGACGCTTTCCTCAAAAATTGTCTCGTGAGGCAACAAAAAACTTGTTACATGTTAATGCAAATACAGTGAATAGCAGTCCACAGAATACACTGTAAAAAAAAAAATATTTTTGGGGCTAAAACAATCATTTCAGTTGGAAAACTATTAAATGATAAATCGTTGTTAGCTAGCACAACAAAGCAACAACTGGCTGAGTTTGTCTTTTTTTTTTAACTTTAGTTCTTTAAACTATTTCTTTGTTGTGAAACGTGGGGAAACAGTTTTCACACCTGCAAAATTTAAAATGTTTTGTTGAATTGTCAAACATTTGTATTGATTTGTTGCCTTGAAATTTCCATTCCCCCCACCCCACTTTTTTTTTTCTTTAACAGCGTAATCAGAATGTCACCCTCCGTTCTTTTACAATGTTTTACATTAATCCGCGATGAACCAAGAAGTCTGCTAACTAACATGGATTTTCACCATTGTTGAAATTTTGTGGCGGAAGATGTTTGCACTCTACTGAATGCAAGTCTGTTTTATTTTTGTAATTCTTTTTCATTCTTTTTTTGTGGAATGGATTAAGAGTGCAGGTTTGTGTCCACTTCATGCAAGGTAAAATGAACTCAAATGGGTCATTTTAGAAAAAGGGCACATCGGACACAAAACAAAACTGATTTAAAAAAAGGAAAGCTACACATTCCCGACACAAAGCCCTCAACGAGCCGAGGTTATCATTTACTGCGTATGAGATTGTGGGTTTGGCACTGTTTGGAAAGTGTAGCTTTTATGCGCATCATACATTGCAATCTAATGTGCTTTATTTTATTTTATTTTATTTTTCAGATGCAATCAGATTACAGCACGCAGCTGGGCTCATTGGAGCAGTCATTGTTGCTATGGTTACTGTCCACATCCCGCTTCCTCAGCTTTCTGCCGCCGTTGGGATGGCTGTGCTGCGACGCAGAGGAAAGTCGCTTGCCGTGCTCTTGGGAGCGCCCCTCATTTTGGGGGTGGCTGTGAGAATGCTCGAAGCCCGAATTGCCTTTGGTGTCATCCAGCACCTGGAAGTTGTCATACTGGTTACTGGTGATGATGTCGCTCTCGGCTACTACCTGCAGGTAGGCGCGCACGCGGTGGTGGCGCGCCCCTTCGCCGTCACTGAAGTCGATGACTCGGCATTCGTAAGTGCCCTCGTCGGATGACTTGACGCGGGAGAGGCGGAGCTTGTGGGAGATGTTACTTCCCACAACCTTCACTACCTGGTAACGGATGACAACAAAAAGCATGGTGGGGTGAGGAAAATCATGCTGCGAGGTATCTAAAATACAACTTCAGAGTGTCTGTAAAGTGAATAGAAATATACTGCATATTGTAAATTTGACATACCACATTGAAGAATGTTAACAACCCAACAAAATTTGAATGATGAAAAAAAATCAGTAAGTACTGTCGATGAAAGGAGTCTTCAAAAGCGTGAAGAATCAACCAGTTCACGCCGCTCTCAAACTCTGTTGGTGTGTACACTGAATGTGGCTCAACTGTCAACCGGCAATCAAAAAACTACAGTGATCACCCGCCACTGAGCGTTTCAGTTTATGCGGCTTTGGTGTTTCGCTTTGGGTTTTTTTTGTTTTTTTTGGGGGGGTGTTTCAAAAATTAATAAAAAATAATATTAACAGCCATAATGTGAAAAGACGTGTTCAGAATGACTCCTAGAGACGATTTAGAGTGTTCCAATAACCTGCCACACATGTTTTTGGAATGTTGAAGGAAACCAGAGTACCCGGAGAAAACCCACGCAGGCACGGGGAGAGCATGCAAACTCCACACAGGAAGGCCGGAGCCGAAATCGAACCCTGCACCAGCCGCCCATGTAATCAGAAATATTTTTCGAATCTTGTAAAGTATGTTTCGCCATTCACGGTCCGTGTCTCCATGGGCGTCGCCATTGTTGGGTGACATCAGGCGGCTATTTTTTTCTCCACGTGCGCATTAGGGAAAGGCGTGCGTGCACGTCTGTGAGCGTGTGCGTAGCTTTAGTTTAATTTCACTGCAGCTAAATGAAACTATCTTCTCATTACAACACGGCTGAAGTTAATATTCCCAGATGATGGCTCGCTCAAGCATCGCCTTCCTGCTAATCTTGAAACGGGAGACGCAACGTTATGACCATTAGCACAATGTAATGAGCGCTGTCTCAAAAACTGCTCGTCACACCTTTTGAATGTATTCAGACATGTTTCTAGTGGTGTAGAATGTGTTGCATCAAACTGAGAGCAGCGTCTTGTATTTAGGACGTGGGATAGGCTCCAGTTCACTCGCTCCCCGAATGAGGACAAGCGTGATGGAAAATGGATGAATCGATTGCACGATTCGTTGATTATTTGAAGTGAAGACCTCAGTCAAGGCTGGTAAAAAAAAAAATAAAAAGTGAAATGAATGCAAAGAGGGCTGTTTGTTTACGAACCAAGCGCATCATCACGAGACAACGTCGTGTGTGACTCATTTAAATGATCCAATTGAACTTCATTGTTCCGAAGAGTCTTATTTATTTATTTCTACCAATGTATTTTAGGTCATCTTTTGCTTGACGCACTGAAAAACAGTTCTTCTTGATTTTATTTCGTCTAAGCGGTTGCGGATAGAGCTGATTTTATTTTGTGCAGCCACAGGAAATAAAATTGATTAAATTCAACACGCCGTGCTTTTTCAGTGCGGGCAGAGTAATTAAATGCTTCTTCCACTCGCTGGCAAGGAGGCACAATTAAAATTGTTGCAGTTCATACAGTAAGTACTGGCTTCTTGCTATCAACTGTGTGTTCAACTCAACAAGCCCAGATTTCACATGAAGTAATTACAATCGGGTCTTATTGAGATCATAATTATTTTGGCATGTGCAGGGAGATTTTTCTACTGAAAAATATGTACATATAGTACGCTATTTTGTGTTGATGAAAAGATAGTCAAAGCTAGACAGCGGTATACTGTATCTACTTGGCTCTGGAAGATATTCCTTAACTAGAAAACTTTATAAGTAAAGACGCGTTTTCCATGTAAATGCCTTAATGCGTTCCAAAGTGATTTTTGCCTGGCGTTTTGTAAAGAACTGATCCAAGGACGTTTGCCTTTTACGGTTGTTAACAATCCTTCGAAAATGTCTCAGGCAAACATCAGCAGTGAGCGATTGCCCGACTGGTGAACACTTTTTCCGGGGGATTCACATTTACGTAAAACTAACGCCTCATGACGCGAGGGGCGATTGATGAGGATGCAGCATAGACACATCTCTATGTATCTACACACAACGACATATAGACGGTACAGTTCCCTCTTAAGGGCCGTTCACACGGGCAGATTTATTTCGGACTTACTGCGCAACTGCTCCTCTCGAGCGTTCATACGTGCAACTTTGTTCCGGCTTAGTGCCCGAAAACAGCTTGTTTCGGATCAAGTTTAAAAATTTGCTCCGGAACAAATGCTCGTTTGCGAAGCAGCACTGATGCAAATGTGCACGTATGAACGCAACTGGGTTAAATTTGCTCCAGAGCAAATGCTCGCTTGCGGGGGAGTGGCCTCGCTACGCGTCAGAGGAGTTCCTCCGGGTACTTGCCAACATGCATCCTGGGTATTTTGCGCTTCAAAACATGGCGGGTCTTTTCTCGCTCTCCTGCGGCGTCTGATTATCGACCACATCGTTGATTTCTCCGGAGAAGAAGCCATTTTGTCACAAAGAAGGAGGGGAAATGGTACTTCCTTTTCCCCGCCTTCTTCTTTCTTTACGCATGCGCATGTTTTACTTCCGCATTCCTGTCGTTTTGTTCCGCAACAGGAACTGCCCGTGTGAAAGCAAGTGGAGCTGTGCCGATGCTGTTCTCGTGCTGTTACGCTCAGCGGCTTTGTACGTGTGAACGCTCCACAAAATCTGTTTCGTTGCAAATTTATATCGCAACAAAATACTCCGGAGCAGCGCCGAAATAAATCTGCCCGTGTGAACAGGGCTTTAGCCATTTGGATGCCAGGAAGATGCTTAGAATAGCCAATGGCAGAGCAGCTATAAGCATGTTGCGTTCAGGAAACTCGGAGCTGCGAGTAGCAGCCCATTCTGTATTTTTACCTTTCGTATCTTTGATATTTCTTTCATAACAAGAGGCAATATTTTCCTGTTGAGGCGTTTCGTAACTTAAAAATTTCGTAGGAAGAGACGTTCGTAAGTCGAGATAGCACTGTACTTCATTGCGACCTTGGAGTTATTTAACATTTACAATGGGAAAACTGTCCAATCAACCAGGAAACAGACCGACTGTGTTGCAACTCTGTCCTGATGTTGTGGTCAGCAAGATGGATGCAGCACAACCTATCTTGACTTTTTATTTATTTATGTAATTATTTATTTATTTATGTATTTATTTGTTTATTTATTTTGGCATGTACATCGCAGACTTCCAAATCAGGATCTCACCCGTACCAAAGTAAACTGAATACTGTTCGGAGTAAACGGGACTAAAGAGTGAACACTCGCATGCACGTGGATCATCTAAAACGGTCGCATGGCTCATTATCCACCAGGCGACATCTTTCACTTGGCGTCTGCGCCTATGGATATGGATATGGGATGCCAAGCTTGTAACGAGTCTCCAAACTGCGCACGCACGCACACGCACACACGCACACACACACACACACAGTCACAGCTCACTGCTCCCTGGGCCTTTATTTATTTTTTGTATGCATTGATTCACATCCATAACAAATGCGAAACTCATTTGCCTATCCTTTGAAAACAGATCACAGAGGAGGATATGGAGGCGTTTGTGGAATAAATGTATGGAAGGGATACGAGCGACTTAAAAATCTTGAAACTCAGATCACAGACACAGATTTCTATTTTTGGGTCGTAATCCTACGAAGTGTATGCGATCTTGTGACTGCTGTGGAAAAAAAGGTCATTAAAGCTAGTGGAGCCTTTTACATTTAATCGAAAAGAAAATCCACATTTGAACCCGATATGACGCTACCGGCTCCTCTCTAAATGCCAAGTTACCGTGGAAACCAGGAGGGACAAGAAGAACATATACTTTGAAAGAGCCAGCGTTGCCCTTAAGTGGCCGTGAACTTAATGCGTTCCAAAGTGATTTTTGCCTGGCGTTTTGTAAAGAACTGATCCAAGGACGTTTGCCTTTTTCGGTTTTTAACAATCCTTCGAAAATGTCTCAGGCAAACAGACACAGACACATCTCTATGTATCTACACACAACGACATATACGGTACAGTTCCCTCTTAGCCATTTGGATGCCAGGAAGATGCTTAGAATAGCCAATGGCAGAGCAGCTATAAGCATGTTGTGTTCAGGAAACTCGGAGCTGCGAGTAGCAGCCCATTCTGTATTTTTACCTTTCGTATCTTTGATATTTCTTTTATAACAAGAGGCAATATTTTCCTGTTGAGGCGTTTCGTAACTTAAAAATTTTGTATGAAGAGACGTTCGTAAGTCGAGATAGCACTGTACTTCATTGCAACCTTGGAGTTATTTAACATTTACAATGGGAAAACTGTCCAATCAACCAGGAAACAGACCGACTGTGTTGCAACTCCGTCCTGATGTTGTGGTCAGCAAGATGGATGCAGCACAACCTATCTTGACGTTTTATTTATTTATTCTATTTATTTATTTATTTATTTTGGCATGTACATCGCAGACTTCCAAATCAGGATCTCACCTGTACTAAAGTAAACTGAATACTGTCCGGAGTAAACGGGACTAAAGAGTGAACACTCGCATGCACGTGGATCATCTAAAACGGTCGCATGGCTCATTATCCACCAGGCGACATCTTTTCACTTGGCGTCTGCGCCTATGGATATGGATATGGGATGCCAAGCTTGTAACGAGTCTCCAAACTGCGCACGCACGCACACGCACACACACACACACACACACACAGTCACAGCTCACTGCTCCCTGGGCCTTTATTTCTTTTTTGTATGCATTGATTCACATCCATAACAAATGCGAAACTCATTTGCCTATCCTTTGAAAACAGATCACAGAGGAGGATATGGAGGCGTTTGTGGAATAAATGTATGGAAGGGATACGAGCTACTTAAAAATCTTGAAACTCAGATCACAGACACAGATTTCTATTTTTGGGTCGTAATCCTACGAAGTGTATGCGATCTTGTGACTGCTGTGGAAAAAAAGGTCATTAAAGCTAGTGGAGCCTTTTACATTTAATCGAAAAGAAAATCCACATTTGAACCCGATATGACGCTACCGGCTCCTCTCTAAATGCCAAGTTACCGTGGAAACCAGGAGGGACAAGAAGAACATATACTTTGAAAGAGCCAGCGTTGCCCTTAAGTGGCCGTGAAGACCATCGAGGATGAGAGGACCTTGTCGATGCGATGATTGCATCAAAAAAAAAAAAAAATGCCATCCCTAGTGTGAAATGGGATAAGCAACACCGGCAAATCAGCCAGAACGAGAAATGTAAATGCAATCAGAATGGGGTTGGCGCCTCATGTAATCATCGAAGATTCTTAACAGCAGGTTTCAGAGCATAGAGGCGATTAACTCACGCTTATCTTTGTAGCATCCTTTGGCATCTCCTCCTCCGGAGATACCTGCGTAAAATAGGAAGAGTCAGGATTACTTCCCAATTTTGATGGGAAAAGAAGTGACAGTTTTTTTCAGAAAAAGAACCATGAAATGAACCGAGGGATTAAAAGGTGGTGGAGGCATCACAGCGCACTGGATTGGCACATACAGTGCAATGCAACCGTGTGCTCTTATGAACTGTTGTCACCCCAGGACCCTCATTTTCCAATTTTAGAAATTAAAAGCAATAAAAGAAAAAGTACTGCTTAAATGTAGCCTTTGAAAACATCATATTTTAAACATAATGAAGAATTCTGGTATGTTCAAATTGCATTTCAGAGAACCGAAGATGAACATGACATTGGCATTTACAAAAAAGAATATGGTTGAATATCATAATTGGACAAAATACGGCCACAAAATTTCACTTGTGTCTTGGCACTGATGTCTTCTTTTTAGGAAAGTCCTTCACTTCACTTTAGAACTCAGTTTGCTAGAGCAAATTTGTACATACGTTTCTATCATTAAAAAAAAAAAAAACACTTCTTATTCATTAGCATCAAACAAACCAAAGGGGGGGGAGCGCTAACTGAGGGTGCCAGTATTTTCTGCCTAACGACACATTCTTAAGTGAACTAAGTAGATGTTAAAAAAATGTCACTCTTAATCTAAAAATAAATTTTCGATTAAGCATGCTCATTTGATTACATTTCCTTGAAATTATTCTATGATGTTTGAAACTACAACGGATGGAAAAATATTGCCTGTTTCAACCCAGTGTTGTAAATAGCTTTCGATATCGGCTTTTGCTGGCGTTCTTCTTCTTTATACAGCGAGACTGAATCAACAGCGCCTCTGCTGTTTGCAGTTGAGTACTGCACTAAATAGGAAAGTCCATGCAGGCATCAGGTCCGCACAACTGAAGTCTGAACGATTTCTTAACGCTTATCAAAAGTGCCATTATTATGATCAAATGTGTAATTTGCAAACGTATGGTCACGTGCGTTTGTTTGCACACACGGTACTTTGACTACGCTGACGAGTGCAGCGTCAACATGACTCTGAAACTCTTAAACGTTTTGTTGTTGTTGTTATCTTAACCCATTCATGCACCAATAATGCTAACCTGTAACCTGATAACATGACAGGCTGTCCACTGCAGCGACTGCTACAACGATGTTACCTCATTGGTTTTCCACGGCTGTCTGTCTGTCCAGTCCACATGGTTCCGGATGTACCACCACTGGATCTCGAGAGAGTAGGAGGGCATGCCGGCCCCCCTGAACGAGCAGGCCATCTCCACATCTTGACCCCTCTGAGCGGTCACATCATGAGGCACCTCCGTGAACATGGCTGGACACACAAGTTAGTTACAGTTACTAGAGCGCCGCTTTGGTGTCATTTGACTTACAATACAATTTACTGTAAATGTGATCCTCATGAGCAGGTCCCCCAAAATCTAAGTTGGAATATCCTCAACACCACAAATTGCGTTTTCTGCTCTAATATGGAGATGCCATGCCCGAGTGAAGCGTCAAAGAACCCATACAAACCCTGGGAGAATAATCAAATGTCACACAAGAGGGCCCGAGCCAAGATTCAAACCCGGAACCTCAGAACGATGAGGCAGATTTGCTCAACAGGACTCCACCATGTTACTTTAGAAAAACACCAGAAAAGAATGGGTATTTTTTTTTCAGCTTGTGAAAAAGGTTGTGTGTGTGTGTGTGTGTGTGTGTGTGTGTGCATACATCTGGCATATTAAAAACCATTTCAAAATTCCTCACATGTTGCTGTACGAAATGATTTCCCTGTTGAATTAAAAAAAAAAAAAACCTTAATCCCAAGCATCACTGTAACACCTGCTCACAACATGCAGACATGTCTGTTAGGGCTTAAAATATTTGTCTCCACAACCGAAGCGTGTTGCTGATGCTGATGCTGGTTCTTTTTGTATTGTTCACTGCACTGCCAATGACTAGAAAAACAAGCTATCAATGTGGGTTTTTTTCGCAATGAACACAATGTTTATGTCTATATTTCAAGAAGGATAAATGCAACCCCATTTTACATGTATAACTGTCGATGGCTGTGCAAGGCCGCACCTGCCATCTCTTCCAAATCAACATCTGATTGACATTACCAAATGGTGTAAAACAACAGTACTACTACAACAGAAATAAAAGTAGATTGTACATTTTTGGGGGGGATTCAACAGAAGGCATTGCAGAGCCGAGCACCTCGATAACACATCCAATCGGATCTCTCAAATGTCAACCCTTTCCTGCTCGCAGCCACGAGCGGGCCCATTCGCATGGTGTCCAGGGATTGGTAAATAAATACTGTTGTGTACGATTATCCCGCATTAGTTTGAAATTTCATCCGTCAGCAGATGTGCTGTAATATGATTCATCAAGCATCTGTATGTCGAAAGACTTTCTCATGCAAACCCTCCAAAACTGGAAACTATTGATGTTATTCGTGGCACAGAAGCAGTCGTTCGGGACGCAGCAAGTGGCGTGCGACTGCATCTGTCACATTAAACGCTGCTGTCTTTGTACAGGAAAGTAGAGGGGTGGAGCATGTGCCAGAGATGCACTATTCATAGAGTCAAAGCGCATGTAAATAAGAAGCCAACCGTGTACGAAGTCGCAAGAGAATCAACAGTCCTAGAATGATACGAAGCCTGAATAGTAAACAACATGCTGTGGATCTAGCTGACAGAGGAACAAAAGAAAGCATAGATCTATTTTTACCGGTCATTATACTTATATCCCAGTATACAAATATCAACAACATCGCATCTTCAGAGATATATTTATTTATTCATTCATTTATCTGGGCATGTATGACACTGTGTCGGCCCAGCATATCCCTTTGCAGTTAATGGCCCGTCCGGGCTATTTAAAATTTAATGAATACGATGAAATCAGTAGGTTCTTGCTTTTGACGACAAATATTGGATTTTATATTCACATATTGTTTTATTGTAATATATTTCACATCTTGTATTTTATACACTGCCCCAAAACATATTACATGCAAAACAACTACAGAGAAGCACTTGCTTAAACTCTTAAAATCCAGTAGAATATGAAATGATCTCGTATTGTAGCATGGGGCTAGTAGCGATTCTAAAAAGGCCACCACAACTGAGCTCACAGGGCCACGACTCAAAACGGCTTAATGGTGGACCCCGCCTATGCCGACACTTAACCAAAGTCCATCCATTTTCTACTGCTTATCCGGGGTTGGATCGCGGGGGCAACGACTTTAGCAGGGAAGCCCAGACTTCCCTCTCCCCAGCCACTTCTTCCAGCTCTTCCCAGGGGATACCGCGGCGTTCCCAGGTGTGTCCTAGGTCATCCCCGCAGCCTCGTGCCAGTGAGACATGCCCGGAACACCTCACCAGGGAGGCGCCCGAAAGGCATCCTAATTAGATGCCCGAGCCACCTCATCTGGCTGCTCTCGACGTGGAGAAGAAGCGGCTTGAGTCTGAGCCCCTCGCGGATCACTGAGCTTCTCACCTTAACCAGGGTGATTATTTATAACATGGCAGTACTTTACAGTTTTTAAATGAAAACCATGGTGGGTTGTAATTGTGAGTTTACTTATACACATTCATTTTTTCGGTTGAATTGCTGCTCTGTATTAAATACATCGAACCGTAGGAGTGTTTATTTTTGTGTTAGGTTGAAAGTGACCAAAAACGGCACTCTTCTTAATTAGCAATTAGCAATATAAACATTTGAATTTATGATTCGGCAAGATATCACCTAAAATGTCCCATTGCCCACTGAGATGAATCAAGTTAACCACTGAATGATCAATGAGCAATTCTCTCTTTAAACTCAAAAATCCACAATAATTACCCTGCGTTACATTAAAGATGTGCTGTGTGTGTTTTAGAACTGCTTCAAGTCAGACATTTTTTTCCTGTACATTGATCAACTGTGCTTGTATTTTGTCATCTGCAATACGCCAGACGTCGCTCTTGTTGAGAATATTCAAAGCTGCGTGGGTCATTGTTGTGCGAGAGATTGTGCCAGTGAAATTGCTCCCGGCACTTAGAATCTATCTTCTCCACAATTAACTGTGAAGCCGGCAATCCAAAATCAATGTGCTGTACATGTGAGGGCAGCCCGAATACTTTGATTTATACCAAAAGCGGGGCAACAATAGCCATCAGCAGTCTATTCAAATTCAACAAAGACAAATCTTATGTTATCTTATCTTATGTTCAGTCAATCATCTACCTAAGTCCTCAAATGGCTTTTGTATTATTTTCATGTACAATATAAACATAACTCTTTCAGGGGCGGCGGTTACTACAATGGACACTTGTGTTGTCAGGTCATGGGGTGCATGAAATTAACGAACAATACACATACGATTAAATTCAAATTACGAAGGTGCATTAAGGCCACCCAAAAAATTTACAAGCCGTAAGTGAAAAGAGAAAGGTGTATATTTCGAATTCAGGAGTTACAGTGTGTCGTCCGTAGTTGATAGAATAAAACAAACATGTTCATTTTACTCAAACCGAGAAACATACAAATCAGAGAAACTGATCATTTTGCCTCTTTTTTCCCCAGTCCAAATCATTTAGGTGCACTAGAATAGTGAGCATCTAATTAGTGAATAGTAATCAGACATGTCACAGTGACCTTGAAAAAGTAATCTAGTGACTTTCCTGATTACCTGATATTAAAAGCAACTATGATACGCAATATGTAATGCAAGTTACTTTGCAGACAACCGAGACTCTACATAAAAAAGACAATCAGTTATGCCAACATTTTAATACATAAATGTTGAAGAATAAAACCCGTGAGCTGTGAGGATAAGCGATGTATAAAAATGATGGGCATTAAGATTTAATTCCGACGAAATTAAGAAGAAAGTGTATGCCCTGGATTATCCCTAGTCAGTCACAGGGCACACATAGACAACCATTCACACTTACCGTATTTTCCGCACTATAAGGCACATCTCGAAGCATTTCATTTTTTCAAAAGCTGACAGTGCGCCTTAAAATCCGATGCAAATTTTATATGGGTCAAAATTCTGATTTCATGGACTTAGTATTTAAATGTTCTGTAATGCGCTTTGTTACAGCTGCAGCGGTTGTGAAAGCGCCATATAAATAAAGCTGTATTGTATTGTATTGTATTCCCTTAGCGTAGCTCCATCTAGTGGATTCATAACATAACGGCAGCCACTATCGTAGCTTCTATTCTATGCGTCTTATAATGTGGTGCGCCCTATATATGAAAGCGGTTTTAAAATAGGCCAGTCATTCAAGGTGCGCCTTATACTCCAAGCGCCTTATAGGGCGGAAAATACAGTGGATTCACATTCGTGGACAATTTTGAGTCTTCTCAGAACCAAATATGAGTGTTTTTTTTTGTATGTGGTAGGAAACCGGATGACCACACAAGCACGGGGCGACCAACCTCTACACAGTAACGTCAGCACAGAGATTCAAATTTCAAACCACAGAATCGCAAAGTTAATTGCTCACTGAAAATTGAAAACTGAAACTGAAAATTGCCAAGAACAGAATCATTTAAGCATTTCAACAACTCGATGACAATAATAGCATCGGTATGAATGCTGGCCTCCTAGCGTTGACACAATTATCCTGCCACAAATCTCCACTATCGCATTGATTCAATGCTATTCCGAGGTAACTGGAGGCGATGTAATGTTGTATCTCTTCCTAAAAAGTCTTCTCTAATGTCCAGACTGCCACCGAAGAGAACTTATAAGGCACCCTCAAGCGTTGTCGTTATCTCCAAGACAAACCGAAGAAGGCACGCAGACTGATCAATGCTCGAAAGCGTCCAAGTCGAGTCATTTAGCAAAGAAGGAAGGAAGGGGTCGGTCGCAGGAATTAACATGGGAGAAGGGGTCATTAAGCTGAGACGATGTGAAGAAAAGAAATGGATTCTGATTCTGGGGAAGTATTGCATTGTTACTCCAAACAGCAAAAAGAAAAGGGAAAATGGCAGCCTGCATATCCCAGACTCAGCGTAGAACTGCAGAACATGCTCCCAAAATGACTCAATTTCTTCATATATTTACCCGTTTTCACGTGCCAGTCATTTAAATGAGTGGCGGTCGTTATTTTGATTGAAAATGAAAAAAAAAACACCAAGCACCCTTACTGTACAGGTACAGTGTATGTGCCCAGGTACTTCAATCCACATTCTCATCAGAAATAATTAGCCGCTAACGAGTCTCTCTCACTGCCTCATAATAAGCTTTGCGGTCGAGTAATGAGGCTTGGCACAGTATGACGGGAAACAGCTGCCACACCTTACTCAGGGAACCTGTAGGAAAACTCCACAAATGTCCAAAGAGAAGCCAGTCTCAGCGAGCGGAATGTGCTCATTTACATTTGTTAATGAGCAAGCAGTGTTGGACCACACAGCTGGAAGTTTGATCTTCAAACTCAATATTTCACGATTTTAATCAACTGTGAAAATAACACAACACCCCTCACGTGTCCTAAGATCAGTCAAGAAGTGTGTGGATACATTTCCCCTTCACGTTTTCTGCATTTTTTAAAAATACATTAGACGTTTGGGATAATCAGGGATCAGCCACATTTTTCCCACCCACCCTGATGTTTGGATTGTTGATGTCAGATGTCTTAACTGGATGCATTTCTCACTGTGAAGCATTAAGAGCACAGTAATTTCTTCCCTTCAATAACTGAAGAGGAATACCCATCTATCCATTATTCAGGCTACTTATCCTCACTGGAGCCTATCCCAGCCATCTTCAGGCAGTAGGCGGGCTACACCCTGATCTGGTTGCCGGCCAATCACATGGCACAAAGAGATGAACAACCATCCACGCTCACACTCACACCTAGGGACAATTTAGAGTGATCCATCAACCTATCATAAATGTTTTGGAATGTGGGAGGAAACTGGAGTACCCAGAGAAAACCCACGCAGGCATGGGGAGATCATGCAAACGCCACGCAGGAAGACCAGGGCCAGGTTTCCAACCCACAACTTCTGCACCGTGAGGCATACGTGGTGACCAGTTGACCACCGTGTCACTTTGGGAAAGCGGAGTACCCGGAGAAAACCCACCCAGGCACGCGGAGAACATGCAAACTCCACACAGGAAGACCAGGGCCAGATTCCAACCCACAATTTCTGCACCGTGAGGCATACGTGCTAACTAGTTGACCACTGTGTTACACAGCACCCCATTCAGCTGCCATTATATCAATGTGGACTAAAACGACTTGACGTTACAAGAGCCCTACTGCACACCTGGAAAAAACAAATGAATTGACTTTTCGGCGCCTTCACAAAGGGGCATTTCTCTCTCCTCATTTAGCCAATATTCACTGCATGTTCTGTAGCATATAGCTTTCACCTCCCTGCCGGCAGAGAGCAACCTAAACACACCGCCAAACAGCCAGTTGATGAATTTGGAGATGTGGTCTACCTCGAGGGCCACGGCAATCGATAAAGCCATCTCCAAGATGAATCTCTACATCAGCACAAGAGCAAACACTGTGCAGACTCAGCCTTCTGCTCAATCAAATATTCTCGAAAATACCAAACTATAATTATGGTCTATTACTGGAGGACAGTATTTCCATCATATCATCATCGAAAGAAAACAAGAATGGATAAAGTGGATAGGTAGCAAATCACGTCATTTCAAGCGAACATAAAATGATTGTGGGATTTAATGTAACCAATGTCGGGCAAGCAACTTAAAAATGTAGCGAGCTAAGTTTCTTAACTTTAACCCTTTCAGAGACACTGGTTACTACAGTGGACAGTTCATCATGTTAGCAGGTTACCGGGTGCATGAAAGGGTTAAATGAAGCTTTACTACACTAAAGCTACTAGAAGAAATAGCGAGAAATGTGACAAGCTAACGTGATCTTAACAGTACCATGCGCAGATAATAATTTTAAGAACAAAAGCTAAAGTGGTAGTTTTCAGCTTCATCTCTTATTCATTTTTTTCCTGCCACCCCATTTCAATATTCCCTACACATTGACACGCCCTTTTATTAAATTGCCGTCAAATCATTTTACTAGCAAGTGCTATGTTAGCTAGCAATTGTGTTGTGTTAAGACTGGGAAATACGAAATATGTATGTGTGTCTTTGAATTTTGCATAAAAGAGCTTTATGCAAAACAAGAGGATTGTACCATTTTTAAATCGGGGGCACGCATTCCATTGTTACTCACATACAAAAACAAAGACCAATGATGGAAAAAAATGTGACGCATCATATTTATCTGTTTGTAGTCATCAGAAGAGAGAGCATATAACCCCTCTGGTTTGCAATGGCCAAAAGAGAACAATACAATTTACATTCTCGGGTGAGTTGAATGTTAATTCACACATCCCTCCGTCCATCCATCCATTTTCTGATCCGCTTATCCTCACGAGGGTCGCGGGCATGCCAGAGCCAATCCCAGCTGTTTTCGGGCAGTAGGCGGGGTACACCGGGAAGTAGTTGCCAACCAATTGCAAGGGCATCATTCAACCAAGAAAAAGCGAAAAATATATATTCCTCGACTCATATTTGTATCCAAGGTGGCCTGGTGGTCCAGTGGTTAGTGCGTCGACCTGACAGTGCAGATGTACCGGGTTCAATTCCAGCGACCCTCGTGGAGATAAGCGGATCGGAAAATGAATGAATGAATATTTGTATCCTGATTGGCTAACAGATTCATTTTTAGATTCACCCCTACAAAAGGTTGAAATTCCCGCTAACTGACGAACAAATCAACAAACGGCCGACAAAATACTGTAACACCTTGATTTTTGGTTCATGTCTTGTTAGAACCTCATCACAATAAAGTGCCGCCTTTATTTTCTAACATCCGTGCAGCCAAGTTGGTGAAATTCGAGGCAGCTTGCAAAGATGACAAAATGGAGCATCTTTCCACCGGCTTTAACGTCCAGGGTCGACCATCCAGTGGGGGAGAAGGAGGACATAAGAAGAGCCCTATCAGCGCTGAGCATCTAATCTGCCTAGCCTCTCTAACGCACGCCGTATGTCCTCTCCCGCACCGACACAGGAGCAGTGATTCGACTTTGACGGTGGCACAGGCTGGAAGCCAACAACTGAAATTTACTACGTAAAGGTGAGCCCTCCCTGCTGGGCCTGACTCACGACAAGAACTAAAGAGACTGAGTCAGGGGAGGAAAAAAACGGATAAATCAGCTCAAGCATGTTTCCTTCTTTATGCATCAATCAGTTCCCTGCTGCCGGCGTGTATATGGATTGTAAACAAATATTAGCATTCTGTGCCATATTTTTTTAGAAAAACAAGAAGGGCTGGATCAGGCTACGGTGTTTTCTTTGACAGCACACTTCCACAAGTAAATGGGTAATACATGTGGGGAGTTGCAATATGTACATTTGAAATGTAACTCCCAAAGATAAGACTTGTTCCAAGTCACTCAGAAATCACCGTTATCGGTTTTTCCTCTCCTCCATCAAGACACTCTACATCTGTGTTTTTGGAGGAAGAATCGGTTAGGATTGCACAAAGGAAAGACGACCTCTCGCAAGAAGATTACCGTTTCATCGTTTTTCTTACACCCGAGTGCGAAAGTACAACGGCAGAGGCATCGTTTTGTTTGCTTTTGTATTTTTGTTGATGGTTTGGTTTTTAACAGGATTACTCGGGAAACAAACTAAATCCGATTTCCATGAATTGCTGTGGAAGTGCAAGACCAAAATGAAGGGAGGGGAGCGGAGGGGGAAGTCAGCAGAGGATTGTCTAATCTCTATTTGGGTACCAGTGAAAATGAGGGTGGCTACCTCTGTAAAAATACTTCAATCTCGATTTAAGACTTAACTCTGGCTTTTGGCTAAAGCACACCTAGAGCCCTATTTTGGTAGTCAGGAGCCCGTGGCCCGGGCGTAAAATCAGGCACATTTCTATTTTCATGTCGGAACAAGTGTAGATTAGCATGTTTGTGAAATTCAGTCGACACGCTATGCCCACTCGGCGTTCCAGTTAACGCGGCTGCTGGGCCCCCGGCGCGTCTCGCAATTTGGTAACATAAAGTAGATGTCCAGTCGTGGGTGCAAGGGAATCTCCAATTGCCCACGTCCAGTGTGTGCAGCTGATCATCCACAAAGGGAGATTTTTTTTTAGTTTACCTGCCAACGTTATGCGCGGACCCCAGCAAGTGTATTCATATTTCCACAATATCACAGCGTGCGCTCCGACAACCCTGAATTGAATGCAAAACTCTTGTGAGCTCACCTTGTGGTAAAAACACAGCGAGGTTCATGTATTAAAAAAAACAACAACAACAACATGGGGTGCTGCTACTTCTAGAATTGAGCGCTGCTAAAACTAGAGAGGGCAGTGGCCTTTACAGGAAAAGACAGCTGAAAATAATCTTTCCCATTTGGCCCAACTCCCCGCTGCTGGCCAACACAAGCCTTCCTTCCCGCCTCCCCAGCCACCTTTTTTTTCCCCCTTTTTCCTCATTCTTTTCCTCCCTGAGGATTACTGCTCTGCAGAAGCGAGGCTCTCGTGGGGCGAGCTGACGACAAGGATAAACGAATGAACTGGCTTACTGCATGCTCTCTATCGTAAAAAAAAAAAAGAAAAAAAAGAAGGAGATACGCACTAGGCGGGAAGTACATATTCCTACACACACACGTACACACTCAAACACTAACAGATGTACAGGACAGACACAGGGGATTTAACCAGCAGCACTACCTGACACTTCCTTTCCTTTGTGCATCTATTAAGGCTGACATTGATGTATGGATGGAGATTACAGGGCAGACTGACACAGAGCTTTGTCCCACAATTAATGTCATCATACATACGTGAGCATAAGGAATCACCTCATATATGGGATGAAACAGAGCATGGGAAGCAGCGTGAAGTTCTTTTGACTAAAAGAATGAAACGTTTCTCTGTGAAATAACAGAAGGAGAAATATTCCATTCGTGTCAAACTGCCGCCATCTCAGTTCCTAAGCGTACAAGCAATGCTTTAAATCACAGTCCCACATTTTTATCTGTAACGTAGGTACTGTACGTCAGTCCCATGTGGTGGGAAAAGTGCCATTAGGATTTATAGCGCATGGCCTACTTTCCAAAACTTCCCCAAAACGTCCAAAAACAACTGTACTTTCCAACGAGCAGCGCCCTTGTCGGCGTCAGCTCCCGCGGATCTTTTCATCTTCTCAGTGGCTGCCAGACTAGTGACACCTCCGCCTAATTCCCACCAGTGAAGAGAAAGTAAAGACAAGAATGAGAACAGGAAGGTAAAAGAGGTGGGGGGGAGAAAGCTGTAAGATTAAAATAAATGTTTAAAAAAAAGGAGCGGGAAGAGTGTCACTTCTAATGGGGACACGGGACATCGCTGAGCTTTTGCACAGGAATAACTTTGAAACGCGTTCATGTGGCATTTAATCAGAGGAGACGTGGGGAGTAAGATTTGCTTCATCTGTCAGCAATTTTAGTCGTGTCAGCGCTGTGTTTGTATTTCTGAAACGAAAATGTGTGGGGGGTTGGGTGGGGGGTCTAATGAGCTCGACACGCTGCACCGCTCAGCCCAACAGAAAGACATCACATCATCGCAGGGCCTCATTAGGGTACAGCAGCGCTTTATCTAGAAATAATGACTCACACTGATTGCTCATATTTATGGGAAATGTGGAACACAATGCACTATGGACTGATTTCCATCAGGTTATTTTGGGTTACGCCATGTTTCGTGCAAACTTAAGAGTTGAGAGCCCCCATATGGTCATCCAATTAAAAAAATTGTGAAAGCCTCTGAACTTGAGAGGCTTTGGTGAAATGCTTCTCCAAGTTGCCTCTTTTTCAAATACGAGGCAACTCCATGCACCGGAATGCCCAGAGAGGCGCAACACGGCCACAAACACGGTAGACTGGTTTTCTGTTACCAGAACCGAGGGCATGGGTGCCTGTCTGTGAAAATAGGGCCCATAAAGTACGTAACGGCTATATGTATCTTTCTTTGTTTCACAAATGTGAATAACTGTTTAGTTGTGGACAATCAAGAATGTTCATTGTGTCATTTTCATCGGGGCATGCGACATTGTGGAGCTTACCGGACGAGCGAACGCAAGATAAACTCTGTTGTGGTCAGATTTTGCCGTTAGCGGGTTATCAGTTAATATGCATGGGAAGGGTGGACACTCACCATGCTCATAGATCGGTTCGTCTGATGACTAGAGTCAGGCTATGGCCAACACCAGCGTGGCGTTTCTAAACCATAACACACACTAAGACAACAAAAGAAGCACCGGCTATGCTGTGAAAGTGATGAGACGGCCATTACACAAGCTAGAGTAGCGATGGGGTTCGATACGGTTTGAGCTGACACTACGAAGACCGATTCCCAAACTTTAAAGATCGATACATGCCATTGATACGTATAAGTCATTTGAGGCACTGTTTTTGCAGCCTCGTACCACCAATCCAGAGACACTCGCATACACGGACCACACAGGCAACAAACGGACTTTCCGAGTAGCAGTGAAGGTTATTACAACAGTTACATGTTGACATGTGGCGCCAAAATAGGAGCCAACATTTCTTTGTGGGGACTCGCCACAGCTAAGTGTGTATGTGGTACTGTAGCTGTAATGATTTATTTTGCGGGGCTATGATGTCAATCTATGATTTTATTTAGCAATCGGTGAATTAAAGACATTCCGGCCGATGAAAAAATGTGCATAAAATGCAAAAAAATCGGCCTTTTGTATTGTGGTGACAATACAAAAGTCAATAGAAAAAGCAAAAAGCAAACAAAAAAACACATGGATACTTTAGATTAACATTAGGTTTAACCGCATGGCAAAACACAATTTCTTTTTATTAGATTTATATTTATTTCTATTACTCCAGTGTGTATTTCCAGGTTTTATTCTTCTCAAAGATGGCAGAGACCCCATTAGTTGGACATCGATGACTTGCGCTGAGCTAAAGAATTAAATCCATCAAGCCTTTAGACGTCTCATTATTGTGTACCGGGAATGCATGCGCACACCAGCGGTTTGACTCGAGTTGTGTTAATTGAACACGCAGCCAGTGGACACATTCGAATAGACAGGCCGTGTCTTTTGTCCACACCCACTGGGTAGGCAATAGCCTCTCCGGTGCAATTAGGCTCGGTCACTGCAGAGACGTTATAATAGAGGCTCCTGGCTTGGGGCAGCACACGCTATATCATTGAGCCTTTGGTGTTTATGAACAATAAAAAAGTGAGATCTCTTAAGGCTTGCTTTGCTGACTTTTTTTACTGCTTGTTTCCACCCCTTATATTAACCTAATGAGCTTGGGGGGATTGAATCCAAATAAAATGCGACTGGTGTCTATGTCGTACATTTGTGGATTTTCATGACACATGCTGCAGAAGGAAAAAAAATTGGGGGGGGGGGGGTAAATGTGACATGATTTTATATAATGCTGAAGTTGGTCTTTGGGGGAGGATGTTGTTAATAAAAGTTACACCTTGCTGATGCGGTGTAACCTTCTCACACTCTCCGGAATGGAGTCATCTAAATGTAAATGTTATACTTTCATATCAGTCACATGAAAGTAGCAGTCGGAATCCAATGCGTGAAAGTGAGCAGGGAGTTGGGTTGCCTCCTTTTTATATGCTCGTATACGTAAATTGACAGAAAAAGGAGATGGTGCTTAACCCTTTCATGCACCCTGGAACCTGAGATCATGTTTACCTGTCCACTGGAGTAACCGCCGTCCCTGAAAGAGTTAAAGAATCCATCCATCCATTTTCTGATCCGCTTTATCCTCACAAGGGTCACGGGGGTGTGCTGGAGTCTTTCCCAGATGTCCCCGGGCAGTAGGCGGGGGGACACCCTGAACCGGTTGCCAGCCAATCGCAAGGCACACAGAGACGAACAATGACAATTTTGAGCGTTCAACCAGCCTGCCATGCATGTTTTGGGAATATGGGAGGAAAGTACCCGCAGAAAACCCACGCAGGCACGGGGAGAACTCCACATAGGAAGGCCGGACCTGGAATTAAACCCTCTGCACTGTGAGGTAGACGCGCTAACCACTTGACCACCAGGCCGCCCAGGGTGAAAGAACAGCTGCTAAATGTTTCGTTATCGGATGAGGTCAACACTGAATGATCTCAAAGCACAAAGTCGGTTGAAATATAACTTCTCCACTAAAGTCTAGATACACCAAATTTCTAGTGAAGCAAGGTAACTTAAGTATTTTGACTTTACTTGACGTCTCTGGCCAACTCCAAACAGAAAGCCAGGAGCTGAGATTGAAACCCGGAACTTCAGAGCTGTGAGGCTCCTCCTGTACGCTGTGCTGTGTCTGGAAAACAATCCAAAACAAATGAGCGTGGCTCTTCACAATAAAACTGGACTCGTTTCAATGGCGGCCTGCTGGAGCCCGGGAGCTCTTTCAGGCAGTTAATGGCTGATCCCGAAACCCATGAACGCATCACGCAACATTGCCCGTCCTCCTCTTCCTCCCTCCTCGCTCAGTGAGACTGCCAACACGCGAATCCTGCCAAGCGGCTTCCCAGGAGAAGTGTGACTCTAAATCTGAATGACCGAGCGAGCTCGTGCGCCTTGATGCAACATTAACAGTAATGTGTCTCATGGAAGATAAGCACCACTCTCCCAGACGAGAATCCCCTAGCAAAGCTTGCGCTCTCTGTACTGCGGTTGGGATTTCAATGAGCGAGCAATCGTGATCTTAAAACACGGTCGGCCAAAATCTTTTTTTTGTTTTGTTTTTACAGTTACTGATGCAATGATAAGAAAGGAACTGCAAGCGTTCCAATAAACTACATTCACTCTATAATACATAAGACACCTCGCATACCGAGGCGAACTCAACTAAATCTTGAGAGTCGTTTTATCATATAGAGAGCTTCAAGTCACAGAGATGATTTTCAGTCTTAGAGGGATGCCTCAAAGCAAGTACCGCTTTGGATCACCAATCTCAAAGCCGCCTGCAATCATTTCTCGCCTAAACTACATCACCGCACGCTCTCTCGCTCCCGCAAACACATGCACGCACACACAATCACACACACACACACACGCACAGACATATATATACGAGTGAAGGACATTTGCAGCATGAGGCCCTCTGAAAGAAGACAGAGGAAGGAGTCCTTGACTGCAGGCTGCGCCTCCAGCTTGTTTGTGCCGTTTTAAAAGGAAGCCTTCTGATTGGAGGGGAAGCGAGGAGAGGATATCGGTTTTTATTACACACAACACAAGGACAGTGAGTGAGGGGGCCGGGCTTTAATGAGGGGGGATGCTGAGAGTGGGGCCTTGCCGAGAGCCCCTGTAATGTTGCCATTTTTGGTCAAGGGTTTGGGTGGATCAATGAGTTTGATAGGCCATTATCGGTTCTTATATTGTTAAAAGTCAAGAGCGGTACCAAAATAACCAGGGATCAGTACATAGGCCCAATACAAAACTGACCAGGTGGTTGATTTAAAAAAAAGAAGAAAAGAAAATATCAGAATCGATGAGGTCCACCCTTTAGCGGTCCGGGAGAAATTAGTGAATGCTATTTTGTACATTCTACCTCTTTGATCTTGTTTGTAACTAACAAGAAAATTAATATATCAATAAAATTAAATTAAAATTAATATATCATGAAATAATATATAGTTAGAAGAACGTGGATCAATATAAAATGTTGAAGTAGCACATTGTCATAGTTTTGGATCACTTGACGAAGGTCCAAAAAATAAGAACTCAAGATTCATAAGAATATTTTGTTCTTTTTTAAATTCTAATAATAATCTAATAATGTTCTTTATTTATTTATTTATTTATTTATTTACATTATGCTCACATTATGACACTTTGATTGTTTTTGTTTTTTTCAGTGTGGTGCCATTTCTAAGCAACCGATTACACTTTGCAGTTGTACCCACTAGATCGGGGTCGGCAACCTGCGGCTCTGGAGCTTTTTCAAAAAGTCTTGAAAAAGGAAAAAGATGGGGGAGGGAATTGTTTTGTTTTAATTAGGTTTCTATAGGAGGACAAACATGATCCAAACATTCTTAACGTTTTCCAATGCTGTTAAAATGTGTGGAATGAATATTGAATTTCAACATTTCTGTCAACGAAGATTTGCGTCATAGCCTGCGACACACGTTTCTATTAGCCGGACGGGATGCCAGGCAGGTGGCTGTTGTTAAAAAAAAAAAAAGGCGTTTTATGTACAATTCACCCAGGGTACTGGCAAATAATGGGAATCCGGAAGGCTGAGAGAAGCATTTTTAAACGATACCCGTTAGCTACAATAGTTAACACGCTGCTGTTTTTTGTTTTTCTGGTCCAATATGGCTTCAAATCAACATTTTGGGTTGCCAACCCCTGCACCAGATGAATAAATGGCGATACAATACACCTTCCATCCACCGCCGTCTCATCTTATTACGGTCGTGGGTGACCCAGGGGCTTATGCCCGCTCACTTCGGAGGAGAGGCGGTACATTCACTTTGTTATCGGATTGTTCAGATTGTCTTTAATGTAGCCCGACTGCGTACCAGGGAGGAGTTAGATGTACGAAAACAGTTTATCTAATTGTGAAGGCAAAAGCCAACGCCGCGTAATGTTTATTCAATGCTACTGGGATGTGTGCCCATATTAATGGATCGAGTGGAGCGTATGCTTGTCGCTTTAACGACTTGGTGATGCTCCAGCACAAACCTGCACTACTTTACGCCCCTGCGGAAAGGAAGAGGTAGGGAGGGGGAAGGGTGATGCCAAGCCTACACAAGGTACGCACACGCACTCACACAACCACAAGTAAATCCGACAAGCTGCTGAATATTTGCCAGCAACGCGTGAGCCACTGTTAAATGTTAAACAGTTGAAAAGAATGCTTGTAATTTCTGAGACGTGCTTTTTTAGGAAGAGGGGGTGGGTGGGGGGGGGATTTCTTTTGTCCACACTGGAAAACAAAAATGATTGAATGAAATTGAATATAATGTATATGATTTCAAATACTGTACCGGAATGTGTCACGCTTTGAATGTTGATTCATTCAAACCTGACCCATTGGGCTTTTTTTTTAACCTCCATATCATGTACGTACTGTATATGCACGATGCATCTATCCAGCCATTCATTTTCTATAACCGTTAACCTGTTCAGGGTTGCGGGAAGCCGTATCCCGGCTGACATCGCACAGACTAAAGCACCGACTGGTCGCCAGTCAATCAATCACAGGGCACATAGACAGACAATTCAACTCACACATTTAAACTGTTATTGAGTGGGAACTGAGCCCACACGGCCTGCGCAGGAGTCAGGCAACGATAGCTCTATTTCATTTACGTTCTGAAATCTTTATAATAAATTCTAATTATTTATGCCAGTCGGTTTGAGTTATAATACTGTGATTGGAAGAGAAAAGACGACTTGAAAAGCACATCACACATGAGCGATATGCTGGAGCGGTTGGTGACCCAGTTTTGCTTAATTATGAAAACACAACTGGTTGAAAATTGACAGTGTGGTAGTTCAACTTAATCGGAGTTATTTATGTTCAATGTCAACTAGGTTCCGTCTAATATAAAGACCGAAACTGTTTGTGTGTATATCTTTAGCCTAATAGTGAGTCATATTTGCATGCTTCCGAAAAGAAAGAAAACAAAAACTGTTTTTAGCGAGCACATTACAATTTTTGGGGAGCGGACGTCAAGACAAAACAAATTTTCAGATGTCATCGTGAAAATAAAATGAGACTTTTGGTGTCCCATATCACTTGGTTTCCCTTGAGAAGTTTTAAATTCCTTACGGCTCATTTAGCCTTCACTCATTAATTAAGACAATTGATTGGTTGCAATAATGAGCTGGCTGGATAAGCACACCCTAATGAGACGCTAATTGAAAAGTATCAGCGGCTGGAACGACCCTGAGGCAGATAAAGGCAGGACATTGTCGCGGTCGCAATACGGCTTCAGACCAAATGTTTTGCTTTCCTTTGATTCCATTGATCTTTCCTTCTTCTTTACTTTAGATTCACTGCGTGGGGAAAACTGTAAGATGAATAATCATCCCGATGGGCTTGGAAAGCACAATATCGTCTGTCAGGACATTCTCTGAATCTAAATTCGAGTCTATCTGTACATGTATCTGTTTCCCTACTTTAATTATTATCATGATCTTCAATTATACCTCAGAACCTCTAAGGTCATGTATCTTTAACCCTTTCAGGGACAGCGGTCACTCCAGTGGACAGCTTATCATGTTATAGGGTGCACGAAAGGGTTGAGGTCATTCTATTTTCACAAAATGTTGACAAAATCCGCCTCTAAAACCAGAGTTTGACTTGCCATTATACGTGATGTAAGTAAGAGTAAATATTAAGTACTGTAAGTAACGGTATCATATCACCTCAGTTTAGCAAGCATCAAAAGATGTTTCCCCGGCTATTGGGGCTTTTTTTCTGCAGCACTTGTGAAATAAGAAGGAGCAGCCTGAACAAGCAGAGGAGGATGTGAGTAGAGAAGGAGGTGGTCGTGACACACGGGTAGAAGAGAGAGTAGATGAATCAGTGGCCTCAACTTTTCTTGCACGCTATCCTATATAAACTTAACCCTTTCATGCACCCTGTAACCTGATAACATGATAAGCTGTCCACTGTAGTAACCGCTGTCCCTGAAAGGGTTAAACATAAGACGGCTCATGTGATCAGTGCATACAGTCTTGCCACGAACGGTAGAAATGTAAAAGGACCTTTTGTAAAAGTGATTATTTGAAAATGCAAACACTTGCAGAGATGTATAAATGAAGTGCAACATATTGATATTTATTTGTTTCCTACCATTTTAAGTCAGTATTGATAATATTGGTGAGAAATCAATCATATGATAAGCGTCTTCACGTTGACGAATGTCAATAATCAACAAAGAACATCCTGAATTAACAATGAAAAAATAATTAGAGGGGCGGCGCGGCGGTCCAGCGGTTAGCGCGTCGACCTCATAGTGCAGAGGTACCGGGTTCGATCACAGCTCCGGCCTTCCTGTGTGGAATTTGCATGTTCTCCCCGGGCTTGCGTGGGTTTTGTCCGGGTACGCCGGTTTACTTCCACATTCCAAAAACATGCATTGCAGACTGATTGTACACTCCAAAATTGTCCCTAGGTGTGAGTGTGAGCGTGGGTGGTTGTTCGTCTCCGTGTGCCGTGCCATTGGCTAGCAACCGGTTCAGGGTGTCTCCCACCTACTGCCCGAAGACAGCTGGGATAGGCTCCAGCACTCCGCAAACCTTATGAGGATAAGCGGATCGGAAAATGAATGAATGAATGAAAAAAATAATTTCAGGTAATTTGAGCCAACTGATTATCAGAAATGTTTGTGGAAATGGTTCTAGCTCTTCACATGAATCCGCACCAAAGTAGCGCCCAGTTTCAAAACGTTAGGTGACTGCTGATCTATCCTTTCCCCTCCTACAATAATTTTCAACTGTCATCTTATCCCTTTCGAGTAGAAATTCAATTACCTGCATTTATGCATCCCAGTTCCCAAGAAATCGGCAACATCGGAACTGAACGACTACAGGCCTGTCGCTCTGACGTCTGTGGTCATGAAGTCCTTTGAACGCCTTGTGCTGAACCACCTAAAGAACGTCACCGGACCCCTGCTGGACCCTCTTCAGTTTGCCTACCGGGCAAACAGGTCTGTGGAGGACGCAGTCAACATAGGTCTGCACTACATCCTCGAGCACCTCGACAGCACAGGGACCTACGCAAGGATCCTGTTTGTGGATTTCAGCTCTGCGTCAACACCATCATACCGAACTCCTCACCCCAAACTCCTCTACCTCGGTGTGTCCCCTACGATCTGCCAGTGGATCCTCAGCTTCCTGACGGGACGGACACAACAAGTGAGACTGGGAGCGACAACATCATCAACACGCACCACTAGCACTGGAGCCCCACAGGGATGTGTCCTCTCTCCACTGCTCTTCTCCCTCTACACAAACGACTGCACCTCAACAAGTCCAGCTGTCAAACTCATAAAGTTCGCAGACGACACCACGGTCATCGGTCTCATCAAAGACGGCGACGAGTCTGCGTACCGACAACAAGTGGAGCAGCTGGAGCTTTGGTGCAGCCGACACAACCTCGGGCTGAACACGCTCAAGACGGTAGAGATGATCGTGGACTTCAGGAAACATCCTTCTCCAGAGTTGCCCTCACACTATCCAACTGCCCTGTGTCAACCGTCGAGACCTTCAAGTTCCTGGGAATCACAGTCTCCCAGGACATGAAGTGGGAAGTCAACACCATCTCCATCCTGAAAAGGGCCCAGCAGAGGATGTACTTCCTGAGGCTGCTGAGGAAGCACGGCCTGCCACAGGAGGTGCTACGTCAGTTCTACACGGCAGTCATCGAATCAATCCTGTGTTCTTCCATCACGGTTTGGTTTGGGGCCGCCACAAAGAAGGACAAAATCCGACTTCAACGGACAATTAGGACGGCGGAAAAATCATTGGCACCGCCCTACCCACTCTTGAGGACTTGCACACCGCAAGAATCAAGACAAGGGCACGGAAAATCCTCCTGGATCCCCCCGCATCCTGCCCACCACCTTTTCCAGTTACTCCCCTCAGGCAGGCGCTACAGATCCATGCGCACGAAATCCAGCAGACACTTGAACAGCTTCTTCCCTCTAGCCATTAACTCCTAAACAGTCACTGACGTAGTCACTCTTCTTGTGCAACAAATATTGTATCTCTCTAAAATGGTTCAATGATTTTCTGCACCAACTGTACAAACTAATAGTATTGTATTCTACCACTGATCACTTTAGCTCTGCTTGAAACTATGGTTCACTTACATTATGAAATGTCCCTCCATACCAATTTGTCATGTTCTTGTTTATGATGATACTAATGCAGCGTGTATACCGGAGACAAATTCCTTGTGTGTTCTACATACTTGGCCAATAAAGATGATTCTGATTCTGATTCTGATTCTGATTCTGATTCTGGTAAAATGAATCCATTTGCCAACTACTTCAATTTGGAATGACAGACGGAGAGCTACAACATGGAGCAATACTGTTTTCAATATACCCAAGAATCTACCCTACACCTACTATTTTTTCTTTTTACTCCACCAACAGGACAAAACTGAAACAAATGCATCCTCACACATCCATTTCCCGCACTGTGCCGAAATAGCTCCGGCAACAAGGACATTATTCACTTTGAAAGCCGAGTTCCTTTATGTTATGGATGCAGCGGCGCCCCTTGAGAAATTACTCACATCACTGCCAATGATGAATACAGTAGATATTTTTAACCTAAACAGAAACACCGTCCTTTAAAAGCACACGGTGTGATTGGGCCCGCTCTCCACTTCAAACAGAAATCTACAATAAAAATGTGGAAAAACTGAGAAAAACAATCGACGTTTGGATCCGAATCAAATTTGTGGGGCCAAGCTGCAAGTGAAAAATCCTTCGGTAAGGTCATCAATATCTGAAATGTACTGTACGCTTACCCCTCTTCAGCTTTAATCGGTCAAAAGGGTAACATTGCCATTTTCTGTCTACTCTTGAACTATAACTTTTATTCTGACCAGAGTGGAGGGAAGCCGTCAAATTCCCATATCCACACAAAAACACATTTTCAAGCCGATTCTGACTAAGATCAATGACAAGCAGTTGGTGGGCATCTGCACTGTGCCGTATTATGCCACCTTGGGATGGATTTTGATTTAATTTGTTTTTGCTAGTCTATAAGAAAAGGGGGATCGTTCGGACAATGTTCGCATCTGAATTATGACTTATTCAATATGCAAAGGAACACTTTATTATGTGTGGTTGCAAAAGATGTGCAAAGGAGGAGCTCAGAACCAGAGGGCAGGATGCTCAGGCAGAGCTCCACCGACAGAGAATACTAACTTCCATCTTGTGTCAGCACTCAGCACAGCCTGAAGAAGAGGAGGGCGGCTGTGGCGGCTTGGACAGAACAAAAACAATGCTGTCCGTCACTGAAGAACAACACTGCCTCAGCAGACATTTCACACATAGAAGATTCTTACATCACTAAAATGCAACAAAATTCATGCATATTCTGACATCTAGACATAACTTCTGGAGAATGAAAATGACCTTCCAATATAGGAAGCAGAATGCCTTACATTACCAAAATAATGATGATAATCAAGAGAGGTGAACAAGAATGAACATTACAAATTTGATCAGCAACAAACGCTACGTGATATTTCATTCGCCCGACACAGGGGCTGAAAGTTTAAGGTTCGAGACACACTCTGGACCTCAAACACAAGAAGAAACACCTGCAGACTAAAAAAATGTACTGACCAAGGATCATACAGGTTGGACCGGTTATTGGAGAGACAGCTGATCGCATCATGAGCACTAATGAGGTGCTTGAGAAGCTGATTCTCTTACATCTGTATTTTACACACGTCAATAAAATTTGATTCATAGAAACCACCTCCTGCATGAATTTGGGTCTTGGTTTTTTTGTGTATTGTTCCTTGAAAAATGATGGTTAGTTATTTCATCACTGTCTAGAATGGATAATATTTTCTATACTACTTATCCTCACTAGAGTTGCAGGTGATCTGCATGCAGCCTAGCCCAGCTGACTTTGTGTAAATAGCTTTGTGGGAAAATATAAATATGAAATAATGCCACGCTCCAAATATAATGTATTTTGTTTCCAGAAAAAAAGTAACCCCGAATCAAATTCTGATTAAATGATATTTTCTAAATAATTTCATTTCTGGGGTAGAGATGAATGATTTGTCAAAGTAAATATATAGACAATTCCAACAGAGGTGGCGTGCATCCTGATGAAATGTTAAAGGCAAAAAATATATAAATTATTAATAATGTTGGATACAATATGACCTACGCCGTTATTTTAGGAGGCAGTACATCATACAAAAAGGTGATCTTCTGTAACATACACTTTACCTCTAATAATAGTTCTTTCTCCAGGTGCAAATGTTAAAACTGCGGCATGAATGTGGAATGTGCAATTAAAATTTCAGTTACCAGAGTCCTTCCGGAATGAGTCGGTTGAGAATACGCGTGTTGTTAAATGGATACTTTTCTGACACGGTCATTCGAAACCGAACCGTTGTGGAGGCGGACTTTTTTTTTTTTTTAACGGTACAGCTGTATTCAATCTTAAAACTTGAGTATTTCTTCTGAATGTTTTGCCGATAAACTCCTTTATTTTACTTTTTTTTTTTTTTTAAATAAAAGTAAAGTTGACCTCTTAGTTGTGTGTTTAACGCGTGGGAGTGAACGGCATCGCCGTAGCAAGCTTGCAAGCACCGTACGACGGTACGGGTGTGTTCGCGCGCCTACCGTGTCCGCTGATGTGGTTCTCCGCGTGTCCGTGTCCCGTGTGCCTGGTGGACACGCACAGTCCCACGTAGTGCAAAGTCCCCAGCAGTACCCTGAAGGTTCCCATCGCGCTTCTTCTTCTCGTGTTTGGTGTCTTGTGTCTCCTGCTCACATGAGGCGGAGGTTCCACCGGTGTTCTTCTCTCCACCTGATGCGTTAAATCCACGGCGAGGGGAAGGAGTGAGGGGAGTGGAGATTGTGCTTGGAAGTGGCGTGCAAGTGGACGTGGGCGAGATGCGTGAAGCCTCCGCAGACGTCTGGCAGCTCAGTCGGGGCAAGAATGACTGACTGACTGGTCGCCGCCTTCCCCCGCTCATGGGTCTATTTGCTGCGGAAGGAGACGTCACCGAGTGCTGGGGCTTTGTGAGGGGGAGCGTCAGCATTCATTAGTAAGGGAGGGAGAATTAATAACTTACCCTGCTGGTGGGAAAGAACGAAATTGAAATACTTCAGTCAATTTGTCAGGTTCGGTGAAGAAAACAATCGTTTCGACCAACTTCAATAAACCACTCAAAAATCGTTACCACTAAATTTATGACAGTATGTCTCAGGTTCTATTTTTTTATTTCGTTCCCTTCAAATGTGTATGTCACTCCAGTCAACGGCGGCTGAGATTTTGTTTGTTAGAGGAGGATTCTCACTCATGTAAACGTGCAACAAAAATGTGCAAATGCTGAAGAAGCACTGACACGTGCGCATCGCCAAATGTGCTTCACGAATTGTGAAAATCCAGAAAAGAGACTAACCAAAAAATGCTCCATGTCAATGCTAGAGCGGGAAAAAAACACCATCAGCATCGCTGTTCCCTGTTGCTGTCCATGGTCCTAAAAAACACATTAGCCTATTCAACTAAGAAGCTACATTACCTTCGATACTTCGTGGTTTCTCTGAAACTCCGCTTTGCTTTGTATACACTTAATCGGTCTTGTATGCACATCGAGCCTGAGGGGGCGTTGTGACGTGTGTACATGCATGTGCACCTCATTAAGCCAAATGACAAATGGGCCACAAGAAGAAAAAGAAAAAAAACAGGTTTAACATTCAATAACAGTATGATATAGTACTGTATGCAAAAAAAAACCGGCATGTTAACAATTTGATGGCGGATTTAAGTGATAGAGGCAACTTAAGGCTAACATATTACAATCTTAAAACAGCTGGGTCAAAAGTAACATAGACTGGGTGAAACAGCTCACCCTGTGCTGAGTCCAAAAGGGACCAAGCATATGCTGTGTAATTAACAGCCAGCACTTTGGGTTGAGGATTTGACCCTGCGGTCTTACACACTGAGCCATTTGGCTTCCACCAACACTTTCACAGAATGTTATTTAACATTTCCCGACAACTTACAACTTACTTTCGTACACCCCAAAAATGGCAACCAGCTTCAAATCAAATTTTTAGCCCAATCTGCTGGGTCAAAATAATTAACTTGGGGGAAAAGTTTCTCAATTCTAAAAAAAAAACAATCACAGCTACTGAGCGAGTGGGTTGGGGGGAAAAAAAACCCTGCATTTGTGTGTGCGTGTGTGTGTGTGTGTGTGTGTGTGTGTGTGTGTGTGTGTCTAACCAAGGTGTTAATCCTCTGTTCACTCTCTGTTGGCATTTTGGTTCGGCGATACCAACTCAGCTTTCCGAAGTCATTTTTGAGGGAATTGCAATTTCTAGTTTAAGATAACAAAACAAAATGAAAACACTTGGACCAAGAGTTTTCAGGATTGGTGGGGTTCAGGTCCTCTTTTGACTCGACAGGACCTTTTGCTGTTTGAGTCGCGCTAAAAATAAACGAAGCCAACAGTGTCTCGGCTTTGCATCGTGTTTGCACTCGGCAATTTGGAAAGACAATTATTTGCCCTTCCCTCAGCTGTGAAATTGCTGTTGAACACGATACAGTCATAATCACTGATAAGAGACGCACAATGTCCTCCTCTGCCAATACAATATGCAAATCAGGTCCTTTTGCTAAACCCGTTTTACTGTCAGTAGGGTTTTTTTTCCTAAGTATGAAAGGATAGCAGATATTGTTGACATTCTGTGACGAAACTCTTCACATTCCTGTATTTCTAAGTCATCTCCTGCATGGAAGCGATGTTTGAATTCACTGACAGCCACCCATCCACATAATTGTTTTTTTCAATCTACTTGTATGATTTCTTCCCATTTTCTTTGGCATTTGCAGTTCTTATGCTTCAATCTATTTTCCGTAGCGCTTGTGCTTATGACAGTCGTGGGTGAGCTGGGGCGGGCTGCATCCCGGATTGGGTGCCAGCCGGTTGCAGGGCACAGAATGTATCGGCAGCCAACCATTTCATCACGATGGACAATTTAGAGCACGGGTATCAAACTGCCGTCCTCGTGGGCCGCTATCCTGCATGTTTCAAATTCAAATGATCAGCTCATCAGCAAGCTCTTCAGGAGCCTGATGATAACTATCCCAATCATCTGAATCTGGTGTGTTGGAGAAGGGAAACATCTAAAAGATGCAGGATGAGGGCTCCGGAGGGCCAAAGTTTGACATCTGTCGTTTGTAATGCAAATATTGGGAGATGATGCAAACTCCAACAGAGCTGAGATTCAAACTCTCTACCTTAGAACTGCGAGGCAGACGTAACACATGGCAACTATCGGAGCCTACCCGGAAGAGAGTGGCCATCTTCGTGTTTGTGAAATCTCATGTGATCAGGTGAGAGCTCTCACTCGGGGACTGGATTCTTAACCGGAGGTGACAATCTTAATGTGTGTGGGGCGCTGTGTTGAGCTTATCTGAGCACCACACACACAATGCCACCAAAATTGTGAAATGCCTGATTTGTGGTCCTTACCTGAGCCCTGAGCAACTGTGATTTCATTTTCTGTCAACAGCAAGTGTCAAAATGGCCGCCTCCTGAGATGACAAAAAACGGGTGGATTTTACTGCTTAACTAATCTTCCGCAAACGCAATATGAATCTGAATGCCGTGCTTAGACTAGTGGGGTTGCATCAAGCATATTAAGGAAAATTTAAAAGAAAAAAAAAAGGTGGGAACATAAAACAGCTTCAGGTACAAATTTGCTGTTCCCATCTGTGCAAGCTTAAGAAGAATAATTGACCAAGTCAGATTCACTGTGGCATTCTTCAAATAAAGCACACACGCCATCAGGATTTTATTACCAAATATTTTATTAGAAAATATTTTCAGCTTCAATCTAAAACAAAGGTTTGTTACATAAAAAGAAAAGAAAAAAACCCCGGAGAAACCAAGAGATTTCCGCGAAGCGGATTTTTCCATACACCTTTTCACAGAGACTTTAACTGTTTTGCTTGACACAGTCTACAATAACAAAATGACACAAAATAATTCGAATGGGAATTCCGTTCCATGCATGTCAAAATAACACAAGTATTGAGTGGTACGGTTAACTCCAAGACTCCCTTTGCCATAAACGGCAATCTGTTGTTAAATTGGCGCAGTCGCTAATGTTATGCAAATTTTGGCGTGGCTGACTATGAAAAACATTTTTAAATTAAAATACACCCATCAATCCAAGAATGTGGAGGGTTTTCACTGCAGCAATGCTTGGAACATACGTAAATGGGGGAAACCATTTCAAAAGCAATATCTTGCAGAAAACCTAGATACATGCCATTTGTCAAGGCCACAAATAGCCCCAAATGCAACAAATTTTGTGTGTGTGTCTCATACCGATGAAGAAAAAATGCCGTGTTAAAAGTTTTCTAAAAGGTCCATGATCCTCTTGCGTTCTGCCTCTTTGAACTCTTCACTCTTGCCATCCCCGATGCTCTCTGCGTACTCTACAAATAAGACACAGTCAGGTGATAGGCCTCCCAGAGGCGGACATCTTGTGGATGATGACAACTGTACATGAATGACATTGACATTCAGCTCTGCGGGAAGCACGGAAGAGACATTCAAACCTCATTCACGGATGATTTGGGAAGCAACCCAAGTTTTGCTTGCGGATCAAGGAAAGAATAAAGCACACGGAAAAAACATTTGAAGGAAAAGGAGTGGTTTGAAAGAAGGACGAAGGCCAAACGCATTCAATTGCGGATACTCGACTCGAGGTGTTAAGGTCGTTCAAACATTTTGCAGCTGGGAATGTAAAACAAGCTTTCTCATCACGGCGGCTAAAAACAGAAAAAGCGCAGAAACAAGTCCTTTTGGCCTCTGAACGGTGATAGTCCAGATGTATTCTATTGTGTGTGTCACTGCCGAGCAAAAAGAAAAGGTTGCAGCAGCTGCAGCCTCAGTGGGGTCTCTGCTATCTTCTGAGGCAGGAATTACACATTACGCCCCAGGAAGAACAAAAGAAAGAAAAAAAAAGAAGGAAACTAGAGTAGAGCGGAAAGAATTAAAAGAACTTTACTGGAAGACTCAGCAGTTTTTGAGACAAAACAGCATGTTGTGATGACAATTAAGGAGGATTTAAGACAGACTTGTAGAATGTTTGAAGGCTTATCAGTCAGTTGAAGGCGTGAATGTGTGAAGTTGACCCAATGACAAAATAGTTAATCCGGTTGATAAAAGTGACACATTCACCAAATACAAAGGTAAAACCAGCGACTATGGCGATATTCTGTCACCATGGCAACATAATACAGACGTGTGCAGCACTTATAATGGTCAGGAATTTGCAATGATGTGGCTATGCTCGAAAACTCAATGACCGTATTTTTTTTAAAGAACTTGGTTTCCTGCAAACTTCTAAAATCAACTGAAGAAATCTGACGAGTAATTCAGATTTGACATCCGTGTTGTTTATTTTGAGCCGAGAAGAGGTGAGCTGAAGTTGAGCGACGCTAACACGCCGCACAAAACAAAGGACACCTTGACACAGGTTGCCAGCTCATTTTTGGAGCTAAGTTTAGGAAACCATCTGGTGGGCTTTTATCAGCAGCGATGGCAACGCAAAGTGGCCTCTGGCCAAATGGAATGGAAGCCTTTCCATTATTCCCTATGAGAAGAAAAAAATCCAAATCATTGATCAACCTGCGTGTCAGATCAATTGTGGTTGACCTTGTCCGTTCGGTAGGGTTTAGTCCAATTTATGTGCTTGGAATCCATTTTATTCATGCCAACCCTCTAACATCAATCCCTGAAGGAATCTTTCACACGATCGCAAATCTTTCTGTATGCTTATTCCGAGAACACAACCTGTGACATGAGCTACAAACCTTGAGCCTTCTCAAATAAAAAACTTCTTCTGACTCCATCTAGTGAACTCAAGCCAAAAGTTTACACACCCAGATCCAGTCAGTGCTTCTACAGTTTTCCATGGTCTAGGTGAGACCACAGAAATGGAACTCAGAGGGCCAAACATGCGGATGTTTAAAATCCATTACCAAAGTAAGGCCATGTGCATTTTACAAGAACACATGGACGTGAATGCAAATACCGTATTTTCCGCACTATAAGAAGCTTTGGAGTATAAGGCACACCTTCAATGAATGACCTATTTTAAAACTGCTTTCATGTATAGGGCGCACTGCATTATAAGGCGCATAGAATAGAAGCTACAATAGTTGCTGCGGTTGCGTTATGCATCCAATAGATGGAGCTAGGCTAAAGGAAATACAATACAACTTGAATTATGTCGAGCCCTGGCTGCGGTTACATTATGCATCCACTAGATGGAGCTATGCTAAAGGCTTTCACAACCACTGCAGGTGTAACACAGCACTTTACAGAACATTTAAAATACCTCATCCAAGAAATCAGAATGTTGATCCTTAAAGAAGGCGCATCGGATCAAAAGGCGCACTGTCGGCTTTTAAGAAAATTGAATGCTTTCAGGGGCGCGTTATAATGCGGAAAATACAGTACTACGTTAGTCCTGAGAATGAAAAATAAATGAAAAAGATTTCAATGTATACCGAACATATTGTTCCTGACAGGTTTGATAATGTAAAAGGAATGAAGTGTGACAACAATCAAGGACACATAAATATGTGCGCTGCACATTCAGAGGAAAAAAAAAAACAACAAAACTTGCTGCACAGATGCAATCAGAAGCAAAAGCAACACATTTCCCCACACAATGACAATTGGCGAGTTGACATGTTGGCACCGGCACGCGTGACGGATGGCTCTATCTACCCTGCTACACGCTCCAGGGCCAGAGGGGGTGTGAGTAGAGCCTCTTCAGCTTTATCACACAATGATATAGGAACGACAGATGACACAGTGGGGAAAAAAAACCCTACGTGGCTGCTGGCGTCAGGCCCGTTTCCGTTTCTCTTTTACACACTGCAGTTCGTTGATTGTTTAACTGAGAAGAGTCGCGGTTGTGGCAGCACGGGAAGAAGACAAGTCTCCTGTCCTCCTCTGAGTTAGTGCTTCTATGCCCTTACATATTTTACAGTGTTTTCGCCCATCAATGGCTAAGAAGACCTCCCGCTATAATTTGTGTGCCGGAGGAGCCAAATCCGGAATGAGTCCAACTTTCATTGTGAGGAAATTCTGTGTTCAGAATGAGCGGCTGCACGAGGTATACCTGGCTGAGCTATTTAAATGAACTACTTTTGATATCCACCACAGACAGACGGACACCAAAGACACAATTTGCTGATGATACTGGCAAGAGTTTGTTGGCACAGTATTTATCAGCAACGCGGTGAAAATAGGAGGAAATGTCAATATTTATCGTGCGCTCCTAAATTTTGACTTGCTCTTAGTACTGTGCTTCTAACTTCATTTCGTCTTTGACAAAAATCTAAAATGAAAACCAGTTGGGTCATTCATGAATAGGTGGAAATGCATTTTTTTTGGTGTTCTGTATTTTTAACCGCGTTAAGAAAAAAAATCATAAACAAACACTTTTATGTTTATCCTAATGTTTGATCGAACAAAGTTATTTGATAGCTGCAGCCCTCGCCTGCAGCCCTGGTGTGTGCTTGTGCTCAGACATCAGGACGGGCGTGCAAATACTTTTTCTTGGCTCTCTACTGTATGCTGTGATTGATTCAAAATCATTTTCCAGTTTATTAAGATTTGTATTTGATTACAAAAAGGAATCAAACCACTTTAATAAGCCTGTAAATATTTTGCCCAGCATCAGTACAAAGTATTCTAGTCAAAGAAAGAATTTAAAAAAAGAAAAAGTTTGACTCAATTTGTCATGCCATTTACTCACCCGACTACGCTAAATTAAATGCAGTGTGGAAAATGTGCAAACCAGGAAAATCTTGGTCAATACAAGGAAAAGAGCTACGAGAAATGTCTTTGAAATTGACGATTTATGACCACTTTCTTTTGGTTGTACTGCAGGTGACTTACTGAGCTCATTTCATGACTCACCTCTCATGATGTGGCGCACAACTTTGACAGAGCCCCCTCTCAAGTTGAGAATTTGATGGACCCTCTGCTGCAGCTGAAGTCAGACAGACAGACCATTAGGTGTAAAACCTCGAAAATACAACTTACCGAATGTGAAGGTCATCACTTGAAAAGGCGGCACTGAAATGTAAATAAGAGGCAAGTCGAGGTACTTGAGCTAAATTCAACCTTAAGGGCGTATGGAAAATGCACTTCAAATTCTCTGGAGCGTCTGTCCACCCACAAACTGTGAGTTCACAGACTCAATCAATCAACCAATCAATCAATCAATCAACCAACTGACCGCGTTGGTATCTGGTGATCTGATAGATCAGGAGTTCACAAAGCTCCTGGGAATGGGGGAACGCATTTTTTTTTTTACAAGGACCCCTTCCTAATTGTAACTACTTTGTGTGCTTCTACTTGCCATAAGACTTTTTTTTACTACAGCGGACAGCTTTTCATGATATCAGGTTACAGTAATTCTTTGAAGAAACATGCTATGTAGAGACCCGGGAACTGTTCGGAATAGTGAATAAAAAAAGGCATATCTTTCTTACCGTATTTTCCGCACTAAAAGGCGCACCTAAAAGCCTTCCATTTTCTTAAAAGCTCACAGCGCGCCTTAAAATCCGATGCGCCTTGTGTAAGGCTATTATGTAATATTTCGACCCCAAAATGGCTTCTTGCTCGAGACATGCTGACAACGCAGAGTTCAAACTTAAGGCAATCGGTTACGCAGTTGAACACGGAAATAGAGCAGCGGCAAGAGAGTTCAACGTTAAAGAGTCAGTGTTATAACTTGCTGTTGGTTAAGTGAACTGTGTCGCTGCCTTATTAAATACGCTTTACTGACATCTGATCGTTCTGTTGGCGTTTCCTTGAGTGTAGCTCCTTCTAATGGATGCATTGTAGATTGTGTCTTACAATGCGCGGTGCGCCCAATGTATGAAAAAAATTACAAAATAGGCCATTCATTGAAGGTGCGCCTCATAATCCAGTGCGCCTTTTAGTGTGGAAAATACGGCAAGAGCTTTCATGTACTCTGACGACTACAAATCCAGTATGTGGCATTAGCTTTACAAAAGTCACTCCAACACAGCGGAAAATTCAAGACAGCAGTATCGGCTTCACAAGTCTGAAAACTGCTCTGTTTGAGAACCTTTATTTGTCAATAAAATTGTTTCAAATGCACGTTTTCTTTTTACGTGGGCAGGAAAGCACAACGTCTCGAAGAAGTTTGTACCTGTGATAGTCCCGAGTTGCTGATCTCCACCATGATGTAGCAGATGGACTGAAGAACAAACAGTCCGGCCTCCAGTCGACGGAGGTAAAATTCATCCTCCATGTTGTCATCAAGGATTTCGCCACGGCGAACCATCTCCTAAACGCGCGCACACACACACACACACACACACACACACACACACACACACACACACACACACACACACACACACACACACACACACACACACGGACGTCTTGATAAACTACAATGGCACTCCTCATACAAACATCAGGTGCAATAATAAGCACACCTCCGTAGAAACCCGCCTGATGCGTGAAATGTAATTATTCAAAAACAAATTCAATTTGTCTTTCAAGTTTTGCCCTGATCGCGGCCCATGCTATTTTCAATCCAAGAAAAGGCACTGCTACGTGCAGATTCTCTTTCCAAATTCAGAATAAAAATCCCCGCACTGCATGAGTGGTTTGTTTATTCCTATTGGCAACCACTGACAAACCAGTAGGCATGAATACACAACGGCACCCATAGGGATCCCCGCAAGGCAAACAAATTACAATGAACGGGCTTTTCTTGTTTCCCTCAACACAACAAAGCGCCTGAAAACAAAAGAGACACACTGAAAAACTGCAGTGTTTTAAATTCTCATCTTTGTTTTGTAATTCTTCCGCAAATCCATTGTCATCACTGACCAGACACGTGAGCCCATTGATTTTCGCTGCTCAACGGCACACGGGCAGTCCACGCTCGCGCACGGGCGCACTTGCATCGTTATCCATTTTAACAATCCTGTCAGTATGCCAATAACATGGTGCTGCCAATACACATACATGCAACATTAATCACCATTAGAGATTAAGGAGCAGACGGTGACGGGGAGAGGGGGGGAATTGGTGCGGAAGCCAACTGCAGCGCCACGCAAACAAATCCATTTTAACTCTCTAAGTCCAAAGTGAGAGTGAAAATGAACTTCAAGTGTTTTCTTTTGTCCTGCGTCACGTAGACCTGATTTCTTGGTTCTTATTCACGCGAAACATAAACGTTAAAGGTGTATGAAAACTAAATCAGCACGCCCTGACCCCGTGTGAGGATAAAGCAGCTCTAATCATGGATGTGTGGATGTATAAAAACAGTTGCTGGCGAGTATGCACTGGGCATAGAAATCCTAATCGTGATTTTTTTTTTTTTAATAGTCCAACAGTGAGCGACTTTTTTTTTCTGTGAAAACAACTTAACAAGGCAAACGCAGTAAATCAGAAAAAGGGCAACTTTTCAAAGCTCGCCTGATAAAAACAAATAGCCTGCAGCGAGGAGCTTAATGGCGTCACACGTGACATTTGCATCCCTCGGATTTAATCAGCCTTGTCCTGAAAGATCGATGACAGCGCAGAACCCAATTATGGCCGTGCAGTTCAGCTCATTAACACAACTCAATCAATTGGCGAAAGCGCAAGAGAAATATTCATTGGGGGCACACGCTGGAAAGAAAAACATTATAGCTACTGTCGACGTCACGTTCTGAAAGTCATCTGATCTGCTTTCCCATGCGCTCTTATCATTCCAGGCTTTTTTGTACCCTGCTCACAAGTCACTATAAAATTTGGACTTGTTATTGCTTTTTCTTTATTTTTTTTCAATGTACTTAATTTCTTTTATATATGGATGGCAACGAAACCTACATGGGTGAAAATGCCCCCTAGTGTGAAAAAATCTTCATGCACTATTCCCACTTTCCTGCCCCCCATACAACGAAAAAAATGTTGCATTATACGAAATCTTTTTCTCTGCTCTTGCCTCGCGACGAGATTCATTACAACGAAGTCTAATCCAACAGTGACTTCTACTGTTTCGTTCGGAAACGGCAACAGCAACCACCACACCGGTTTAAACAGAAATGTGGAGACTTTTTTTGGATCCACTGTATGAACTGTGTATTTGCCGATATTGCTTTCTGTATTTGTGTCTCTACTTTTGCTTGAGACCACTCAACCTGTGCTGTCTCATCGTCTGCGATACCCCGATGCAAACTTAATATGGTGTTGTCAGCATTTTGCAAAACCCCACTTGGACAGTGTGTGTGAGGCAAGCGATGCTCTTGATTAGGCTTTGAGGGGGGACGGGGGGTGGGGAGCGGGGGTTATATAACCTCATTAAAGACCCACATAGAGAGGCTGATGAAAAAATATTGCGGCTGGTTTCACACTATATTCCCAGACCTTCAGACAGGACTCACCAAAGTGGGACATTGAGATTTGTACATTAAAAGTCCATCTTTAAATGGTGACAATGAGTAAAATTGCTTGTACAAATAATGTTCCCCTCGAAAAGACACTCGCCATCTGCAGTTGAGTAAATAAATGCCCCCTCACCACTTGAGGAAAGACAGTACTTCAGATCAAAAGCAATGTAAAATGCTTTTAAAAAATGAAGATACAGGGTAAAGGAAGGTCAGTTAAATGTAAGGCAAAGGAAGTCGTAAAGTAGCTTTAAATTTAAAATTATGTAATACTGACGGAGAGAAGGACAGTTCAGAGATAGCATGGCAGAAAAATAAGTAGCTTATTTCGGGATGGGTGCTGGAAGTGTTGTCTGGAAGTGACTTTTTCTTTGCTATCTTCTGAGAAACCAGTGGAAATCAAGGCTGCAAAGAAATCCATTTTGTTTAGCGCTTAAAAAAAACAGGTTTACCGGGCTAAAGGTGCAACAGAGAGATTAAATGGAGCAGCGGAAGCCTGACGATTCCGCTGTGGGGACGGACGTGCTGTACCTGGGATGAGGTCGTTCCCATCTTGCAAGTCATAGAGATGTCAGCTATTTCTCACCTTTTTTTTTTTTAAACGTTGGAGCTTCACCGGTAGACAGGAGCTCTGTGTGTTAAATGACTCAAAGATAACAATTTTCCAATCACGTCCCCTATTCTGTGGTGGCATGACAAAACGTGCGCAAAAGCAGTCATAATGTGCGGGCTGGCCAGTGCATACATATATGTTGATCAAAAATGGATTCATCAAGTCATGAACAAACAAAACAAACACCGTTAAAGTGATAAAAGCCAAGACGAATGAAATCATGGCCTCCTTGGTAATGATTATTCTCTCACATCAAACATGTACGTGGTGCGAGTATATTTTTAGACTTCTGTCCGTCTGATCTGGTGCATTTCTGAAATATAATAAAGGCCGAATTAAATGTTGTGTCCTTTTTTATGAGTAAATGAATCCAAGCTACGTCTCTCTGGCATAAGATGGGCTGCAAACGTGCGCGAATCATAGAATACAGATGTGTGGCTTCGAAGATGCTGGTACACATGCAGAGAAGGTACCTTATCACACACAAATCATCCTTTTGCCATTTTCTGTGGGGGGGGGACACACAAGAGCATGACAGAGGCACACGGGGAGAGGAAAAAATGCGAACGAGAAGGAAGATAAAATGTCAACCTGTCTGGCCTTTCAAGGCAATCTCAGTCTGACTGACAAATGAATCTTTATGTCATCTGAACATGCTCTCCAACTCTTGAACACATATTCCCTCTCCACCTTCGCTCACTTTCCCCCATCTGATGCATATTTCCTGTTTTTTTTTTTTTTTTTACTCTCTCGTCTGGTCACAGCAGCTCCAGCTTCCTTATTTATTTTCTGTCAAGTTTTGACCACCTTATCTTGCAACACGTCTCCATCCGTCTGTCTATTCCACAGCTCCAGTGACACAATTGGAAACAGCTCAATAGGAGCCTGGGAGAAGTGTGTAGTTTTTCATTCCTTTCCTCCAACGTGTCACGTTGTTATCGGGAAGACCTGTCGGCTTTTTTCCACGAAGCTTTGGATGTGACGCTGGTCAGAACAGCAATCACAAAAGATTCCGCTTTTTTTTTGGGGGGGGGGGGGATCAATCATCCAGCGTTTTACAACAGAGGATTGGGATTCATATCGCAATCTTCGCTGCACAACATGGAAATGTTTCACATAAAATAGCGGTGGCTTCAAGGTTTTTTCCTCCACCCAAAAGGAGCACAATGACCGTTGTAAAAGGTACTGAGAGAGAGAGAGAAAGTGAGAGAGAGAGAGAGAGAAGAGAAGAGAAGAGAAGAGAAGAGAAGAGAAGAGAAGAGAAGAGAAGAGAAGAGAAGAGAAGAGAAGAGAAGAGAAGAGAAGAGAAGAGAAGAGAAGAGAAGAGAAGAGAAGAGAAGAGAAGAGAAGAGAAGAGAAGAGAAGAGAGAGAGAGAGAGAGAGAGACAGAGAGAGAGAGAGAGAGAACACCCTGTCTGGAAGGTGAAAGGAGAAATGCTTACATGTTTCTCCCCTTCGATCCTCTTGTCAGCCTGTTGAACAGCCTCCAGGTACTTAAAATGCAACTCCATCAGTCGATCAACCTGGCGAGAAAACGAAATTGAGGCGGGGAGAAAGAAAGCAAGTGCGGCGGCATACACAAGCCGAAAGAAAGAAATAGGGGTGCATTCGGGAATGGATGCGAGTATAAAGATGAGACAAAATGAAATAAGAAAATATGGTCACACAACAAACAGGAAGTAGGGAATTAAAATTTGAATAGATGGTGTCTGCATTATGTGGCTATAAATAGTCGGCACACCCCAGTTCAAATGCCGGGTTTTTGTGATATTAAAAAAACAGACCTAATATCTACAACTCAATTAAAAAAAAAATCTGAGGTCATATGATTGCACAAGTGTGCACACCCTCATAACTGGGGATATGGCTACGTCCGCAATCAAAATGGGAGCCAGCATCATTTCAAGTGCCTCTGACTAAGGGCAGATAAAGCTGTTCAAGTGGTGTTTCCATATTTTTGCTTTCGAGCTCAGCCCTGGAGGTTTCGTGAAACTGACTAATACTCGAAACCCTTTACTCATCTCAACTCATCTTTATTCGTGTAGTGCTTTCACAACGGCTGCAGCTCTAAGTTCAGCCTTGGTTTCTTCAGCGAATAACAGATTTTTCACACCCGTTGGAGAGATTTCAAGTATGTTTTTTGCAGAAGGGGGTTTGATGTTTTTTTTGTAAGAGTAGTGGGCATAGTGTGGTGTCCTGTTTATAGCTTTAAGTGGGGTTGTAACAAAGGAATGAGTGGAAATGTAGCGTGTCCGTAATGCGCGCCAGCGTCACCACGTGCACTGCGAGGGTGAACGAAGTGCCCAATTGCTCACGCGCGAATCTTAGAGTGAATATTGGACTCGAGCCATAGTTTTTAATGTATTTGCCTTCGAGGCTTGAGTTGGGAATTTAGGGTGAATGAATCCAAAACATGACACAGTCATTACCATTAAGCGGCGGACTGCACAGTATGAAACAAATGGCTTTGAATGAATATTTTTTGCTCGTTTTCCCTTTGAATCACCATCATTTCTTGAATATAAAACACATTTCTATTGATGATAAATAAATGCATCCAAAATCAAGGGAGCGCATTACAGACGCTCCCCAGGTTACGAACGAGTTATGTTCCGGACGATTGTTCATAAGGTGAATTCGTTCGTAAGTTGCTTCAGTGCTATATTTTGTCTGGAATGTATGTTTAAGGCTTATATTGACATCCATATAACGGGGAGAGAGCTTTTCGTCACGTTCTTCAGGGCTCGAGGTTAGCTGCCCGGTAAACTAGCAGCGCTTCAGCGGGGAGAGTAGACGATCGTCGTCGACGCGCGCCGACGCCTCCCGCCCGTTCCACCGCCACACGCCCGCCCCACGCCTCTCCCGCGCGCCGAACGTCACCGCTGCCGTCGCCTCCGCCGTCCTCCTCCGCCCCGTTCGGCACTCGGAAAAAGGCGCGCAATACAAAATCTAACTTTTTTTTTTTTTCGACAGACCCGTGAAAATGTTCGTATGTACCGTTTGTTCATAACTCGGATGTTCGTAACTCGGGGAGTGTCTGTATATACAAACACATGTGAAAGTACAAATATTTGTCACATTGTGCAGATGTTTACTGGTACCCCGGAATGGTGAGAAGACTTTCATTCCAATATATGTGACACATAATGTTATAAGTAGATAGAAAACATTATTCCTGATTGTTGGTGGATTATATGTTATCATGAGTAACATTGATTAGTAGATACCGTGCAATTTATTTTAACGGGCCACATTTGAGTTTGTTTTTTTACCGTGGCACTTTTTATATTGGAGTTCAAATGTATAAATTATTGTCGTCCCGAGCCACTTGCGCTTTGTCACTCAAACACATGAATTTTCCCATTGTGAAAGTAAGACACACAAACGCCTCAGCGAGTGCATCACGCCGAAAAGTACTTTTGATCACAGACGCAGAAGCTAAAGTCTGCACAAAGGAGAAAAGAAATGCAAAAAAAAAGATCAACAACTACCGACCTTCTCACAGTCATTCTCTGTAAACTTGTTTAGGAGTCTGCTTCTCTGTTGGGACTTGAGATTTCTCAGCATGGAGGCGATAATTGAACAGACATGCTCTAAAAAAAAAAAATACAGAAAGGAAGACAAAAGTAAAATGATTGTATCATCTCAACATAGTCCCAATTTATCCTCTCTGAAAAGCAAATCCTTGACGAAACACTTCTATTTTTGCAGCACAATGACTGGGACGGAAATCTATACATCAAAATGTTCATCAAGGTGACCAGAAGTAAATATTGTGTGCAAGTCCATCACAAAGTCTTTGTGAGACAGAATGTCCACGATTTCAATTTATTTTTGTGCATGCAAATACTTTTTGTTTTTCCACTTTCTTCCTTTCAAAATTTTGCTGCTATCGATTGCGAATTTCTCCATTGTGAGACAAATAAAGGTTTTCTTACCTTACAAAAAGGTTGTATAAGCAGCTGACAATGGCATTATCCGTTTTATGATATTGACTAAACAATTGTACACACAGGTGCAGAAGAACACGGCATTGTAAAATCTCTAAAAGTCCAGCGCGCAGGGAGAAAAATGCAATTGGACCTTTTCAACAAGAGGTCAATATTCTCACTCAACCAGGCTTTTCTGTTGCTAAGCAACAAGAGCACAGGAATCAATCCCATTTCTGCTTTTAAAACAAGTTTTGTTTTGGGTTTTTTCGGCAGTTGCCTTCGAGACCTGCGGCTCGCTCGCCCTAGAGATCTAAGGGCGGAAAGTACTGGCAGTCATCAACCACAGTTCACATTGAGAATTTAGTTAAACATGAAGGGAGGAAAAATAGCACAAAATAAGGGAGGGCATTGTGATCATATTGAACAAACAAAACTCGCTGACATTCGCTTATTGGCTGAATGTGTGAATCTGAAAAACAAAGACAAGAAATACGTTATGTTTTTTTCGGTGTTGTTCCAGTGTTACAGACCGTATCAAATCTCAATCTAGTAAAAGGCAATTGTCAAATGGCAAAGGTTGCAACAACAAACCTCTGAGGCATATATATATCCCTTGAAGTTCAGTGCAATACAGGTTTAGCAAAAATTGCTTTACATTAAAAGAGGAGTCGATTTAGCCACAGATTTGTTTGCATTTTTGTTGTAATCTCATGTATGACTTGAAGTTACCAAGTTCAACTCTAATTGAAGTATATGAACTATCTTTCAGATGAATTTATGGTTCGTGTGCCTTTATTTTAGTGTAAGTCTAACATATGACCAAAATATTTATTTACCGCAATGATATTGTCCCATTTTATTTCACCAATCACTCTTTTGTTGTTTTTTTGCATGCGTGTTATATACGACGCAAGTTCTCGGTGGTGATTTTGCTGCCACCGTCACCGCCCATGGACTGGGTCAGTCTGAAGTCATGACAGCACAATGACTAACATTCCCACCACTGTTAATTTCATGTCAGTAAAATATCCTCCTGGGAAAATCATTTGAACCATGTGTAGTTGATCAATTGTCATTTTGAGAAGGGAGAGAGAGAGGGGGGGAAAAAAAAACAACTATTGATTTGTTCTGAGCGGTAATTGGTGTGGCCACCTTCACACACTGAACAGAATGCTATTGATCACAGTCGGCAGAAAGTTTGAAACTAAGCGGTGACCTCTCCGAGATTGGCAGAGGTGGAGAGCATTAAGAGGATACAGGCTAAGGGCAAGGCTGAGTAAAACAGTTTCCCAATCTGTCCTGAGACAAGCGTATCATCAATACCTAATTTGCACACAAGGGACGAAGACGGATAGGCGGGTGACATCAAAGTAACACAATGAGAAGGTGACAAAATACTTCATACATTTTTGTCTAGTCACACCATACTCAGATATCAGCAAAAGAATCCATCAGGATAAATTGATTCACGTGTTTTTGATGAGAAAAAATGTGATCTAACAGGTGGAACTGCACAGCCGGTTTGCCACAACATTCACACGAGAACTATTGACAGAATGTTGGAGTGAAGATGAGCCCGAAATTTTTCACCTTTGGAGGTAGGACTGACGCATGACGCGACCTGTGGGATTGGGTATTATATTCTGAAATGCAGGGGCCAAGAAGCTTAACACAGACACTTCACACTTTAATCTGTCTGTTGTGTTGTCGGTAGAGCAGCAGCTAACGATTATTTTCATAACTGATTAATCTGTCGATTATTTTGGTGATTAATCTATGATCGGGGTAATGAGTAAACATTTTAAACTGGGCATTATTTCAAATGGAAAGTGCAGAAAATGCACAAACATTTGAACGATAGTTCAGGTACTGGGTTGGACTGTAGCATGTTAAAAAATAGGCAAACATGTTGATCCTTGCAAATGATGACAAATGTTTCGTTTTGATTCAACACAATCAGTTTGGTCTCAAGGAGGTCAAGATTAATTTATTAACGAAACAACGTCTACACGATTAATCGCCTCTCAAAAATAATGATCAATTTGATAATCAATTAGTTGTTAATTGCTTAATCGTTGCAAGGAACGGTCACTGTTCCACAAGTACCGGTATGTTAAATACTTTCAGGGACAGCGGTTACTACAGTGGACGACTTATCATGTTATCGGGTTCCAGGGTGCACGAAAGGGTCAAATTATTAATCACCTGTCTTCTATCACTGAGATTTGTTTAATTCCAATCGCTAATCAGCATATTTCCAATGCCGATTTTCGTGATAGAGAACTACTTTAAAAGCTTAAAAAACACTTTTCCAATGCCCACAACTCAGAGAAAGTGTTCGCTGTCAGTTTATTCTTATTCCAACTTTAAACTGTAGGCAAAAATAAAAAATAAAAAAACCTCACGCAGTGTGGTTTTATAGTGCGGCAAAGTTCTGAACAGTAAGTGGTAATACTTCACAAAGGGACACAAACAAGGCCAAGAATAATTGTGGCCTGCTGGAAGAGTAACCAGCCTTTCAGCACCAGGGTGGTATGTCAGCCGTTTTCAAAAGCACAATCGAAATTTGACAGGAGTCAGATTTAACTGTGCTCTTACCAAGGGGTGCAATAAGCATTCTTCAACCAACAGTCAAGAACTCAACTCTCACCTCAACTGTATTTATAGAGCACTTTCAATCAGCCATCGCTGCATAAAAAGTGCTGTACATGGAAACACTGAAATACTGCTACTTTAGGCTGCGTCGTTGAAACAAAGAATAAAATAAATACATTCTACCAATAATAACAACAACAAAGTATCCCATACAAATTCACTCATCATTGCTACTTTTCCATCACTGTCTTTCTCTCAAAAATGCGAGCGATGTTCCCGAGTGATACACGAGTATCATGACCCCACCCACTGAAAGCTCAGATAAAAATGAAGACAGGAACAAAAGATGTATTAAGCCTTTAAAAACTGTGTACAATACGTTAAACCTTTCATTTACAACAAATGTGAGGGGGTGTATTTCATTAGCGCATGAGATTACTGACATGAAATATGATCAGTTCCCATCGGAAAAAGGCACAAGCGTAATTAAATGTGTCTTTACTCAGGGATTGTCGGCAAATCCTTCTTTGTGTTAAATATATGACTATAATAGGATTAGACAGCATTGCAGTTTTGACATCACAGATAGTAATCAGACTTGCGTCATTCCAAAATGTTATCTACATCAAAGCAACAGGGACAAGAATGATAACGGGGGACTGTCGACTTGATCGTAAGGTTTCTGCTGAGATATGCGACAAAAGATGCAAGATGGAGTCCAGATGATGCCTTAATCTGATCTGCTTTTGGTGCCACGGTTTAATAAAATAATACTGGCTAATACCAAATATAAGATAGTAGGTGAAGAAAACAAAAATCTCTGAATAGTTTCTTTGTCAAGTGTTGAGGGGAGGGGTTCTATTTTTGAAAATTTGACCTATTCCAAATCCAACAGCTTCCTCCACAATGACACTAGAGTTCCTGAGAATAAATTCGTTTTTTTTTTTTTTAATGTAATGTGAAGGTTGTCGCCAATTTAAAATGGAGGTTGCTGCATTCATTAGAAGAAAGGGTGAGGATGGAGTCATTTGTTGCTTTCAAAAGGTGTGAGGGAGGAACACATTCAAGAAACTTTTTTTAGTGGCCAAGCTTTGACACCTGAACCCTTCTTGTTGATTCCTGTCTGCACACATACACCATTAGCCATCAAAGTATAATCCGCTGCAACAATTTTCTAACCTCTTCTCATTTCATAAATAATGAAAGAATATGCACACAGATGATATGAAACCAGAAAAAAAAGTAAGCGCCCGGAAACGAATATTCATCAAGGCGGCTGCAATTTATCGTTCCAAACTTTCCTCTTTTTTCACCATCCCAAAACATTTACGTCGTCTATTAATTCTGCCAGTCTTTGCGCTGATGTCTGTTCTTTTGCACTGTTGTCAATTTCAGAAAGGATTTCACGGGGATCAATCTTGTACCAAGGTTTGTGACGGAGAGAAGCAATGAATGTGAAATGGAAATAAATGTAATAAAGGAGAGGGAAGACAGCTTAATTACTTTTGAACGAAGTGGCAAAATAATTCATCTCTACAGTGTTGTTACTATAGATAAACTTTCAAAAAGCCAAAAGGGGAAGAGCCCGCAGGCGTTATTTTCCAACACACAACTTATTACATAAACTCTTACGATTGATTAAAACAAATGTATCATTATAATGGTCAGGTGATCTGTTCCAAGGACACCCTGGACCGGTTTCCGGTCAATCATAATGCATACAGCATGTGTGGGAATCGAAATGACATGAGCTGCATCAAAGTCAGCCATGTGCATTAATTGCTGCTCACGGAAAATATTAGTGTTTGACATCAAAAGATCTACAGTCTATTACACATCTCTGTTTTTACTCCTGCGTATTTCCATCCTGATTTGAAGGATAATTTATGAGACAACCCCATTTGTCTTGATCCAAAAGTCCCCGAAATGCAAAGACAAATTTAATAAACTTAATGAAACAAAGATTAGGAAAGTTTCGAAAAAGATCGGATCTTCTCGTGATTACCAAATATGCAGGCTCATATGTAGAGGAAATGCCATTATTCAGCATTTTCTGGGATGGCTCACTAATCTTCGCTGAGAAACAAATCAATTAACAAGTCTATAGAGAAACATTTTGTCATCCAATTTAAAGAAAGACGCAAAACTAAACACAGAGCTAAAGCAACCAAGAGCTCAGTGGGAATAAGAAGTGGAAGGTTTTAGACTGGAGAAGTCAATCTCCAGACTTAGAGTGTGCATTTTACCTGCTGAGGAGTATTAAAAAAATGTTTGGTGATGGTGTTTAACATGTCCAATTAAATCATCTTGTACCAAAAAAAAATATTCATATAGTGTATTATACATTATACATGCAGCACCAGTGATTTGCCCAGGGTGAAAACTCATTATTGCATGCAGTGTAGTGTCATTTACAACGGACATTTTCAGGACAACGTGGGATTTACAACAAATAGCTTTTGATATTTTAATCTCGGACATGGAACAGTCACCGAACTAGTTAGTTGATCGTCAATAAGGCTGCTCTTTCCAAATTGGACCATAGCTGGAATTGGTGAGGTGAAAAATCCCAGGGTGTGCAATGGAGAGGGGAGGTGAAGATCTATTTGCCACAATTTGAAAGCCTTTGGACTGTTGGCTCTCATCATACTCATTTGGTCAAGAAACAAAACCTACTAACCATTATTTTGTTGTAACTCGTGACTGACCTTCATGATCTTTCTCAGAAACACCGGAGCTCCTCATCCTCTTGGGAGTTTTCATGAAAAGTGGAAAGATGGTTCGCAAACCGAGGATGTCCACAAACTTATGGCAGTTGTCTCCTCCCTCCGGTCCTATCATCCCATGATCCAGAACCTTGAGGGAGCTAGTTCGGGACATTTTCTTCTCCCTACACAGAGCACGATTGTCATCAAATGTAGCAGCAGGTTGCTAACTTATAATTAAAAATGAGCATTTTTCTGTTGTTGTTTTTTTTTTGGGGGGGGGTATACATATGTGTTGAATGGAAAAGTAATTCTCAAAATGAATCAAAACACACACATGTAATTCTTATGATCATAATTGCAGCAGGAAGGTTTGTGCGTTAACTGTTTCTCTTTTCAGTGCACGCCTCCTCATAAGAACTGTAGCCGTTTGTCTTCCTGCGTTGCAACAAATGACAGATGGCAGTATTTATCTTGGGAGTAGGGGGACATATTTCAGGCAGTTGAGTATGGTTCTCCAGACAGAAACATTAGGTATGATGGACGGTTGGAGAGGCCAGAGGTGCGGCAATATAAAGCGCATTTTCCCATGGGGAAGGAGCCTATTCACTCGCTTGACACTTGGCTTAAAACCTTCAGGTATCAACAACAATATCGTTTTGACCCCACAAAGTGACTGGGAGTATCCAACACACAAATATAAGCAGTTGGGTTGAAAGGTCAAATTAACCATCCCAGTCAAAACCCAACCACATAGCAACCTCTTTTATTATTATCCATCTAAACGGCAGGGATTAAAGTATCACTGACCCTGATTTCAATATACATGGTGCCCAGAACGGATGAAACTGGGTGGCAAGTGGTAGGGAGTTATCACTTCACAAGTATCACACGTGGGCTTTTGAAATCTTCCAAAAAGGCGTAAAAGATGTCACCATCACTAGTTTAGCTGAGATGAAAATTAGCATTGGCATTTTTGCAAAGGTTTTGATCTCCACAACAATGCAGACAGTCAGTCCTTTCTGTCATTTTCCTTCTCTGTTATCCTTTTAGACCAGCGGTGTCAAACTCATTTTTGTCGCGGGCCACTTTGGGGTTACATCTTCCCTCAGCGGGCCGTTACGACAGTGAAATTAAATGTTGATATATTATTACTTGTACACAACAAATTGATGGATTACCAGTTTTGAAACCAGTCAAATCAACTATAATAGTTTGTTCAATTATTGTTTGAGGGAGTGTTAACAGGCTAACATAATTACTGCAAAATCTCAACGTTATTTATTACACATGACAATTTGACATTACGGTACAGATTTTAGCAAGGATCATGGAAGTTGACACACATGATTTGCTTTCGCGGGCCAAATAAAATGATGGGGCGGGCCAGGTCTGGCCCCCGGGCCTTGAGTTTGACACGAGTTGCAAACAGTTCTTGTGAAAAGTTTTGCATTTCAATAATGAGATCCCGATCCAGTCTTCAGCTGTGGGTTCTCGCTTGTATACTTCGTAGACTAAAGGCAGTGTGCAGACCTACTGTTTGTACAAATTTTGACATTTTCTTTCCAAGTGTCATGCATTTACAAAAGCTCAAGGTTCATTTGAGGCTGGCCATCAACAAAGTGGCGGCGGATGCAACTTTTCATGAGAAATTCGGATTGGTTTACATGCAGGACTTAGTCAATCACTCTCACCGAAGCATGAGATTCATGAGCTGAAGACCCTCCCCTTTGAGGAAACGGTCCCGATTGGCTGGCAGCATTAGGCAGGAACACAGTGCATCAAAGAGATTCTCCATCATCTCATGCTCCTCAGGTGTGGATGGGTTATGACGTTTAAACACCTAAAAGAAGATTGACAAGAAACACTTCATTGGTATTGGAATTTGTACAAGGTTGGGCCAATGTAAAAACATCACTTGCAGATACAGCCGACTAAGTACGGTGCTGTGGAAACGCGACATTAGAAATGTGTGCGACTGATAGGATACTGTCACATTCTTGTGAATAGGTTAAATTAATATCTGGGGGCAATACCGTCAAAGGAAAGATTGATACGTTCGTTTGCAAAAAATAATAAGGGTAATGGGGAAGTTTTCAGGTTATGAATGCACGGGGAAAAGCAATCATCTTGAAAAGAGTTTTACGGATAGTTGCTGCAGTAACACATCAATGCCATCCAGTTCTCCCAGGAGCTCTCTCGTTTCTGCGGAAGAGAGAATGAAAAACCGAGTGAGAGAAGGAAAGGAAAATGTTCTACAGTTTTTTTTAAATGACGGCTCTTAATTGCTACAGACAAGTCTTTCGGCTTCTTCCACCTTAAATTAATAAGTGGAAGAACCAAAGGAGGATTAGGATGGTCATGCTGAAATGTGACATGACTGAATAGTCTTGCACTATTAATGAGAAACTTTCATGGGCCTGACACCTCACACATGGCAGGTTAGAGGAGGTAATAAAATGGAGAACACAGCAGACAATGAGAAAGAGAAAATTAATGAAGATCTTCAAGGAGCTTGGGAGATTAAAAGAAGAATAGTGAAGCAAATAGAATCAAGAGGCGATGGGACACAAAGATAAAAAGTGAAAACTTGAGGGAGGAATTTTGAAAAGGGCGACAGTAGCAAGACTTTGTCAGGAGAGGTCATTAAAAAGAGATATGGAGCTGTGGAAGACCATTTGTAAAGACACGTATGAGTCACTCTGACACACTTACTGTCATTGTTTTGCAACACGATGGCCAGAATTTCACTGCAGTAAAGCTTGTTAGCGTCAAAAGGCATCTTTGCCTAACAGGAAACGGTGAGAAAACTTCAATTAGCTCACACCGTTATTCATTATATTGTGTATTATTTAATCATCAAATAATACAAATAAACAAATGTCATCCGTTAAGCAAAATTAATCAATAACAACAAAATGATGTTGTAATACATTTTTAATGCAAAATCATTTTGCACGATCTGATGGAATAATCAGTGAAATAATTAATTCTCAAAATATTCAACAGCGAGAGTCCTACTTCTTACCTTAATTCTCTTGAGCAGCCATTGCATGAGTCCCTGCTGAGCTGCTTCTGTGCACAGGCCTGGTCTAAATTCGGCCATATTTTCGATAATGGCTGAGGGACAAAAACACCATGGGGAAACATCAAAATCCATCTTTCAAAGCTGCTGTTGTCACAAGTCCCCGAATCATTCAACAACAGGTAATGTGAAATAACTGCAAGGGCTGGATACATTTTGGTTCAAATCCTGATTCTCTAAAGCAGGGGTCGGCAACCTATGGCTCGCGAGCCAGGTGTGGCTCTTTTGATGATTGCATCTGGCTCGCAGATAAAACAAAATATTCTCGCTTGTTTAATCCATCCATTGATTTTTCACTGCTCATGTCCTGTTCAGGCTTCAGTTGGCGGCAGGAGTCATTTTAAATTGATGATACTGGCCTACGTTGGCCGTTGCTGGGTAACAGGTAAACGCCCCCATTTGAATCAGCCTGCTCGGTCATTAGCTCAAAGCGAATCCTTCCATGAATAAGATGGCGAAAAGAAAAAAAGTTGACCAGTATGGTACACTTCGGGACAAATGGACCGAAGGATTCGCCTTTGTGGAGAGAACAGGTTCTGCCGTGTGTCTGATTTGCAATGACAAAATACCATCGCTGAAACGGTCGAATGTAAAGTGACACTTTGACACGCGCCATGCTACGTTCGCATCAAAATACCCTGCAGGAGACACCAGACAGGAAGTGTACAAGCAGAGTGCAAGCTAGCCAGCATAAACGCCGCGTATGGACCCGGCAAGCTGACTATAATTCCGCTAGCTTTGCTAGATCGTGAGCAATTGTGAGGCACGGAAAACCATTCACGTTGATGGTCAAGTCAAGTCAAGTCAAGTCAACTGTATTTATAGAGCACTTTCAAACAGCCATCGCCGCATACAAAGTGCTGTACATGGAGCAATTTAACATATACAATAAACAGTAAAACAAATCGGTAATAAAGACAGTAGAAAGCACCAAACAGTAAAACCAAGAACAAATTTAAGTCATGCTGAGTCGAAAGCCAGGGAATACAAGTGAGTTTTGAGGAGGGTTTTGAAGATGGGCAGTGAGGAAGCTTGACGAATGTTCGGTGGGAGGTCATTCCAGAGAGAGGGACCAGCAACAGAAAAGGCTCGATCCCCTCTCAGCCTCAGTTTAGTTCTTGGTACTTCTAATAATGTCTGGTCGGCAGACCTGAGGCGCGGGCAGGTATAACAAAATTATTATTTTTAATACATTCAGGGGCTTATTATACTGACATTTTATTGAATTCACTTTCAAAATACCGTTTTATCTATATATATATATATATATATATATATATATATATATATATATATATATATATATATATAGCTCTGATAGGTTGATTATAGTTAGTTATCAAACATTCGCTTAACCTGACAAGCTCTCACTGAAATAAATTTCCAAATATTTTGCTTTCATGGCTCTTTTAGTAAAAAAAGGTTCCTGCTCTAAAGCATAGCCGAGCATCAGCCGACTTCTTGCTTACTGCTACCTCGCAAAAATGTCACAGATGAGCTGCACGCAGTGTGATATGCAGCTATTTTTACAGGCTGTCTTGCGGCATCACACTCACAAGGTGAAGGAAGACAAGCTGTGTCAAAGAAACATCCATTCTATATAGTACATATCTAAAATGTGTCGCAGACTGCCAAAAATGATCGTCTCTCCTCTGTAGCAGTCAGTGGCAACAAGCCGTTTGTCTTGCAGGTTTAGGCTGATGTACGTACTAATGTACATGCCTTAAATTCAATGGTGGCCTTGAACGGAAGACCACAGACACAGATTTTCAGGGTTATTCATGAAGGGATACAACAGTTTGTGCTCATATGGAAAGCTTTGTCTGGTTTTTGGTCCCGGTTCACTCTTAGACTATGATTAGAAAGAAGCTGCTGCCACCTGATATCTTCATCAGAGCGTACTGCTGCAGAAAGGGACAGACAGAGAGTGATAATGTGGAATTGCGATGAGGGAAGGGAATACAAATGAATTAAACTAGGAGAGGAAGGGAGGCGAATTGAGGTAGAGGTAGAGCAGAAGGGAAGATGAAGGGTGGAAAGCTATGGGAATGCGGAGAACAAGTGGACCGTAAATATGGTGAATGAAGAAATACGAGCAAAATAAACAAACAATAGAGAAAATTAGGGATACTTGAAAAGAGAGGAGACAAAGGGAAAATACGAACAAGGAAACAACCGAGGAGAAGGGGCTGCTGGTGACTGAGCCAGGGAAAGCAAGTCGAGGCAGAGGCCTTTATCGGGGATTCAAAGGGAGTCGACAAACAGCCTCCTGGAGGACAGCAGGCTCACAGCAGACAACAGACAAAAGGCTTATTGAAGCTGGGAAAGCTCCCTCCACAACACACGCGTGCAAACAGAGGCACACACTTGCATAGACTATACACAAGCGCCGCTCCCCTGACACGCATCTGGGGCCAAACACACACACTGCACGCACGCACACACGCACACGCACACGCACGCCTCAACGGCTCTCCCATGACTCGGCCTCAATCTGGCGGCAAAGAAAGGCATCACGGCAGTGGAGTCTACCAAAGCAAAAAGAGCTGAGAGGCAGAAAAGTTTTGAGTCGTGTCAGGCTAAATGCAGACAAGGACTGTAGGTGATGGCCCACACCCCCTCACCTTTCGATCACGTAGTCTCGTGGGTGTCGTCTATAACTCATACAGTTAAATATATTTTTGCATTGCGGGGTGGAGTCATACATACGTGTGTGCATATGGAGATATGTAAAATTATTGGGTAGGACAAACACAGTGGAAGCTCTAACGTTGCATGCTACCCAATTCAGAATTCATCCAGACCACAGTTACAGAGGCCAAAAGAGAACATTTGTCAAACCTTATTCAGACTAGCCATCAAAATCCATATATACAATTTTAAACTATTGATTCTGTGTTACATCCCCTAAACCTATTTACACCAACTCTTTGGCTAAGGTAAACCCTTTCCTTTCTCAAAATCATTTACTAATCCATGCCCTTTGTTACATCTCGGCTGTATTACTATAATGCACTTTATTTTGTTGCTAGCCTGTTTTCCTTCATGGGCCTCCACTTGGCTGAAAATCCTGCTGCTCACCTGCTAACTGGTGCTCAAAAGAGGGAGCTCATAACGTCAATTGAGGCCTCCCGCACAATTTAAAGTGTATCTTATTTGCTGCCATGGAGGCGATGATTAATGGTGTGTGCTGTGTTGGCACCAGACACAAAGCGAACTTGCGGCTCTGCAACATGATTAGCCACGTCAGCTAGCCAGCCGTAGCTCACATGGAGCTTGGGCAGCACAAAATTGCAACCACCGAGCCTTCCCCAAAAACAAAAAATGGAAAGCAAGGAGGTTGGGCAAATGTGGACAAATATTTTTGTTTTGTTTTTGAGAACGAAGTCATGTTAATTTCATCACATTAATTTATGAAATGTGCACTGACCAGTGTCATGGTGGCCCGACACAGCGCCATACTGTTGCTTATGTTGGAAGCTGGATTAAAGCCAAACTGAATTGGAATTCATTCCTGAACAAAATACGGACAATACTGAACATTTGGCAGCTGTGTAGTTGTAGCATGTGAGGAGAATGCCTTCCATTTTTGAAAAGTAATGACTAAAAGGCACAGTTTCTTTGAAGGAAAACTTTTAAGTCCTTACCCAGTGTGTTGTAGACACCATCGGCTTCCTCTTTAACCTGCTCATCCAGTCGTTCCATATTCTGCACCAATAACGCGACCACCTGGCCCTCCAGCTACGCAGAAAGTTTGGTGTTGGTCAAAATTTCAATATTTCAGTCTGACACTAACATTTGTTAACATTTTCACTTCCCTCAGATGTTGAGCGTTGTTGAAAACAGCTTTCGTGTGAATGGATTGTATTGTAATTAAAAAAAAAAAAAGATGAGATGAGATGAATGAGATGAGATACAGTACAGTATTTAGAACATGAATGTGATGTTAAACAATCAAACAACATGTGACTTCAATGAAAAATTGCAGCGATGTATCGAATTAGCCAAATCAAAAAGTTTGCTCCACATTTGCATGTGCAAATTAGGCAGACGATAATTAAGGTCAGAACTTGTGGAAATGTGCAAGTGTCATCAGTCAAGAATGGAGACTGATTATCAAACAGAGCTCAAAGGGTGCCGTCTGGCTGGATAAAAGTACTATTACACACAAAGGAGACAGACCGTCCACGCTGATTTATGAGCCACCAGGGACGGTCAGGGATCTTTTTGATTCATCTTATCAAGGGTGCCACCTGGCCTTCTAGCAACAAGGACAGAGGACTTGGAGGCATTACAGCAAGTGAAGAGACAAATGGGTCCTAACCAAACCTTGCCGCCCCGAAACAGTCTCGCCTGAAGGATGTTGTAAAAGAGGACCTGGGTTTATATCGCTCCATTGCCCGGTAAATGGACTGCATTTTTATGTCATAGTTATTCCCTTTGGAGTGTTGAAAAGCAACCCCCGCATTATTGTCTTAAACAATATCACATCAAGCCAAGAAGCCAATTCATAACAACAAACAACAGTTTGGGAGGCCTGTCATCGGTGCTATTTTTGGATGATGTAGATTTGTCAGCCTCATCAGATCAGGGAAACTGACAGAGAACAGAAGACCCGTTAGCAGTATCTCCAACGCTGTGGTCATGATTCTCAGTCAGAAAATACAATACAATACATGCTGATTTATATAGCGCTTTCACAAGGGGAGATTGTGAAGCTCTACATCCCGCAGATGAGTTTAACTACCGTATCTCTGGGTTTTATTTACAAATAGGTCAAGGACATACGTAATTTCCTGTATTTTCCACACTAAAAGGCGCACTGGATTATGAGGCACACCTTCAATGAATGGCCTATTTTGTAATTTTTTTCATGCAATGGGCGCACCACATTATAAGACACAATATACAATGCATCCACTAGAAGGAGCTACACTCAAGGCAACTCCAACAGAACGATCAGATGTCAGTAAAACTTTTTTAATAAAGCAGCGACACAGTTCACTTAACCAAACGCAAGTTATAACATTGACTCGTTAACGTTGCACTCTCTTGCCGCTGCTCTATTTCCGTGTTCAACTGCGTAACCAATCGCCTTGAGTTTGAACTCTGCGTTGTCAGCATGTCTCGAGCAAGGAGCCAGTTTGGGGTTGAAATATTACCATAATGACCATATACAAGGCGCATCGGATTTTAAGGCGCGCTGTGAGCTTCAAGAAAATGGAAGGCTTTTAGGTGCGCCTTTTCAGTGCGGAAAATATGGTACGCAAAAGAGATACAGACACTCCCCGAGTTACGAACATCCGAGTTACAAACAAACGGTACATACGAACATTTTCACGGGTCTGTCGAAAAAAAAAAAAAAAGTTAGATTTTGTATTGCGCGCCTTTTTTCCGAGTGCCGAACGGGGCGGAGGAGGACGGCGGAGGCGACGTCAAGGCGGCCGCAGGGAGAGGCGTGGGGCGGGCGTGGCGGTGGAACGGGCGGGAGGCGTCCGGTGCGCCGGTCGACGACCGTCGTCTACTCTCCCGCTGAAGCTGCTGCTAGTTTAGCGGGCAGCTAACCCTCAAGCCCTGAAGAACGTGACGAAAGCTCTCTCCCCGTTATATGGATGTCAATATAAGCCTTAAACATACATTCCAGACAAATTATAGCACTGAAGCAACTTACGAACGAATTCACCTTATGAACAATCGTCCGGAACGTAACTCGTTCGTAACCTGGGGAGCGTCTGTACTGTATTGGAACAGCACTTTCAGACATTCAGTTGTAGTACTGGTCTACTGTTCAGAATAGAGCCATAAGGCCGTTCTATGCTTCTACACTTTGATCACAAGCGCTGGGGGCAGCGGAAAGTACAAGTAAGTGGTAAAGTTTCAGTACACAACAGATCTTGGCAGATAAATTTTACAACAAAAATACATGCAGCAAGTGCTGTGTTCTGACAGCATTTCTCTCCCTGTTGTAATCCATTGTATTTTATTTTAATATGAGGTTTTCATTTTCTTCCTATTCCACGATTTACATTTGATTAGATGACGATTCTCTGTGTCATCCAAATGCTACTAACTACAACCAATCTGAACTGGACCAAAACGTTTAGCCATTCACCAAAACCTACTGCTTGGTGGTGGCCAAAATAATATCTGTGCACAGTTTTGTATGCCAGAAGAACGGACTCGGAGTAAAGTGTTGCTTAAGGTGTAGAACTCAACTCACCAGAGAATCTATAAGGACCTCGGCACCTTCCTCGCTTTCGTTGAGTGTGTCACTGTCCGTCAGCTCTTGGAGTAGGTCCACCACTGCTATGGCAACATGTAGATAAGGCTAAGGACAATAGGGTTACAATGTATAGGTTTGTGCTGAGTTTTTCTTCTCATGTTACATTGATTCTGTGAGTACTGCCCGAGAGAGTAGCACATCTGTATCCTAGTTCTGGGTTTGAGTCTGAGTTTGGGTTTCTTGTATGCCATTGGTTTGTTCTCATGCTCACAAGATTTGCCCCCCACATTCAAAAATATTTTTTTTGTTTGGGAGCGCATAGAACATATTATTGGGAAGAAAGTATTCGGCTTGACTTCGCCTTTAACATTAGACAAGTCTCACAGCACACAGCCAAACAAAGTATCAATACTGAAACAATTGTCTCAATTTATTCCCAAATGGTTGTTACTCAGTGGGAAATGTGGGCCTGCTTAGTTGAACCTAAAGCCAGTAGACTCAGAGAAAGCTATGTTGAATAATTTCTCTTGGGATTTGCTGGCAATGACCAATAAGTAACAAACGAATTGCATAGTGTATCACAGGAAGGATATCGGTGTTTTCATGACTGAGAAGACCCATCAGCGAGTGAACAGAGTTGAGCTCTACGAGCAGGTGATAGAGATCAGGCATGGTAGCAATCACATGCATTTCCTGTATAATGTCATTTAGATCCAGTTCGGACTCCATGAACCTGGATGGAGGCACAAAACGAGAGGTTATTAAAAGAGGCTGTTGTGTTGGCGTTGATGACAGACAATTGATGTTGGTTGAAAAGGATGTCGTTGGTGGGCTTACTTTTCTGGATTGTCGGGGAACTTAATCCTGAGTTCCTGATTTTTGTAGGATCGTTTTTCAAAGGTCAGGATCATTTTTTTCACTGAGCTCTCATCCACCGGCTCTGCCTTTTTGATACAGAAGGGAAGTAGCAGCGGGGGGAGAGATGAAAGAGAAACAAGAAGAAGTCTTTTGTCAGAGGAGACGCATGGCTGCCTGCAGCACAAAGACACTAATTATGTGAGAGGAGTCAGAGTTTCTACACTATCGGGCGGATTTTACTGGAAAAAGGAACGTGTCTCACTTCCTAAAGGCTTAAATGCATTTGGCATGGTGGGCACACCATAACATGTTAGTACAACGCAAGTGTGGTGTAACTTTTCTCTCACTGGCAATTATCATTAGAATACTAGCCTTCCCCAACTGCTGTGGATTCCCGAAGGAGACAAATCACCCGATTACAAATTTGCTGGATCACTGACTACAGCATGTGTAACAAATGCACTTACGTCATCACTTGAGTGAATACTAGAAGTGGTTTGTGATGACATTTTGCTTTCTGAAGTTGGTGGTAGGCCTGCCAAGCGTGGTCTCTCTGAGGCACCATAGTGCGCATGCTTCAAAATGCATGCGTTTCAATCTTAGGTCATTGCATTTTATTGGTTCACTATGAGATGGCAAGTGCAATTTGCACACTGTACCTTTAACATAGATGGTAAGAGAAATACAACTGTTTGCGCCATTATTTCATAGACATTTGAAGTGACGACAAGTGCAGCTGCGATCTTTTGACAGATGGTTTCCGAAATGTTCCTACACATACTACACACGTGATTGGTAATATGACACAGAGTATAATTGTGTAAGAACTGAGTGTTAAATATCGAACATCAGGCAAACCTTTAGCCGCACACATAATGTTGGTGATGGTGGGCCATTCTTTTGAAGTATGCGCACATCAGATTATGTGACCACATTCATAAATGTAGTCTTGTGAGACTTATGAAGCATATTTTCCAGACACATTTTGGAAAAATTCATAAATGTAAAACCTTAGGGGTAGTCTACTCCTGAAACTCTACTGTATATAAATAAATGCAACTACCTCCGGATCGTCTTCATCCTGGTCCATCAGTTTCTCCAAGATCTTCTTGCGATCCACAGTCAAATCATCACTGTCCTTCATGTCAGCGCCTCCCTCAACGCCTGCTCCTGTCCCATCTCTGTGTCTAGTACTGGACAGCTTCTGATGCTTTGCACTTCTCAGATTTTCTTCTCCTGCGTCATCCTCTCTGGAACGTGTTGCTCCTCTGTCGGGCTGCGCGGTGAGAGATGCAATAAGCAATACTTCCTCAAAACACGGTATGACATAAGGGGATCTGGTTAACCAAACAGATAAACGCAGCGGGCGTAATGTAGATTTGCTATCACACTAAAAATGATCACGATCTCCTCTTGAAAACTGCTAGAAGTCAAAAAGTTACAAATATGAATATTTTAACTTCAATTGTGGAGCGGACACTGTCTATTCTGTTAAAGAAGCAGCGTTCCTCTAGTTTGAGTTTGCATGTTAGCTACGAATATTAACCCCTAGTAAACACATAAGAAAAATAACTTGGTCTCTTGTCACGTAGTGCGCTACACGAGATCATCTTAAACCATTTGAAACGCGACTTCGCGATTGCACATAACTGCGAGGAGTGACACACGCAATGTGAAGTGTTAGCAACATAAATTCATGAGAGTGCTGAGTGAGGGGGAGCCTAATCCATACCTGATAATTCAAGAGCTCTCCGACATCCATATCTCCTGGTCTGAAATCCCAACGTGAGACTATTGTAAAGTCCAGAAACAAATAATGCCTCTTTATCCCCTAATACTCAAGCGGCTACGAGCTAGACGCACACGTATGCCGTAAAACAGTTGAGCGGTGCCGTGGAGCGAAGATACTGTCGTAAAGTTCAACCTGTCGAAGCTGCACTATCCCAACCAGTCAGGATTACAGTAGTTGGTTGGTTATTCTCGTACAAAAACATTGAAATATATAGGAAATATAATTTATGCTTCTTGTAATAATAATAATAATAATAATAATAATAATAATAATAATAATAATAATAATAATAGATCTTGTTTTTGTTTGTATTATATATCCAGTAAAAGCAAGTGTATGTGTTCTTTCCCCCTTTATTGTGGTGAAGGGAGTTTTCAAAATCTAAATATCATATATTTCTCTTATCATATATACCTGTATCTTAATTACAAAATTAAATTCTACACTGATAAAAGTTAATACTAATCTAAACTGGGACTCTTGAACCCAATAATATACAGTACACAACAAAAAAAAGTTAGGCATATTCAACTTTCAGGAAAGGGTTCACAATGAACCTAAAATGCACTATAACAATTAGTGAAATTAATGTTGCCCTCGCTAAACTTTTGAATCCAGGTCTAACCGTTAAATGTCTCACTCTTGCACTCTTACAAGGGCTGTATCTCTGTTGTAACCTGCTAATGACACTCCAAGTTGAGTGGATACATCCCTCTATGAAAATCCTTCTGAAGCCTTGTATGGTAAGGTACTGTTCATCAGTTGTTAGGTGTTGGTCTTGGACGCATGATTTGTTTGTTTGTTTGTTTGTTTATTGTTTATTGAGCATATATATTACACACAGTAACAGATAGCCAAAAGGTAGGCAAAATTTATGAAAGGAAAATTTAAAAGTATGTAAAAGAAAAAAAAGAAAACACTCATCATCACAGTTGTATGCTCAAAGGAGTAGGAAGAAGTAAACAACTTATCTAGTCCTACCCCTTATTGTATAGAATATAAATTGATCGTTTTCAAAACAAAGAAGAAGAAGAGAAGTCTACATATCATCAAATACTTTTACCATTGTGGTACTTTACTTTTCTATTTATACACCTTTCGGTTTGTGTATTTATAATTATTCTTTGACCTTTTTGTTTCAATTTCTCATAATCATTGTAATTACTGCATTTCTTGAGTACAAATGATAAATTAATCAAAATCCAAAACAAGAACAAAGAGCTGTAATACTAATTTTATAAATGTATCAAATGTATCTTCTTAATTGTGATTCTTATAGTTTTTTTGTACTGATCTTTTGAATTTATTTTTGAACTCCTCCAGCGATTTACTCATTTTCAGGTCCGTTTCAAGCTTATTCCACAGGTTGACACCTGTTACTGATACACACCTTTGCTTAATGTTTGTTCTTGTTCTGGATTTTTTGTATTGATTAGTACCCTTAGATTATAACTGCTTTCTCTAATTTCAAAAAGCTTCTGAATATTTAGACAAAGGAAATTGTTATGTGCTTTATACATTAATTGGGCGATTTTGAAGTCAACCAGGTCATAAAATTTCATTGTGTTTAATTTGATGAATAGTGGATTTGTGGGTTCTATATATTTAGACCTATTGATTGTTCTGATTGCTTTTTTTGTAGTTTTAAGACAGGGAGTGTGTTTGTTTTACAGGCATTCCCCCATATTTCCACACAATATGTCATATATGGGAGTAATAATGAATAATATAATGTGCACAAGGAACTCTTATTCAACACGTCCTTAGTTTTGTGGAGTATCCCGATAGTTTTGGATATTTTTCTTTTAACGTTATCTATGTGTGGCTTCCAGGATAGTTTGGAATCTATTACTAGTCCAAGAAATTTATTTTCATTAACTCGTTCTATTTCAATTGAATTTATCTTTATTTTGACTTGTTCTTTGATTGGTCGCGTGCCAAAAACAACTATCTTGGTTTTTGTTAAATTTATAGATAGTTTATTTCTGTCAAACCAGTTTTTAATTTGGTTAATTCATTTTCCACAATTTTCAGGAGTTGTTCCATGTTATTTCCAGAGCAGTAGAAGGTTGTGTCATCGGCGAATAGGACACATTTGAATAGTTTTGAGACACTACAGATATCGTTTATATATAAAATGAATAGTTTAGGTCCAAGCACTGATCCCTGAGGCACTCCATGGGTAATTTTCAATGAGTTGGATTTTATGTTATTAAACTGCACATACTGATATCTGTTTTCTAAATAACTTTCATAAATAAATTTCAAAATGTAAACAGCGTGATGAAGACGCAGGGGCATGCAGAGAGCGGTGCCAATGGGACATCCCCCTATGGGGGAATCCACAGCCTCTGGGCATCAAGTGAAGTTCACACGGCTCTGTAAAGAGAACCGCTTCAATACCAATTTATTTGTCAATTTTTGGGCCATACGACTACTGTGAATTTTGCCGTTCAGCTCCTTACAGAGAACGGCAAGTTGTGCAAAAAGGATTGAAACATTTGGACATGTGCGTTCAAAAGTTTAGGGAAGGTCAAATAAAGTTCACTTGTAAAAGTCAAAGTGCATTTTAGGTTCATCCTGAAGCTTCGCCTGACAGCTCAATGTCAACAACTTTTTGTGATTAATGTATTTATATTACAACTGGGTGAAAAACAGTCATAGAAGATGCTGCATGTGGTATATTGACTGTGATGCTACTGTACTCTTTCTTTAATGAAATTATTTGTTGGCATATTTTTGTTGTTGTTGTTTTTTTGTTTGTTTTACACAACGATGAGGTGTGGCATGGTTTAATAACTGTGTTTTTACCACATTCACCTCACAGTTCTATATGAATGAATCTTGAAAAAAATCCTTTAAAATCCTGATGTCAATTATCATAATTTGTGCATTAAAGGGCTAGTCTAGTGTAAATGCATCAAATCCAGTCTCTTCTATTTGTTTGTTAGTGTGACATTCTGGTAAACTGGAAGCTTTTTACTCATTATTTTTTGCATTAAAATAGACTGAGGATGCCAAAGAAGATGAATCAAAAGTCAGATTGACTCTGCGCAAACAAAACAAATCCTACTTTATCACTGTTGTCAGATTTGATTTGATTTACAAAGTACAGGGCACATTGTGACCAGCGTTTGTTTGCCATATTTCCCACTTTGCCCACAATCAAATGCGGCATCAAATCTGATCAAATCTAGATAAATCTCCCACTAAGAGCTTTCTGTCGTTTAGAAGCTGGTTGCAGTATGTGGCTCCATACTTGCGTAGTGACAGACAGGCGATTTTTATTTATTTATTTTTTTAGTATTTGGACAGAGACAAATAATTTTCCTGATTTCGTACTAATTTCCATGGCTGGAGAGGAGAAAAAAAAGAATTATGTGCTGTAATTCTCTGTTCCCCTGCCGCAACGTGTAAACAATGGCTCATTTGCAGGATTTCAATTAAACGGATGGCACAAATACAATGCACAATAAAATTTAGCACAGATGGTGTCTTCTTGATTTGAGGAAGAAGGAAGGGAAAAAAGGGCTATTTTTCCAGCCATCTTGCATCTGAATCTTGACTGAATGTATTGTACACAACGGTGAGGAAGCTTAACCACAAGTTGCTGTGGAGAGGAAGAGGGCAAAAGGGTGGACGCACACGGAATGGAGAAGGCGGAGAGTGTCAGGCAGAGATAGTGGAGGGGAGAGCAAATTAATTTGATCTACATTATGAAGATGATAGCTTTCGTGCAAATGAAACAGACAGTGACAAAACTGTTGTGGGCGGATTAACAGCTAATTAATTCAATTACTCTTTTCACATCCGTGCATAATGAAAGTCCACTTAAAATTCACAGTGGAATCTGTTCAAATAAGATCAGTTGCTGAAACGGGAGAAAGGATTTTTTTTTTCCATTTCCAAACATGCTATGAAGTGGAAACACTTTTGAAACTATTTGAAGCTCTCTGTAAATTGTTCACATTGCGATTGAACACATTGAAATGATGTTAAATAAAATAATAAAACCTTATAAAAACCTTTATTAACTATAGACGGGAAGTTAACATTCCTCACTGTCATTCATGCATAATTAATTTTAGCACTTGGCTTCATTCGGGTTGTGGATGAGCTGGAGCCTAGTTCAGTTGACTTTAGTCGTGAGACAAGCACACCCTGGACTGGGCGCCGACTACTCGCAGGGCACATGAAAGCAAATTTAGAATCTTCACTAAATTTAACATGCATGATTTCGAGCATTGGGAAAACATTCAAACTCCACAAAGGAAACCTGGAACTGATTGAAACCGGCCGGAGCTTCAGGTCTGTGAGGCAGATGTGCTGCCATAATTCAAGTAAATAAAACAAAAATGTACCCAAAATACTCAAAGACAATTGACAAACACATGATAGACAGAATATGAATTGCTTGTTGAAAGATACAGTAGATACTGTACAGGATTCGCAATAGCTTGTGACTCATATGTTAAATCAACTGTACACATTGAAATGAATGGGAATGTCATTAATCTGTTCTAGCCCCTGAAAAAAAAACACACTTTTTTGTTAGTTGTTTTTATTCAAGAAAAATACTACGAAAGAGTAAAACATAGATATAAAAAGATAATAAAACATAACCACTTAAAGGTTCCACATGAATCGCTATTTTTGTCCAGATCCGATGAAGCGTACTCTTAAATTAAATTTTTTCTCTTAGAACAAAGCAAAAAAAAAAAATCGCATGTGCCTATGGACCGAACGGAACACATACGAACTGAACCGGCAGCAGTCACACTGAACAGTTCGGAAGGTTTTCAAAAATCGGTCCACGCCTAACATCCAACCAACCATGCATCTATCCATCCCTCCATTCATCCATCCATTTTCTACAAACAAAGCCAGAGCTAAGATCCGAACCCAGAAACCTCTTGCTGTGAGGCAGACATGCTAACCAGCATGCCACGAGTAGTACCTGTATATGCAGTCTTTATTTTAAAATACACACAGCTTTGAATGCAGGTTATTTTGAAAAATGGGGGAACATTCTTTGCACACAAGGTCCCCGGTTGGACTTGTATATTCTAAGGCGCACAAGCCAAGATAAGATACTAAGATACTTCTGCCAAAGATAAGATGTTTTGATTCCCCGGCATAAATACTACAGTCTTCCCCAGAAGGTCAACCCAACATCTTTATCTTAAAATCTGAAGTTGAATATCTTGCTGGGATCACTGCCAGTCAAATCTGAGGAGGAAAAGTGGCTGTGACTTGACACCATCCAAATATTGGAGTTTGTTAGTCAACATAAAACAGAATAAGAGTTTTCAAAATGGTTGAGTAGTGGCTCTGGCCTGCAGGTAAGGAGAACCCTGAACAAATTGCGAAGTGGGAAGGTTAATGAGATTTTCACAACGTGTCCATCTTGCGACTTGAACTCAGATTAAATTGACATAGTGTGATTAAAATTAATTGACCTGTGAAATGAGCATGTCCTTCAAACTTTTAGAATTGATGGAAATTGCATCTTGAGTTTGAGAGGGAGGATGACATGGGTGCAAAATGGAAATCATTTACATAGTTTCCTCGGGTATAAATTCTGGATGAGAATTGTCAGAGACATCGAAGGGCTAAGTGGTATGAAGCAAACGTGATCAAGAGATGTACTTTTACGCGGTCGAATGTTTGCTTTGAGAGTCATGCATTATTTATTAGAAACCTCAAAAGATTCTCAATAAAAGGTCCTATGTCATTATGGTGACAACGGTAGGAGGGGGAAAAAAATAGGCGTCTGCCCCTTTATCTTAAAGCCCATTAAAAGCCCCACTCCACAAAATAACTTTTGCATAGTTTATTATAATCATTGTGGTCTCTCAAGGAGAAATTGAACTCACACTGATGTGTACTTGGTGTTGCACACGGAAGAACCAGAACCCACAAACGCAGGCGTGCAAAGCTTCCAGATCACCAGTTACCGTAATTAGGACAAAGGCTATGAAAATAAATAGATCGATGTTCCCAAAACCTAAAATTAACTCTGATAAACACAGGCTCGGGATAAAGCAATCTGCACCGTCATTTAAAACCCTTAAAAATGAACATGCACTCATTTGTCTGCTCCATCCTAAGCAATGAAGTTGTATTAGCCTAAGAACTCTTGTTTTTTTCTTGGGTTCATTTTGGTATTTCGGTTTTGGTCAAATATAGGTATTTTTGTGGTTTGAGTTGTATTTTTCTTTCTCTCTTTCTGCAGTGGTGGCATATGGTAGGGGACGAAACTGCACCAGCGCACACCTAATTCCGCAAATCTTCAACTCCTCCAGAAAAGCCTGGCTCGGATTTACATATGTTTTCATGCTAATTTATCTCCAGTGAGTTAAGCCTTCATTTCTCTGTCTTTCGCAGTTTTTGTTTCATGTGCCCCAATGCTCATCGGTGTGATTGTTCAACCCTTTTCACGCTGCACTTAGCAGTACGCAGCATAAGCCTTCGTCAAAACCATTCATTATGTGTATGCGGTGATGTGGTGAGAAGCGGCATTCCGGAATGGAGCGGTGATGGGCGGAGCAGGAAGACTTTCAAATTGAGAAATGTCCCGTTTGAGTCTCGCCGTGACGACAGACAAGTGCCTCGGCTACGAGTGGAGCTGCATGGTTGAGGGATTCCGTCCTATTTTGGCAGATTTATTTTAAAATAACGGCAATGGAGGACAATGGAGAAAGCCCTAATAAATGCAGCGTCTCCGGGTCTTGAGTTTAGGACACACGAGAGTTAACATATAGTGATGTCTTAAAGAAGACACTGCTCCCTGCTCAGCCTGAAATATATCTGAAAGCCGTCTTGACGGAACCGCAGCTCAGATTAAACTCTCTAATTCCCATCAAGCCATTAATAAAGGTTACACCATCCCCATCCCCTTTTTTTTGGGGGGGGCTCCCTCTCCTCCTTTTTAAAATGAACAAAGCCAATGAGGTCTCTGTTATACACCAATACAATGAAAGATTCATCTTCAAAGAAAGGAAGAAAGAAAGAAAGAAAGAAAGAAAGAAAGAAAGAAAGAAAGAAAGAAAGAAAGAAAGAAAGAAAGAAAGAAAGAAAGAAAGAAAGAAAGAAAGAAAGAAAGAAAGAAAGAAAAAAAGAAAGAAAGAAAGAAAGAAAGAAAGAAAGAAAGAAAGAAAGAAAGATCAAATATCAACACCATCTGCTTGATTTGTTAGGGCACTACCCACTCCCTGTACATCCATCCATCGATCCATCCATCCATTTTCTGGTCCGCTAACTGCTAAACGCTTTTAGGAATGAATGAAAAATGACCAAATGTTTGCATATCCAAACTACCTTTTATTGCAGCCACCTCTTCAGCCAAAAGGCCTTCAGAAAATTGTGTTTTAAAATTCAGCAATACTGCTTGTGACCTTTAATCAGAGACCTTGGTCTGTAATATCTGCTTAATCTGTTTCTTTAATGCATATTTTATGACTGGTAACTATTAAAGTGAGATGAGTTTCTTTTAACAGTGGGTCCCACAGGGGGTCGACACAAATTCTCATGTGGCTGAGACACGATTCGAAGAGACGCAGCGAAGGTTTGAGCGTGCGCCATTTTAAACAACTTTTGACTTTTGATAGCCTTTAACTCAATAAAGTCAACCTGATCAACCAGAAAAAGGCTGTGTGGAGAAGTTCCTTCATTTATCGTGAGTCCGTTTGGAGGTCGCCAGGACAATTCCGCATCAAAGAAATTCACGTGGAACCGAGTAACCCATAAAGTTGATAATATCATATGCTGTCTGAATTGACAGTCGAGTTCAACTAAATTCCAAGAGTGGCTAAAGGTTAAAACGTGAAGACAAATATCTTCGACAACTGTGATGTGAATTGCGTTGTTAGGTGTATCCTAACTCAGGCTGATGATGATTCATTGCTGGCTGGGTAAACTGATTAAATTGCTGCACAGAAGGCGAGGTAGCATTACCACTTTATAAGGCTGTTGGCATGGTAACCAATGTCTGCAACACACTTTACGTCTCACGGTGACTTTTCTTCTTCTTTTTTGCCTCTTGCACTTTTTTTCTTACTTTGCATGCAGAAAGGGTGCGAGGACCTACTCAAGCCTCACTGAACATAATTAATCTCAATGGATACAACTGCACAGAGATGATTTATTTATTTATTTTTGGGGGTAATCCCAAAGTGTTTTTTGTACAGCAGAATTTAAAAAGCAGATACTGTATTTGTGGGCGCTCTGTCCCTGCATGAGGTATCCCGCTTTCCACAAGAATCCAGGATTTCACTCAGATTGACCATCACATTTTTATATTTTTAATTCACAATCCAAATCAAATTAAACACTTCATTTCCCACGTGGATTTTAAATGAGTGCCAAATCATGCTGAATAGCAAATGCATACATGTATTGGTATCATGATCAATATGACAATCCAGTGAGAATTAACCCCCCCAAAAACGGACTACAGGGTTCTCAAAAATCAAGTGGTAAATAAAACAAAACAAAAAAATATAGTAAAAAAATTCAAAGCAATTCCACATTGAGATTTCAAATATTTTAGTTATAAAATGAAATCATGTCATTTTCATGTTGATCATATTATGACCTAATTTTCAAGAAATGCAGTTCTTTTCAAACTGTTCCATGTATTTTAAATTATCATAAAACTGACATTTGAATTGCAAATTTTTCCTGAAACATTACATTGTAATTCTTCAAAAATTTAAACTGTTTTCTCGTAAAACACAATTTTATTCTCAAGAAATCACAACTCTTTGAAATATTCCCACTTCATAAAATATTCCTTCCATTTCAAATAATTATCATCCTAATCAGGGTGGTAGAGAAGCTGAAGTTTAACCTAGCTGATTTCAAGCAAAATGTTGACTACCTGGACTTGGCAACAGTCAATCATATGACGTACTGTATACTGTACCCGAAAACCAAAGTCAGGCGAGTGAACCGCCTTCCAGGATGACCAGGCTGCAATGGATGCTGAGTGGGCAACATTTAAGATAATATGGTGCTATTAAATACACAAGTGGAGAAATTATTGGATAAACTTTATTGTCAAATGTGTATGTGTAACATACAGCACAGATGAAATTTCTTCCCTCTCAACATAAAACAAGAGGAGCCGCTGCGGGTTTCCGCGCCGCCATCAAAAGAAAAGTTAACAAAAAAAGACAAAATACAAAACAACACATGAGACACAGACAATCGTGCACTCTTAACCACTTTCCTGCATACACTTTGTTGTCTGAAGCAGTTATAGATGAAAGAGGAGCGAATCAAAGTGTCCTTTTCACCAGTGGATTAAAGACGTCATGCTGCAATGTGCACACGTCTGCTACAAGCTAAACTTGAAAGCAACAAGAAGCAGTAGCATCCATTAACGAAAAAGAGATTGTCTGTCTTCTCCTGTCCCATGTAAGTCCGCTTCAATTTCAAGCCTCGACTCCCAGTTCCACATACGCATCGGCGCTCTGCGCTGACGCTCCCTTCTTCTCATCGTCGGCTCCTCAATCCATGCATCCATCCAGCTGCAGACTGTCCATCAGCACCAACCTTTTCGCTGAACAAAGCGGGGCTGTGAAAATGCTGCCTACTTCAGGCGCAAGACACAAGCGCCCCGGGGATGTCCAGCAACGACAGTCAAATGGCGCCAACATTCCTCCCAATCAAGAAATCAGTGCTGGTACGCGTGTGCTGCCGAGAAGGCGCAACCACCAAGCACAGATTCTTCATCTTTGACGAATGCCATGGCCAAAAATGCTGAAAACAGTCCACTTCAGGTCCACACGACGTAAGAACAACACCATGTGACAAAACAAGACAAAAACAACAAAAAACAACAAAAAAACGCAAGTCTCTTGAAGAGCACTTGCCGACGGCTGCCTATCCGGGCGCCATCTTGGGAAAAAAAAAAAAAAAAAAAAAAATTATGATAGGTTTCCATCTATCCATTTGTCCTCATTAAAGGGGAGTTCAACCCCAAAATTTTCTTGACAATCAAATGTTTTATGCAGCTCGATACATGGCATTCTGATTCATATTGTGTTTGTGAAACAGGAGTTAAGCAACAACATCTTTTTTTTTTTCCATCCATTTCAGAGGGCGGCCATTTTGTCACTTTCTGTCACTTGAAAATGTTCATATCACAGTTGCTCAGGGCTGAGTTAACGACGGCTCATGGCTCAGGTAACAACCAATCACAGCTTAGCTGTTTTCTGAAGATGAGCCGTTGTGTCATCACCTTTCAAAATGGGACATTTGTAATGTCAGAGGAACAGATGGGGAAGATGGAGGAGGGGATGGGGACAGGCTTGCGTGGGCAGCGATGCAGTATGGTGAACAGGATTCATGGCATACTTTCAATATCACGGCATCGTAGCGTCTCCTCAGCTCAAAGGTTTGTATAAATACAGGTAATCATTTATCCTCTGTGGAGCCACTGTAATGACACACTCACACACACATTAGTCGCCGCTCACTCCCGCAGTTGACATAATCATACGGCGAGTGATAAAATGATTTTCCCCTCCGGTGCTTTTCAATTCATATTTTTTGTGGACTAGTGTGTTGCTGCAGCACAAAATGACTGTGGCTACATGCGGAGATGGGCACTTTATCCTATTTTGCCGCTCCGTCCTCTATCCTCCATCCGTGACCTGGGTACCCTTCAGTTCTCGTGCCTCCCGTCCTTATGCATACATTTATCAAAACTACGATCAATGGTCGCCAAAATTTATGGAGACATCATTCAACTTTAGTGGGGATTCCACTGTAACTTAAAAAAATGGAGGTTAAAGACCTTTGTAGAAACACAACAACACAGTTAACTGGAAGAAGAAGAAGAAGGATGGGGAAAAAGAGGAGGAGGAGCTTTCTGCCTGCCACCTCCTCAACGGAGTTCACTTAGCAGCCCAGGAGAGAGCCATCTTTCTCAACCACTTGGTTAAGTGTCTTCTTCCTTCCCAGCACACAATGAGATCACACAATGCAGAAGCCACCGCAGTGTCAGTAAAGGACCGGAGCAAGAACTCGCTTATGTCGAAGGACGTCAGTCACCTCATCAAGTAGAGGTGATGCTGCTAGTCTTGTACTGAGCATCTGGGCTTTCTCTCTTGCTCATTGTATTAGTTAGGTCATTGGTGTCCAACCCACGGCCAAGGAGTCATTTGCGGCCCGCCATCCATTTTTCAGCGGCCCGCAACATGCCTCCCCGCCAAAATAAACAAATACAAAAAAATGACATTTGACATGGGTCACAAGGTTAGTCAAAAAAGTAAAAGTGGGCGAAGTGAGAAGGGACTGACTACAGACTGTTCTTTTTTGATTCTGAATGTGGAAATGAGATTCGGCTGCCGTTAAGTGCAGAGCTGGATCTATTCTGTGAAAGAGAGGGCTGTTGGCCACCCCAAAAATCCGTCACTATTTGCCATAACACCTTGAACAGAAAGCTCATGAAAATTAACTAGACAATACAAACAATATACAACTGCTTTCTTGACTAACTTTAGCGTGTTTTAAAAAGTTGAATGAATTTAAATTGGCCCTTTCATCCTTTCATTTTTCTGTATGCCCTCAAACAAAAAAGTTTGGACACCCCTGGTTTAGGTGAACACCAAGGTACTAAAATGAGTTCAATGTCTTATTGCCTTAGATGTGTGGTGAAAGTCTTACACTGAAATCAATCATGATCTCTTTGGTAGGGGTAATATTTTTTTTCTAGTCGACTGTCATGACATGAAAACAGTCGATTGACAGATATAGCAAAGAAAAAACGTTTGTTGTTGTAATTAGAGGGAGTCCTGCACACATTTCATTTCAACAAACCAGCCGGTCTCATTTTGTGTTCCACAGCATCCCTGCCAAAAACACATGATCAGTGACGTGTCAACTCAGAACGTTAAACGTCAATACTGTCACAGTTCAAAAATAAACTGAAAAGCGAGCAGATGCCACAAACGTAGACACCAAACAACATCACAAAAAGTCCACCGACAAAGTATGAACAGTAATCGGTGATCAGCAATACCCAGGAAAAACAAAACCTTAACAACAAACTGTTGCAAAAAGGAAGGAAATAATTAAACCCAGAATAACAAACGAAATGACAAGAGTCTAATTTAAAAGCAAGATCAAATGACTAAACATAGACGAAACTTACAAAAACGTGGAACTAAAGAGAACAAGAACGACTGTGACGAGAGCGAGAGGTCAAGAAAACAAACACTTGAGCAAGAGCAGCAACAATCCGACAAGCAGCAGGCAGCTTGTCAGTCCAATATCAATACGTGGCTAATGATCGTGGGCAGCGGGTGTGCACACGAAAGGAAAGGCCCTCGTCTGCCACCTGCTGGAAGGTGCCGCCTGCAAGAACAGGATCATGACAAATACAAAGCAAAAACGTTGTTTTGTCAATGAGCTGACTAATCGGTTGCGCTTCGTGCTCACTGGGGCGTATGCAAGTGACAGGATAGAGTTGTAAGTGAAGCCTGAGGTATAGTGTGTGCTGCAGATGTATGACACAGAGGCACATGTTCTCACATGCCGTTGTCTGTCTTAGGTAGTCGATGGTCCACATGATCAGAAAATTTATCTACATCTGCCTCGTCCATGTCCCCCCCCCCCACCCTCTGCAGTGATGGTCTGTTGATGAAAACACCTGAGAAGTAAAAAAAAAAAGAAAAGTCCGCATCCACTTTTTGGCTTTCTGAATATGAGTTGGATTGCGATATTCACGATTACAAATTCAAAGGAGGATTCCTGAAAGTCTTGCCTCAAACCACTTCAGGGAACCATCATTACAAAAAGGGCAGCTGCCAAACAAGATGCTCAGTGAATCTCCATTGGTGTTACTATAGCAACCCGTCCACTGCAGAGTGTGCACTCTTGTATCGGTGTTTGTGTCTGTGCGCATATGCCAGCCATTAACGATGGCTGTAATCTTTTCACATCACATTCATCCAAACAATGCAGAGAGATCGGCCTGGTAAAATCTTGTTTGTATGATCAGTTTCATAACACAGCTAATTAATTGTCTGACATACAGGGTGATCATAAAGTCACCATAAACTTATACTGGTATTTTTATTAACCAACGTATTTCATTTTTTTCCTACTACGTGTATGTTGATTTTGTGGTGCAATTTATTTTAAGTATATAAATAAAGATGTATTGTATTGTATTATATTGTATAAGTAAATAAGTAGTAAGGATGCTAATCCTTGTCATAAGTGTTTGTGTAACCAGTAGTTGAATAGATCATTTTTAATACATTTACACCATGAACTGGTTGCCAGCTAATCGCAAGTGCGTTTGATTTATCTGACACAATTTGTATTTTTTTTAACAAACCATGAACCTAAAGTTGTGTGTAAAGTAGCGACACCCAAGCCAATTCTTTGCACAAGTTGCTTATATATATACAAGAATATGTTCTATGCACTCCCGCTATTTCAAACGCACTATCCTGATTAATTAGGAATATAATTCAACGAGAAAAAATTAAAAATATACTCATTTTAATCACATGCCACTTACTGTCGACTGAAAATGACATCACAGCACTGAAAATATCTCCATCGTGGCAGATCGTTATCATGATATAAAATGACCTATATCATGATAAATGAAAAAAAATTTTTTTTCATATCGCCCAGCACTACTTCCCAAGGTGCCATCAGGGTCAGTAGCTTTTTGAGCCTTGATCTGCTGTCATAGCGAGAGAGTTTTAGCATGCTACCTTGGTTGCAGATTCATTGGGAGTCTGTGCTGTGGCCGTGCTTGTACAGGAAGGAGGCATCGGGGAAGTGAGGTGGGCTTGGGTGGATTTGTAGTCAAAGTTGGCCTGAATCCCTCGCCACATACGTTCAGACTTCAGAGTTAGAATTGGAGAAGTGCTCCTCAACCTTCAGCTTCTAGCAATGCTTGTCCTTGTTGATGCCCCGTTTCTCTCGGCTTCTGCCTCTCCGTGTGTGAAAGCGCTGTTCCAGGCCTTCAGCGGGAAACGGGCATCACAGAGGAAGTTATGCGAAACCCTGTCATCCAAGTGGCTGTGTTGGCAAAATAGCTAATATTCTATTTTTCTTGTGAAATAAAGCATGTATCTTTTTCTTCTCTGTGATTTTGAATCTTGTCATGAAAAAGATCCAATTGAAAAAGCACGTAAAAAGAATTTGGAGATGCATGGCTTTCATTTGACAGAAAGAATGGGTTACATGAGCCTTTCTGGAATAATTATTGTTATTGTGATGTACTCAAGGGTACAATGCTGTACATTGTATTGTTCCCCGTTAATCCCATTGTTTTATTTTCTGTGTCTTTATTTCTCCTTCGTTCTTTTACCATTGTGCTTCTGCAAAAGCCATTTATTATTTTGGAAGCATATCAGCTTTAATTCCTGCTAGTATATGTTTTGGCAGAAAATTAAACTTGGTCTTTTTTTCTGTTGTTTTCCTCATTGTTCGTGGTAACAAAGTGCATGCAGCATGAAATTATTACTAACGATGGTGATGAAGAAGTTGGAGTTGATCCAGATGTTTGCACTGAATGCTTAATGGTAAAACAATTTGAAAAGAAGCCCAAAAAAGAAATGCACACTGTACTCTGTAGAAAGATGTAGGACAAAAAAGAAAGCAAAAGAGAGATTTGTCACAGGAGGGATTGTGTTGTGATGCTTTAAACCTCAACTAAATAAAAGACTGTATTACATACTGTCTTATATTAAGCAATATTAATATTCAAGCCGGAGCACCTGTCGTATCTGCAGTTTTAAAATGGTGACTAATAAATTTTAACTGAAGCGAAAATCTCACTCTCATAACTAAGCGCTCGTTAAAAGCAGTACTGTTCGTTTCCTACATCTAAAGGGCACAGCACTATGCGAAGGGCACTTTAATGATGACAGACTCAACCACTGACCTCGTCAAATCACGATCTTTAATGCGGCTTTAATCATTGATGATGAGAATTCACGGCTCAGTCACTCAAGTGGTGATTATTCATTCATCGCCCGTTTGTCCCGCTTGGCTTGAAGTGGCTTTCCAGTCCAGTCGTAGTCAACCAAATTGACTGATTAGGTCACGCCATCTCCAGGCAAAATGGCTCATAGAATCGTTGTGACACAGTCCCATCACAATGTGTCTGACTGGAATTTTATATGCTGGAATACATTTGTGCAACCGTAAATTTGTTGATGATCTATCTATCTTTCTATCTAGCTAGCTGGTTAGCTAGCTACCTAACTAGCTACCTAGCTAGCTATCTTGCGAGCTACCTAGCTACCTAGCTAGCGAGCAATTCTTCATTCTTGGATGGATGGATGGAAGGAAGGAACTAAGGATAGTTGGAGGGAAAGAAAGATGGATGAAAGAAAGGATCGTCAGTGACCAGGAGGATGAAAGGCAGAAGGAAAAGAAGGAAGCATGGATGCATGAATAGAGGCAATCATCGCTCAATGGAAGGATGGTTGGATGAGGAGAGGAATAGACAGATGAGTGGGCATGCAGAAGGAGGAATGGAAGGAAAGGTGGGTGAAGGAAACGTTTGAATGGACGGGAAGGAAGATGGATGAAAAAAGGGTGGAAAGAGCCATTGCTTCCTCATCCATCTCGGGGGCAAAAGGGATTCTGGAAGGATGGAGAGGGGAACAAAGAAAATATAAACCAGGATATTGATTGGAAAATGATGGATAAAAATCGAGGAGCTAAAAGATGAAGCGCTCTTCCCTCCATCAATTTTTATCGACGTTCTGAACCAGATAAACAGATGGCCAGGAGCGGTCAGAGGTGAAGTTAACAAGGACAAAAAATATATATAGACAAGACAATGTAAAAAGAAGGGATGATTGACATGGATGAATGAAAAAGAGAGAGGGTGAGGAGTGAAAAGGCAGCTTAAAACAAAGAAGTGTCATTAACGTTTGTTAAGCCAGGAGAGATGGACGGTGTGTGTCTGTGTGTGGATGCTGGGCGGAGGAGGGCACCATTAATAATTTATGACGGGCTCAGCTTTTCAAAACATTCTCAGTGGTCGCGCTGGCTGCTTTTCCCTGACGTTTAATTTGTCTGAAAATCAGCAAGCGTGCAGTCTGATTATCGCCTGCGTCTGCTTGACACTCAGGTGACATCACAAGCTGTTCACCCCGACATCCATAGCTTTAAATCATCCATCCATTTATCGGTGCACACGAAGAAGAGCATACACTGAGAAATGCACACATTCTTTGACTTTATTTCTTTCACTTCTATTTCGAGCAGTGGTTGTCCACAGAGGTTTTTCAAAGTTTATGCCCCCTCAAATCCAACCGGATGCGCCTTCAGCATTTTCCTTCATCATCAGCACTGATATTTTTGTTGTGGATGCCCCCTCCACGCTGTTTTCTCCACCCTCTGCACGCAGTTTGAGAACCCTGGTCTACAGTAGAATAGGCCTGGAAGGATGTACAAGTACTGTAGCAAGGACGGATTTGTTTATCGCAAAACAGAATTGAATGTTTAATTTAATGTTAAAATAAGATACATTGCAAAGTATTGTTTATATATTATTTCACAAACCAAAGTTGCTTGGTTCCAGAGTCACACAAAAAGCATCTGCGGAAAAAGCACAATTTATTTAGGGAGTACGAAAACTTTGAGCTCGTTCAGGCAATTGAAGCCTTCAAATTATGCACCCGTAATTTTAATTGAAGTGAGCCGATGAGAAAACGTCATGGGCTAAGGTTTCCATCAAGTGGTCGCTTGGAGCAATAGCATCTAGTCCATTTTTATTTTATTTTTTAACATCATTTTGAAACCATTTGGTATTTTAACGGGGCTTTAAAATAGAATAAAATCTATCCAGACATTTTGCATACTGCTTAGGTCTTAGGGATCTTGCAGCCTATGCCAGTTGAATTTGGCCAAAAGGATCCCTGCACCTTGGACTGGTCGCCTGTCCATCACAGCCAAGGCTTATACAGAGATTGATCACCATTCGTTTGATCACCGTTCGCATTGAACACACCTTGCCTGCACCAATGTCAGTCAAGTCAATCGATACACCATCAGTCACCCTTTATTAACTCTTTCATGGACCCTGTAACCTGATAACATGATAAGATGTCCAGTAAGCGCCATCCCCGAAAGGGTTAAAAACAGTTCTGTAATATTCAAATCATTATGCTGACTTTTGAAAATATATTGATTAATAATAATAATAAGTAGAAGGATGGATATACAGTACTAAGATTATAACACAAATGAAAAACAAAACAAAGGTCAATGAGAGGTTAAGAAATGCATGAGGAAGAGTTCGCATTGTGATGCGCTGCAGTTTTACACGACTGTAAAGTACGAAACAAAACATTTTGCTGAATTAATTATAATGGAGAATTTCATCATCTTTGTAATGTTTCCATTTTTAATGCAGCTCTTGGACTTATTCAAATTATATGGTGGAGGGAAGGTGTAGTCCGCTTTCGTCATACATTTGTCCATTTGCATGTCCAAGTGACCACGAGTCAAAAAATGTCAACTTTCCACATGATTCCATGTTTTTGCAGTGTCACTAGGTGGTGACGGACACTTTGTGGAACCTTCTCGAAACGACGTTGGAGCTGCTGCTGTGTGAGAAGGAAGCACTCAGCAGCTTTGTGCCTGAAGTGGAGGCCATGATCGCAACTTTCTTCTCTATCTTCTCATCTGGATGCAGGACGGTCAGCCTAAAGGAGCGAATCATTCGAAGTGAGCAATATTACAATATAAGCAATATATTTTTAAATTTAACTCATTCACTCCCAAAGACGTTCTTAAACGTCTTTTCAGACTTGGTCCAGAATTGGCTGGTACTGAATGAGTTATTTTTTTTTATTTATTCCAAAAACGACCTATGATTGTAAAAGGTGGCAATTTTGTGAGAAAACATACACTAACCAAAATTGCCGTTGACAATTGGTCAATAGAGAGGGACTTGTACAAACACAAACATCTCACTCAATACTTCCTGCAAGACGACGCAACTCTAAAAAACCATGTTGGAATGTTGACGTGTTTCCTTGACAGTAAATCATACCTGACAGCATTCCTGTAACAACATTCCTTAGATATTTTGGCAGCCAAAACTATACATGGAGCATGACTGGAATGAGACTATGAAGCTAAGAGCATCATTTCTTGTAGCCTTCTTCAAAATAAGTGTCAAAAGACTCACCTGGCCTCTTGTTTGCCCGGCAACAACCCGTAGCCCTCCACAGTGAGAACAGCGCCGCTCAGGGGTTTGTTGAGCTTGTTGGTGAATGACACGATTGCCGTGTGCTCCTTCTTCAGTTGGATACTGTCCCCGCCTTCAACCTGCAAGAGAATCGGGGCGAGGAGGTGACGAAAATAGCTGTGTCAAGCTGACATCGAGATATGTCTTTTGCGTCACTGCCAAAGGATGAACGGAGGCCGGTCGGTTTTACGCAGGTGTCATTCTCATTGTTTGTTCATTACTCGTCAATCAGTTGCACAAAACAGATTTCAATTGAAATTTGTGGGAGGGTGAAACATTCACCATCATAGAAGCTGCTCAATGTTTGGTCAAAGGTGACTGAAATTAGAGGCGGGGGGGATGAAAGTTGAATTTGGGGCTTGATAAAAGAATCTTAATTTGGGTCTTTTCCTTTTCACTTTTCACTAAATTTTGTGATAGGGGTGAGATGAACAGTTGAGGTTACTTAGATGATTCCGAAGCACCAAAATTGTATAGTTCCGTTCCAGCACTCCAAAAATGTTTCGATGAGCATTCAAGTCCCCCTGTCCCCCGATCCTTGGTGCGTCCAGTTAGTAAATCTGCTTCTGCATCTGTAGCCTTGAGTAGAAAGTTTCTGCCTGTTTTTATCCTGGCAAACCTTTCGCAAAATGGACCGATGAGTACCTTTATATTTATTTTTGGTGAGCTCAAGTTGAAATCCTGTATAGCCAGGACCCTCTCTTTGGTTTTTAAGTCCTTGATGACCACCACCACCTTCACAATGTCGTCGCCTACCAGGAAAGCCTCGTACTTAGAGGATGGGATGAAATGGTGTTGTGTCAAATCTGCACAGAGATGCAAAACTAAACAAAATGTGCACATTTTGTGCTGATGTTGGCTTTCGTCAGTCTGTGCGGCACTGGGTCAGTTTACCTCCAAACGGCTGAATGCACACCTCTTGGTGGCTCTTCCAGAAGCTTTTTTCTGGGCCGCTGTTGAATTCTTTCAGCTGAGCGTTCAGGTGCTCCCTCAGGAGGCGAGTGCTGTTTGTTAGGTTTGTGATCGTCACTGTCAGGTTGATGCTCTTGCCCGCGGTCGGCTCTCCTTGTACGGTCAAGGTCACGTCCAAGCTGGACGCGTCTGGGCAGGAACCAAGACCGTAAGAGGAAGGCTGTTATTATTGCTTATATGTGTATGACATTTGTTTGAAATGAATCTGTATCGCTCAGTCAACAATTTTCCTGAAGACACATCAGTAATAGTACCTTCTGTTCAGTATATTACCTTCAATGGGTGGACGAGGCATGTCCGAACGTGACGAAAGACATACTGTACAAAACGATAACAGTGCTCAATTACACAATGAAAAAGCAATAAAACAGATGAGAAATGTTCAATTTAAAAAAAATAGAACAAAAATATGTATACGTTGTGTAAAACAACGGCAGACCAGCTAGGTGAGAATGTAGTATATTACCCATTTCTTCGACAGGATGAGGTCCTACAGAACGTGAGGCACGACAGACTGTACAAAACAATAAGCGCTACGCAGTGAAAGAGCAACAAAGCAGATGTGTTCATTCAGTTCAGTGAACATGTTCCCCCCCAAAAAACGTTAAAAATATATGTGTACATATATATATACACACACACACACACACACACACACACACACACACACACACACACACACACACACACATTTGTACAAAAGATGTTGACAACCACTGACCTGAGTTTCCCACTCTGTATGTTTGGTCTTCTGTAAACAAAAAAACAAGAAAAAAAACTCTTAGCTAGTATGCTATTTGTACACTAATCTGCTCTCTCAACAGAAACTTTCCTACGTTTCTGTCTCTTGTAAGAATCCGTCAGATCCACTGGCACATCTGAGCCGATGCTCTTGGTGAAGATCAAGCGTCCCACCCACTTGGTATCCACCTTCTTCCCCACCACCTTACCGGATCGCACTATCATGCGTACAATGTCCGCATCAACAGAGGCATAAACAAAGGCGGTGTCGTATGGCGTGCCCAGGAAACGCCTTTGGATTGCCACCACTGGACAAGGACCGCATCGGTATGTTCCTGCCGCGGAAACATACTTGAACATATTCAATACAGAAATTGCACCAGTAAAGTGCATTGTCGTGTTAAAATATCCGCACACCTCCACTCATTTCTTGTGGGGTCGGATCTACAACCTGCCAGCCGTCAAATCCGGCACCGATGTCCGACCTTTTCATCCAGCACTCCACCCACACGTGGAAGTTCCTGGATGTGTATGTGAAAGTTTTAGGGCATACAACAAATACATGGGCAGAATAGTAGTACAGAGCTATTCAAAGGTGCTCCACAGGGCACCAGCTTGCGCTCACTGATTAAGAAAAGCCACTTCGCAAACACTTAAAAAAAGTTGTATTTATTTATTTACCACAACAATAGCAAATATGGCCATAGTACTACCCAAACATGGACGTTTGTGGGATGCCACACCTGGATCTGGATCAAGAGGGTTACGAGCATAGCCAATCCTAACATACAATGGTAGCATTGCATGGTTGACGACCTCGGTCCTGTGCTGTTTGTTTATTTCACTGATGGCCACTGTCAAAGTAGAGATCGGGTGTTTCACACTATTCAGTTAGTGTAAAGTGTAAGAAAAAAAAACCCACACGCAATGTCTAATTTCATTTGATTTGTATGTTCAAATCAAGAAAATCAGATCTAAAGAGTGCTTCCGTCTGTGTGGTTCAGTTTGCATACCGTATATTTTCAAGATGAAGCGATACCTACCAAATACTGTCCTTTGACAACCCGAGTCTCTCCCCGGTGCTTGAATAAAATTCCTCAGTGATCAGGTTTCCATCACCATCGTGGGCTGCGTTAAACACTGTCACCACCCTGGAGGGAATCCCCAGCACTCGCATTACTGGACAAAAAAAAAAAAGCAGGACCAAAGTATAACATCCTGGCAAAGTGTTAACAAATAAAAAAATATGAATAAAAACCTATTTAAATAGCACCTGTGCAGAGGACAGATGCAAAGACCCAGCACTGTCCATAACGCACAGGTTTGCCTTGGGATGCCATCCAACGGTGAAGGATGTCCGCACTGCCACTCCACTGGGTTGGCTCGACGCCATCTTTGTAGCTGCCCTTCCACCTCCCCTCCACAAGCCCCATGTCATCACTGGAGTTCACCTAGCGGGCGAACAGAGATTCCAATCCATTTGTTAAATAAAGAGAAAAACACTTAGAAATGTTGATTCAAAGGGCGTTAAGAGAGAGAGAGAGCTATATGGGTAGGATACCATATAGAAGAATCACTCGAGTGGATTTCCTAATCTTACATCAACTTTGTTGACTATACGAAGGCTTTCAAGAGCGTTGATAACACCACACTTTGGAATCTGCATGTCTCTTGTCTGCTGTGATAGGCTCCAGTTGCCCTGAGACGACAAGCACTCCAGAAAATGGCACTGACCCTAACGTGCTACTCCTCGCGACTGACTGCGTTTTGGGGGCCGTGTTGTGCACTGCTAGCATAAATCGCAAAAACTGGTGAGTTTTCCGGTACATTGTCGTCGTCCAAATTGCAAACGGATAATAACAAGAAGAAAGTTTATCTTTGTATAACAACTCGTGTGTGTCAGTATTCACAATGCCAGTAAGTTAAAAGTGTGAACGGAATGAAACTCTTGTGTGCATATTTTGGTGGTGATTTTTGTTGTCTCACCATAGCACAGATGATCCTGCTCAGGTAAGCCGGGTCTGCTCGTAGAACGTAGTCTTTGTGACTGTTGCTGAGGTGCTGCGGGCTGACCTGCAGCAGCTGAAGACATGCCTCGAGGACTCCAGGCTCATACTGTGAACACATCAACACTGACTGAGTCTAATATTTGCTATCTTTGAATGGCTTCATCAAACATATTGCCACATCTTAGTTACGGCTGCCCTCGGGAGGCCCAAATGGAGAACCCCCTAAAATGTATATGATAGCTTGTTGAGTAACAGAAGGCTTTGTATTTACTGGTATTAACGTTAAGGTTTGGAAGGAAAGAAAACACTAAACAACTGCTTCTATTTTTTGTAAACAAACAAAAAAGCTTAAATCTGTTCTTTTTAGAGGGAGTGAACTATCATTTGTTTGTTTTCTTTTTTAAGAAATGAAGGATGAAGACATGTTCAACGCTAACAGTTTCAGCAGTCAGAATTATTCATCCATCCATTTTCTGTATAAATTATCCTCCGAAGTGAACTGGAGCGTATTGCAGTTGACTTCAGACTAGAGGCGCGGTCCTATCCTGGACTGGCCGCCAGCCGATTGCAGGGTGCAAAGAGACAGACTACCATTCCCACACACATTCCCGTGATGACATTTCCATTAAGTTTGACATTTTGCTCAAACCAAGCTAAAAGAGGCAGTTACAATTGTTGCCCTTTATGATTCGTTTTCTAACTGCAAAAGAAAAAAAAACATTGGGTGGGTGGGGGAGAGAGGACGTGCTGTATCTGGCCTACGGGTGTTCAGGCGACATCATAAATTTACCTGACCAAACGACCAGGGCCGCTGACTAACGTTGACGTCTGTGCCCATATAGATCACGCCATAATCACTCTTGATATACTCTTGTCGTTGCACATCCAGTGGCATGTACACCGGATCCTCTTAAAGAAAAGACAAAGGTGCTCATTGCACTGCATTGTGTACTGTACACAAACACAAGATGGCCGAGTCACAGTCCAAGACTCACCCTTGAGCCAAGGGTTGCAGAGCAGCACAAATGTTCCTGCGGCATAGCTGCTTTGTTCGTGTGCGCCCGCTATGTGCACCAGGAGTTGGTATCGCGCCACGGAGGACAGCACAGGGGCGCAGATGTGGATGGTCACGACACGTTGACGTATGTTGCCTGGGTAAATTTGTGCTGACCAGCTATGCGGATCGGACCACTTGTCAGAGGAGTGGACCAACATTTTCGCTGACATTTCACCTGTGAGGGTGGAAGAAGAACTTTCACCTTTGTTCTTTGAACTAAAATGTGCTCATTTGTGGCCATGAAATAGGTATAATGTGTGTACATAATACTTATTTGCGTGTTTAATATCGTTCCCTTGGACAACTTGGAACGTCTGGGCAAAAAAACAAACAAACAAACAAACAAAAACTGAATAATCCTCCTTTACACATTTAAAAGCCTAAATAGCTAGCTAGCTAAGTAGCTATAGACCTACTTACCTCACTAGCTAGCTAGCTAGCTACCTACCTACCTAGCTACCAACCGGCCTACTATCTGAATGTTTTTCAAATGAATCACAGAGTATTTGCCACCAGCAATGATTATTACTTTATTCTTTGAAGGCCAATCTGAAGTTAAAAAAAAAAAAAAAAACGTCAGACAGAAAGTGGAGTGGACTGTATTTGGTGCCCACCATTGTTTTTTGGGTGTGTACGAAATCACCTAGCAAAACCTGCAAGGCCAGACGCTCTGCTTTTGGGTTCCACATCCGTTTGTAAAACAGCAGAGTAACTTTGAATGGCTTCCCTCGCCGGACCACCAGGTGTTTGTCGCTGAGCCCCTGGGTCTCATGAGAAATGTGGTTTTCCTGGATCTCAAAGTTGACCAATTTCAGGCGGCTTTGGCCTCTGTTTGGGCCTGAAATGAAGACAGATGTAAGGTGGAATCCGGCTATTACAGTTTTTTTCCTCCGTAGGTTTGGCTCATTTGTTGAAACAAAAATGACATTCTCAAAATAATATGGACAGGCCCCCAAATATTTTCGTTTTCAACCAATCAAAAATCATTGATTGCCTTGACTTCATATCACAAATGTCACTATGGTGCAATGTCATTGAAACCTTGTCTGGGGTTTATCGTTTTCAAATATTTGAATGGGATGCAAAAATACTTTATATACTCTGTATAATAAATAATATTTTAAAACTAGTTAAGTTAGCAACCGAATAATGCAAAAAAAAATGTCACGGTGCGTCTTGGGTTTTTACACTAACTGTCTTGGCATTTTGTTAAGAAACAGTGTTTTATATTCTCATTTCTGTAATGCTGTGATATGTTGTTTATGATAGAAATGTGTCATTGGGACGTAATATTCATTTGTTTTGAGCGGATCTGGCAACCTAGATGCGGCGCTATATCCGGTCTGCACTCGGCGCGAAATGTCTTCCTGTTTAGTGGCGATGAGAAGCGGCTGCTCTCTGTGCAGTCGGCAAATAAACACGCCACGAGTTTGAGTTCAGCAAGAAAATTCACCTCTCGTCGTTATTCTCCCAAATACATTCCGAACGAAGCGCACATCTCAACAGGTTAAGGGCCCAGGAGACGCAGGTGACGTTTGGGAGATAAAATAGAAGCCAGTGAGTCCAACTGTACAGGGGCGGTGAGCTAACGTGGCTATCGCTAACCGGCTAAAAGAGCGGAGTAACGTTACAGCAAAATGGATCGAGATCGAGGAGCGGCAAGCAGGCCACTCCGACTGGCATTCGACGGAGATGAAGCTAAGTACGAAATATGGGAAACAAAAATGCTCGGACATTTTCATTTATTGGGACTGAAGAAGACCGTGCTCGGAGAGCCGGTGACAAGTCCCGAAAGAGCGACTGACGCACAGAAAAATGCCGACGCGTATGCTGAATTAATCCAAATGTTAGATGACAAAAGCCTCTCTCTAATTATGAGGATGCGCCCGATGATGGAAGAAAGTCTCTGAAGATATTAAGAGAGTATTATGCCGGAAGAGGAACACCACGGATAATAAATCTGTACACCACGCTCACGTCGCTTCAAAGGGAACGATGAAAGTGTTACAGATTATATTATCAGAGCTGAGACCGCCATCACAGCACTGCGGAATGCAGGTGAGACTATGGAGATGGACTACTTGTTGCCATGGTATTAAAGGACTTCAGAGAGTTTTAAACCATTCGCAATACATGTGGCACATTCAGATGATCAAATCAAGTTTGCAGATTTCAAGACTAAACTACGAAGTTATGAAGCAACCGAGAACTTAAACACTGAGCCAGGTGACAGTGTGATGAAGACAAAGGCCCAGGGTCGAAATGGACGACGACCAACAAAGACCAACACCCATGAATGGATCAAAGATGACACCGATATGGTGTGTTTCAAGTGTGGGATCAAAGGCCACAGAGCAAAAGAATGTCGACAGAAAACTTGGTGCAGTCGTTGTAAAAGCGACACACACAAAGACGCCACATGTAGGCGCAAGAACAAGGACAATAAGAACAGACGAGATGATGCCAGTAAAGTTTCAGAAAGTGGTGAAATCGACAACGTGTTCAAGGTGAGGAACGGCGAGACCGGGTGCAGGGAGCGGTCGGACGCCGGCATCCGGGAGAGAGGGCTGATGGTGGACACGGGGGCCACTTCTCACATCATCACAGACGTGACCATGTTTAAAGATTTCGACAGCACGTTCAGGCCGGAAAAACACAGTGTGGAGCTCGCGGACGGCACACGATGCAGCGGGGTCGCACAGAGGAGGGGGACTGCTGAGGTTTCTCTGATAGACAGCAAAGGACTGAGACACAAAGCGACACTGAGAGATGCTCTATACATCCCTTCATATCCCCAAGATATTTTCTCTGTGAAGAAGGCGACCACCAGCGGAGCTACAGTTGTATTTAAAGAAGGCAAAGACGAACTGATTACCAAAGGAGGTACCAAATATGATATTCATGTGTATGACGAGTTGTTTTACTTGCACACTGAGAGTGAGCCTAATGACAAATGTAATACATGTCATGACATTCAGAAATGGCACGAGATATTAGGCCACTGCAATTATGATGATATCCTTAAATTGCAGAATGTGGTTGATGGCATGCAGATTAAGGGTAAAGCATGTAAACCTGAACAAGAGTGTGAGGTGTGTATTCAGGAAAGTTCACTCAGAGTAGGAACAGGAACCCTGATACCAGAGCTAAGGCTCCCCTAGAGCTGGTACACACTGACCTTGCGGGTCCTATGAACACTGAATCTATTGATGGTCACAAATATGCAATATCATTCACCGATGATTACTCGGGTTCAATGTCTGTTTATTTTCTAAAGAAGAAAAGTGACACGGTACAAGCGACAGGAAGTTTCTTGCAGATGTATCCCCATATGGGAATGTGAAGCGTATGAGGTCAGATGGAGGAACCGAGTACAAAAGTAATGATTTCCAAACATTGATGAGGAAAACAAAATCAGACATGAGACGTCAGCTCCTATTCACCCCACCAGAATGGGACAGCGGAGAGGGGCTGGCGAACTCTTTTTGAGATGGGAAGATGTATGCTAGTTGAAAGCAAGCTACCAAGAGAGCTTTGGAACTATGCAGTACAAATGGCAGCGCATGTACGCAACAGATGCTTTAGCAGGCGTACAGGAAGACCCCCTATCAGATGTTAACCGGAAAGAAACCTAATGTATCCAAACTGCAAAAATTTGGGTCTACATGTTACACATACAAACATAACAAAGGAAAGATGGATACTAAAGGTGACCAAGGACTTTTTGTGGGGTATGATAAATACAGCCCAGCCTACCTGGTATATAATCCAGACACAAACGGAGTATCAAAACACAGGCTTGTGAAATTTACGAACAAGGCAGCTGTTGAGAAACACACACAGACAAATGAGACAGATCCAAATACAGATTATGACATGAGGCAGCCTAGGACTAGTGAGCTCATTCAGGAGAACGATAAGAAACGAGAGACTACTCAAAAGCCAAGTGTACACAACAGGGACGTACAAAATGATAGTCCAGGTACAGAAATGGGGTTAAATGAGTATAGCCTCACACAACAGAGTGACACAAGAGATGAACCTGAAAGTAGAAGATATCCTACTAGAGAGAGGAGGAAACCCAGTCACTTAAATGATTTTGTGGATGAATATAGTGATAACGATGGGCTACACACCACAGTGGACTATTGCTATAGAGCAGTGTGTGGTGTTCCACAAACATATGCAGAAGCTATGAGGTCGACTAACTCTAAAGAATGGATAAAAGCTATGGATGAGGAGGTCAGTCGTTAAATGACAATAACACATTTACCCAAGCAACCCTACCAGCGGGCAAGAAAACAGTGGGGGTAAATGGGTATACACTATCAAAAGTGATGTGGATGGAAAAGACAAGTACAAAGCCGGTTTGTAGCGAAGGGCTACAGCCAGGAGAAGGACATAGACTATGGAGAGACGTTTTCACCAACTGCAAATCTAACAAGTGTAAGAGTGGTGCTACAAAAGCAGCTCAGGAGAATTTACTCCTCCACCAAATGGACGTGAGAACAGCGTACCTACACGCACCCTTGGACTATGACATTTACATTAACCCTCCAGAAGGTTATGAAGAGAAAGATGATGGACTAGTGTACAAACTAGAAAAATCGCTTTATGGTCTCAAACAATCTGGTCGCAACTGGAATAGAGTTCTACATGACTATTTAACATATAATGAGTACAAGCAAAATCCAGCCGACCATTGTATCTATACCAAAGAGTCAAAAAGTGACAAGGTGATCATTATCATATGGGTCGACGATTTGATTATTGCGCCAGCGATGAAATGATTTTGAGAGATGTGAAAGAGATGCTCTCTGTAAAGTTCAAAATGAAAGACCTTGGCACACTCAAGCATTTTCTAGGTATCGATTTCAATCAGTCTGATGGATGTGTAAAAATGTCACAGGAGAAATACATTAACAAAATATTAGAGCGTTTCAATATGCAAGATTGTAAAGTACGAGAAACACCCTGTGAACAAAAGATGGAATATTCAAATGATGCATTGAAAATGAGTGATGTCAGAACCTACAGAGAAGCAGTAGGTAGTCTAATCTATCTAACTACTTGTACCAGGCCAGATTTAAGCTTTGTGGTAAGCAGGTTGTCACAGTATTTTGCTGAACCGACAGAGGAGCAGTGGGTCACTGTGAAACATGTATTAAGATACCTAAAAGGCACTTCTGACAAAGGTTTAAATTTCAAAAGAGATGACAATGAGGAGCTAGGTATTAAAGCCTACAGTGATGCAGACTGGGCATCTGACTCCAGTGACAGGCGCAGTACCACAGGATACTGTGTTAGTCTCAGTAAAAACAGCTCTTTAGTTTCCTGGAAGACTAAGAAGCAGCCTACAGTTGCACTTTCCACCTGTGAAGCGGAATATATGGCTCTAGCTTCAACAATACAAGAGTGCTTGTATCTCGAACAGTTACTAGAGGCGATTGACGACTACCAATACACAAAAACAACTGTGTACGAGGACAACCAGGGGACAATTGCCCTTGCTAAAAATCCTGTTCATAGACAGAGGTGTAAACATGTGGATATAAAGTACCACTTTATCAGGTCCACAGTTAATGAAGGTAAAATAAACTTGGTGTACTGTCCTACTGAAGTTATGGTTGCTGACATTATGACTAAGCCAGCCACCAAGTCAAAGTTGATTGAGTTTGCACCCATTGTTTTTGGGATTTAAAATGTGTAAGGCAGGGTCCACATTGTTTTCTATCTTGTTGTATTTAATTGTGTTTACATTACAGCAAACTGAGTATAAGTGGGGTGTTAAGAAACAGTGTTTTATATTCTCATTTCTGTAATGCTGTGATATGTTGTTTATGATAGAAATGTGTCATTGGGACGTAATATTCATTTGTTTTGAGCGGATCTGGCAACCTAGATGCGGCGCTATATCCGGTCTGCACTCGGCGCGAAATGTCTTCCTGTTTAGTGGCGATGAGAAGCGGCTGCTCTCTGTGCAGTCGGCAAATAAACACGCCACGAGTTTGAGTTCAGCAAGAAAATTCACCTCTCGTCGTTATTCTCCCAAATACATTCCGAACGAAGCGCACATCTCAACACATTTACATTCATAGCACCTATCAATCAATCTTTGAATGCGCAAACACACCCACTTGTTTAAATACATTTGCACAATTTCGTCTGGAATGTTAGAAATGTTTGACGACACACGGCAGGTTAAAAACCACATTGTGTTTCATGTATAAAAGTGTATAAATGCTCAGCCAAAGGAACCAAGACATATTTTTTCTTGTAGGACAAATGAAACAAAAACGAATGGTACGGGTGGCTTGTGGTGTGGCGCTCACCTGTCTGTGGCGTGGCCTCCATGTTCTGACTGACAGCCCCCACGAGCAACAGCAAGGAGTGATAAGAAGACTCCTCCCACCCTCTGATAACAATCTCACTTTTCCTCCTTTCCGATGAGCACACCAGCAAAGGAATTGAGAAATATGATGTTAATCCTGAACAAACACTCATGATTCCCAATGTGGTCACAGATGGATACGGGTGCTTTTACAAGTGCGGTAAAGAGAGCGAACATGCGCTTGCCGTGCGCTTCTGGTACGCACGCACCCCCTGCTTGATCTGCAATACGGACTGAAGGAATGAACACTTTCCTGCTGTCTGGACAATAACACAAAAACAAACTTGTGCATGTTGTCTTGGCTATGAGCCAAGACACACCCAGATGATTATGAGTGTTTTTTAACCCTGACCCTTGTTGAAAAACCCTACTTTGAATTCCTTAACCTAGTTGAAAACCTTCCTTTGAAAGTCAAACCTGTGGTGGAACAAGACTTTGAAAACCTAACCCTAATTTAAAACCCTAATCATAGTTGCACTGTTAGAGAGTGATGAGCTAAAATTGACAATGTGAGGGAAGCTTTTTTTTTTTAGGTGTGTTGAGTTCAATGTCACCGATACAGTGATGGTGTGTTGAATTTCTGCTCCCAAGTCAAATATATAGGGGTCCAGTGGTTAGAGCGTCGACCTCACAGTGCAGAGATACCGGGTTCAATTCCAGCTCCAGCCTCCCTGTGTGGATATTGCATGTTCTCCCTGGGCCTGCGTGGGTTTTCTCCGGGTACTACGGTTTCTTCCCACATTCCAAAAACATGCATGGCAGGTTAATGGAGCACTCCAAATTGTCCCTAGGTGTGAGTGTGAGGGCAGATTGTTCATCTATGTGTGCCCTGTGATTGGTGGGCAACCAGTTCAGGGTCTCCCCCGCCTACTGCACAGACAGCTGGGATAGGCTCAAGCACCCCCCGCGACCTTTGTGAGGATTATGCGAATCGGAAAATGGATGGATGGAAGTAAAAAATGTGCCAAACAACAGCTCATCTCTCGAAAATGTCTGCTCACGCCTATCTCAAGACACACAAAGAAATAAATTAAGGCCAGCAAATCCTTCTCTGCTGACTTGAAAGGTGGCAAAAGTTAAGCTACATCAAACCCAATTTTTCAGTCTACGGCAAAGTACGAGGCCTCGCCCCGACTATTTTTGGAGATTGTATCCGAAACATCAGTATTACAAATGACATAAGATGAAAGGGTTGCAGACCAAATCGTTTTATTTTTGTCAAAAATAGATACAAAAGGGCAAGAAGTATCCAAAATTCACCAAAATGAAAAAATCAGGTACAAACAGACGACAACAATAAATCCTAAAGAAATATTTGGGCATTTTAGGATGGCATTCGACTGTATTATTATTACAAAGAATCCACTTTAAAGCACTTTGTGCCAGGGTTGTATCCAAGACATAATCATTGAGGTATATAAAAAAAAAAAAGGTGCATTCGCTTGGGCCGGCACAACATTTCTTTTCAAAATCAGCAATTTGGAAAACTTTTAAAATGTCAAGAAAATATAAACTAATACTGCCACCTAATTATATCCAAAAACCCTACATGTTGCTGAACACCCTGCGTCCCACTTGATGAAATCAGGATCCATTCAGTGCATCTGTCATGTCATGTCTGCATTCCAATCAGCAAGTAGATGAAAGTACAATTTCGTGGAACTTTTACAATTGCACATATGAATTTCGTTTAAACTGTAAATATACCCCCCAAACGAACAAATCACAATAATTTCAAACTCATCCAACATTATTCAATCTTCAAAATTAATGGCTTAGAGTAGAAAAAAAATGGACTTGGGGTGGACAAACATGACAATCTATTTTCATCCACCATCTTGGAGCGCCACAAAGAGAGAACAGGATCTGAAATTTTGCTAAATTGAAGCTACAGATTCCATTTTTGGCCCATGTTGATATCTCGGTTACTGTCATCATGACAACATTCGAAAAATATTCCAAACAAGACAACCGACAGTCAAAGGGGACGGGTTTTAAAACAATGCTTGCACATGTGGACGCATGTTTTGCCCAGTTGATAAACGTCATACTTGCACAACGTTAGTGAGAAAAGATGCATTTGAAGGATTTTTTTTTTAAAGGACAGTCAGAGACACCCAAAACATATTTTATGCGCAATACTGAATGTGATTAAAGTGACTGAGAAATCCAAAATTACAAACGAGGAGACGTTTGCCATCCCTGGCAGATGCGCAAAATAAAACACGCTAATAGCTCACATGCAAAAAAAAAAAAAAAAAAAATAAAAATACCCAGGGAATCATTTGCAGGGATCATGTTAAAAGTCCCTTCCTGGTACGAAGATCTGTACCACTTCTCTAGAACGTCATCAAATAATAAATATCAAATTCAACGCTGCAATAAAAGCTTATTAATGTATCCTCACACGCACCCCGCCACCCCTCGAAAAGGAATCGGAAGGGGAAAAGCAAACATAAATTAGAAGACGCAAAATGTTTCGACGCAGTTGGTATCTACAAAAGAGCGACGTTTTGCAAAGGTGGCCAATGGCCGAGTAGAAAACACGTTTGTTATTGCTGTTCATCCCCCAGCCACAAAAAAACATGTTGTACATTGATAAGTGTACGGTATATGAACCACCACATGACTATTGATCGCTGCGCTTAAGATAAGAAGACCCATCTGCAGGGTAAACGACTCAAGGCATCAATATGAATTGACATATTTTTAAGTACACTTAGGAACAACAGCACGATTCTTGTTTGAAGGAAAAAAAACACACACGCACGCACTGAACACTTTGAGGGTTGTGAACGTTCTTTGTGAACTAAACTTCCGGGACCATCCAACCTCGGCTAAACTCAACCAGCACCGTTCCCATGAAAGGCATCTAAGCCATGAAGATTGAGGGTAAACCTGCAAAATACGTTACGCCAGTTAAAATCCCTACAGCTCGCTATCCACAACGATCTTGAAGGCTTCCAGTGATTTAGACGCAAATCATATGGCAGATTTGTACGCAAACGCTTGTCAAGTCACACCTAGCGACGGGACGAGCCGCGGCGCCACCTGCGACCGCCGCGCAAGCGCTACCAAGCCTGATGCGGATCCAAACTCACAAGTTACTTGCACATACCACCAAACATTAAAAACACTTCACAAAAAAATATATATACACATAAATAATTTAAATACAGCTAAACCCGAGCTGAAGTCCAAACAGGAAGTGCCATAAAAATTTGGGGGTGATTTTCAATTAGAAGCAAATAAAAGTTAAATATTGCTCATGTTGCTTGTCTAAAGTACGACAGTGGACCATCGGAGGTTATAGTACAAAGGAGTATTACAGCTACATTGGGAAAAAAATTAAAGAAATGAAATCTGGATGATTGTAATTTCTCAAGAATAACAAACTCAAATAATATACACGGTCTGAAGTTTTCTTTGTACGCACGACGACTACTACGCTCCCCCGATTTGCTGGTTGTAATGTACTCAGTAGGGTGTGGGAAACATTTTTTTCACTCGGAGAAGTGGCCACAAAAACAGGGCGACATAAAATCTGTGGCGACATCCAACTGTGAACTGTCATCCAAATCCCAATGAATGTTTCAATTTCTCTTTTGTTGAAAATCTACCATATTTTCCACTGTATAAGGCGCACCTAAAATTGTTCCAATTTTCTCAGAAACCGACAGACCGCCTTACAATCCGATGCGCCTGAAATATGGATCGATATTCTGATTTCCTGGACATTGTATTTTAAATGTTCTGTAAAGCGCTTTGTTACAGCTGCACCAAGGGGAACGCACCATATAAATAAAGCTGAATTGTATTGTATTCCTTTAGCGTAGCTCCATCTAGTGGATGCATAACTCAACCGCAGCCACTATTGTAGCTTCTATTCTATGCGCCTTATATACGAAAAGTTTTCATTGGAGGTGCGCCTTATACTCCCAAGCACTTTATAAGTGCTGAAAATACGGTCATTATGATCCGCAAAGTTATTTGTATTTTATTGTTATTATTCAGAGAATAGCTTCCGTGTACAGAAGCAATTACAACTACTTACAATTACAAGCATGTGCAAGATATAATTCACGGATAAACTGCATTTTCGTTGTCTACTAATGTAAAACACTCAATCCGATCGTTTCATCCAACTGATGCAGTAGCAACAGATATGATACGGTAACATTTGTCACGTTCTGGAATTCACAGTGAATAGCAAAAAACTTTATCCCAATACTTATCGAATGTGCGTGAAGTTCAGGACAGCAAAAACAAACTCCATGGGGTAGTTACACCAAAACCAACACATTATTGATAGATTTATAGCATTAGATGTTAAATATCTTTAACACAGGGGTGACAGTAAACGGCTCTACATTGTGACGAATTTTGTTTGTCCCCTAAACTTTATAAGCTCTCCCTTCTATCTCCGATATTTCCGCCCCCCCCCTTTTGGGGGGGGGGGGCAAAAAAGTGCATTATTCTCGAGAAATTACGTTGCCCATTACAGTGCGTCTCAAAGTGTGGTACGAGTGTGCACAAACTTACCGGTAAATGCTATTTAAAACCTCACCTGCACTGTATTTCAAAGTTTTATAACGGTGAACCCGTTCTATTTCTAACAAAACAAAAAGCTGGAACCTCCGAGGGTCCACTATACTAGTCTGCGCTTTCCCAGAGCTAAAATCCCCCCACCCACCCCTGCCCAACCCTTGTCTAACTCTCCCCCAAAACTTGTGACAGGTCACCAAAGTCACAATCGAACAGTTCGGTGATGCCCGAGTCGCTCCCCAGGCCAAAGTGGTAGTCGGGACTGTGTGGTGGAGACAAGTTGATGAAACCATCCAGCGGGAGAGGGAGGCTCTCTCCGTGGAGGAAGTCCGTGGAGAAGTCAAAGTCTGCCATGTCCCCCAGGCCTGAGAACGGGTCGCTGTTCAGAAGGGATTCTGCCACAGAAACAAAAAACAACACCTACTTCTTAAAAATATGGAACTCATTGCCTTAGACTTTTATCCTGGGCTTTTTTTTTTTGCATTACAAAAAAGTGTGAGACAAAAGAATTTGAGGGAGTAGGATGTATACGGACTCGCATTCACAGTAGTAAGACTGCAGCGCCACCACATGAGTGTTCCATTATTATTATTATTCTATACAGTGGTTAACCTCTGAACAATTTCACATACATTTCATTCGCGAGACACAATGGCAGTGCGATTTTGAATGTTTCGTATTTTGTAACCCGCTTCGTGATACACTTCACTTTCTCTACCGTGGCCATTACTCTTCCTCTTCGTTTAGATGCCATGATCGACAGGACGTGAAAATGTTCGCAATTGCAGTAAAACTCACTGCAACAAAGAGTCACTTGCATGTCGCCGCTTCGATCCAATGATAGAAAATAGCGGCGCGGACACACTTATTCCGTCGTATCGAGCGGGAGTTGCTTGAGTTGGCGCTACTGCTGGCTTCCGTGATCGTCTCCCCTCCCTCCCTGTGCTCTGCAACTTCAAGTAACTGCGCCACCTGGCGTTGAAATGCCTGTCATTACAAGTCCAAATGAAATGAATGCAATCATTTATATCGAACCTTAATTGTGTTGTGCACCAACCTTCGGCGGGCAGATTAAAAGCCCAACGGGCCGGATCCGCCCGCGGGCGTAGTTTGCCCATGTCTGTTCTATACAGTGGTTAACAGACTCACATTCTTGGGAATTTTTGGGGGTACTACAATGAAAATCCAAACAAAGGTGACTACTGTTCAGGAACGGATTGTGTAAATGTCTGTTGTACTTTGTTTCAATGACACGCGTCAACATTATGCACGCACCTCAAAAACAATCATTTAATCAAATTTAATATTCATCGAAAATCGTAAACTTCCACAAACAACCTGGCTGAAAACAGAGGAGCTAGTTGACACGTACCCGTTTGCCCACCTGACAACAACGTCGAGGACTCTGGCTGAGACGCCGCTGTCGCCGTGGACGACGTGGACACGGGGGATGACGATGCAACTTCCAAAGTTGAGGAGCTTCTGTCTTGTGTCGACCGGCGGGCCGGCGCGTGCGCCGCGCGGTCAACGCTCGCTTTCGAAGGACTGCTTCCCGTCACGGGGCTGCAAACCCCGGAGCTGTCGTCTGGGCACAGGAAGACGTCGATGGGACCTTGCGTGCTCTTCAACGACACCTGGTAACCCTTGCGAGTTGCACAAAGAAGGCGAAAATTGGCGGAGGCGATTTTTTTCCCCTACCCCTAAAAAGTGTTTTGATGAAATGCTAGCGCGCCAACCTCGCTGGGGTCTGAGACTTGCATCTGGGTCTCTGGGGGAGCTCGGATCACCATGACCAACTGGTCCGAGGTATCGAACGACGTCCTCAAGTCCTGGCAGCGAACATAGCCCAGCGTGACAGACAACCATTAAGGAGCAAAATGGTCAGAAGACTCCCGCTAATTACTAGATACATGGACTCGTAAATAAAAATTAACATTGGCTGACCATTAGCTTTGGTTGCGGAAGTACCATGACACAAATCTCTTTGCTAGAGTTGCGAGTTTTCCTGCACTCGCCCTGTGAATAAATTCTCGGCATTTGGCGACTCAAATAAAGCATAAGGCTTGTTCTTTGCTGACCGGCAGCCGAATCCCATCGCCATGTACAGAACCAAAACCACAACTTGTTGATCATGACTATGAGAGCTTCATAAATTGAACCTTGACACGGAGCAGAAAGATGGAAGAATCTCGATCTTTTTAATATCAAATTATATTTTTTTCATCCGTATTTCATAGAAATTGTGCTATTATTGTAGTCGTAAATATTCTACTTCTATCTGTGCAGACTTACAAACACCCTGCAGTATTGAAACTAATTTACACCTATTTATTTTGACACCTTCCCTTCTCACTGTACTCATCTCCATGGCAGACCACAAACGGTCCCCGGGGGGCATACTTTGGACACCACTGGCATAAGAGCATCCAGAAATATGTGCTTATTTTATTTTCCTTTCGGGCTGCATATCCTCAAATGGTACAATGCCGCGTCAAAGAAACCAACCGTCTGCATGAGCCACGTTAACTTGATGGTCACAAACGTCTCCATTCCAACATGGCGGCATCGGCCCGATTCATCCGAAACTTGGCAGTCGAAAGGATATCTTTTGCTCTGCGGCTCGTCTGTCAGCAAACTGAACTGAAGATTGCATTTGGAGATGAGATTGTCGAGCCGCTCCTCCGCTGCGGTGAGGTTGCACACTTCCTTGCGCAGGTCCTGCTGGAGGGCAACCGAGCCCCCGTCCACGCGGTTCCCGCTGTGAAGGACGAGCAAACAACGTGTTCTTTGGTTTACACCACATCTTGGCTACGTTTGTATCTAAAGTCAGACGCCCACCGAGCGATGGGTCCGAACGAGACAGAACGGGGGACGATGAACCAATTACAGTCTTTGTTAAGGAATTTGCCTTCTATTTGTTTTCCACTCACAGCCACTGGATGTGGTTCTTGGACTTTTTAGAAATGAGATGGATCCCTTCCAGGACGTTGGTTATGTCATAGATGCGCCGCTTCTGGACGTGCAGGACCTGCGAGGCCCAGTTCAGGTCCACCACGCCGTCAGCTGATTGGGACAGGAGATCCAGAAAGCGCTTGGTGGTCAAATTCAAGGAGGTGTCATAGCGAGACTTTTCCGTAAGGGTGCGAGGAACTGGGAGGAGAAGGAACACAAAACGTCACCGTGAAAGACTCTGCTGACCATTTCATATCCCACCTGAAATCTTCACATTTTGGATCATGTGAATTTTCAATTTTTGTTATTCATTCGATATTGCTTAGTGATAAAAAAACAACTCAACATTTAAAAAAATGTCCGACAAGAGGGACCGATGTACTCGCCAACCTCTTTGAAACCGATTCATTTCATGATTCGTTCATTGTTTTCCATGGGAGAAACAGATGTTGGCAAAAGTCTTATTTTGATTTAGCACAACAGTACAACCGTCTGTTTTTGTGAAGAAATCAAAAATTGGAGAAAAATGATGAGAGGCTGAAATTAGAGCATTTGCACAATTCTACGTTAAAGAATATCTTAAACGATTACTGGTTCATTAAAAGGTTGTGGATTAATTTGATGATCAGTTGTCAATTCATCTTGAAAGCTCAACTAAAAATGCAGAAATCTAAAGCGATCAAATGAAAAACAATTCATCTGTAGGTACCGTTATAAAACAAAGATGCCCCTATTTTTTTTTTTTTTTTTGCGGACTGCAACCCAGTTTTGGGTCCCGACCAAACCAGTTGAGAGAGAATCACTGCTTTAGTCCAGTGACGGCTCTCGTAGTGACGGCTCTCGTAATGACGGCGAGTCCGGTTTGTCGGGAACTTCAATCATGGGTGAATTAACACACAGGAGAACTGACGTGAACAATAAGCTTGTATGCGCGTGCGTGCGCGTGTATATACCTCTAGGAGGGGCAGGTGTGGAGGGAGGCGCGTGGCCTGAAGACGGCCGGGTCGTGCTAACATACTGATGGTCGCTGTCCAGGTCCAACTTTCTCTTAACCTGAGCAAACAAAAAAAGAGGGAGAAATAACAATGTGGTGAGGATGAAGAGAAGGGGGAAACGATCCAAAAAGGACACCGCTCTCAAAAAAGACACCGCTCTCAAAAAAGTAGCCAACAAACCAACAGGTGGTCAGTTGGTCATTGAACAGCCAGACACTTTCGGAGAACTTGAGAAAACCTGGACTGGTTTTTCGTCAATCATAGGGCACATATGTATTGAGAAACAAGCATTCACATTCACACCTATGGACAATTTAGAGCTGACAATGGGATTTTACAGCAGTTTATGGGAATAAGGCAGGAATTTACTAAATTAAAGTAGGTACTGGCCCTGTATAGTCATGATGTAACAAATTTGAGTGATGAATTCATATTTTGCATCTTTATTTTGTCAGCCCATAAGAGTATACCACTTCTGCATAGTTAGCTCAGATTTCAGTGGTGAAAACGCAAGACTATTTGGGTTAAAAAGCAAGAAGGTGTTGATTGCATCATATTTATTTATAAAATTTATACTCGGCCAATTGGGCCGGCGTTTTTGAGCTATGCGACAGCCTGACACAGTGTCATGCTGGGACAGGACCATCCAACCACCATTAATGTTGGATCCTGTGTGATGCCGTCACATGTGGGCAAGGAGAGCAATCTATTTTGCTTGCGCGTGTGCTTATGAGAAATAGTGATATTTATGTTTGAGTGTGTGAAATTCCATAGCTTAACATCCCATAGAAATGGAACAGAAACTTTTCAACAATTCTCCACACTTTGAATTTCGGTAACATGTGACCTTGATGGGCCAACCCGGCCGCCAAGCCTGCAAGCCCTCACCGATGGCCTTCCGAGGGACGGCCTTCTCTTGTCTTGGAAGGCCACATCAGCGGATCCCTGTGGGGTCGCAAACAGCAAGATTTCTCCAGTGCTGGAAGGGGCTGCGTCCGGGTGGAGTCCCTCATTGCTGGGGCTGGTGATGATGACTATTTGGTGGTCCTGACCAAGAGCAACACCTCCAGAGTTGAGCAAAGTCTCAAAGTCAGCCAACAGATCCTCTGACGTGTGGCCTGTTATCAGAGTCTCTGACATGGCAGGGGTCTCTCACAGTTTGCTATGCCAGAACGAGATTCACACTAACTCAACAAGTCCTCCACTTAAAAGGTTCTCGTATCTGTGAGCAAGAGGCCGTGTGATCGTTTGACTTCAAGTGTTCTTGAGCAACTGGTGGATACTTTTTGGAGAAGTTCCTCATGAGTGTATGAAACCCATATTGTAATCTTACTTCCGAGTGAAATTGCAGGACGTGATGTTCCACCAAATGTATTTGAAATACAAATAATGACAAATACGTACCAGCTCGGGAAGCCAGAGTTGAGGTTTAAGCACACAAAGCGGACGAGGCAGTAAAAAGAGCAGATGGATAGCGAGCTAGCATGCTATCCTTTTGTTTTCACCTGTGGTTGTCAGCACGAGACCAGGCCCCGCCGACAGGCATGCTAACGAGGAGCTAGCCGCTTGTAGGGACGACGCGAAAAGTGCACAAACACGAGGCAAAGTCGCCGTTTACGTTTTAGGAGCAACAACACAACGCCTGACACGGCAGCAACTTGAATGAGATGACGAATAAAAAAACTTTGCGGCGGTATCCCAGAAAGGGTCGAAAGCGCTGTGCGGCACGAAGACAGTTGCCTTCACCTCCTCCAAAAGGATTCCGTTATGTTCGGACCATTTTAATAAAGTGTTCGTTGAGTGGGACATTAATAAATGACGTCCTACATGAGAACATAGAGTTAGTCATATTAGCATGCTAGCGATGTCATTAGCACCAACCCCCCTCGGTTTGTTGGGGCATATGGGAAGATGTCGGACTAAAGTGCAGATTTTAAAAAAAGACAGAAAATAAAGCCTCCTGTAAATTAGCGGTTCCGCCAAATCAGCATATGCTCGGCCACAAGAAGCTCACGGCGGGTGCAGTCCATTTCTAAAAAAGGTCTTCGCTGCCCTGTCCGTAATTGTTGTTATTGTCCCAGCTGATCCAGGTCCAAACAAGGATGGGACACTTTTCGCGCGAAATCTTTTTTGCCGCGAAACCAACACGTGTGCCAGACTGGATCCTTTCATTGGTCAAGAAACTGAGTCCGCAGCGAGACGAGTTAAGCGCTACCTGATTGGTGGATTTTGTTGTCAGTCATTTAATCGATTGCGGATTTGTCGATACAATATGCATTTAAATGTCACACAGTGGCATTGTATATTTAGTTTGACTATCGTAAATGACATTATCGTATTTCTTTTAAATAAACCACGTCTTTTTTTAAACATCTAAGCCTTTTCTGTGATATTTTCTGGTTTCATTTTCGAACATGAAATTTGTAAATGGAAGCGTTTCTGTTACGAGAATGTTTCAGGTATTATTAGGTCGTTATTGTAATTAACGTTTCAAAAAGTCACACGCTTGTCCACGGCATTAGTTTGAGTGTGTTGCTACACATTGACAGCTGTGGCAGCGCTTCCAATTCAGCAGACTCTGCTAGTCAAATGCCGATCAGCTAGTTGAAGAACCGCAAAATGGCGCAGGCTATATTTGAGGTACTTGAAGGTAAGAATAATGTATTAATAGCCATTTAATTACAACCTAAATGGCTTGGCTGTCCACATTAAGTTTGTGTGATTTATCGGAACAATTTCATCATGCATTATACACACCACAAATTAATATTTGGCTAGTGTTTTCGTCACAAAACCACGTAGAATCGAGTGCAACAATAAAACACAATCTAGTTAATGCCTAAATTGAATACTGTACAGGATTAGACGCTTTCACGAAATTATATTTTAAGCACTAAATGATACATTACGTTCAGTTTTTTAGGTCTACTTAGTTTCACCCGGGGTTTTATGATCATGTATATGGTTGTAGTAATCGGATTATATTTACGGTAGTATAATATAAACAAAGCACGATGCACATATGAAGGCATAAACACGGTTGATGGGCTTGATTTAAAATTACATGTCATGTCTACTTGTGAATCAGATTGTCATTCTCAAGACGTATTTTTAAATGATGCTTCAATGGATGCAATCAAACCACCAAATTTGACTTTCCTCTCCAGGCATGGACAATCAGACAGTACTGGCGGTCCAATCATTGCTGGACGGTCAAGGAGGTGTTCCTGACCCAAACAACCAAAACGTCTCCGGCACGCCAACTATCCAGTCTATGGGTGCGTGAATGACGAAGCAGCCACTCTGCATTCCAATTAATTTGCCTTCTTTCGAACAATGAGTCTCCGCCTGTGCAACATGGAACACGAGATTGTTCCTACGAGATTTTACGGACTATTATTTCTTTACCGCAAATAATGTGTCTTTGTTTCTTTATCTATGTCACTGGCCAGGAAGAACAATTAAATGTTCTTTCACGAGATGTCAGAAGGTACAGTTAATCTGTGCGTCCACTTTTGTTTTTTCAGGGACAGTTTTGTTTGGTGGTGCGGAGTGAATTTTTTCAAATGTAAAATATGCACCGTAGATCAATAAAGGTTGGAGAAATCCTAGTTGAGTTCAATTAATGTGAATGGTCCCTTTTCTTTATGTGCCCTACGAGTGGCTGCCACCCAGTGCTGTTGGGAGAGGCTCCAGCTGCACCGTGACCCTGTAAAGCACTACAGGAAATGGATGGATAGATGTTGGTATATATATACACACTTCCTCCGCCTCACTGTATATGTTTGTTTCTTCCCACAGATGACGAAGATGTGTTCTTGTGCGGGAAGTGTAAGAAGCAGTTTAATTCCCTGCCGGCCTTCATGGCACACAAACGGGAGCAGTGCCAGTCGAGTGCCCCCTCCCTTTCCACTGTGTCTTTGGCCTCCACCAATGCCTACACACCGGTTCCCTCCATCACTTCAGGACCTCAAACTAATGCCAACAGGCAGGTGAGAAGAAAATCCGACCATTGTTAGTTGTAAGATGGAGTATATGTTACTAAAGTAACTTTTTGTCATTACATTTCGACTTCTCATAACTACAATTGTATGAATTCATCTATTCTGACAGATTTTATTCTTGAAGAATTGCATTTTTGGTGGAGGTACTCTATTTTTGGACTCTATCACATGGAAATTAAAAAAATAAAATAAAAATGTCTTTCTTGTGTGTCATTGTGACTGTCCTGCAGGTGTCCACCTACATCACAGTTCCACCCTCCCCTCTAACACACACACTGGTCCAAGGCAACGTGCTGGTCAGTGATGACATTCTTATGTCTGCCATCTCAGCGTTCACCTCCATTGACCAGCCAATGACCGCAATGCAGACGCCCGTACAAGTAACACACCACCACCAGTCAATTTCCGTCCCATCTGACTAAACTGGAACTGTATCACTTGAACTTCATCATGCTTTGTCTTCCAGAGTAACCCAAGTATGCACACAACTGGTGTATCATATCTTCAGCACCACCACCACCACCATCATCCTCATCATCCTCAACAGCAGCCCTCCCACACACTTGCTCCGAGCCAGACGCCGGCCCACCCTCTGCCGGCAGGACAACCCAGCCAGCAGCCTCTCGCCTCTTCGCATGTCCCCGCCAACCACGGCAACTCGGTAGTTCAGGTCTACAGCACGCTGCCCCACATGGTCGGTGGCGGTAGTGCAGAGATTCACGCACTGAATCTGCATCCATTCCATCCTGTACAAGTGAGTGGAGAAGTGCCACTTCATTGATTAAGTACAGGGTGACCCAAAAAGATGCGTACCCATGAAAATTTCAATTGTGACTTTGATTAAAAAGCTATTTATTTCAAATTACAACCACACATTATTCAGTTTATGGAAGACCATTCACCAGAGTTTCAGCTATTTCTGTCAATTTTTAGTCAATTTATGGCTTTCCCAAGATGTGTTCCAAATGTCCACCATTCCATTGCAAGCAAACCTGTACTCGTCTGACAAAGTTGTCAATCACTTTTACACACTCCAGATTTTTATCTGTGGGGTTTCCTCAAAGACAATGTATACCAGGAAATCCACAAACAATTGAGGAACTGAAAACTGCCATTACAGCAAAAATAAGAGCCATCCCGAAGAGGAGTGAGGAGTGACAAAGTTGTGAATCACTTTTACACACTCCTCTTTCTTTCAATACTCACACCTCTTTCGGGATGGCTCTTATTTTTGGTGTGTTGGCAGTTTTCAGTTCCTCAATTGTTTGTGGATTTCCCTGGTATACATTGTCTTTGAGGAAACCCCACAGATAAAAATCTGGAGTGTGTAAAAGTGATTGACAACTTTGTCAGACGAGTACAGGTTTGCTTGCAATGGAATGGTGGACATTTGGAACACATCTTGGGAAAGCCATAAATTGACTAAAAATTGACAGAAATAGCTGAAACTCTGGTGAATGGTCTTCCATAAACTGAATAATGTGTGGTTGTAATTTGAAATAAATAGCTTTTTAATCAAAGTCACAATTGAAATTTTCATGGGTACGCATCTTTTTGGGTCACCCTGTATAAGAGATTTTGAGTGAATGATTTGCTGTCATGACACTGTTATGTCGCATAGGTGCCCAGTCAGTGTGTGGAGAGCCAATCATTCACCACGCCTCCTGTCTACAGTCCGGGAAAGCTAGGCATCAAAACAAAGACGTGCAGCATCACCACAAACACAACGGAGTTGGGCGAGTTTGAAAAACTCATTGGCCCCAAACGACCAACAAGTAGCAAAAAAAGTGCAGATGGTGTCCTAGGTATGTATGTGTCTGTGTAAGTGGTGGTGGGGCGGGCTGTAATTATTATTATTTAGTTATTTTGGGGGGTATTTTTTGACAAAAATAATTAAGCCTAAAGGTTTGCAAGTGAGAGTAAATAGTGGTGCCACTTGTCATTCTGTGTGAAAAGGAGATTATTTGAGAAGATTTTCTTTGTGGATGATGCACTCGGCCCGTATTTGAGGTAAAGTGTCTATTTGAGTAGAGGCCACTTTTTGAGGAACAGTGTTCTGCTGATGCTGCTTCAAATAACTCAACAAAGACCTTCCACAAACATGTCATGCAGTAAAAACTTTATGCGAATCTTTGCTACTTTTGATTTTCCTCAGCAGAGTCGCTGAAGTCCAAAGGACCGAAGCTGAAGTGTAATTTCTGTGACAAAATCTTCTCCAAAAACTTTGACCTTCAGCAGCACATTAGGAGGTGAGCTACTCCCCTAAAGCTGGACCATACTCTTATTACAAAATAAACTTCACTTTCACAACTTTTTTACTTTTTTTTTTTTCCAGTCACACAGGAGAGAAACCATTTCAATGTATCGTGTGCGGTCGAGCCTTCGCCCAAAAGTCCAATGTGAAGAAACACATGCAGACACACAAGGTTCTCAGTGATTTGTCAGTACTCTACTAGAATGTTTTTTGTGCTATAGTGTACAACTGCCCTGCACCATACTGCAAGCTCCAAATTGCTGGTGTTCGTTCTAATGAAGGAAGAAAGTACTATATCCAACACCAGCTACTGTGTGTCAAAATACCTGCTGTCTCTTGTCATTAAGGTATGGCCCATGGGCGTGGCCAGCACGGTGTCAAGGCTGCCGGTCACTGTAAAGGTCGTGCCGGTGTCAGCCAATGAGGAGGAGGCCGGCGGGGATCAGCAGCAGCAGCAGTGTGACCAGGAAGAGGCGGACCCCCAGCACCAGGCAACGCAGGAAGACGACACAGCCCCAATGGGTACATTACAAGCGGTTTAAATAAGACTTATTTCACTTATATTTTGTGTCACGTCAACTAGAATGTCATCTGCTGTTGTCAGTCGAGGTTGCAAAAAGTACCTCGAGTACTGTAAATGCCACAAATATTAACTGTTGAATACTCAAGTGCAGATACCTAGAGAGAGAAAAAAAATTCCCACCACTGGTCTTCAGTAACACCCATAAATGACAGCTTTGGCCACAGAAACATCAGGGGAAGCGGAGGAAAGCGTATCAGAGGCCCAGGCTGATGTGGAGAGCACTTGCAGCGAGTCTCTGACCTCTCAGCCTCCGAACCAAGAGGGTCCAGCTCAGACCAAACAGATTGTGGTGGTCGACAGCTCCTACCAGTGCCAGTTCTGCTCGAGCAAGTTCAAGACGTACTTCCAGCTCAAATCCCACATGACCCAACACAAGGGGGAGCAGGTGAGCTAAAGGACCCGCCAATGGGAATTTCAATAAGTGAATCCCTGCCTGTTCACCATTGGATCTGAACAAATTGACACTTGGTGCTATGTTTGCAGTTTAACAGACAATTCTATACATTCTTAAAAGGGTCTTCAATTACTTAACAGTATTTCACCATTCACAGTGGTTGGTATACTCTGTAATCATGCCCTGTGAGTTGTGATCGATCCGAACAGTCATAGCTACTGATCTGAAATGTTTCTTTCCATGTCCGGATCAATAAATTAGTGGCGCTTCCTCTGTCAGGTTTACAAGTGCGTGCTCAAGTCCTGCTCCCAGACCTTCCAGAAACTGGATCACTTCCTGGAGCACATCAGGACTCACCAGGAGCAGCTGACCTACCGCTGTCACCTCTGCAGCAAGGTGTTCCCCTCTCTGTTTGAACTGGGAGTCCACCAGTACTCCCACTGTTTCTGCCCACAGCAGAACACACGCAAGGAAAGCACATTCTACAGGTGAGTGTACCTGCAGGAAGGTCATTGTGCCTGCCGAAGAGTAATTGTGCCGGTAGAGTGCCACTGTGCCTGCGGCCGATCTGTGTGCCCATCAATGGGCCATGTGCCTGTTTCTGGTTCATTCTCCCTTATATTACAACACAAAATAACACCAATGTCCTGAACAAGCGAGGGTTTGTGTTAATAAATGTGGATTTGTCCAACTACAATATTTAATATATAAGCCTAGAATTGCATTTTATGATTGGCGGACAATAAGATCTCATAGAATCAGTCACAGGTGACAAAAGTTCAAGCCTCGGCAGAGGTCAACCTTTCTGATGGTTTTTGTTTTCTGCGCTTGTCTACAGGTGTGTGAAATGTCAAAGCAAATATTCTACCCAAGAAGCTCTGGAGCAACACCTACTGACTGCCTCACACAACTTCCCATGCCCACACTGTCAAAAGGTACCTCCCACACACACATTCAAACATCTACACTTAATGCACTCACTCAGTTATTTTATTTGTTTTTGTAACTTCAAGTTTAATGTTTCAATATCGCTGTTATCATGACAATCCTAATGCCACTGGACGGCTGTAATTAACGTTGCTATGACATCGTTAGCACAACAAACTACTTTTTTTTTTTTTTTTAGCAAGGAGAGAATTCTCTTACCTCATTTCAGCCTTCATCAGAGCTGCCATCACTTCCTTATGTGATGTGTCTTAAAAAAACCCACCTGTTTGGGTAGGAAAACCTTAAAAATAAAAGTTTTCCCGACCTGATTAAGTCTACTCTCCACCCCACCTCCGCCGTTGAAAGATGCCGTTCTGTGTACATTTATGCCCCTGGTCCCTGTTCTTAAAAAGAAGACAACATGAACACCATAGCGCGAAACAAAAATCGGATATTTGTTGAGAAGGAGAATGCTGCTCGCTATAGGGGTGGGTAAAGAAAAAGTTAGCGGGGAAGTGGACTGAAAGCTTGTTGACCTCGTGTGCACTGCGCTCTTCAGGTGTTCCCGTGCGAGAGGTACTTCAGACGCCATCTACCCACTCATGGTGTTGGAGGGAGGTTTAAGTGTCACATCTGCAAGAAAGTCTTCAAGACAGAACACTACCTCAAACTACACACAAGGATTCACTCGGGTGCGTAAAATCGCGATCATGTTTGTGTAGTCACTTGTTGGAGATCATTTATAACTAGGGGGGGCTAAATGTTGGCTAATGTGGCTCAATGGTCATTTATTAAGACAAATCTAAATGTGAAAAATGAAATGCTACTTCATTTTTCCAGGTGAGAAGCCGTACAAATGTTCCGTATGTGAAGCCACTTTCAACAGGAAGGACAAAGTCAAGCGCCACATGCTCATCCATGAACCCTTCAAAAAATACAAGTGTCCTTTCAGGTAAGGGAAAAAGTCATCCGTTTTAATACAGTAGATAGAACTTACTGCCTTCATTTTGCTTTTCTTTCAAATAGGACTCATGTAGGTTGCACGAAAGAATTCAACAGACCGGACAAGCTAAAGGCACACATTCTGTCACATTCAGGTCAGTAATCTTTGTCCACTCCATGAATTTGGCTCTACTCTAAGCCCATACTTCCATATGGACTCTTACTCTGTTAAACACGAAACACATATTGGAAAGAAAACGAAAACAAAGACACCAATACTTTTTAAGTCCAAACTGTAAAATAATGGCCCCCCCCTTTTTTTTTTTGCTCCACAATATCTAGTGGCAACATTTTCCCCATTGAGATAATTGTCAATTTGTCATTGCAATGATGTCTCCGCCAATATTTTTTTTTTTACTCGTAGGCATCAAGCCCTTCAAGTGTCTCTTCTGTCAGAAGGCGTTCAGTCGCAGGGCTCACATGCTGGAGCACCAGCAGTCGCACACGGACAATTATCGCTTCCGGTGCTCCGCTTGCAACAGAGGCTTCTCCAGACAGAGTTACTATAGAGACCACAAATGTTCAGGGGCGGGGAACGGCAAGAGACAAGAAGGCGAGACAGCAGAGGAATACGTGGAGCAAGACAGAGGGGACGAGCGAACCGGTAGAAGGAACTGCGCTCGTTTTACGAGGCAGGCGGGGAGATTAAGGACTGCCAGACATGAGGTTAGGGAAGAAGACAACCAGGAGGAGGCGGGAACAGACACGGATGATGGAGAGCGGGACTCAACAGATGACGGCAGTCAAGCTACGGCGGCCATCGAAGTTGAGGGGCTTGAAGGAGATGCATCACAGTAGATATCTAGAGCCACTCCTGAACCGGTTTCCTCCTACGCTATGTTTAGGGATTTTAAGAATCAATCAGGAAATGTTTACTGGCTGTCCAATGAATATGTTTTATATTAAAACATTAAAAATGAAACTATACATGCTTATAAACAATAATGTGAGCATTAGTCTTTAATCCTCTCGACTCACTTTGTTTCTTCTACATGGGTAGGGCAGGAACTCCCATTTATTTTTATAGGTTTGAGTTGCACACCACGCACAGAACAACACACACGTGTGAACTCGTTCCCTGTGTTGTGTGCAACACAACATACATTGTCTTTTTCCTCTTGAGTCATTAGTATAATAAATTAGATTTCATTATCTACTCAAAAACCTAAGTGTGCATTATATAATAATGAAGGGATCAATGACTGGCTTTAGTACAAACTGAACCTGACACAAAAGTCGATTTGAAGAGAAAACAAAACGCCAAACTGATGGTAATTTTATTGTATTTTTGGGGAGGGGGTTGGAGGTGCGCTAATACTCATCCCTGCAGCTCAGGCTCCTTTTCATGGTTTAGAATCTGAATCTGGCCTTCTTGTGGCCAGGCTGACACACAAACACACACATTGTGTGTGTAAATGGTTGTTAGAGGAAAAATGCATGAATATATTTGTCAGATTAAGTAAAAAGTAGTAACATTGGGGAAAAAAAAAATCACAGACATCTTCCGCAGTGGTTACATATTGTTACTGAAGTAGACACAAGAGATTAAACACAGCTTTGATTTAATTTTTTAAATTTAATTAAGGTGACCATTTAATTCACCCCACATATTTCATAAACATCAGAAATTAGAACTGGGAAGGAAAAATATAGTGATACCATAAACCTCTTATTTTTTCAATTACGAAAGAAAAAACAATTGTCATTTACAGCAGATTAAGTTTGACATGCAGGAATCCTAACGCCTGCTGGCAAAATACAGAGGGATGTATTAAGATTTCTAATTATTTAGCGTGAAAGGAAAAAAAAGTCTACACACCCTTTTCAAATGCCAAAGTCAATACCTTTTCCACCATGCAGGGCTCCAGACTTTTTGTTTTTTTCCAGTGTCCCCCAACGAACCTTTTAGGGCTGCAAGTACAATATTTCAGGGCACATACTGTAGATTGACTTGCAAGGTAAATATTCACCCAACTCAATTTTTATTTTATTACTGATAAATGAGCTGTGGACTGTGGAGACAACGTTTGCCAGCAACAACAACAAAAATCTACATAAGTAATTACAGGGGCAGGGAGACAAATTTACTGGTTGCCCTGGCATGAGTAGATGTTAACTGTAGTTGCACTGTCTCAAATTAGACCTGGATCAATGTGACCTAAAACCTGTACAACTCAATTTGGAGAGGGGGGAAAAAATAGGGGGCCTATGCCGAGTTCCATTTAACATACATTCTTGAATGGTTCTTTGGGAACACAGCCACGTCCCCAATTAGTAGAAGGTAAACCATATTAGTTTGTTTAGTTAAAAAAATCATGGCATTTGACTCTGGGTATGTAGACTGTGTTCACTGTACCTATTTGCTAACTCTTGATATTGTCAGAAATTAAATAATTGACCCCGAACTAGGTGACAGCACAGGATGAATTTTATTCCTATTCTATTTCCCACTCTGTGTACACATTTTCAAAAACACTGTTAGAATTATTATTTTTTATTTATGTTGAGCCACAAACAACACTTATTTGGTGTCTAATGAAGAGCACATCTTCAAAAATGAAGACATAGACACTGCCTATTATTTCACACTAGTTTCTTGTACCAGTAATTGCTGCTGTAAAGTTTATAAAAAATAAAGTGGAAAACATAACACTGTTAACTAATTAATTAATTAGATCTTTTGAATCGTGTATCTGAAGGGGTTTTAAAAACTCGAGTTATTTTTTTACCCATTTATATAGCCTGTGTGAGCAAAATAGAACCAAAGAACTCAATTTGGCTTGACTTTGATTTTGGTGTTTCTCCATCTCTGAATACTTGTCATTCCCTAAAGGACGCGCCATTTGGGGTCATGTATATAGTAGTATCACTAAAAACACCAGAAATCGTGACGAACCTTTTTCCCTAGTCATACAATGCCTGTCTAACCCGTGGTCCTATAAAACTAGGATTCTTTTTCAAACGCTGCCATTGCAGTAATCCTCTAACATTAAAAATACAACTATGGTCACAATCATGGAGCCGTTCAGGGCTGCTTCTCACGGCTAATCTCCCAAGTGAGTGCGGTAAGCACCATAGTTTGCTTTAATATGCAGCATCATTTTGTTATTGTTTTATTTTTTTCTTTCTCCTTAAAGACATGAACCAAAGCTAATTAAAAAAAAAGTCTTGTTAGCGGGGGAAATGCAAGTGAGAAAAGCGACAATCATTCTAGTGGATGTTGATTAAGAGCCAACAATACAATCTGCTTAATTTTGGTATCCCAGAAAACTTGCCATAGCAGTGACTAGTTTGACTAATAAGCGACGAGACAAGACTCCAACGCTGTCTCCCGGTTGCTGCTGACCTTAAAATGGTCAGAAGATGGGGTTGCATGATGCTCATTCTGGAGTCCAGGATCAGTTTTCTGTGATTTTGGTTTCAATAGACGACCGATTAAAAGCTTTCCTTTGGGGTTGGATGCAATAAATACGCAAGCACCGGGCCTGGGCCCCCCGCAAACAAAATGAACGGAAGTTTTCACCGTTTCAACCCCGCGCTCTCAATCCCGGTACCTGGCGCTTCAGCGCCACAGCCAGTTCAAAATGTCACTCCTGTCCAAAGCCTTCCGTCTCCTCAATGGCAAACATCAGCTTTTCCTTCAGCTGCTCGTAGCTCTTATAAGGTGGCAAATCCAATCTGTTGAAACTGCAAAGTACAGCAGAGAGAGAGGAAAAAAAAAATCATCATGTGCCTTGTGTCTGTCGTTCTCACAACACCAACATGGTTAAAACAGAGACTATTTCAACATTGACTTGCATTTTAAAAATCTTATTCAAAAACATGCATCCTCTCAGAGTGATGGCATAAAATGTTCTCATGTAAACACAATAAATATTTTCCCTTTTACATATAACAGCATTCACCCGAAAACATGCAGGAGCGAGCCCTGTCTCAACTTTGGAATCCCCGGGAGTGACTGACCTCCCAAAAACGTTAACTGCCACAAGTTGGTGGCAAAGTGCTACTTTTGTCTAAATTAAGCTCTTCAACAGAACCGTTAGTTCCAAAATGCCAAAAAAAGAAGCTCACCAAACTATCCGCGAATAGGTACATTCTGAAGTGTCAAACCGCAAATTTGACATTGTTCACTGTAATTACATTTTATTTGTATGCTATCAAGTCAGATTTTCTTCTCTTGCCCTTCAGTATCTTCTCTCCTGAAACAACTTCAGCGTCTTGACTCAGTGAACTCACCATGTGTGACTTCTGGGAAGCCAGTTTTCCTTTCCCACCTTTTCAATGCAGAACTTCTGTGGACCGTTGCTTCCTGTAAAATGAAGCAGAATGAGGTATTTTATCGCATTGAAAAATTCATCTGTGTCTGGCTATTTGAGATGCAAATTAGCTCTTCACATTCAAATGAAGCCTTCCCAATGTCATTTAAAACATGATAAATCTATTTTGCTTATCTTTCTCTCAAAAAGTCGAACCTGTCTCATGAAGCCTCTCTGCCCAACTTCAAAAATACACATAAAAATTACCCATGAGGTCAGCAAAGCCTCCGACAGGCAGACGACAGGTACCAGTGACAAACTGTAGCAGCCGCATTCTCTTCTCATTGTCCATCTCTTTTATGAACTGCAGGGAAAACAAAGTAATTATTTTACCAGTCAAAACCTTTACCTTTGTACCATTTAATGTGATCCGATACAAGAACTGCCATCATAAATGATAATCTTAAATGTGCAGCTTTGATCAACATAATCAGAGAGCGATTCATTTCACATAAAAAAAAATATATACAGTGATTCAGATTCAGATTCAGATACCTCGGCTCACGAACTTAATTGGTTCCTAGAAAGGGTGTATGAGCCGAAAAGTTAGTCTTCCGAACATTTATTTCCCATAAGAAACCATTAAAATTAAAATAATCCGTTCCCAGGTCCCCATAAACATAATTTTCGACTAAATAAGCCTTAAAACTACACAAAAATATACATTATTTTATGTATAATAAATGTGCTATTGTATTGAAATTAAAGAAATAAACTGTACTGTATAATAAAGTCGTTTTATTTACCTTTGTGATCGTAGTTGATGGCTTGATGGAATGGAGTGGGAGTGGGAGTGGGAGGGGGAGGGGGGAGGGAGTTACGGTTTGGAAGGAGAGTCACCTTCCATTAGGACTGTAGGTAACTCAACCTCCTGTGTGGCTTCTCTTCTTTGCTTCTTAGAAGGAGACTCCTTATCCTTTTTGCTGACTAAAAACCTCTTAATTGACACCTGTTGCGTGTTAGCATACTGGTACTGGGACGCTAAGTCACACAAACGCACACCTCGTTCGTGTTTTTCAATGATCTCCTTCTCCTCGATCATAATTTTCTTTAATGTCTTCTTAGGCTTAACACTAGCCTGTGGTGGGGTCTTTTTCGGTCCCATAATAGCAAAAGTACACTCAATATGGTCCAAAAATGTCTAGCAAACACCAACCACGTCCGCACTCAAAGAAAGGGGGTGACGAACTGGGACGCCGTGAGCGTGCGTCAACTCGTGGCCGCCACCGTGGCGCTGTTCGACCACTTGGTTTGGTTCATCCGCCGAAAACTAGTTCGTCAGCAGAGACTATATGCTCGCGAATTTAATGTTCTTGAGGCGAAAAGTTCGTGAGCTTAAGCGTTCGTGAGCCGAGGTATCACTGTATATATATATTTAGGGGTTGTGCTGCACTTGCTGAATAAAGAAAAACAATTAGAAGCAGCTCTCAGTAGACTGCAGTGTGGGGTTAAACCACGGAATCCTAAAACCTCTCTCTTTCACATTGCATTGCTAGGATGTCCAATACAAGGTGCACTCATCCATAGCAGAAAAGAGCCCCCTGTTTAGAACCTCTGTATCGTTTTGATGCTGACCTGCCAGAACCACATGATCTGCTTGCTGCCGCGAGCGTAGTGCCTGTAGATGGTATTCCTTTGCCAGTCTGCAAGGTCAATCTCCTGCATGCCACAAAGCATCACCTGCACGGACAAAGGTTGGATGGTAAAATGCTTATTGTAGACTCAAGCGTGGAGAACCTTTTTCTTGAGAGGCTCTATTGAATTTATAGGGGGGCGGGGGTCATACACTGAGTGAAAACGTATCTTATTTATATAGTCAGGATTTGGAGCTTTGTTTTTGTTTTAGATTTCCCAATAGTTCATTTGTTTTTACAATTCTAATGGCATTGTATTCTGTAAATGGTGCAGTTTCTGTATGCATACTTCCAGCTCTTTGGCATCAAAATACTGCAGGTATTGCTGCGGGAGGACCTCATTGAAGCCTTCAAAAAATGCCTGGGTCTGCTCTTCCACTCCTCTAGACAGCCTCCACTCAGCTACCAACCTGCACACCACAAAAAAAAAACAGAGGGACTTGAATCAGGGTGTTACCAATGTTTCTGTTTTGTTTCCTATTCTGGTGGATCCCGATTCATTTTGACTGAACAATATCACAGACCTTTTAGGACACCTGGGAACTGTTTCCAATGCATAATAGATCTCATCCAGATAGAAACAACAGTTTGAAAGGTGAAACTGAACACCCATGTCCCGAATTTCCTTTTAAACAAGCACCGTCCTGGCTTCTGTTAAATCTCTGGTTCTACATCAGAAGGCATACTTCAGAATCACAATCCATCAGCGCCCACCTAATGTACTCCTCCTTGTTCTCCTCTGTAACTTGGATGTCTCCTCCGCCAGGTTTCAGGTCGTGCGTGGTGATTTCACCCAAGATTTCCTTGTCAACACAAAAGAACATTTCCAGGCCACACTCTTCGATGTTGTTGTCCCTATGGGGCAGAAAGGACAATGACAATAGAGAAATTTGTCGTACTTGATAACATTTCGTTCCACCTTACGATTGTGTCCCACTTGGTGTGGATTCTTCATCCCCCACCCCTCCCCCCCAAAATAAATAAATGAAAATTAAGAATCAATTTTTTTATAATGATATATGAAATCTGAAATGTGGCAAAATAGGTAAAAAAGTTCAAGGCAGGCTAAAACTCTTGCAAGAATCTGTAAATGCATTTTAAGAGGCAGGGCCTGATAAGGTGGTGTGTGAAGTCAGCGAGTCTGTGAGCGTCTGGGTGTGAGTTGTCGCCAACAGCAACCCCAGCGCGAGTGTGCTTATTGTGTGTCACTGTTCTTCATTCTCAAAGACTGTGGCTCTCCTTTCCCACAACCAAGAGCATTACAGTGGGTCCGCAACAAGCAATTATTTTAATTGGACAAGTTTAAATTCAAATAAGTCCCAAAACAACTAATCCATTATAAAAATGATTACCGATTAATTTGATGCTCGAGTTGTCGATTAATCTCTACATGAGAGTAAATAGGTACAGTATAGTGTAACAAAATATATCTATATAAATATCACTTAATAATCTACAATTTGGTGGGGTTGTAAATCTAGCAGACTTTCCATCCATCCATTTTACGAACCACTTTATCCGCGCAAGGGTCGCGGGGGGGTGCTGGAGCCTATCCCAGCCGTCTTCGGGCAGTAGGCGGGGGACACCCTGAACCGGTTGCCAGACAATCGCAGGGCACACAGAGACGAACAACCATCCACGCTCACACCGAGAGACAATTTAGAGCAGAACATGCAAACTCTACACAGGGAGGCCGGCGCTGGAATTGAACCCAGTGCCTCTGCACTGTGAGGTCAACGCGCTAACTATTGGACCACCGGGCCGCCCTCTAGCAGACCACTGTACACATAAATATGAAGAAACAACATGAAACAATGAGTGCTCAGAACTTACTTGATCCAAATGAGGGAGTTGTAGAACTCTGGGTCGACTGACTCGAGGTCTTTGAGGGCCAAAGGCTTGTTCAAGATGCGCTTGTAAAATGGCAATGAGAAACCCGTGTCGATGAACTTGCTGTGGAAAAGCGCCTAAAAATGATAGAAGTGGAGTTTGATTGGAATTTCTCTGTCGTCTTTACTGGGCCTACTGGCTGATGCAAGACAATGACTAACCATGGCAATGAAGCGGCCGATGAACTTGAAATACTTAAGGTGGTCGGGATTTATGTAGGAGGCGGGGTTGATCTGAAGACAGTAGTTTTCTTTTCCAGCATATTCAAAAAGACAGTACATGGGGTTTAACACTTCATGGGACAAGAGGAAGAACCATTCCCTGGAAGAGGGGGAGGGCAAACAAAAAGATGACGTCAAATACATTTAAAGAACAAAAATGCCGGCAACTTCCACTGTGTAGACAACATCAAACACATGCGCTCATTTACATTCGGCAACAATAATACTACACTCAGAGTTAAAATTTGTTTGTTTGGACTGAATTTGAGAGACAGCAAAAGCAGCTGTGTACCTTTTCTGAATATGTCCCAATGTACTCAGTGTTTTAATTCAGTGAAAACAAGCGTGGCCACTCATTTCCGTTTTGTACTTGCCTGGCAACACCTCCGTAGTCGAGACCTTCTTCGCCAGGGAAGATAATCCACAGCCTTCTTCGCAAATCCTGAGCGTTGAAGCTCATGATCTAAAACGTTCAATTCATGCATTGGTAAGTGCAGTTGCTGGAGTCACAACAACAGCATTGATCTGTTGTGCTTGGACTTGATTTGGACATGATGAATGTTCGTGTCATGACAAAACAGGGTCAGATAAACAAAGATTTCATTCATGAATTCCCTCCATAGAGGCAGGGCTGAGATGGGACTGCTGCTTCCTGGTTCTACCAAGGCTTGGGCTACATTTACTCAAGTAGGCTCCCAGCAGCCACAGCTGCAATAGTGGAACCGCGACAGACTTCCACTACTCTTTTGACCCCAATTTCATACAGTATATATACCATACATGGGCAAGGAATTACACTTACAAACATACCATTATCGAATATTTACATGACTGTTACTTGTTACAACAAACAACAGAACCAAGCAGCTGCAGGTCTGCTTACCTGCTGGAATGAGTCCTCAAACAGAGTTTTCCGTGACACATTAATCTTGATGTGTTGAGGCATTGCCAATTGCTAAACAGGAAGGGAGATATATCAAAACATGGTGATTAGATTTTGATTGGACCATTTCTCCTGTTTTTTCCCATTAATTATAAACTACATTGAGGATGAGGAAATCAAACTAAAAATGTAATTTTTCCACCCATTGCCTAGCCAAGAACGGCTGTATGGAATTATCTTAGAGTAATCTTTAAAAACTGTTTCAAATCATGCAAATTACTCAATGTTTTATTGTTCTTTTTATTTCAGGCTTCTGGCAAACAGGAATCCCTCTGACAACATAAAAGCTTCTCTGCCATTTTGTGCACAAGAATGGCTCCAATTTTTGGATGAAGTGTGAAACACAATCTGTACAAAAGATTCAACAGGTAATCTAACAATGATCGTGCTCATCTGATTCTTACCTGGCACCAAAATCTGAAATATTGTACTTTGGCTTTGAAGTCTCTGACGTAGGTGATCTGAGGTCCATTTTCACTGAAAGCAAGATAAGTACAACGTAATATATGTGCAAGGGATGTAAATAGGTGTCGTTTATGCTTCTCTATACATCACACTGATTACATTGTCACATCCACATGGCAGTTCACTAATCCTGTTTTTCAACTGGAGCTAGAAGACTGTCGGTGACGGGTGACAGTGTACCCAGTATGCAATTATGACCATGAGTCATCTGAGGAGTTTCCTCTGAGTGAATGTCAAGAATAACAAAAACCCGTTTCCTTTACTTATAATACGATAAAGAGCTCTATAAAGACAGAAGTACAGTGACATACACTACAAGAAAAATGCTCGAAGTAAATACACACTATATATATTTTTTGCTACATTGAGTTTACTCAGGGGAAATTGTTCCCTTCCAGGGTGCGAATTAACTCACAATAACAGGCACTGTATTTGAGTTATGTATGTGCCGGAGAACGTACAGTGAGGATTTTCCAGTGCGAGGGTCAATGTAGGTGGTAGTTCTCCTGTTGTGGTCTACAAAGTAGGGAGTACCATCGACAGTAAATCTCATCTCCCATCCTTCGGGAAGTGGCTTCTCATTCAACAACCTAAAAATGATAAGATAAAGTAAAGCCAGTGCGTATTTCCATTGGTGTCACACTGACAATGTTGCAATTAAAAAAAAAAAAAAAAAAACAACAACACCAACAACAACAAAAACTTAATTTCCGCCCTATGAGGTGCTTCGGAGTAAAAGGCGCATTTTCAATGAATGGCCTATTTTTGAACTGTTTTCATATATAGGGTGCACCGCATTATAAGGCGCATAGATTAGAAGCTACAATAGTGGCTGCGGTTGCATTATGCATCCACTAGATGGAGCTACACTAAAGGAATACACAACAAAACAATACAGCTTTATTTATACAGAGCTTTTGCAACCGCTGAGGCTATGAAAAAGCTCTCTACAGAACATTTAAAATACTATACCCCAGAAATCAGAATATTGGTCCATATATAAAGCGCATCAGATTATAAGGCGCACTGTTGGCTTTTGAGAAAATGGAATGCTCTTAGGTGCGCCGTGTAGTGCGGAAACTATGGTACATTATTCGGAATAGCAGCAAAAATGTTCGCACTGAAATGAAAAAAATATATAGATATATACCCTTGTGACCGTGGGTCTTCCCACTGCGTTGACCGCGTAGAATGGTGCACAAAATACACTCGTCCATTGCTGTCTGTTCTTTTCTCTGAATGGAAAGACACAAATGAAATGACTAAATTACAGGTCAACAAAAAGAACCACAGTTTCGCTGTAAGATATGTACAGTGTACATTCAAACTGTTCTAATAATGTTTCTGCTGCTCTGAGCACCACTGCACACTCTAGACAGAGACTGATATTTGTGCGCTCAAAAATTTACCATGCATGCAATATGGCATTTGTGAATTCTCTTGAACTTCTTATTCAAAGTTTTTCTTGTAGTCAGGGTCGTTTTATTGGATGAGTCTTCATTTACTCAGAGTTATTCACTCCTCGTTATTCAAATTTCCATTTGTTTGGAGAGTTTTGACAAAGGCTGTACAGACGGATGGCCTGAGTTGGCCTGTCATGCCCAGTCAAAAAACACATGGGTACAACTTGAGTCAACTGCGACAGAACTAAAATACTCCATACCAACTGAATTAGACCTGTTTATATTTGACAGAGCTGTCACAAAAAGCTTGTAAAATTTTAAAAAGCACACAACGCATATGCAGACGTTGACAAGCAGCAGAGATGATGCTTTATACACTATCACAAAAAGTCAAAGATATTTGGCTTTGAGGTGAAGTTTCAGGATCATTAACCTTTCCAGGTGAACTTCGCAAGACATTTGAAAGCACAAACCAACTGTTAAAAACGTGCACATTTTCCCATTCAGCGCCTTGTTAAAGACCACCAAGTTGTTGTACTAATGGGCACGCGCATTCAAAGTTTTGAGAGCAGGTCAAATTACATTCACCTGTAAAAATGAGCGCACAATTTACGCTCAGTCTGAAATCTCACCCGAATAACCAATATGACCAATGCATCTGGATTTTCCGTTGACTTGAACATGTTTGGTTAAGTGATGATCCAGAAAAATAACACAATGACAGAGCTACAAATACAGAGTTCATCTTTACTGAACCAAACCTGAACACAGGATACTCTATGGCTGAGCTGGTAGCTGTTCCAAGACAAAGCCGCAACATGTAAATCAAAGCTCATATTCGACTCTCGTAGTACTCGCATTTTAATGCGAATATCGCTACAATTACTGCATGCTTATTAGCTAACAAAGGAGTACAGATATCTTACCCCATCCATTCGGCAAAGGCCCAAGAGGATCATACTCCTTATTTTGTGAGGCTGCCGCCTGGTCCTGTGCCAACATAAGAATAGTCATTAAAAACACTGGGTCAATTTGTTGAAGACATAATTTTGAAGAAGCCACATAATTATTTTTTATTAACAGTATCACATCTCACCCCAATTATAAACCTCTGGTTGAACTGTTGCATGGCACCCTGCAACTGGCTGCGCTGGTGCTGCCACTGTTCATAGTTGCGCACCGTCTCCACTGTGGGACGCTGCCACGTGGTAGTCCGCGTAATGTGATCGACAAAATAAACGCGGCCCATCTGGTCTACGCGACGTTCCCAGCTAAGGACAAAAAGTCAACAAGGGGCAAAACACTTTTAATATGACACAATTGCATAACAGAACTTCATCCTTATTCAGAAAGTTTCAAAAAGATGGGGTTCAAATTGTACAAAGGGGTTTATACCCTGGTGGTAAGGGATCTGGGCGCTCCCATGTCGTTCTCTTTTCTACGTGGTCAACAAAATATAACCTGCCGTTCTGATCGACCCTCTGCTCCCACCTAAAAAAAAACCCCACAGGGAAACAAGACATTACATCAGGGGTCACCGACCTATTCAAACTGAAAGCTACTTTTTGGGTGCTGATAGGCTCACACTTCGAAACACACTTCTGAAACATGTTTGCCAGAATTACCTCAAATTATGTTATTAACGATGTATTATTTGTCTGCGTGAAAATACTGGTGATGTTAACGATTTTGGACTCCCTCCAATAGGTTCGCCCCCGTGATTGATTCCATTTGTTCAATTAGGAAATACAGTATAAAACAATATATATAGAAAAAAATAAATTAAAAAAAAGTAAATACTAAATGTTATCTTGGGGACATATCATTACATTTAAAATAAACATATCCTCAAAGGGGAAAACAAGCATAACAGTTTTCCTGCTGATCCATCGATTTGCACAAAACCTTGCTTACTTTTTAAAACTAAGGGCAACTTGCATGTTCCACATTCAGATAATCCGACGAACATTGTATTTAAAAATACAACCGTGCAAAAAGAACAATAACGATTTTACCCTGGAGGCAAAGGTCCAGAGTTGACTGCAGGGACTCTGGATGAGGCAGCAGGGCTGACGCTGCTCATTGGCTGTCTGGTAGCCGGAGGTCCAGAGGTCGATGCAACGGATGGAGTGTTCCTGTCCGAGCCAGTGGAAGGACTGCCGTCTGGGGCTGCTGAGGGCGCTTGGACAGTAGTGCGCACAGGTGTCCCTGAACCCGACTGACCATTGCTGCTCTCTGCCAGCGTAGAGCTGTTACTGGAGGATGCTAAGCAGACAAACAGTCGGACAATGTTACTTGGTTTTAACATTTGTGATAACTTCAAAATGATAGTTGTCACTTTGTATAATAGTTGACTAAAATAATACAACTGGTTTCATCAACTCTTTACGGTTGAATTTTTACGAAAAGTATGAGGGCCACATTGCATATAAAAATGATTCGTAAAACTCATCTGCTTGTAGATAACCACAATGTTTACCACAGGGCTTCTACTCATGTGTAGGGCACTCAAGGACATTTCAAGCATAGCAAATGTGAATTTGACCAAATAAAAATATGACCACTGTTTTGCACACAAATAATTCACTAAAAATGGACAAGCATCATTCCGCAGTATCCCCCTGAGCCAGTCACACAAATAAATATGCGAAACCAGGGACAGCTCCAGGATTTTTTTTCACTCCAGGGGCTAAAAGGGGGCTTGATATTTTTGAATTTCATATAAAATGTTGTCGGCGCTCAACTAGGGCTACAGAGATTTCTGACGGAGCTATAGCCGCGCCCAGCCTCGTTGTAGCACCCTCCTTGTGTAAAACACACACAATTAGAGAACAGTGAATTGAAAAAGCCACTAAAAATTGAACTTGATAAAAGATGGACCTGGTGAAGAGCTGGGTCTGCGCGGGGTCGGAGGAGGTGGTCTGGAGGGTCTGGGTGGCCGCAGAGGCCGCACGCTCCCTGTCGACACCAGCGGAGAACCAGAGGTGTTCCCTGACCTTCGACCACGAGGAGATGAGCGGTGCTCGACGCCATCCACAGCCGGGGAACTGTCTCGGCTGTGTCTACGAGTGCAGGGGGTTGCAGGGATCAATTAAGTCCAAATTAAACTGACACTTGATGTGTGGAACTCCCAACATAAAATTGAAACATACTCCATACCTTGGGGTATGTTCTCCATTAGGACGAGATTCTCCATTTGATAGATCTGAAGACCAACAAATGTATTATACACGTAAGACTCAGACAGTGAAGATGACATTTGGCACATATTTGCAGTTACAATGCTACAAAAAAATGGCAGGTGGTATTATCTTTTTTCCACCTCCAAAGATTGCAGATGGAAAAGTATCCATACATATTCTGTTCTGGAGAAAACTCGTGCAAGCATGGGGAATAACATGCAAACTCCACAAAGAAAGGCTGCAGCCTGGATTCCAACTTTTTAACTTCAGAACTGTCAACATGCAAAAGAAAATATGATTTCTGATTTTACCATTTTTGTATGTAAATATTTTTTGGGGCAATATATGAGGGTGCAGTGTCTTACAGTTAAAAGATGACATGTACATAAAATATCTCGCCAGTGCATGATCATTTAACCATATCTTTAACTCATTCAGTACCAGCCAATTCTGAACCAAGTCTGAAAAGACGTTTTAAAAACGTCCTTGGGAGTGAATGAGTTAAAATAAACAATCATAACATCAACAGGACTAACAAAACTGTGTTGCAATAAATTCACGAATGTGAAGCTTCAAAGAAAATAAGGTTGAGAGAATGCAGCTATGTTACCTTCCTTAATAAAGCGTTAACTGCACTTCTCCACACATTCTATACATCGTAACAGATTGTAACCAGCCACTTACTGCAAACCCCATTTTGCCCCCCCCCCCCCTCCCAGTGTTTCAGCAACTTTACAGCCTTTGCAGGTTCTTGAGCAATTGTTTGTGCTCTTGTACCAACACCACCCACTCACTCTGATGGTCGACTTCAGCCTTGGCGAACATTTCGGGATCAACCGTCATGCCGTCCAGGCAGACGGAAAGGTCTCCCACCACATCAGTCTGGTCTCGGTCTGTACACAGCTGTATGGTCTGCAGCACATCAGAGACTAGATGAAAGTGAACACGGAAATACGCTCGCATCATTCTGGGCGCCACTTATCAGATATTCGAGCTGAAATCCTTCCATCATTTGAAACTAACTTCATCAACCATGATGTGCCGTGAAAGCCAATAACAGTAGACACTCACGTTTCATGTTGTTAGACTTGAGCGTTGCACTGATGTCCAACTTGGCCATCCCAAGCAGGATGTCGGACTTCAGGGTTTGGTGGCTCCACACTCGAAACACCAGTTTGCTGAAGGGAGTCACAATCCTGTCGAAAACCAACATAAACTCAGCAACTGTCCTTCAATGAATTTCATATAATGATTTCCAGCTGAATCTCTCAAAAGAAAACTGGTCATCGTCAATACTCTGCCAAAGTTACTATTTTAGTTAGACACTTACTTACCTCATTTTCGCAGGTCACAATTCAACAAAAGGTTATGTCATTGTTGAGGCCAAATGAGTATTTTGCAAGTAATAAAAAAAAACACGTGTTACTCTCCGACATGCAGGCCACTGTTGCTTATGTGAGCAGCAAAACCATTGTGTGGTTCTGAGAGCAAACAATGGTGTTGAGAACCTTTTCAGGGTGCTGACATAAGCAAGCAAACAGGTCACGTTGTCATAATCCCTTGCATTTTGTACAAAAAGAAAGAAAAAAAGAGGTTGTTTTCAAAGCTCAAAGTAGCATGGAGGTGATTATTTCCAACCAATCATACTACCACATGTGGAATCTGATCCCACTCCATTAGATACAGTCATATACTTGTTTAATAATAATGCGGCAATTCCAGGCATCACCACAGAATAAAGTCTTGCAGTTGTATTCCTCTGAACACACATCAATGTGTAATCATCCTCAACTTACACCGTAAGTGGCTGCTTCCATTTGGGACTGTGAGTGTTGTTGCATTTTTCTGTTTTCCTGGACTGACCATCAACAGTAACTTCCACATAGGGACTGGGACCAAACCAGTTCTTCTTGTTCTCTTTTAGTTTTGCTGATAGCACTGAAATGAGGAGACATAAAGCATGATCCAGACCAGAAGATAGTCAGACACAAGATAATTCCGTCACGAAGAAACCGGTGATACATGAAAACATTGTTGGGCTCATTGGTTTAAATTTAGGACTCCATAAAATCTGGATTAGCAGTAGCCCCACTCACAAATTCATACAGGCCTGTTAAGAGACATTTTTAAGACTGTTTTTTTTACTGTAGAGGGTGAGAGCTTTGGAGCTGAAGTGAGAATTGACTTAACAGGAGTACAAAAATAAGACTTACCAGTAATTTGTAGCTGTGCCTTCATCGGGTAACCATTGGAACTACTTGCCTTGGTTACTTCACTTGCCATGACATAGAGCTACGATGAAGCCTGCAGCCCAGACAACAAATCAAGCCATTAGTGCAATTTTGGAGAACAAAATTGGGCACGTCTTATGAAGTAGAGCACGAGAATATAGAAGTCTTTGGAAAAAATGTGTTAACATTTTTTTTCGAACCCCCAAAATTGTTTTTTAAAAACTGCTGATAAATATTTAATTCTACGTTGAAAAGCTCTTAATCTGATTCGGATCATTACATGCATTTTTCAAAAAGGCACAAAAAAATCTGACACCCAAAAACCCTTTGCATAGTTTGTTTTTAAGACTGACTTTTTTTTTTCCCTTGTTGGTGTTGTTTTTCTGCTTGATGCAGCTTGTCCAAATGGCATAAGCGAACAGCTCCTGGATTTACTTTCAATTCTGTGACAGATTTAGTCTGTGATGAGTCAATAATTTGTTGGAATCGCTCAATTTGGCACACATTTGACAGTTTGTTTGTATTCAGTTCTCTAGTTTCTTTCACTCTTGATCACACCCCATTGTGTTTGCTGTTACTGGTCCTGTCACATGTCATGTGTCCCTCTTGTCTTCTTGATGCTTGTAGTGGTGAGTGCTTTTTAACCTGGGATATATATATATATATATATATATATATATATATATATATATATATATATATATATATATATATATATATATATATATATATATATATATATATATATATATATATATATATATATATATAATTTTGGGTGGACTTTGTTGATTTAATGCTTTGATTTTTGGTGGTGTTTTTTCTTCGTTTTTTATAAATAGTTTTGGTTCAGTACACCCAGCACTTGGTTCAGGTACGGGTTTGCTTCCTGCCATTGCTGCCATTGCTTCCACCATACCAAAAATAGCGCACAAAATAAAACCGTGTCATTTAACAAAGACTCACAGTGGGGGTTGTGTCGCAAAAATCCACATTTTATTCACGCGTACTCCCTATAAATCACCTGAAAAATGTACTACTTTTTATGAGTACATCAGGAACAAACCTGATCAGATAACATTTTCAAGTTAAACAAACAGCTTTTACTGCCATAATCATTGCCGTTAATTAGTCTATCCTCAAGAGTTTCTGTAAATAAACTCGTTCCACTGGCAGTTTCGGTTTTATTAGCCCGTCTTTGATTATTTTAAATGAAATTTGTTTAGGACCAAAAACGTGTCAGGGGTCTGTTTATTAATAATAACTTGACTGGAAATACTGTAACTACATGCAAGGTTGCTGTTGAAGGTGCGTTGTGTTCATTCGACTACATAAAGCGCGGAAGTAGATTCGAATAATCGTGGCACAAACAAAAACTCAGCGATTATAATTCGTATTTGTCAGATCTTTGTGCTGCGAGAACAAGCTTTAGTTTGACTTAAAAACGAGTCGAACTTGCTTAGTATAAGGAGCTAACACCGTATTAACCCTCGGTTCGTTACTCCTCGGAGCGATGAGGAAGTGCACCGACGAACACCCCGTGAGAATATTTACTCCTCTGGTATGCTAGCCGAGCTGAAAACATGTTTAGAGTCAGCTGCTGCTCAGCCTCAGCCTCCACCTCCCAACACCACCACCACCACCACACAGCCCAGCTAGTCGTTAGCCTGCTAGCTCGTGTCATCATCATGGCAGAAACCCCAAAGTCCACGCCTGTGAAAGTATATATTGCGCGCGTCAACTCGTTGGCTACTATTTTCGCTCTCTTACCCGCACTCCAGGAGAGACTCGGGAAAGAAACTGACAGTGCCGTAGAAAAGTCCCAGCCCTTGTTCGAAAGGCTGTTTTGGTCGCGGGTTCACTTTAGTGAAGCACAAACTTCGACCATCTTCCCAAACTCATGTCACGTGACTGGCACTTTAGGCGGAGCATGCGCATTAACGTTGTGATTGGACGGTGGTTGCGAGCGGCCTAAACTGTCAGAATGTAAAGATTTTGTTTCCCCTTCATAAACTTTATCTAACGATCTGCCTGGTCCCTGCATTTTTAGCACGATGGTATTTACAATATTTATTTTCTAACTGTCACGGCAAGGAATTACTTGTACCTGAAATATTTTATTTGTTTAAAAAAAAGAGGTGATGGTTTGTAAAGTCATCGACTAGCAAAACGATATGGCAAGATTCAACTCCTCTACTTAACTTGAAATAAATAATTATAAAATTATGTAGAAATCGTTTTAAAAGGGCATTCCATTAAATACAAATAAGGCGAAATAGCCTATTTAATTTTCAAACTGATGAGTTTTGTCTGAGATATTCTTTGAGTGCCTCGGTCTCCCGTTTTTTTAAAGTGCTATGCTGTTTCTTCCCCTCAATAGCAGCAAAAATACAACTTCGCAGAAAATTCAACATACAGTATCCTAATAGCATGCTCTGATTTAAATACTGTACTGTAGGACGCTTTGGTCGACCTTCAACTACGAACAAACAGCAGGTGGCAGTGTCATACTTTGCACTGCTGTGATGGTACATGGTTTGAAATTGCTTGTGTAATGTAATGTTGCAAAATAGCACATCAATGTATGTGAGCTAGCTTATAGCGGGAATTTTTAAGTGAATTGACAAGACTTGGTTGCGAGACTCGCACATAAATGTTCGTTATTTAATTGCACCAACTAAAAAATGGTGCTCACTATTGATTATTATTAAGTCAATCGTTAGTGAGGTATGGTCGTTAAATTCTGTTTAGTTTTGAGGTCAAAGGTATTACCGAAGGTTGGACATAAGTAAAGCAGTGATTACATCTACACTACATACATACATACCGGTACATACATCGCCAATAATTTACTGTGAAAGTCATAACAGGAAGTCATGTAACAGCCACCGTGCCTCGCGCTTGAGTGCTGCCCTGGTTGAGGTCGGTCAGTGTTGTCACAGGGCAGCATGAGACACTCATCTTGGAGCCAATGTGCATTCATGAAGAAAAAGTCCGTTTGATTACTTGCAAATTCAAAACGTAAGTGAACTCTCTTCACCTTATTTCTAGAATTCATTTATTATAATGGATTTGACGCGTGGAAAAAATTCAGACCACTACTCCACAGTTGAAGCACAATAGTCACGCAAAGAACTACGCATGCTTGTTAAAACGGTAACTTATATGTATTTTTCACGTCATTACGAAGCATCTCAAATTGTGCTCGATCTGTTTTAGGATGAATATTATGTGAGTGAGTTTTCAACCTAATTAAATATACTGTAATTTAATTAATTAGCTGGCTTCTTGCCACACAGAATTAAAAGCTTTGGTGTACGCAAAGTTGAACATCCGTATTGCAATAGAGCATAGTTGAAAATGAAAATTAGTTACGTTGTTGTCTGTCTTGAATAAGTCTTGTTTTGAGTGTTATTGCACTTAATTTTTTTTGATGTTTTACTTTAATTGCAAGACCTTTGGAATTGTTCATGAATAGGCACATTTAATGTTAAACTCACAATTTACTTACTTGAACAGCTTATGTACCAAGCAATACAATGCATGTAGTAGCAAAAAAAAGAGTATCAAACTCAAAGTAATTTGTTTATACAATTTATCACTATAACATGGATGGAACCCACCCAAGAATCATAATTGCACTACTCATGTTTGTGATCCACGGTAAACCAGGAACTAGTGTAGTAAAGGATGAGTAAATGTACAATTAACCGTTTGACTGGGCAGGGCGAGACTGGCCACTGGGCTGTGCAGATGCCTGGTGGGCTGGTGTGTTTTGGGGCTGATGCGGTGCTTTTTATCCATCTATTCATTATCCGACCTGCTTTATCCTCCCGAGGATCAGGGGCGTGCTGGAGCGTATCCCAGCTGTCTTTGGGTAGGAAGTGGCGTCCACCCTAAACTGGTTGTGGGGCAATTTAGTCTTCAATTAATCCCCCATGCATGTTTTTGGAAAGTGTGAGGAAACCGGAGTACCCGGAGAAAACCCACGCAGGCAAGGGGAGTACATGCAAACTCCACACGGGATGAATCAAACCCTGGACCTTTGCACTGTGAGGCAGACATGCTAACCAATCGTGCACTGTACTGCCCATGGTTTACTTTCAGCCACTTTACCCGACAAGACATACCCACAATTTAGAGGAAGGAGCCCATTAATCAAATTACACTTAAGACTGCAAACTGCATTAACATCAGTGGCAGAGCTACTTGGCAACCAGGAGTCACATCTGCATGCAGATTATATATATTTATCTATATATCTATATCAATATAGATATAGATATATATCCAACTTTGGATTTCTGCCCACAATGTCAATTATCCATTTTTTTGCACCATAACAAGCAAGCAACATGGCTGAAATTTCCCAAACCATCAACAGTCTTGGTTTAATGAAATAAAATGCACATATATCCAGAACCTTGCTCAATGTGTTCATAATTCAAGCAGGAATGAACCTAAGTAAAAGCATTGTTTAGAATAGTGAAAAATGAAGAGATTTTTGTGTCATTGTGCTTTTTTATATGATTTGAATGAATGGGCCATGCATCGCAGTATGTCAAGCGTCGGCGGCCTTGATTGGGTTTTAGCTCGCAATTACATGAGATAAGTGTACAGTAAAAGCAAAGCAACGGCAAATAAAATGGCATAATGTTGTAAATAAAGCTCAGCAAAATATCACTTTTTACTTGGACTTGATCCTACTTGTATTATGAGTATGTTGAACAAAGTCTGCATGCGGGTGCTTTTGGTTTCAGGAAACCATGCCTGTGGATAGTATGACACTAAAGAGTTCTCAGTTTCTGTGGGTATTGCATGCATGCATACGTAAGTATGCGCATGAGCTTGCGTGGGTGTTTGTGTGTAGCAGCGCCTGGTATAAGTCAAAATGAATGACAGGGTTGATTTTTATTTTATTGTTTTGGGTGCCAGCCCATCCCTGGTGTAGAGCTACTCTCTATCAATTGACATTACTGCTCTATGGTCATTAAAGAGTTGCAAAGTAACTATAATGATTCATTTTGGTTTGATTTTAGTGTGATTAGGATTTGATGAGAGACAGTTTTATTAACAACATGTAAAAGTCCTCCAAAGTCCAAACTATCCAAGTTAATTACATACAAAGGATTCAAGGATTCTATGATGCCAATGCTGGCGTCTGACAGTCACACCCGCTCAGCTGTTAGAATGACAAACTAGGACTTGACACTGTACCTACCAAGAACATGAGGCCAGAAAGAAGAACACGAAAGAAATGACTTTCAAATGGCACAAATAGGATAAAGTGTTTATAGACATTTATTCATTCCAACACTCTGTATTGAATACAAAGTTATGTGTTTGAAAAAAACTGCCAAATCTGATTGATTTGTGCCGCTGTACACAGACATAAGTTGTTTTGATACGTGTAGTACTTGTTGGGATTTTTGGTGATCTTCTTAGCATTCTGTCTGGCTGTCTGTGATCCCTTCTTTCAACTGTCAAAGTTTCTCACCCTCAAAATCTTATCTGCGGGACCGTGGGATCGTCTTTTCGTGGGAAGCTTCCACTTCCCACTGTAACTTCGGCTGGAGCATAACAGTCTGCTCTTGCCAAGCCGCTCGGTGGGTATTAATAGAAGTTCTGGCTGCCACTTTGATCCCAGTTCCCCATTTGTTCCCGAGTCATGTCTTGTTTCATAACACAAGACCCCCTCCCCCGTGATTTCCCTGTTACAACCCCCTCTAAGATGAAAAATGTGTTCTTATTTTAGGCTGAGTGGAGAGGAACTGAGCCATCAGAGCTGGCATGAGCAATTCTATGGACTTTTCAGTATTTAAATGGCTTTGGAGTTAAGCGCTCGTAATTTCATTCCATATTTCACGTAGTAGCTGGGAAAATGAAAAACATACAGCGTGTTGGAAGATAAGTGAATCGTGATAGACGGGCTTTTAAATGTCGAGGAAGATGTCAATGCTCTGTGAGATTCGAGTGAGTGTTTACTTCTGCTTGCCCAGAGCATGTAATTTGAGTTCGCAACCCATTCATGTGCGCAAGGTGCACTGCTAAAATAACAAACTTGCAACAGAGACAACCTTTCCATATGGTATAACAATCTTATTTCGTTCACACGCTATTAATGGCTGCATGTACGCAGTATGCAGAAAGTTATCACAGTGCTGTTTTGCCCTCATTGTTACATAGCAGCCTTATGAAAAAAAAGGATTAATTTTCCACATTGACAAGATAGATTTTTCTTTTAAAATGATTAAAAATAAACAAAATAAATCTCATGTATGAAATATCGACAGCCTTTGCTCAATACTTAGTTGATGCACCTTTTGGCAGTAATCACAGCCTCAAATCTTTTTGAATATGATGCCACAAGCTTGGCACACTTATCGTTGGGCAATTTTCTCCCATAATTCTCTGAACTACTTCTCAAGCCCCATCAGGTTGGGAAGGTCAGTGCACAGCCATTTTCAGATCTCTCCAGAGAAGTTTAATCGGATTGAAGTCGATAGGCTCTGGCTGACCACTCGAGCACAAGTGAGGTCTGAGGTTAGGAGCCCTCGGGAGCAGGTTTTCACCAAGGATGTCTCTGTTCATTGCTGCGTTCGTTTCCGCCCTCAATCTTGATTCGTCTCCCAGATCCCGCAGCTGAAAAACATAATCACAGCAAAATGCTGCCACCACCAAGTTTCGTGATAATGAGTGGTGCTTGGTTTCTCTCTAACGTAATTTATTTATTTGCCATTTGAACATGGATGCCGTAGTTGGTAGCCGTCCGCAAGTGCTCTTCAAGAGCTTTGTTTTTTGTTGTTGTTTTGTTTTGTCATATGGTGTGTGTTGTGCTTCATGTGGACCCATTGTGGACTGTTTTCAGCGTTATGGCCACGACATTCGTCAGAGTAGAAGAATCTGTGCTTGATGGTTGTACCTTCTCAGCAGCACACTTGTACCAGCTTTGATTTTGATTGGGGAGGATGGGGTTCGGGGGGGTCAGCGCTATTTGACTGTTGCCGCTCGACAGCCCCAGGGCGCTTTGTGTTTTTTGCGCTTGTAATGGGCAGCATTTTTCACGGCCCCGTTTTGTTCAGCGGAGATGTTGGCGCTGTTGGACAGTCTGCGTTGGTGCGGTTGGATGGCTGTCTGCTGGAGCTGAGGAGAGATGAGCATCGAGGTGGAGTGCTGATGCGTATTTGGAACTCAGAGTCGGCGCTTGGAATTGAAGCGGATTTAGACAAGAGAAGTGAACCAATCTCTTTTTTTCATCAATTGACACTAACACATAAAAGAGAAAAGGGTTGTTTTTGTCCAGATTTTCCCGACCGAGGTCGTCAAATGCCAGACTTACAGTATTTTTTTTATACGATTAGCCTATAAAATTATCATTCGATCTGTGGCTTGCTACGAGTGTCTCTGTCCCGAGGGTCCAGCATGGGCTTAAATATTATACGTTGTGTGTGTGTGTGTGTGTGTGTGTGTGTGTGTGTGTGTGTGTGTGTGTGTGTGTGTGCGTGCGTGCGTGCGTGCGTGCGTGTGTGGACTAAGACGACTACTTGAGTCGTGACTCCATGAATTGTGATGTGGAACAGAATGTATAGAATGTAGGAAATCAAAGAAACGCCCTGGTTGAAAACAAAAACAAAAATGTCCTACGCAAAGTCCCCAGACAAATCCTCGCACTTGGTGTTTTTTGCTTTTGTTTGTTTGTTTGTAGTTGTTTTTTTTTTTTTTTGCTCAGACATACATCTGTGGGATAAGGGTATGTTACATTCCAAATGATGTCCAGTCAAATCAATTTTTGAAAGTTGAACTCTAGTGTACCTGCAGAAACACCTCAAGGACGTCAAGTGGAAAGAAGTTGCCCCTGAACTAAATTTTGAGTTTCAAGACCAAGGTTGTAGAGAGACCGATACCTTGACTTAAGAGTGATAGTATTTCTTTGTATTTGAGCCATTGCTCGGTCGATATTTTGACTTTGACTTATGAGCAAAAATTTGAGATTCAAGCACTACTGTAGTTGGTGACAGTGACTTCAAATTGACTCACTTCTTAACAAGCAGCAGTTTGGCGCATAGTGAACAATTCTTCAAAAAGAAGCAGACGGCGCCAAGGCAAAGACAAAGCATGAATCTGTCGAGGGGGGGCAGAGGATAACCTCAGTGAGATTAAATGAGGGAAAAGGGAGTCACTTGAGGGGTGCAATCAGTGTCAAGCTGACCATATTTGAAAGGTTTGTCACCAATTGTCAGGGTGTGCTGGGTTTCCTCAAGATTTGCTCTGTGGGGGGAGGTTGCTTTGCTTGACATGTTATTTTCAAATCAGCAAAGCAACTGGGCTGCTCAATGCACTTCATCTTATTTGTTATTTTTTTTGCCTTCAAAGTTAACACTAAGCGGCCTTTTCATTCTGGGCGCAAGTGTAGCGCAACGCTCAGTCGAACTGTGCACATCGTGGAGTTTTCCCATCTTTTGGTATTTTGCTCGACTCTGTGCCAGTAGAATTGGGCCATGTTGCGCCGTTGTGTGCCATTGTGGGATCGAACATATTTTTTTTTACCGGCCAGTCATCCCTGCATTTTTGTACTTGTAAAGTTGGACAAACTATTAAAATATTCTTAAAATGACAATGATTAAAATTCATTCAATTAATTTATTTCGATAATGATTCAGAGGGATTATCCCACCTCCTGCGCTCCAAAACAGACCACCTTTTAGCCAGTCGATAATTTTGTCAACCAAATTGCATGATGTCGTACATCATGCATCTCAATGAGGCAACATTTAAATCTTATTATCAGTGTTAACTCTAAACTCTGCCTTAAAAGAATGCTTTGTCAACCTTATTCATGTAAGAAATACAGCACGGGTGTCAAACTCAGAAGTACTGTAGTCAGCTTTAAGTGGTTTATACTCATTGTAACCCATCTTTTTTTTTTCCCACACCACACAGAACTAAATCATACACGTCAGCATATAAGGAGACCTGTCAGGTTGCAAGCGGCATGGCACCTCTTGAGCCACCTAAACATTAGCCAAGAAGCAGATGAGAATGTCTCTAAGAATCAGTTGCCATTTTTACATGTATCTACAGTGTCAGTTGAAACATGGGTCTCCTGCAACAAAAGCCAAAGTCCTTACAGATGAGCCACCGCTGCCCCTCATGCCTACCCTCATGATGCGGCCTGTCAAAATAGGTTTGTACACGGCAATGTGGTCAAGCCAAAAGAAGTCATGTTGTGTGGATAATTATCATTCTATTAGAAGGAACATTTGTTCTTCACATTGAAGCCACTTATTTTCGATCAAACAGATGCTGGAGGCTGATTCTGAACAGATGACTGTCCAACTCCAAGGCTTCGAAGCCAATAAAAATGAATAAATAGTTCTTTTTGGGGAGGGATCGTTCCAGCAAGTACTAAAATGAGTCAGCACTTAACAGAAATTGCACAGTCGTCTGGCAAATTGCTTTTAACTGCAATTTACTGGAATATTCATCCTCTGAAGCTTTTATTATTTTTTTTTTTTTACCATAGACAGAAACACATCAGGAATTTCCATATTTGTCTCTTGGTTTAGCTTGTTCAGTACAGCTTCCACGATGGTAGATGCTGTATATGGAACTACTCCATAACCTGCATTCAGCAACTCAAGCTAGACTAAAATTTGTGTAGCTTTGTACACATTTGTGAGACAGTTGTCAACAAGCAAGCAGTTTCCTTAGTTCTACTTTTGTTGATAACTGTGTCAAACTTCCTTTGTTTGATTCACTGACAAGTGCCATCTCGGGTAGCCGCTATGATGTCATCCTTTTCTGGTCTAACCATCTTACTAACAGACCTGAAAAGGAAAACGTGATACTTATCTTGAGGTACCAATCTGAGCCATACCGCGAAGAGCTGACCTGCCCTGTACATTTATAGTCGAAGCATATTTAGTAGCCTTGTTGTGATCGAGCAGACTGGTTGTTCTCTGCTGGCCTAAACATTCTGAGAAGCGCTGAACAACAGTCTGTTATCATCATTTCATAGCAATTTTCTTGGCTGCCGGGATGTCAGTAGAGTGAATGTTCGAGTTTTATTTTTAATTTTTGTCCATTCACATGTCATCTTCTCACTAGTTGAGCTAAATAGTAATGCGATGTGCACCAAAAGTTGACATATGAAGGAAGATGAATGTTGGGAATTATCAAAAATTCATTTTCAAGGTGTACTGTACTTGTAAAGTTGGACATTGTGAGGTTACGTCGGCCAACGCTGTTGCTGGTTGGCTTGTTTCAATGTGAAACATATCTTTTGGGGGCATACCAGAGTAGCAAAAAATAGCGCGAATTAGCTACCGTAGCTCTGACTTCCACAGTTAGCTAACTGCATGGCTCTCAGGTGCAAAGAAAGGAGGATCAATTATTATGATAAATAATCTGAATCTCTGGGGAGTACAATGTATTAAAAGATTTTATGTTTTTGTCATGTTGTTATTAGATAAATATGAATTGTGAATTGCTCCGAATGACATTGCAGTGTAGAGGTTTGGAGTTGCTTTTGTAGTCATGCTATTCATCCTAATGACACAAAATGTCTCGCTCTGTAATACCATGTATTGTGATATTGTGATTTAGTATATTTTGTCAAAATGCGACATGATATTCTTGGTAAGAAGGGATGGATCAGGTCACTGGCAGTAAATCACCACTGAAGGCCCATGTCCGGAATGCACCTTGTGCCACTTTTGTGAACAAACGACTTTGATTTAGATCTTTTGTGACTGGTTTCGTGCATTTGAGTGCTGTTTTACAAGAAGTAGCATGGAGTGTCGATCTTGCGCTAGTTAGCAACTCGCTGCCAGTTGAACATCTTGTTACATGGAGCAATGTCCCCCGCATTATGAAAATCCTTCCCATGACCCTTTGTATACTTGTAACAATGGTTTATTTTTATTTGTTGACCTATGTAGAAGTGTGTGTGTGTGTGTGTGTGTGTGTGTGTGTGTGTGTGTGTGTGTGTGTGTGTGTGTGTGTGTGTGTGTGTGTGTGTGTGTGCGCGTGTCCTAGTGAAGGGGGTTGTCAAAGGAGGAAGTGGTTGCAGGATGATGGAGTGGGAGATAATCGTGTCCTGCACGACCTTCATTCTTCCTTTGCAGAATCTTCACTACAATTACAATACATAAACTCTCTTCTTGTTTGGGGAGTGAGACCTAACATTGGTGGACCAGCCAGGATCTCTCTGGTACTGTGTAGTAATCAAATAAAGAACCTCTTTGCAAAACTGATAAAAGCTGAATTAACAATTAAAAAAAAAAAAAAAAAAAAACAGCAGCATTATATGAGATGTATTCCACATAGGTGGATTTGAAAGTGTTATAATGTGTGTGTGTATGTGTGTGTGCATTTTTATTTAAAACATCGGCACCATTCACGAGTGCTGGGGTTAAAAAATCAATTAATCGAATCAATTGTCTCTTTCCTAGCCCGATATCGATTTATAAAACCGGAAATTGATCCCTTTAATATATCTATATATATATATATCTGTGTGTGTGTGTGTCTGTGTGTATATATATATATTAGAGCTGTCAGTTTAGCGCGTTTATATCGGGATTAATTTAAATGAATTTTATCGGGATCAAAATTTTTCTCGCGAGATTAACGCGGAGACGTCACAGCGGATGTTACGTTGCTCTATAAATAAACCAGAAACAAAACATCAAGCGCGCTGCGCGGGTCCACGCACGTTTGTTTTGCCAGCCACGGCAGCGCGAGACACTGAAAACGGATACTTAAATAGCTCATGAATGGAAAGTTTACTTTTAAAAAGTTGCCAGACTGTTCCACTGACAAGACCAAAGTTACCTGTATGGTTTGCAGTCGTAAACCGAGCTATCATCATAGCACGTCGAGGCTGAAATACCACTTAATGGCCAAGCGCACAGCTGACGTTCTACTCCGCCCCTTGTCTCAGACAGACAGCTATGGATAATTTCAAACGAAGAAAATGGATGACACGACGAAGAACAAATTTGCTGAACGACTCCTGTTGGATTGACCTGGCGCTTTAAGAGGGCGGGCTGCCACTGACAGGTGACGTTCGCGCGATGTATAAATAGCGTTTTGTTTCGTGAGTGAATACACTCGCTTCGTCGTCGGCATGGCTCAATGTTAAGCTACGCGAGTGCTTCTTATCAAGTCAGATGTGTAAAGTTAGCTTTTAGATTCGGTCATGATCGCTTGCTTTGTTTGCCGCATCGCTATGCAATCACAGTCAGTTACCGTTCTCAATCGGCAATTTAAACAGCGTGGGCTAAAATGTTGCTAGAACAGGGCTGTCTTTATTTAGCTCATTTTTGCATAGTTGTCATGTTTGTCCGTCTGCAATCTGACGTTTAAACGAAGTAAATTGCGTTGCAGCTGGGGTAAATATGCCGGCGCTCCACTTCGGGTTGGACCTTTGGGACTTGTAGTTCTTTTGTTCGATTCGACTTGATATTTTTCTGTTGTATGGTTTCTTACGTTTAAAACAATGAATAATGATGACGATAATGATACATAGTGAAATCAGGGTTGATTAAATTATTTATTAAACGTATTGTCAAATAAAGGTATTAAATAATGTCAATTATAAACATATTTACATTGTGATGCAGAAAGATAGATATATTAATGTTTTACTGCATGTATGTGTAATTTAGGTTATTACCTGCTTCTGATACTTCTGTTACAACTACTACTACTTCTGCTGCAAAGTGCTCCAATAAATGATCAAAAAGTACAGAACGAGAGATCCTTCCATGCCGACCGACAATCCTTATTCAGGGGCCGTGAAAAACGGAATTAACTGAACAACTCCACTACGGATTGCCAGCGAGAGCCTCTATTGCAGTACTAGTTTACCTTAGATGTGCACTTAATAATGTTATATTGCGCTGTTTTGATTCCCTAAAAGAGCTGTTCAAGCAGCTGTTGTGTGACAAAATATTTTTTTCACTGTTGTTGATGGACAGTAATATTGTGTGAGAGATAATGTGTGAATAACTGCTCCAAGTGAAAAATGTTCATGTAAAATTGAAAATCTAAATTGTTATTTCAGTAAATATTTGCATTTTGCACATGGAAAACTGATTCATGATTCCATGTTGATGAGAGCATTAAAATGGGGGAAAATAGGACAAAAAATATAAAAGGAAATTCAGAAACGATAAAAAATGCGTGAGTAATCATGATTAATTTTTAGTTAATTTGAGTTAATTATGACAGATGAGTTTTTAATTAGATTAAATATTTTAATCGTTTGACAGCTCTAATATATATATATATATATATATATATATATATATATATATATATATATATATATATATATATATATATATATATATATATATTTCTTTATTTATTTTCTCATAAATTCACGTAGACAATTCGGATTAAGTCTGCGCCCTGTCAGTCTCATCCTGAAGGTGTCGATTTTCTGAAATCAAGTGCAGTTGTAATGAAAAAAAACAAGATCTAGTCCTCCCGCCCTGCAAAAACATGAACATAAATGTGAAGTTGTGAAAATCTCCAAAATGGGACAACTACTAATACTAATAATAATACTAATACTCTCAAAATGTTAAGAAATGAAGGTGTTGGCGATGAAAATTCAAACCTCATGCAATGGCTAGATTTATGGAGATCCCAAAACTTGTTTTCTATCCACTTGAACCAGTGCGTCCGTCAGTAATCCAAAATCTGGTAAAGCAAAACAGTAATGTTTGGATTTCCCATCATCCTGCGTCATGACCCTCCACCTCACGAGTGCAGTGGGGGCTATTAAAGCAGGGTTACAGGATGTGGGATGTTCATATCTTCTTAAACAAATACACAATGTTTACCATTAAAAACACCACGTGGAGCAATAAGACATTTTTTTTCCCATAGTAAGGACTGATAATATAAACAGTCTTTACCGAGACATCATCAAAAAACTCCATTAATGTGTACCGGCCTTTTTAAAACTCATTCAGTACCAGCCAATTCTAGACCAAGTCTGAAAAGACGTTTAAAAACGTCTTTGGGAGTGAATGAGTTAAGTAACATTTTAACTTTGTGACAACTTTGTTGACAAGGCCTCATACACACCATGAAGGATTTTCTTAGCCTCCGTAATGCTCACAGGTAAAAAGGAGCCCCCGTTGAATGTACTGAAAAAAATAAAACCCCTTTCATCATTTTGATGAACGTACGGTACTGTATGTGGTGATTGATGCAGACTATATATTTTTTTCTGACATTCTTTGATCTATTTTCAGCCAAAGGCACAACAAAGGCGTGCAGTTAAGTGATTTACTACACTTTGTTATGACCGAATCTGCCAGAAACTGCTGTGTGCCTGGAGCACTGTTGATATGAAACGGTTCCATTCGTTTTGTCATGCTACATACCAGCGTTTCCATTGTGAAGTGTGTAACCATGTGAAAAGTTTGCCATTTTGCACACTGGCATGCTGAAATGAACTTTTTAACATGACTTTGTTTTCTGTTGCGAGAACTGTGTTGCTCAGTGATGTGTTTACCCGAAGACCATCACGTACTCTATTTGACAGTCGGTGTCTAAACAGAACAGGACAGGACAAATAAGGGACTCTTTGAAAGGAATGCTTGGAAGACATCAACTGGCCTTGTCGCTCCAAACAAAGTCTGTCTTCCCATTAGAGGGGAGTTATTTTCTTGAGAGCAACCCAGTTTGACATGATGAGTCTTAATTGAAACTATACATTGCCGTAAGCAGCTGTTTATATAATGTACTAATGTGTAAAGAGATTCTTTGGTCTTGATTTACTGAGTATCTGTCTACAAGTGGGTCTCTTTTTAAACAAAAAACGTGTCAGGTCGAGTGTGTGCTTTACAAAAATAACACACCTTACATCCCTGGTACTTCTTATGGACGATTTAATTTTATTTTTTTAATAGACCTGTTTGTGGATATTGTGCCTAGTAATACGATGCGTCTAATGGTCCCTAAAATACGGTCATTGACACCCATTGAGTTTCATTGGAGAGAGTAACAAAAGTTTTTCAACTCAAAAATAAACAAAAATGCTGACAAACATAAATTGAAAAAAAACATCTGCAAATAAGCGAATCCACAAGCCGAACTCCAAGAATGTAGGATCCGCCATACTCTAATATAAATAGTACAATATGTCTTTGTATTTCCAGGGCTGGAAGAAACTGAAACACATTGTGAAGTTCACAGCTTGAGACTGAAGGGGTTTCCATCTCCCTTCATCCACGACGGATTGGCAAACTGCAGTGGAAGGCTCGGGCATTTGGAGTGGAGGTTTACACAGGTGCAGCTGATTGGCCACCACCAACCAGCCTGGGGCAGGGAGCAATCAATTAAGACTTGATTGCCAGATCACCACAGGTTTGTCATGAACATTTTCTGATTAATTCCAAAATGAGTGTTTTGGAATTGTTTTTCTGAGGCTTTTTGTCATGTGATCACAGAACTTTTTTGTTTTTTGTTTTTAGACTTTTATATATTTTTATCCACCTCAGGAGGTAGCCATTTTGCCACTAGCACTAGCTGTTAACTGTAAATGACATCACAGTTGCTCAAGGTAATGAGCATCTTTGTGAAGGTCACATGACCAAACTCAGAAAATAAGTGAGCAGTGATTCGTTCCCTGAACTCTGAACAACTGTAATGTCTTTTTCAGTCAACAGTAAGTTGCAAAATGGCCGCCCCCGAGATGGATTAAAAACAGGTGGATTTTGCAGGCTTAATTCATATTCTCACAATTTCACAAATGCAATATTAATCAATGCTGTGCTTAGACTAGTGGGGATATTATTTCAATCTGTGGGAGTAAAATTAGAGCAAACTAGAGGTCAACCAGTGTCCTGGAACAGATTGTGCTCGACCTTGAAACTTCCACTGTATGCTCGGGTCACAAACAGTCAAGGTTGTGTCCTGGATTTTGCACGATTATGTGTAAGCGGTTCGCATAATGGGTGGATGTTTGGATGTTCTCCAAGATGCTTTTACAGGAAATCGTAAAAACGATCACCCTTAAACACATTCTACATAAAAATGAAATATAGCTTTCTGGCCAGGTCCTCCAAAGATAAGACCAAGTTGTTTGGGTTTTTTCCCCTTAAGGATTTCAAGCTTTTCCAACAGCAGAAACACCTAATTGTTATAAAGTCCTACCTTTCTGCTATCCTAATTACCGTAATTTCCGCACTATAGAGCGCACCTGATTATAAGCCGCACCCACTACATTTTTAGAGGAAAACCAATTTTGTACATACACAAGCCGCACCTGTATATAAGCCGCACGTGCCCACATTAAAACATGTAAACATATTTACAAAGGAAGACGGTACACAGAGAGAGTTTTCAAAGTTTTAATAATATAACTCAACAATAATAATAATATAACTTTCTTCCCAAACGGTGCCTGTGACGCGGCAGTCTTAATCTTACCTTTACTACTCGAGCGCCCGTGGCGGCCGTTAGAAAAATTACATAAATTGGCCGCATCACTGTATAAGCCGCATGGTTGAAAGTCTGGGAAAAAAGTAGCGGCTTATAGTCCGGAATTTACGGTATGCTCTTTCAAATGTTGGCTGGTGTTAGTCAGAAATACTTTAGAGAACACTCTGCCCTTTCGCCCGATGCTAAACACATGTTTGACTGACATTTTATGGAGCAAGACTTCTTTTGTTGATAGATAGAAACATGATTGCAACGACCACAAATGATGGCAACTAATGTGTCTTGTTGTTTCTTCTTTAGTGACATGTGGAGCAGCAAAACCCTATCACTGATATTTGCACTGGTGTTGGGCTCAGAGGTAAGAACACTCCACAAATTGATTTTACATACAGACGCTCCCCAGGTTACGAACGAGTTACGTTCCGGACGATTGTTCATAAGGTGAATTCGTTCGTAAGTTGCTTCAGTGCTATATTTTGTCTGGAATGTATGTTTAAGGCTTATATGTTTGACATCCATATAACGGGGAGAGAGCTTTTCGTCACGTTCTTCAGGGCTCAAGGGTTAGCTGCCCGGTAAACTAGCAGCGGCTTCAGCGGGGGAGAGTAGACGACTGGTCGTCGACCGGCGCGCCGTACGCCTCCCCGCCCGTTCCACCGTCACACGCCCACCCACCACGCCTCTCCCCGCGGCCGCCTTCGAACGTCGCCGCCGCCGTCGCCTCCGCCGTCCTCCTCCGGCACTCGGAAAAAGGCGCGCAATGCAAAATCTAACTTTTTCTTTTTTTTTCGACATACCCGTGAAAATGTTCGTATGTACCATTGTTCGTAACCCGGATGTTCGTAAGCCGGGGAGCGTCTGTGCCGTATTTTCTGCCCTATAAGGTGCACGTAGCTCCATCTAGTGGATTCATAACGCAACCGCAGGCACTATTGTAGTTTCTATTCTATGCGCCTTAGAATGCAGTGCGCCCCATATATGAAAATGTTACAGCCTGCGCGACGTCACAGTGATACCGTGAGTGGCCAAGATGTGTGTGTGTCAACTGTGCAAGCTTTTTGAAGTTTTGAAACTTCATAGGCGTCAACTTTTTTTTCTGGAAATCGGACGCTGTTCATATTTGCACTATTAATGTTTCCACACACTGCCTAATTGAATGAATGACTAATCATTTTCAGTGGTATGCTGCATTAATGTTTTTCGTATTATGTTATGAAGTGGCTCTAATTGGAAGTAGAGTGTTGGGGTCTTCTTGGAATGAATCTTGCTGATTACATTTTACAGGTTGCACAATGCGAGGATGTGGAGTACATGACAGCGGATGAGTTACCTTTGCAGGACCAGCAAGAGAATGTTGGCAACATATCCACTGTACCAGGAATGTCACGTCATCAAATCCTGGCTGCGCAGTTTGAGTGTTACTTGAAGATAATCCACGATCCACCACGAGCCGAAGAAGGTGACATTATCGCACAGTACCTACTCAACCACTTGATTTAGTCGAAGTCCATCAACCATTTCCCATACGACTCGAATTGTATCCTTTTTGGATCAAATCGGGGCCCATTTAAAGTCACCATCATAAAAATAGCCTTTGTCGTTACTGTGGCTACACCAGATCACCTATTTTAAACACTTTCTCAATCGTAATTGGACCTTGGCACATATTTCACATTGGCAAAAATCTCACAGCACACCACCTCACTAAAATTTCACAAAAAGTGGATACACACAGTAGTTTATTTATGTACCATCTGCCTGAGGTGAGCATTTAATCACTCTGCCTGTTACTCTACGCCACTGGCAAACATTTATTTATTTATTTTTGCGAGTAAATAACTACTTTTGTATTTTATTTAGTCCACCTTCTTTACCTTTTATGCCAACAACTATTTAGTCGCCAAAACAATTATTTAAAATTAAGTCAATAAGATCTGGAAAGATTAACGGAACAAAGGAAGTACAGGGAGAGATGTATACTCCGTCATCCCTTTCGTGGGAGAAATGAGACAAGAAGGTCACTGTCGAAAAGAAGAAACAATCCTCACAAGACTGAGAGTAGGACACGCTGGATAAAGTAAAATCGTTTTTATGATGGGAAAGCGTGAAAATGGGAAATGTGAAACCTCGAATGACATATAATCATCAGTTCATCATGTGCTTATGAAATGAAACACATTTGAGGGAGAGGGGGAAATTTGTATAAAATAAGAGGAGAGAGGTGTGTTGCGGGTTGTGCCGGAGCTTATCCCAGCTATCTTCGGGCAGTAGGCGGGGTACACCCTGTTCTGGTTGACAGCCAATCACAGGGCACGCATAGACGAACAACCATTTGTGCTCACAATAACACCTTGGGACATTTTAGAGTGTTCCATTAACCTACGACTCATGTTTTTGGAATTTGGGAGGAAACCGGAGTACCCAAACAAAACCCACGCAGGGACGGGGAGAAACAAACTCAACACAGGAAAGCTGTAGCCGTAGACCCTGCACTTCTGCACTGTCGAGGACCGGGCTGCCCTGCTCTAATATATTCATTCATCTTCCGAACCGCTTGATCCTCACTAGGGTCGCGGGGGGTGCTGGAGTCAATCCCAGCTGTCTCCGGGCAGTAGGCGGGGGACACCCTGAATCGGTTGCCAGCCAATCGCAGGGCACACAGAGACGAACAACCAACCACGCTCACACTCACACCTAGGGACAATTTAGAGTGCTCAATCAGCCTGCCATGCATGTCTTTGGAATGTGGGAGGAAACCGGAGCACCCGGAGAAAACCCACGCAAGCCCGGGGAGAACATGCAAACTCCACACAGGGAGGCCGGAGCTGGAATCGAACCCGGTACCTCTGCACTGTGAAGCCGACGTGCTAACCACTGTACTACCGGGCTGCCCGCTCTAATATATTGTCGAGATTAATTTATATTTTCATTATTTACAATGGGGAAATCCAAAACTAATAAGAGGTGGGCCAACATCCTTGATCGGACTGAGGTCGACATTTAAGACATTCCATTTTCATTCTTTACTCCTCCCAAACAAAGTACCAGTAATTGAAGGAGAACGAAAACTAGCATACAGGATTAGCCATTTCAAATTATATTAGACATAAAAATACATTTGTTCAAGTTGTCTCTCATTCACCTCAGATGCCCTTTGCCTTTGGTGCTACAGTAATTCATTCAAATATACAAATATACAGCGGTTGTTGCAAAGAAAGAGGATGTGAGTATGAAAGAAAGGAAACCTGGCCTTTGTCTAGTAGCACTGCTTTTAACTGCTGCTCAACTCTATTCCGCCTTTGAAATGTTATTTTGTGATTGGCTTCCCAACATGCTGCTGCTCGGCAGCCTGCTACTACCGGGCTTCCGTCTATTGTTGGCCCTGTATCAGCGGCCCAGCTGCGGAGAGGTAGCTTGTGTGGACAATGCAATCTATGTTGATGAAGTTAATTTATATGACTGGGCGTTTAAAATGTTCAAGCATTCAAGCTGGTCTGTGCATTTGTTGGGACTGTGTTCACTGTAACAATTGAGTTTCCACTTTCAAATAATTCTCACGCTCACAAATTACTGCATCCATCTATCCACCTATTGATTTTTTTCCCTGCCCTGTGTGAGGTACTCTGAAGAAAAGGCTTCAAACTTTGAAATTTTTAACAACTGAAGTGGGAAAATTAATGTAGTTATAAGCTTTTTTTTTTGCCTAACATTTAGCCCTCAAGTGTATATCGTGTGTGTGTGTGTGTGTGTGTGTGTGTGTGTGAGTGATTATTTATTTATTATATATATATATATATATATATATATATATATATATATATATATATATATATATATATATATTTATTTATTATGATTATATATATATATATATATATATATATATATATATATATATATATATATATATATATATTTATTTATTATGATATATATATATATATATATATATATATATATCAGTTTTTTTTTTTCAAACCCGCTTGGGGCAAAAAGAATGAGCATATGTGTATGTATGGGCAGTACGGTGGTCAATAAAATGATTGACATGCCGGCTCAGACGTCGCCCGGCCAAACAAGGTCTGCGTCAGGTGCTGGGGAACCAGAGCACCTTGATGAAAAATGGGCTACTGGAACAAAGCGGAGATGGGCGAGATGCGATAACATGGCTCTGTTGGAATGCTACTACTCAAGCAACCCTAGTCAGAGGGGTTACATGCAGAGAATGCAGGCTGAATGGTTACTTGAAACCCACAGTCACGGTTGACCACGAAACGACTAGTAACTCAGTGTTCCAACATCCACAAACGGCAATTGCTGTCACAACTTGAGATTGATGAGGTACAACGCAGGTTCCATGGTGAAGGGCCCCAGGCTGCCAGATCAGAGGAGGAGGTCATACCAGAGATTGGGAGGCAAGCCCCAATGAATGCAGATGATGAGATTGGGAGGCCAGCCCCAATGAATGAAATGCTGAGCAAGGCAGCAACTGACCTGAAAGCTAAGATCATGGCGAGGATGAAAGCTGGGCAACCTAGAAACCGACTACAACGGCTACGTGAAGTACCACCTGAAAGTCTCATGGAAAGTGTGAATGCAGCACTGAGGGCGATTCCTACCACAACGATCACCGAAACCAATGAGCTGATATACGCTTCAGTATCAGTGATCCTAGAAATCCTTGGCTATCAGAGCAACTATGAGACACGTTACCCACCATGGAAAAGACGGTTGGAGGCTAAGATCAAGGCGGCTCGGAAAGATGTGAGTCAATTGACGGAGGCCCAGAGAGGTGTGATGAAAAGGCCGATACCTGAGAGGTACACCCAGATGACCATACCTGAAGCACTCGAAACTGCCAAACAAAGGCTCCAAGCCTTGTCCAGTCGCCTAAAGAGGTACACGAAAGAGAATGAGGCCAGGCGAATAAACAGGCTGTTCGCAACACAACCTGCGAAAGTGTACGCTCAGTGGCAGGGTCCTAACAGCAGAGCTGACCCACCAAAACTGGAAACTGAAAGGTACTGGAAAGGAATATGGGAGAGGGAGGTTGCTGGTTAGCACGTCGGTTACGACTGGTTAGCACGTCCACCTCACAGCACTCCATGAGCGCCTAGCAACACAAATGAACCAGTTGCTGAAGGATGGGACTCACCCAGGATGGCTAACTGAAGGCGAACGATCCTGATCATGAAGGATCCCTCAAAGGGTACAGTCCCATCCAACTATCGGCCAATAACCTGTCTCTCCACAACATGGAAGCTCATGTCAGGCATCATTGCGGCTAAGATAAGTGGACACATGGATCAATACATGAGCGAAGCACAGAAGGGCATTGGTAGAGATACCAGAGGAGCCAAACATCAGCTCCTGGTTGACAGAACAGTCGCACAAGACTGCAGGTCCCGACATACCAACCTGTGCACAGCCTGGATTGATTACAAGAAAGCCTACGACTCGATGCCACATACATGGATCACTGAATGCTTGGAGTTGTATAAGGTGAACAGGACCCTAAGAGCCTTCTATATAACTCGATGAGGATGTGGAAAACCACACTTGAAGCCAATGGCAAGCCACTTACCCAAGTGTCCATCAAATGTGGCATATACCAAGGTGATGCACTCTCCCACTGCTGTTCTGCATAGGACTGAACCCCTAAGCCAAGTAATCACCAAAACAGGCTACGGATACCGCCTCAAAAATGGAGCTACGATCAGTCACCTCCTCTACATGGATGACATAAAGCTGTATGCTAAAAGCGAAAGGGACATAGACTCCTGATCCACACAACCAGGATCTACAGCAGCGACATCGGGATGTCATTCGGGCTTGAGAAATGTGGTCGGATGGTGACTAAGAGAGGAAAGGTAGTCCACGCTGAAGGGTCTCACTCCTGAAGGAACAATAGCAGACATTGTGCAGAAGTGCAGGGTTCGATTCCCAGCTCCGGCTTTCCTGTGTGTAGTTTGTGCCTGTGTGAGTTTTCTACGGTACTCCGGTTTACTCACACATTCCAACAACATGCATGGCAGGTTAATGAAGCACTCTAAATTGTCCCTAAATGTGATAGTGAGTGCAAGTGGTTGTTCGTGTATATGTTCCCTGCGATTGGCTGGAAACCAGTTCAGGTGTACCCTTGCTACCGGGAAAATATATATATATATATATATATAAAACAGATGACATACTCAGAGAATATCTCAAACACATATATATATATATATATATATATATATATATATATATATATATATATATATATATATATATATATATATATATATATATATATATATATATATATATATATATATATATATATAAAACAGATGACATACTCAGAGAATATCTCAAACATTGGGGAACAGAGGATGAGATGCTGGAAGAGGGACCATCGACAAGCCCCTACACGGGATGTACCACCGGACCATAACTGAAGTGGCTGATCTCAAGAAGTCCTATCAGTGGCTAGAGAGGGCTGGCCTGAAGGACAGCACAGAGGCACTCATCCTGGCTGCTCAGGAGCAGGCCCTGAGCACCAGAGCCATTGAGGCCCAGATATACCACACCAGACAGGACCCAAGGTGTAGGTTGTGCAAAGAGGCACCCGAGACGATCCAACACATAACTGCAGGGTGTAAGATGCTGGCAGGAAAAGCCTACATGGAATGCCATAACCAGGTGGCTGGCATAGTCTACCGAAACATCTGTGCCGAGTATGGACTGGAAACACCAAGGTCAAAATGGGAAACACCTCCGAAGGTGGTGGAGAATGACCGAGCGAAGATCCTGTGGGACTTCCAGATCCAGACTGACAAGATGGTAATGGCAAACCAACCGGATATCGTGATCATAGATAAAGGGCAGAGGAAAGCCGTTGTAGTGGATGTAACGGTCCCAAGTGATGGAAACATCAGAAAGAAGGAACACGATAAACTCGAGAAATACCAAGGGCTCAGAGAGGAGCTGGAGAGAGCCTGGAAGGTAAAGGTGACAGTCGTGCCTGTGGTGGTCGGAGCACTCGGGGCAGTGACCTCCAAACTAGATGAGTGGTTGCAACAGATCCCGGGAACAACATCGGACATCTCGGTCCAGAAATGTGCAGTGCTGGGAACAGCAAGGATACTGCGCAGAACCCTCAAGCTTCCTGGCCTCTGGTAGAGGACCCGAGCTGAATGTGTATATATTAGAGCTGTCAGTTTAGCGCGTTTATATCGGGATTAATTTAAATGAATTTTATCGGGATCAAAATCTTTCTCGCGAGATTAACGCGGAGACGTCACAGCGGATGTTACGTTGCTCTATAAATAAACCAGAAACAAAACATCAAGCGCGCTGCGCGGGTCCACGCACGTTTGTTTTGCCAGCCACGGCAGCGCGAGACACTGAAAACGGATACTTAAATAGCTCATGAATGGAAAGTTTACTTTTAAAAAGTTGCCAGACTGTTCCACTGACAAGACCAAAGTTACCTGTATGTTTTGCAGTCGTAAACCGAGCTATCATCATAGCACGTCGAGTCTGAAATACCACTTAATGGCCAAGCGCACAGCTGACGTTCTACTCCGCCCCCTTGTCTCAGACAGACAGCTATGGATAATTTCAAAACGAAGAAAATGGATGACACGACGAAGAACAAATTTGCTGAACGACTCCTGTTGGATTGACCTGGCGCTTTAAGAGGGGCGGGGCTGCCACTGACAGGTGACGTTCGCGCGATGTATAAATAGCGTTTTGTTTCGTGAGTGAATACACTCGCTTCGTCGTCGGCATGGCTCAATGTTAAGCTACGCGAGTGCTTCTTATCAAGTCAGATGTGTAAAGTTAGCTTTTAGATTCGGTCATGATCGGTTGCTTTGGTTGCCGCATCGCTATGCAATCACAGTCAGTTACCGTTCGCAATCGGCAATTTAAACAGCGTGGGCTAAAATGTTGCTAGAACAGGGCTGTCTTTATTTAGCTCATTTTTGCATAGTTGTCATGTTTGTCCGTCTGCAATCTGACGTTTAAACGAAGTAAATTGCGTTGCAGCTGGGGTAAATATGCCGGCGCTCCACTTCCGGGTGGGACCTTTGGGACTTGTAGTTCTTTTGTTCGATTCGACTTGATATGTTCATGCCGGCGCTCCACTTCCGGGATTGAGTATTGGGACTTGTAGTTCTTTTGTTCGATTCGACTTTGTGTTGAATGGTTTCTTACGTTTAAAACAATGAATAATGATGACGATAATGATACATAGTGAAATCAGGGTTGATTACATTATTTATTAAACGTATTAGATAAAGGTATTCATTAATGTCAATTATATACATATTTACATTGCGATGCAGAAAGATAGATATATACATTTTTTACTGCATTTATGTGTAGTTTAGGTTATTACCTGCTTCTGATACTTCTGTTACAACTACTACTACTCCTACTTCTGCTGCAAAGTGCTCCAATAAATGATCCAAAAAGTACAGAACGAGAGATCCTTCCATGCTGACCGACAATCCCTAACTGAACAACCATTACTGATTGCCAGCGAGAGCCTCCATTACAAGAATCCGAAATGATGTCGACACAAAACCGTAGAGAGACTTCCGAGCAAGAAGGACCAACAGAATCAGCATAGCCTGACTGCTGTGTTCAAAGCAAATTTGAGAAAAACGAAGTATGCAACCATGGCTTAAATCCATTATAGGCTGAGTACTAGTTTACCTTAGATGTGCACTTTATAATGTTATATTGCGCTGTTTTGATTCCCTAAAAAGAGCTGTTCAAGCAGCTGTTGTGTGACAAAATATTGTTTTCACTGTTGTTGATGGACAGTAATATTGTGTGAGAGATAATGTGTGAATAACTGCTCCAAGTGAAAAATGTTCATGTAAAATTGAAAATCAAAATTGTTATTTCAGTAAATATTTGCTTTTTGCACATAGAAAACTGATTCATGATTCCATGTTGATGAGAGCATTAAAATGGGGAAAATAGGACAAAAAATATAAAAGGAAATTCAGAAACGATAAAAAAATGAGTGAGCAATCATGATTAATTTTTAGTTAATTTGAGTTAATTATGACAGTTGAGTTTTTAATTAGATTAAAAATTTTAATCGTTTGACAGCTCTAGTATATATATATATATATATATATATATATATATATATATATATATATATATATATATATATATATATATCACATCACATGCCATACATATCACATATGGCATGCTTTCCCAATATCGTTCAGGTCTGATCTCAAATCTTAGTCAAAAACTTTTCTCAACATGCTAATTGTGTTCCTTTCATTTCATTCTGTCAAGACTGGTGGAAGCCCTTGTTTTCCAGACCACTCACATCTCTCTCTCTTGTATCTACTGCTCCCTGCAGGTAATTACTGTAACCGCACATGGGACGGCTGGCTGTGTTGGGGGGATTCGTCTCCAGGGACGGTCATACAGATGTGCCCAGAATACTTCCACGATTTTGACCCTGCTGGTGAGGCCAGGAGAAAGCCAATACAAAATAAATGAACCACATATCACTTCTAAGTCAAATTTGACTATTTTGTCCAACAGAAAAAGTCACCAAAGTATGTAATCCTGATGGGCAGTGGTTCCACCACCCAGAGAGCAACAGAGTGTGGTCCAACTACACCCAGTGTCAGATTTACACTAAGGACAAACTCAAGGTGAAAATAATGCACTCAAATGTCTTTCTTAGGGATAGAATAAAAAATGACAGTCGAAAAGCTACCGATTAGAACGTCTGCTTCACAGTCGAGAGCGTCTCAGGTTCCATTCTTGACTCAGGCCTTCCTGTGTGGAGTTGTTTCGTGAGTGTGAGAGCCACTGTCCAGGATGAAACATCCAAGCTCCATGAATACATCAAGGAGAAGGCTCCAACGGATGACGTACTCAGAGAATGTCTCAGACAATGGGGTTCAGAGGATGAGGTGCTGGAAGAGGGACCATCATGGGAGGACAAGCCCCTACACGGGATGTACCACCGGACCATAAGTGAAGTGGCTGATCTCAAGAAGTCCTATCAGTGGCTAGAGAGGGCTGGCCTGAAGGACAGCACAGAGGCACTCATCCTGGCTGCTCAGGAGCAGGCCCTGAGCACCAGAGCCATTGAGGCCCAGATATACCACACCAGACAGGACCCAAGGTGTAGGTTGTGCAAAGAGGCACCCGAGACGATCCAACACATAACTGCAGGGTGTAAAATGCTGGCAGGGAAAGCCATAACCAGGTGGCTGGCATAGTCTACCGAAACATCTGTGCCGAGTATGGACTGGAAACCCCAAGGTCAAAATGGGAAACACCTCCCAAGGTGGTGGAGAATGACCGAGCGAAGATCCTGTGGGACTTCCAGATCCAGACTGACAAGATGGTAATGGCGAACCAACCAGATATTGTGATCATTGATAAAGGGCAGAAGAAAGACGTTGTAGTGGATGTAGCGGTCCCAAGTGATGGAAACATCAGAAAGAAGGAACACGAGAAACTCGAGAAATACCAAGGGCTCAGAGAGGAGCTGGAGAGAGCCTGGAAGGTAAAGGTGACAGTCGTGCCTGTGGTGGTCGGAGCACTCGGGGCAGTGACCTCCAAATTAGATGAGTGGTTGCAACAGATCCCGGGAACAACATCAGACATCTCAGTCCAGAAATGTGCAGTGCTGGGAACAGCAAGGATACTGCGCAGAACCCTCAAGCTTCCTGGCCTCTGGTAGAGGACCCGAGCTGAATGGGGGACGGACACCACCCGAGGGGTGAGATGAGGATTTTTTTTTTTTTTTTTATATATATATATATAAAACAGATGACATACTCAGAGAATATCTCAAACATTGGGGAACAGAGGATGAGATGCTGGAAGAGGGACCATCGACAAGCCCCTACACGGGATGTACCACCGGACCACAACTGAAGTGGCTGATCTCAAGAAGTCCTATCAGTGGCTAGAGAGGGCTGGCCTGAAGGACAGCACAGAGGCACTCATCCTGGCTGCTCAGGAGCAGGCCCTGAGCACCAGAGCCATTGAGGCCCAGATATACCACACCAGACAGGACCCAAGGTGTAGGTTGTACAAAGAGGCACCCGAGACGATCCAACACATAACTGCAGGGTGTAAGATGCTGGCAGGAAAAGCCTACATGGAACGCCATAACCAGGTGGCTGGCATAGTCTACGAAACATCTGTGCAGTATGGACTGGAAACACCAAGGTCAAAATGGGAAACACCTCCGAAGGTGGTGGAGAATGACCAAGCGAAGATCCTGTGGGACTTCCAGATCCAGACTGACAAGATGGTAATGGCAAACCAACCGGATATTGTGATCATAGATAAAGGGCAGAGGAAAGCCGTTGTAGTGGATGTAACGGTCCCAAGTGATGGAAACATCAGAAAGAAGGAACACGAGAAACTCGAGAAATACCAAGGGCTCAGAGAGGAGCTGGAGAGAGCCTGGAAGGTAAAGGTGACAGTCGTGCCTGTGATGGTCGGAGCACTCGGGGCAGTGACCTCCAAACTAGATGAGTGGTTGCAACAGATCCCGGGAACAACATCGGACATCTCGGTCCAGAAATGTGCAGTGCTGGGAACAGCAAGGATACTGCGCAGAACCCTCAAGCTTCCTGGCCTCTGGTAGAGGACCCGAGCTGAATGTATATATATATATATATATATCACATCACATGCCATACATATCACATATGGCATGCTTTCCCAATATCGTTCAGGTCTGATCTCAAATCTTAGTCAAAAAACATTTCTCAACATGCTGATTGCGTTCCTTTCATTTCATTCTGTCAAGACTGGCGGAAGCCCTTGTTTTCCAGACCACTCACATCTCTCTCTCTTGTATCTACTGCTCCCTGCAGGTAATTACTGTAACCGCACATGGGACGGCTGGCTGTGTTGGGGGGATTCGTCTCCAGGGACGGTCATACAGATGTGCCCAGAATACTTCCACGATTTTGACCCTGCTGGTGAGGCCAGGAGAAAGCCAATACAAAATAAATGAACCACATATCACTTCTAAGTCAAATTTGACTATTTTGTCCAACAGAAAAAGTCACCAAAGTATGTAATCCTGATGGGCAGTGGTTCCACCACCCAGAGAGCAACAGAGTGTGGTCCAACTACACCCAGTGTCAGATTTACACTAAGGACAAACTCAAGGTGAAAATAATGCACTCAAATGTCTTTCTTAGGGATAGAATAAAAAATGACAGTCGAAAAGCTACCGATTAGAACGTCTGCTTCACAGTCGAGAGCGTCTCAGGTTCCATTCTTGACTCAGGCCTTCCTGTGTGGAGTTGTTTCGTGTACCCCACCCTGAGGAGAAGGAGTGTTGTTAAAAAAATGGATGAATGGCCGCCATTGCTTCAGTTACTGTTGGCAGTGCCTTGTTGGACAATGTTGATTTCAAGATATGACCTCTTAGCTGAAGCTCACATCTAGACATCATTTTGGAGACTTGATTTGGGTGGAAAGGAATTAAGAAGAAAGTGATTTCTACTTGTTTTGTGCAGTTTGCCATCAGTCTGTACTACCTGGCCATGGTGGGTCACGGCCTCTCCATCGTCTCGCTCATCATCTGCCTCATCATCTTCTCCTATTTCAAGTGAGTGAATTTTAGTCCTTTCACGTCCTGCCGACAATCTGAGTGGGTATGGCCGTTTGTGTTTTGTCGGTGACCTCCAAGGGTCACAAATTCTGATGAGTTATGTTGAAAAATTGCCTGTCAAGTGAATCCCCGCCTACTTCGTCTTCGCTCATCACAAATTTACCCCTGAGGTTCTTCAGCTCTTTGACCGGCAAACTCATGTTCGCCACAAGTTGCCTCAAAAAGCCCTGACTAAAAGCAATGTCATATTTCATGTCAAGGAAGCATGTTGAAGTGAAACATCATGACTGTTTGAAGAGCTTTGTATGTCGGGGTAGGGGCTAAGTTTAGTCAGGGTTGTTCGGTGAATTTTCAGAGAGTCTTTGTGTCAGAGATGTTCGCGCGGACGGTCAACAAAGGCTCGAACACAGGAACAGATTGTCATTCTCTGCCGGCAGGAGGTGCAGTTTTCTACGAAGCCACTCCGTGTGCGCTTCCCACTGACACCCGACCCCTGCAACCTCTGCCGACCTTTTTATTGATTGTATATGCAAATTACGAGAAACATATCAGAAAAACACTCCCATCTTCATTAACATGACACACCTCTGGACGGCCCCATTGGGTCGCCAGTCAGACAAAGCATTCTCTTGGTACTCGCACCAACATCCAGACACGTGTACATTCCAAGGGGTATCTCCTTATAATTTGGCTCGTGACTCTTTTCTCATGATGGAGTGCTCAAGTACTCCCTTCCGTCTAAGGTTAAATCTTCCTTTCCAAGTTATAAGATAACAGGCACCAGTGTGTCTACTAATGATGTGGTCAGGTACCATCTGCTCCGGTCTCTTGATCTCTCTGACTCTATGCTTCCATTGTGTGCGAGATGTTCTGAACACAAGCATTCCGAGGTCAATCAAGGATGTAACAAGATGAAACTTTAAAACACGACAACATTGTATTTTCTATTCTAACACTTTGCTAAGTATGTTTTTGCTCTGCTGAGTTGAATTTAAAAAGCTCAAGCTCACAAATGACAGACATTGGCATTTTGGTCGGTATTTTGGCGACATTCACGCTGGCATCCTGGCACTTGTGATTCATTTTTTTCTATTGCTAACATGCAAACCTATTTCTACTTGCACAATTTCCAAAGCGAAGCTCCAGAGAATGGAAAGGGTTGCGTTCAACTGTCGGGTTCCACTGCATAGATAAATACATGAATGAATAACATTTTTGAATTAAAAATTTCTACGGATGATCTGTGGTACTTGGATAAACCCATTCATGAAAAAGTGACATTTTTGCCCCTTTTTTCAGGAGTCTTAGCTGCCAGAGAATTTCCCTCCACAAGAACATGTTCCTCTCCTTTATTTTTAACTCGATTGTAACCATCATGTGGCTCTCTCTGACAGCAGCCAATAACCAGGCCATAAACACCAGCAACCCTGTGAGTTCACCGCATCATAATCACAAAACCACATCTTATTGATTCACCCCAAACTGTCGGCTTGTGGTGGTTTTGAGATTACAAATCACACTTTCTCTCCGGCAGGTGAGCTGTAAAGTGTTGGCTGTGCTCACCCAATACACGTTGACCTCGAACTACTTCTGGATGCTGTGCGAGGGCATCTATCTACACACTCTCATCATCGTGGCCGTCTTTGTCGGGGAGCAGAAGCTCTTCTGGTACTATGTCTTGGGGTGGGGTGAGTGTTATCACCGTCATTGTACCGTATGTCCTTTGTAGATGAAATGCACGTTTAAAATTGAACCGAATGTTCCGACTGTTTGTTTTGATGTACAGGTGTCCACCAAAAATCCGAAACAAGCAGACTATTTGGTGCACCGTATTATTAGGCGCAATATCACGGGCGTGTTAACCCTTTCGAGCATTCTGTAACCCGATAACGTGATAAGATGTCCACTATAGTAACCGCCGTCCCTGAAAGGGTTATAAATAAATACCGGTAAATAAGACGCACCAGGTCATCGGCTGCATTATTTTTGTGAAGCATCGTATGCTGAGTTGTTTGTTCTAATTCTACCATATGTTTATTTGATAGATTTGGAATTAATTTTCTTTTACTTTCTTGATATGTTTATTAAACAAACAAACATGAACATCAGTATACAAGAGCAATGCAGACAAAAGTGTGACTAAAGCCGTGCCATGGAATCAGCCCTAGAGTTGACTTGAATTTGGCCGTATTGGAACGAAAGTCTGATGTGTGTCTCCTATCGTCAGGCTTTCCCATCATTCCTGCCATCACCTATGCTGTGGCTCGCGGGCTCTTCTTTAATGACAAGTAAGCAACCAGGGTAGTGATGTCATTCAGGGGTAAGCATTGGGTCATAAATGTGTGGGTTTGGGGAGGCTTGGGTTTGGGGTGAGGCTGAGTTAGATTTAGGGTCGGTTAGATGTCAGAATTAAGTTTTGTTTAGTTTAGTTTTTTAATTACAGTTTGTGTTGGGTTTAGGTTTTATGATTGGGTTAGGATTAGGGTGAGTTAAAATAGAGTTCAGAGGTTAGGGTGAATTTTGGGGTTAGGATTCAATTATTTTTTTTGCATTAGGGTCGATTAGCGGTCAGGGTGAGTAACAACCTTTTGCTGTGCCTTATCGTCTACTATTTTCGAACTTATAATTGATCCTGTCTGTGTTTCAGGTGTTGGATCAACTCCAACACTTACCTGCTTTACATCATTCACGGACCCATTCAAGCAGCACTGCTGGTGAGCAACTAATCAAAGTGTATATGCTCAGTGTACACTCAGACATTGTGTTGACATCCAAATTTGTAGAAGCACCAATCTGCAACGAGCAGTGGGAAAGATGTTAACTTAATACCCGTGTGACAGTGTCAATCAAAATTGAGCATTATTATATGTCACCATAATATTTCCTTAAATATTGGTCAGCAGTGTAAAAAAATAAAATAAAAAAAAAAAATTCCATGCTTATCCCCCCCTCTTCTGTGTCCAGGTGAACTTGTTCTTTCTCCTGAATATTTTGCGTGTTCTGATCACCAAGCTGAAGGAGACCCACTGTGCCGAGTCCACTACCTACATGAAGGCTGTGAGAGCCACGCTCATCCTCATCCCTCTGCTCGGAGTCCAATTTATTCTCGTTCCCTGGAGGCCTGAGGGGCGCATCAGTCGGGCCATCTATGACTTCTTTGTCAATATTTTCTGCCATTTTCAGGTAAAAGAAAAAAGTTGAACCTTTGCTTAGCCATCAACGCACAAGACTGAGTCAAATTACAGTATTTCCTTGTGTAGTGGCTTGTGGCGTTGATTTACTCAGCTGCAGAGAGTAATCGGCAGACATCTGGACCAAAGGTGCTTGAAGCACAAATTTAACAAAATAACTAATTAACTAAATACATAAATAAATAAATACAAATCTTTTTCACAGTAACAGAATATTTCTGCTTTGAGGTATTTTTACGGCATTCCAATCTCACCACTGCTATTCGAAGTGCAACAAATCTTATTAGGAAGGAGGCCTTTAAACCTTTCTTCCATTGCTCTCATAAATTTCAGCTTTACAGATGCCACATCTGCTGTACAGTCAGCAGGTATTGTGGTAAAAGACATCTATCGCCACAAGCGGTGCGATCAGGTCTCAGAGGAAAGATAATCACAACCAGCCCAAGGGACCAACCGATGCAGAGTTTATTTATTCAATTAAACCTTTCAAGGACAGCGGTTATTGCAGTCGACAGCTCATCATGTTATCGGGTTACAGGGTGCATGAAAGGGTTAAAAAAAAAAGCGGCAGATAAGTAGTGTAGCGGCTACAATAGCATTTCAGGAAGTGTGGTAATGCAGTATGTTGAAAATCCATATGCTACATGTTGATTTGCATATACTGTATCTTTTAGTTCATGAAATTCAAAGACACAATGTACATTGCCACCGTTTTTCATGTTCACTCTTTTTGTATTACAGGGACTCCTGGTGGCAATCATATTATGTTTCTGCAATAGTGAGGTATGTTACCATTACAAGCCACAAAGTCTGAATGATACTGCATCAGTTGGACTCGAATTCTTTGTCAGCTATGTTGATTTCGTGGCTTGAGCATCGATTTCATCATGCGCGTGCAGTGTTTGGTGAAGAAAAATCAATCTATTATGAAGCTGCGAGATAGGCATATCATGCACATGGAATACGAATAAATTAGTTTTTATAATAGTTTATTCCCTTGAACAACTAATCAAATTGAATGCACTATGTTTGGAACTGCAATACACAATGTGCTTAAGGTCGTACCTCTGCTGGTCAAGCAACTTTGCTCTTAATAACCAATAAATGCCTCCTGGGAATTTTAATGAACGCAGCTCATCACCACCGTAAACTAAAACGAATCGATGCGATCCCTGTCCGTTGTGCAGGTTTAGTGCCACACTCTTTTTGCTTGCCCCCACTGTCCACCGTGTTGCCACAAGTGGCCTCAAAATTGGACGTGTTATTATTACACCTTCTTTGTTGCCACAAATTTTCATTGTGCGCATGTTTTATTTACAAAGTGGCGACACTTGAATTCCCCTAGCGGCCATGTCATCGCTGGGGCTCCATTGTTTGATTTTCGACTGTCACCACTATTTTCTTGTCGCCATCAGGCCCAAACGGCGCTGCAGAGAAAATGGGGCCAGTGGAAATCGGCGTGGGGTAAGACAGGTTGGGGAGAGACCCCTGTCAACTTTAGCCACTTCAGCTACCACAACAATTCATCAATCACCGAGACCAGTCGCGCCACCGTCAGCATGGAACAACCCGATACCGATTGGAAAAGCGGCGAGAACGCTCGCATCCTGTCCGGCAGGCAGCCAGCGGGAAGTGCGGAGTGCAGCAACGGGGAGGTGGACGTGCTAAACTAGCTGCAGACCACCGAAATGTGACATAGCTGAAGGGGCACCCCTCTTTTTTTTTTAACCCTTTTCTGGGACACCGGTTACTACAGTGGACAGCTTATCGTGTTATCAGGTTACAGGGTGGATGAAAAGGTTAATACAAACAAAACAAAAAACATAGTCCTACACATGGGCGCAGATGGCACTGGGGATGGGGTGTGACACATGCCCCTCAGTTTCATAAAGACCGCGATCTCTCGCAAAGTAAGGGGGCAAAAATCTCCGATAAAATGGAGGATTAATGTTCCTCTTCCACTGGGACGGACATGGAGCCAGAATAGCTGTTATGCTTCAACTACTGATGCGTTTAAGTTACACCCAAACAAAATGTTGGAATTTGTACTTCTGAGTCAGAATTTTAATCACCTCTCTTCCTGAAGTCGGATGTCCAGCTCAGCAAGGCGGATGAATCTTAGAAGCCCGACATAGAACGAATGCTATCCGCTACTGATGTAAACACTATAGTTGAATCTATTGTGCGTTTGTAAGGCTAGGAAGCACTTATAATGTGGCGAGCAACTCTGAACTGAAAATGGCAGTTGGCACAAGTCTTCCCACACAGTAAACTTGGAGGTGAAGGAAATGTTTTGGAAGATGTTTATTTCTCCAAAGCGTCTTGTGATGTGTACTCAATAGCAGTCGAATTGAAATATGTATTTTAAATATACATGGAAATAACTCCATCTTTCTTTTTATTTTAGCTAGTATCTTTTTTTTAACAGGGTGAGCTGCGAACAAACAAGTAGCCGTGCAGTGCCTATTTTAGTGTTCAGAAGTAAGGGTAAAATGAATAAACAAAAAAATCATTTATATCAAAAACATCGCCTCCCCGTCCCTTCCCCAGTTCCAAAATCCCATCTGCGCCCCTGGTCCCACACATTATAAGAGCACTTGCAAAACAAGCATGCTTTTCACACATTTTGAGAGAACAGCTTCACTTTATGCACATGTGTACACTGTCAAATACATCATTTGTATCGTTTTCAAGACCTTATAGTCACTTCATGTACATAGTACATGGCTGTAGAGTTAAACCTTTGATTTATTGCTTATTTCCTCATATAGTGTCCTCAGTCAACAACTGTAGGGACTGCCAGGGCTCTATTAGTTGTAGGCTCGAAAGTGGAGCCGAGAAGTATATGTACATTTTTACAGGGCATCCAGAAAGTATTCAAAGTATTTCATGTTTAGTACATTTTGTTTAAAAATAATAAATGAATAAAAATTCAATTCAGTTTTTCCTCCTCCAAGAATCAAAACACATAACACCCTATGACACATGAAACAGTTTTAGAATTTTGTTTTACTGTGATATGTTTTGAAACAAAGACTTTCTATTCAAGCTGTTTAGCTTGGACCCTCTCCCAGCTGATTTTGGGCAAGAGGGTGGGATATGACCTGGCTTGGTTGCAGGGCACATATAACGCCATTTACACTCACATTCACACTTCTGGACAGTTTACAGACTTAAGTTAACTTAACAAGCTAATAACCGGAGTATCAGGAAGCAAGAACCTTTCAACTGCAAAGCAGACATCCTAACCACTACCCCACCCTGCTGTCCATAATTGACATATAAAAAAAGTGATACCCTGAGAGACACATTTCATTAGTTCAATATCCAGTCTCATAAGTCAAAACACTTGTCTCAGATCATCTTTCCACATTGAAATGAATGGACATTACTCCCACAAAAATCACACTTTTTTTTTAAAGAAGCAAAAACAGCACTCGATAATATTGTACTTTATACTTTATAGAATGTAAAGCAGGAAACAGTTTGCATATTAAATGCTGCAATCCAATCCATTGTGCTGTTCCTTCTGGTGGTGGCCGTGGCCACCGGGAGGCAGTATGATACAGTCATGCAGCCACAAACTAAGAACAATACATCATATATGTATGATTGGAACTCACGATTGTTATTTACACTGACTGAACTGCTTAAAATGGAACACACATGTATCCCCTGTATTCAGTCTTGCAATGTTTGTGAATAAAACTATAAATGGACAGCAACTTTCCCAAGGCCTTGTATATTATAATAATAAATGTATTGCTCTAAATTGAGCAGATATTGTCCCTGCCTCTTGAAACTCAAAACCATTTTTGGTGGTAGAGATCTTTGGCATGTGGCAGCACATCGCATCACATGGTGCAATTTTTGTAAGTATGGCTTTTATGGACGCAATAGATAATTGCTTTCTTGATTGACTTTAGCATGTTTCAAAATGTTTAAGAATTTAAGTGGCCCTTTCATCCTTCCATTTTTCTGTAGTCAGCCCTCAAACGAAAAGTTTGCGCACCCCTGATGGAGTGGAATCCCATTTAATTGTAAGGCCTGTCCTGTACGCTGCTAGCATTGGTAAAATAAAATATATTTTATTTTTTGGGACCAGTTAAATTAAAAAAAAAAACTCGACACTTCCTATGTATGTTGGGACCAACTTTATCGCATGCGAATCTTCTTATTCTTTTTATAAATATGGTCTGCGAGTAATAAACAGCAGTGCAAATACTACGGGAGGAGAAAAAAAAGGACGAGGTCCCACCGAGATTTGAACTCGGATCGCTGGATTCAAAGTCCAGAGTGCTAACCATTACACCATGGGACCAGTTGATGCATCCTCCACAAGAAAGATATGTTTATATATAGTGTGGACCATCCGATTGCGCGTAATTGGAGAACACATCAACGGCCGAATAAATATCCCAAGCGAATAAGCTTTTCGTTCATGACATAGGATGAGCGGATTATTTACGTCACCATCTGAAATGTGACGAATACGATTTCAATCCACGCAACGGCGCAACCAGCTCATTTCCTCATTCTCCACCAGTCATACGTCACTTCCGCCTGATTTCTCTTCAAATACCCACGGAATTCAAATAACTGACGTCTCATTTACTCTTTAAATGCGACCAATATAACAGATCACACACGTTTTAAGCCCCACTTAGAACAATTAAAACATAAAACGAGATTTTGAGTTCGCGTAATGAGCAGTTGTGATCCCTCTCATGAGTCTACTTCCGCTTCAGGTTTTCGATAGCTCTGAATTAAATTTCAGGTTCCGTCGCTATGATCCCCATCCATTTTCAACACTGCTTATCCTGAGGAGTTTCTGGAGCCTATCCCAGCTGACTTCGGGCGGAAAGTGTGCTACAACCTTGACTGGTAGCCAGTCAGTCGCAGGCACATATAGAAATAAACAACCCGTCACACCGATATGCACACCTTCACTGAGTGGGAACCGATTCCAAGTTCGGCGAGTTTATCAAAACACCATCAGCGAAAAGTTTTGATCCACCATATCCTGAAAATCACAACTTTTAAAGCAGGGGTGTCAAACGTACGGCCCGCGGGCCGGATCCGGCCCGCAAAGGGGTTTAATCCGGCCCGCGAGATGAATATGTAAAACGGTACAGTAATCCCTCGTTTTTCGCAGTGAATGGGGACCAAAGCACCCGCGATAAACGAAAATCCGCGAAGTGGCAACCAATTAAGATAAATATTTTTTTTAAATGCCCCACGTGGGCCTTTGCGCTTGAGCAGAGCGCACTAACACACACACACACACACACACACACACACACACACACACACACACACACACACACACACACACACACACACACACACACACACACACACACACACACCAGCATCGCTGGCGTGCTATGATTAGTCAATTAAGGTTGTTTAGACAATTAAGGATGGAGAGACCTGCTTTTGTTCTTATAAGTCTCTCTCTCTCTCTCTCTTTCTCTCAGCAACACACATACACTCACCTGCGTGGCCATGCGTGCACCACACGCACACACAAGGTGCAATTTATTGAGTATCTGCTAGGGGACACTGTTTTGATCAGAGAAGAGGACAACAGCAGCCTCAGTCCGTCACTGAGACAGACCCATGACAGCAGACGCTATCAATAGCACTCTCACGTTTACACATTTAATAGCACTCTCCTTACTTTGTAATGTGTAGGCAGGAATTACATTTAGATTTTATATGTACGTGTAAATGGTTTAAAACTTCGTTTCTTTATAAATCTCGTTTAATCTTAAAGTGCATTCCTATATTTTTCAATACCAATTACTTGTTAAAGTTTGTACAATCAGTGGGATCAGTTGCAATGCATATATGTGAATGATAAAAGTAAATTGCACATTTGTCAAAGGAAATGTAAGGTGTTTCATGAAATGTTTTGTAAAAGATATGTTCATTAAATGTCAACATTTTCCTAATGTTCTTGTGCTTCTTTATATCAAAACAAAGGAAAGACATATTGTTTTGGTTATTTATAGCAAAGTATGGTATAATTTTAATGGTCCGGCCCACTTGACATCTACCGAGGCCGTATGTGGCCCACCATGTGAAATGAGTTTGAAACCCCTGTTTTAAAGCCTAAGCCCCCTCTGACTGTGATGCGACTGGAGGTTTTACCTCGTGGGGGCAGCAAATAACCACTGTACACTTTTTAGAGTACATTTCCACAAACTTAACGAAAGCACAAAAAAACTGTATTTTTCAACAATGGGATTTACACAACAGTTCAAATTCCTTGAAAAGTATTCATATACACTGAACTTTTCCCAAAATACAACGACAAACTTCAATGTTTTTGTTTTTTTTAGATCTCCATCCATTCATCCATCCTTTTTCTGATCCGCTTTATCCTCACAAGAGTGGTGTGGCATGCTAGAACCGATTCAAGGTGTCTTCGGGCAGTAGGCCAGGGACACCCTGAATCGGCTTCCAGCTCGTCGCAGGGCACATAGAGACGGACAACCCTCCCCGCTCACACTCACACCTAGGGACAATTTAAAGTGTTCAATCAGCTTGCTATGCATGTTTTTGGAATGTGGTAGGAAACCGGAGTACCTGGAGAAAACCCACGCAGGCACTGGAAGAACATGCAAACTCCACACAGGAAGGCCGGAGCCGGGATCGAAACCTGCATCTCTGCATTGTGAGGCAATTGTGCTAACGAGTCGGCCAACGTGCATCCTTACAGGAAACCAAACAGCGCATTTTTTCCGATGAAAAGGGAACCCAAGAGTCACTTTAATCGGGGGCGGCGCTACAGGGTGGCCAACTGTGGCCGCCCTCCCCCACCCACGGCCTCAATCATTCAGTTTATTTTACGCGAGCAACTGCAGTGTTTCATCAAGACATATATTAATGCTAGGAAGGATCATTTCTGACACTCTTTCACTCTTGTTTATAATTTTCCTTCAAACTCCACACATTGAAAATGTGTCTGTTAATTAACTCATTCACTCGCAAAGACGTTTTTATACGTCATTTCAGACTTGGTTTAGAATTGGCTGGTACTGAATGAGTAAAAAGTCCATCCGAACATTCATTATTGATGGCCTCGAAATGTTTTTAAAATCAAATACTGTTATTTAAAATATAAATATTGTGTGTAAGTATGCAATTATAAGGCTACTAACAGCGTGCAACAAAGTTTGCAAATATTTTACTGTACTGATGATTTTTACTCGTGTTAGGCGTAGAAAAAAAAGTAGTGTGTTTCCGGTAACATGAAATTTCGGCATAGGGTCGGTCGGTCGGACAAATGTTTTTATTTTTTTAAATATTTTTGCCACGCCCCCATCATAAATGTAAACAAAATAACCATAAAACATAAAACAAGGAGACATTGAAACCCCCGCTCGCCGCCGAAGGAAAACAAACAAACAAACAAACTACGGCAAGCCTGAGGATTTCACGTAACAATAGTTACCGGTAGCGTGTCGTTTCCGTGGCGTCATTTTACGGTACCGAAACATAGTTTAACCATTAAAGTCACCGCACACGACTTGACTGTGTGATCAACGCGATTTCACTGTGCCTCTGTGTGTTTGTGGTGTGTGGGTGTGTTTCTTCGAATTTACTTTCGTTTTGAGTGTTGGGGGACGCAACAGATAGGTGCGTATGGTTGCTATTTTAGTCCATAAATTGAGGAATCGCGCGGATGAAAGTTTGAGATGGCGGCGAAAAACTCACAAAGGTCTACTAATTACGTCATTTAAGAAATGGCAATGCCGGTCTGATTTTTCGTATGAATCGTCCGAAGGCGTATCACTAAACTCACCTGTGACGTATGCACAAAACACGAGCGAGACGGACGACGCGAGGCACGATTACATGGCAAATTGGTAGATTTGTAGGCTAATCGCTGTGAAAAATATTATGAAAAAGTATTGGTTATTCTATAATTTACTGGTTGTAGCATGGTAACTTTATGAACAAAATATTCGTCACAAGGTGTAGTAATGCTAGACTGCAACACACAAAACGCGGTCTAAACTATTTTCGAGATCGCGTCGCCGCCATGATTCAATGTTGTTGACACACGACGGCAAATGACGCGCATGCTCAACGTGAATATCGCGAGAGTTTGCACCGATGTAAACATCTTTCCTTTTATTATTTATAATTTTGTCTGTGGTTTTATTGTTCTTGTTTTGATTGTAAAGCGTCCTTGAGTGTTTGAAAGGCGCGTATAAATGAAATGTACTGTAATATCTGTTTCTTGTATTCGTGTGACGTCATAGAAAGGGAGGGCGAGGTTGGGGAATATTGGCTCCGGTAGTTAGTCTGAGTGTGGAGCGCATGAGCGTGAGTTGTGGCTAACAGCAACTCCTTTGAATGTGTGTGTTTATTGCTTGTTTTGTTTATTAAAAAGCGACGAATTGCATCAGCGACTGCGTGCATCCTTCTCCCCGTTATTGAAGGGAATTACAGTACTATTATTATTATTATTACACAAAAATGTAGAAGGTTTGAAAAAAATGCCGACCGGAACGTTTTTGTTCGAGGTAGAAATTCTCGGTCGGTCGGGTTACCGGAAACACACTACTTTTTTTTCTACGCCTTAGCACGAGTATCTATCTATCGTGCTTTTTGATTGTGACTGTCAATGTTTTTTTCATCAAAATTGAGCATTACAATTACATGGAAGTCGCACACTCTGTCCATACATAACAGTGAGGTGGTGCGAGGATACAGAGACCTGATGTCCTCCCAGCTTAGTCTTTCACAACAGCTTAATGGGAACATACACACACACACACACACACACACACACACACACACACACACACACACACATGCACGCACGCACGCACGCACACGCACGCACGCACACACACACACACACAAACGCACACACACACACACGCACGCACACGTACACACGCACGCACACACACGCGTGCACATGCATATATACACGCAACCCTGTCCTCACAATCCCTAACATGTGAGAATACGCCTCCTACTTGACCCCAAGCTCCCTTTGACCTGTTAAAGACCACACACGCACGCACATTTGACAGGTTCAGACTGAGCTGGCGGACGATCCATGTTCTGGACTTTGGTTGTTTCGGGATATAATTGGAATACGATACAGTCAGATGCACAGACTGTCTGTTACTATGCCAGAAATACAGGGTGGGAAAGGTTAGGATTTGCAATAACTATGGCATGGACCAATACAGATAATAATCTCTTTACAGGGAACGTACAAGAAACAGTTGTCACCTCAATACCACTACAAACTCTAAACAAGTGATAAATCCGTTTTAATCTATTTTTATGTATTAATTTGAATATTTTGCTCAGCTTTTTCAAGTGACATCCGCGACGCAACTCAACTCAACTTTATTTATGGAGCACTTAAAAATAAACATAGCTGAACAGAAAGTGCTAAACAAGTCTATGTGGGGTAAATGTCAGACATACAAAAATAAAGAAAATCAAAACAACAAACCAATAAAATAAAAACAGTAAACACCATAGAACACAAAAAAAAAAGCAGAGTCAAGGGCTGAGTGAAAAGACCGGAAGTAATTTCTTGATTGAGCAGGTCTGGAGGTAATCAGGCGTGTGGTCAGTAGAAATGAGCTCAGCCTTCCCCCCCCCCCCCCAAAAAAAAAAAAAAGTGATGACCCACAGTTAATTCATGACTGGACAGCAAGTGGTCGACTGGTTAGCACATTGGCCTCACAGTGCAGAGGTGCAGGGTTGAATTCTGGCTCCAGTCCTCCTGTGTTAGATTTGCCTTTTCTCCTCGTGCCTGTGTGGGTTTTCTCCGGGTACTCCAGTTTCCTCCCCATTCCAAAAACATGCATGGAACATTCAAAATTTTCGCTAGGTGTGATTGTGAGCACGGATGTATGTCCTGCGATTGGCTAGCAACCAGTCCAAGGTGTACCCCGCCTCCTCCTCGAAGATGGAATAGGCTGCAGCACGCTCACGACCCTTGAGGACCCAAAGAGGATTAGAAACTGGTTGGATAGATGGATAATTCATCATTTTAAGAAGGGGGGAGAATACTTTCTCATACATGGCCAAGAAGCTTTGAAGACGCACCCCCATTAAATACAATTTAAAAACTGCACTTTATGTTTACTTTTTTTTAATCTCTGTTTGATATTTACATTTGTTTGATAATCTTAAACAATAAAGTGGGGAAACCCAGCAAAAAAAGTAAGAATTTATGGCATTGCATGTACTGTAGTTGTTTTGGAAATACATGTAAGGGCAGCACAATGGATGACTTGTTCGTACGTTGACCACACAGTACAGAGGTACAGGGTTCGATTCAGTGTTCCGGCCTTCCTGTGTGGAGGTGACATATTCTCCTCGTGGCTGCGTGGGTTTTGTCCGGGTACTCCACTCCCCTGCGACCAGTCCACCACCACCAAATCAGCGGGTTTTGGCTGCAGCACTCCTGACCCTAATGAGGTTAAGCAGTATCAATGATGGATGGCTTCATGAATATCATCAGAGTGGAAATGATCAAAGAAAGCACGAAAAGACAAAGAAGTCTGTTCAAGATATTTATGGAAATATTTTTCAATTTCATAGTTTTTTTTAACACTTGTGAAAGCATCACTCGGCCTATTTTAATGACACATCAGACACACACTGATCGCTTATGTCTGCTCTCTCAATTTTTATGCTGCAGTCACACTGGCAAATACCCAATTCACAGATAAATTAAAACTTCAAATTTCTCTGTCTAGTAGCGTGAAAAACACCCGAGTGCAACATTTATTTCTGCATTTCAATTGTACATTTGCTGCTGAAAATAAATGTTCTTGGGATGCTTCATTGCTCAAATTGAGCCCGATTCGTTCCATTGTTAGAAACGAGTCAGGCAAGGACAAGAGCGCGGTGGCCAGGGTGCCAACGAGAACATGGCGTGGGGAGGCGTTTCATGAGAACGCTTTCCATCGTCCAGTTGTCAGCGACAAAAGCAGCATCGCGAGCCACCGGTGGTCGGATGCTCAAGTGATAAATGCCGTCTGTGCTGGATTACCGTCGACATTCGTTTTCTCCGCATGGCCATGAGATCATCCTCATACAATGCTACTACGGGGACGTGTGCTAGACTTTATCTGGACGCTGCCTCGTGTTTGCGGTCTGACAAAAGTTGACATCTTTTTGGATGACCCGGTGTTGTTTTGCACTTTGTGTTTTTTGCCGTGACACAGAACCGGCCTTGTTTTCATCAGATTGACAGAGATCTTGGCTTTTATTGTGTTCTAACACTCGTGATCCATCAAGGAACCACGGAGAAGCGCATTGCATCACTTAACAATGATGGATGCATGGGCCAGTGTGAAAACAACTGTTTCCCACTGCAATCGAACGCACTTGAATAGACTTGGATCAAAAAGAAATCATGTCTAATGTTCGAGACATTCACGAGTTGATCAATGTTAACACTACTTTTTGTACAACACAAAACACATGTTGGCTGCAGGAGCTTTTTGGAATACACTGTGCGTGATCCCTTAATATGCTTTGACGTTACATTTTTGGGGAAAAGAACCAATTGAAAGAGAAGCTGTAATGGTGATCATGACAGGAGCTCTCTGTGGAAATCTAACGAAGGTGGGAAACGTTCTTGCATCATTGTTTTGGTCAATGTGAAAACTTGAACTGATAAAGCTACAGAATTTTGGTTGCATTATTGCTATAATTTGATTTCTGATCTATTTGGCACTATTTTCTAGGACTGACGTGCGCTCAAACTGGGCCTCTTCATCTTAAAGACTCATTTGGTATGTTTGAAGTTGCTTTCAATGGCCTTTGTTTTCTTTTTAACGGCTTTAAAATGTTGTACCGGTACTTTTAATTCTGTGAAGCACATTGAATTACCTCGTGTATGAAATGTGCTATACTGTATAAAGTTGTTTTGCCTTGCCTTTGAAAGACTGAAAGTCAAAATGTTGAGCAAGTTAACAAGTCTAATTGAAGTTGATGGATAAACTTCCTTTCATATTAATTCACGGTTCATTTACAAGTACACAGGAAGAGGAAAAAAATGATTGCATATTGAATCACAATGTTGATATAATGCAACATTGCCGAAAAAATACCCGTCATTATATTATTATTTTTCAAAATTGTTCAGGCCTCGTTAGTATAGACTCTGCAGTCTACTTAAGTAGTCTTAAGTTTACCTGAGTAGAAAAGTAAAGAAATGATCAGTGTCTGACAATTCTATACCGTAATTTCCGCACTATAGAGCGCACCTGATTATAAGCCGCACCCACTACATTTTTAGAGGAAAACCAATTTTGTACATACACAAGCCGCACCTATATATAAGCCGCATGTGCCCACATTAAAACATGTAAACATATTTACAAAGAAAGACGTTACACAGAGAGAGTTTTCAAAGTTTAATAATATAACTTAGCAATGATAATAATATAACTTTCTTCCCAAACGGTGCCTGTGACGTGGCAGTAAAACTGTAGCAACATGGTAACAACACGCTAGCAACAGAATAGCAACACAGTATAACAGGTCTGGTAAAAGAACATACCGGTACTTGTAAAAATCACGGTGAGCCGTCTTCATCTTCCTCCTGTGAACTGAAGCCATCGAAGTCACCGTCCTCAGTGTCGGAATTAAACAGTGTCATAAAGACCGGTCTTAATCTTACCTTTTCTACTCGAGCGCCCCTGGCGGCCGTTAGAAAAATGACATAAATTGGCCGCATCACTGAATAAGCCGCAGGGTTGAAAGTTTGGGAAAAAGGTAACGGCTTATAGTCCGGAATTTACGGTAATTGGGCGTAAAAACAAAAATGTAAAAAACACTTGCCTATTGAATCACAATCTGTCACGTTTGCGAGATGGTGGTGGACCCCAAAAAGCAGGCAGGAGAGAGGAGCAGGGTGTACTTGAGAGATTGTATTAAAACATAGAGAAAACTAAATCCTAAACAAACAAAGTCCTGAAAACAAAACGAATCCAAAGTAGCAAACAAAACCCATGACTCAAGCAAAACACTATCAATAACATAAAACATGACCAAAGACATGACAAACATACATGGCAGCAACAAACAACCATGACAGTAGCCAACAGCAACAATGAACCGACAATGAGTGTTCAGGCGGCAGTTCTTTTATACAACAAATTACCTAATGACCAACAGGTGTGCAGCTGCAGGGTGAGCCCTACAGTGCCACCTGTTGGTCCCAAACTGAATCATGACACAATCTCAATACTGACAGAAAAAAAACACAATTTGTTTCATATTTTTCACAACTGTTCAGCCCTAATCCAGACTAAAAAGTCTACTTAAGTACTCTGAAGTCTACCTAAGTAGAAAAGTAAAAAAAAGTCAGTGTCTGATAATTCTGATAATTTGATGCAACAAAAAAATGAATCCCAAAAAATCCCTGCACACAAAATGGCATAATTGTCATACCCAGAAGAAAAAAGTGATAATACTGATTCTGCAAGTGAAATTGTATATCTCCATGGAGGTTCACATTTCTCGTCGGACTGAGAGAACAAGCAACACAACGTAATACCCAGTTTCGCCCTTGGTTGTCCCGGTAACGGTGTGGTAAGCAGCGGCCCATTCAACCATTCGACCAAACAATTTTCGAAAACTTGCACGGAGACAAGTGACAACTGTTTAAAATCGTGTTTGTCTCCTCCAAAGACAGCAGAGTAGAAGTGTTTCAAGAGAGCGAGGGGGTCATTCATTCCCACTAAACTGTGACAATGTGGGAAGGCGGGAGCTACCAAGTTCAGGAAGCCAGCAGTCTTGGTTTAGTCTGGGGAGCAAGCTAATATCTCATTATGGTCTGAAGTGACCACCCCACACTGATGTCTTATAATTTTGAAGTTGTATAAATAGAAGATCCTGACATCGCAGGTTGACTGATGTTGGACCTTCTTTCAGATAAAGAGTGTGAATTTAGATATGTGACCCGACAAGTGTCACGGTGATAAAATTGCACTGGACACTTCTTCTAAGACAATCTGACTTCCTGGGGAGACGGATATACATTTGTACTTTGCTTGGGGTTGCATTTAACCCTTTCAGTGGACAGCTTATCACGTTATCAGGTTACAGGGTGCATGAAAGGGTTAAAGGTATCCATTGTGTGGCCGTCGAAAGCCAACAGAGGAATGCACGTTTGACCAGAGCTTTTTGAGCAACAGCCCTCCGTCTTTGCGTTTGTGGAGTGTGACGATGCATAATGAAGCCTGCGGGAGAATCTTTAATTGTTACGTTTCCCTCCTTCCCAATAGTACGTACATTGCATGCCAAAGGCGTGAATAGCTGGAATGTCTACAAGTGTTTTCTTCCTAAATTCCAAAGATGGCTTGAAACTGAAGCACAGATGTGGCTGATGTGGGAACACTGGAAGATTGAAACAATCGTGTGGTTTCGCTAACATTGTGTTTAGTTTTATCTCTAAAATAAATGGCTCAACCAAACCCAAACATTCCCTCCAAGTGATCACTGGAGCTGTCTGCTGATAGATTATTTCCATTTGACAGAACCAGATCAACTGTTGTTTGATATAAAATGAGTGTTTTTGTAGAACATTAGAAATTCAGCTTCTTTTTTTTTGTTTTTGTTTTTTTCAACATGTGAAACATGTTTGGTTCACATGTTGAAACAAACATGTGAACCAAATGTGCATTTAAGGCGCAATAGTTTGTACTTTCTACAGCCAAAGACATGCATGTTAGCTTAGCATATTTTAAAAAATGCTTACTGTTATTCACAGTTTAATCAGAAGTGGAGACGAAATGGGCGCTAAATGAGTAGCATGTGACTGTTGATTGACTCAATATGAACATGTTTTAAAAAAGTGCATCTAAGCACACTGGTTTCTACTTTCTACTGCCAAAGACATGCATGTTAGCTTAGCATATCAAAAAGAAATGCTCACTGTTATTCACGTTTAATCAGAAGTGGTGTCCAAGTGGGTGCTAAATGAGTAGCATGTGACTGTCGAGTGACTTGATGAGCAAGCACACGAGGGAACCGTTCTGTGAAGATGAAACCGCACTACTGGATCAAATCCGAAGTTGCGGTTTGGCCAATGCATGGATCAAATAATAATGGGTGTACAAAGTTCACTTTGGGTTAATTCCTGTGCGTGCTTCTTCCTCCATTTTGGCTTTCTCTGCGACAACATTATCGCCCTCTCATTTGGTCTCTGATGTGCACTATAGTGTGCAAGCAGACACTCTTCAGTTAAACATTGACCTCAAACGGTGGTAAGGAGATGACTAAACCTGCTCCCAGATGATCTCGGCACATATTGAGCATGTTAGTTGAATTATTCTGCATTAAAGTTTCACGCGTCACACACACTTCCTCCAGTTCTTCGTTGCTCCCACCGTACATGTTTTTTTTCTTTTCACGGCTGGCCTTAAACATTTATTCACAGATTGGACCAGCTCATCTCCTGCAGCGATGTGCACACACAAACAAGTCCCTTTTCCCCAGTCCCATGAATGATTTAACCTGGATGTGTCAGGGAGCTTATTGCTTCACCTGAGGAGGCCCCAAAACAATGGCTTCCATCTAAAAAAACGAAAACAAAAAAACAAACCTCAGCTGTTTCAAACAATTCATATCAAAAGTCAGCTTTGGTTGGAAAACAGCTGGGCACTTGTGCAGATACAGCAAGGAACAAGACAGTTGTTACGTTTACATGCACCAAAGCGATTCAACTTTATACACTAAGTACCATCTAAAACATTTCTTATCTTTCCAAGTACCATCATCATGACCGATATTAATGCACTTGTGTTTGTCGAATAGCATGACGTAGGTTTTAATCATAAAAAGAACATTTACTGAACACTGCAACTACTACTACTACCACTACTAATATACAATGAACATGACGACTATAATAATAATAGTCATTATTATTATTATTATTATTTGTTATTGTTATTGTTATTGTTATTGTTATTATTATTATTATTATTATTATTATTATTATTATTATTATTATTATTATTATTATTATTATTATTTGTGTTAGACAAAATAAACGTTTACTTGTGTGTCTGATGTAAAAAAATTGTAAAATTGTGTTGAGTAGTGTAATACATATGTAGCATACTGTTGACACATCCACCCGCATATCCAATATTTGAATATCTGCTTAATTGCTCCTAAAATGCATGTGCACTCTTTGTGTGGTTGTGATTTTGTGTGTGTGTGTGTGTGTGTGTGTGGCTTTGTATCTTCTCAGAAAAAGAGAGTGGCCAGAGGGGTTGGAAGGCCAGTGTGTAATTTTCTATGTATAACTCTGGGTCCAAAGCATTATGGTCTGGAGTGCCAGTGAAGCTTCCCCCGCGCCCTTCCTTTTAAAAAAAATGTTTTTTTATCCAAACACACCAGCAGACAGGTCAAATGAAAGCAGCGAAAATATCCAAATTGAAATGAATTAAATTAATTTATTATTTAATTTTTGCATGACAAAAGAAATTCAAAGAGCCACAAAGAATTGTGCGTCATGCCAATTTCATATCCTTAGCCCGATGCTGTATTATAATTGTAACTATCATGTTTAACTTACGAGGACACTGTGATTGACTGATCAGGACATCCTCCTAACAGGACAAAGGTTGAAGGTTCAAATCCGAAGCTGTGGCCTTCCTGTGTGGAGTTTGCATGTTCTCCCCATTTTTTTCTCTCCGGGTACTCCGGTTTCTTCCCACATTGCAAAAACATGCACGGCAGGCTAATGGAACACTCAAAATTGTGAGTGTGAACCTTTGTTGGTCCATGTGTGCCCTGCGATTGCCTGGCAACCAGGTCATGGTGTCATCCGCCTACTGCCCGAAGATAGCTGGCATAGGCTCCAACACGCCCCGTGACCCTGGTGAGGATAAGTGGATCAGATAATGGATGAATGGATGTTTAACTTACTGTTATAATATCAATAAAAATGCCAAATTGTCTGCGAAAATTCTTTGTTTATTTTTCCCCTTCTGTCTGTTTTCTCTTTATAGATGTGTAGTTTTACAGTCATTTAATTAGTTGTATTTTTTCCTGTTTACCAAGAGAGCATTCCTAAAGGACTAAGGCAATTATGCTATTAGCCCAGTCCTTCACAAGGAGGCAGAGGGGGGGGGGTGTTGACCCCAGGGAGCATGCTTTTTTTTTTTGCCTTACTCAGATAAAGTGTAATTTCCCATCAATATAGTCTATCTATCTATCTATCTATCTATCTATCTATCTATCTATCTATCTATCTATCTATCTATCTATCTATCTATCTATCTATCTATCTATCTATCTATCTATCTATCTATCTATCTATCTATCTATCTATCTATCTATCTATCTATCTATCTATCTATCTATCTATCTATCTATCTATCTATCTATCTATCTATCTATCTATCTATCTATCTATCTATCTATCTATCTATCTATCTATCTATCTATCTATCTATCTATCTATCTATCTATCTATCTATCTATCTATCTATCTAACTGTCTCTGATGAGTGAGATCCATTGCACTGGAAACCCCTCAAACATAATTCATCATGCTCAAGGGGACCTCAACTGAACATGTCTGTCTGTTTCCACCCTCCCCAAGGCAGACCGTCATGGTTAACTCAAGGGCAGGTGGAAGGTCTCATTTGTCTGCAGCCTGTTGCAGAATACCAGCCAGCACCACGCTCAGCCTCTCCTGATTCTCACTGCCACTCAGTCATCACATTAGCCCACACCTATCTCTCACATTTGCAAGCCCGTCGCCATGTACGGTGGTGGGCTTATTTGTGAAAAGCACCCTTTGTGACAAACTCTTATTTCAATTGATATTGTCTTTTTCTTGCAAGTTGGAACTTCTACTGTGTCATCATTTGGCCTTTTCACCTCTCCAAAGAGGTTCTCCGAAGACATTTTTTTCCACGTGTCCCAGACGTGTAATTTGAGAGGCAGTGGATGCACCTGATTTTTAAATTAAGATTCTAATGATCAACAAATATGTTTTCAGTCACTCTGTGTGGCCCTTTACTAAATAAACATACCGCAAGCCGTGGTTTTGGTTAGCTTCCTTAAAAGCATGCTTGCATCCATCCGTTGAGAAAAAAAAGTGGTTTATGCGGCATTTCATAGAACAAGAACAAAAAGTCAGTGTTAGTAAAAATGACTTGTGTACTGAGTCAAAGTGTATAATTTCATGTTTCCTTGAGATTGAATCAAAATAAAAGAAGATTCTTGAAGAAAAAAAAATCTTAACCAGCTTAAATTGAATTTTTTATACACCAAAGTTGTATAATAGTGGTGGGTGTTCCTGGCTCCTCATGCAAAAGCGTGCCGTCCCTGGACCTGGGTTTGTCCCGCGGGTGCTGCTGCCATGTGAGGTTCCAGCCAGTTGCTGGAAATGTCTTGTGAATAGATACAGGCAGTATAAGGATGTTTTTTTCTTTGTCTTTCTTTTTTTAACCATCTGTTAAGGTGGTGGTATTAGGTAGGCCTCTCGAGGATTTGCAAACACTCGCCTATTCAGTGGAAACTGCCATTTGTCTCTGTATAACTTGTGACAAAGCCCACTGGGGCAAAGGTCAAAAGCAACCTGATGGGGACGTGTAGTGTATGTGGTGTTTGAGGGTAGTTAGCCCTCAGCGTAAACAAGCAATAAGCAGAGATAGAAAGGGAAGCCAGCCGCATTCTCACTTCTTCAGCGAGGAAAAAGTTGATGCCACGTGACATTGCATGAAACACGCCGCGATGTCAACGCCAAAGTAACTGAGCAGGAAAAGAAAACAAAAAGAAGTGGATGTTGCGCAACCGCCTAACATTGATCGGTGGTCGGCTGAGGACGCGGCACTCCGTTTTCTCTGCTCGCCTTGTCTTGCTTCCTCTTCTCAGGAGGGTGCTGTCAAAGCACCTGAATTTTATTTTGATGTTTTTATAATTACATTTTAATTGAACTGTGACAGACTGTTCAATTCAGACGTTTTCCGTTTTGACATTTGACAGCAATAAAAACTATTCTTAACTCTTGCACTTAAAATGACCCGAATTACACTGAAATGAAAGTCTTTTACAAAAAGTGTTTCTGTTCTCCAAAGTGGAATCACCCACCTCCACCACCATTTCCCCAACAAACAATTGATTACATTATATGTTTTAACTGAATAATATGGATTTAGGAGAAATCAGACCCTACGATACTATCAATTAAAATCCGTAATGGAATCCCAAATGTATTTAGCTAACTAATTGCTACAGACATCTCTAATTGAAGAAATAATAAAATCTAAAAGACCCCCCCACCAAAAAAAAAAAAATCCCCAGCACAGATACCTCCATAACACTGCTTACAGTTAATACAGTATAAAAGTATTCACAGGTATCACATCACCCAGGACAAAATGTTTCAAATGAGATTAGTAGACACAAACATCTGTTCACAATGTGCACGAGGACATATCAACAACTCCATGCATGCCACGTGGGCCTGTTACCCAATTTATAGTTTCTGGACGGCAGTCACTGAAAATCTCGATGCATGTTTGGACCACATCATTCCTGTCTCACCACCACTCTCCTTGCTAGGAGACACCACACAAATACTGTCGATCCCTCTCCTAAATACAATAACCCACAGGTCTCTTTGGCTATTGGAAAGAAAATCATCTTTCAAAATTGGAAAACGAAACTCTTGTACAGAATTTATTGCAAAAAAGATACATTATGTCCAGCATGGACTAATAAGTCATCTCAGATCCCAACCTAACCCATCATTACAGTACAAAACTATTTAATCTATTTGCGTATACAGTATGCTCCTAGAACTTGCTAAATGAACTTGCAATCCCTCGGTGTGCCAAGGTTAGTACATCAGCTTCCACATTTGTTTGTGTGAGCATCATGTTTTGTACGCCGAAAATGTTTAATGCATCCGGCTCCGTATATTTAGAGTCATAATGGTTAAAATGCACTAACACAGGAACGTAACACGCAGGATGTGAGACCACTTACATATATTCGAAGACAGAGATGCCACCAATGACGTCAACATATCGGCGCTGACATTTAACGAAAGGGCAATTGCCGGAAGAGAAATCAAAACTCACCAATCACCGCATTTTACCAGTGTTATGGAAGAAGTTCCATTGTGCAAATGCTTATCAAAATGCAAAACACTGACATCAATTTGTCTTGAGAGGCGTGAAATGATAAGTGGTACGCAGGCATTCTCTCATTCCTCCTATGTTCTCTTGTGTTCAAGGAATTGTGTGTGTGTGTGTGTGTGTGTGTGTTTTCAGTAGCAAATATTTGTGGGCCTGGAACTAATTCATGGAACTCGGCTTTGTTGCAATGTACAATATGTAAGGCAGGCAGTGTTTGTGAACACCCACTTTGCTTTGTGTCCAACAAGGTGACGCCTGTGATGCAACCTTTATTTATTTATTTATTTTTTTTAGCTTTACACTTTTAGTTGCTGGCTCCAAACGAGCATCTGCCTGACGGAATCTTCATCAGGCACTATTAGCATGCTATTACTGTTTTCTCTCTTCGTAATGCTTATTATGTCTGTGTTACATTATTTGTGCATTCACTGTCAGTGTAGATCCAACTTGAAAAAAAATTGTCTGATATTACCAGTTCATTTTGTTATATTTGTGTTCACATGTTTAGTTTTATGACCACACAATTAATTTGGTTTCAGGTATGCTTGGTGGAATAATCCAGTTGAACTTTCACATTTTCAATACATTCTTACAAATTCCCTACAGGAAATAATGGAAATAACAGTTATCCTTGATACAGGTCGCCCACCCGCCACCCCGTAAAATTTTACACCGCTAAACGAATGTGTAAAATGTGAAAGGCCCGACACATGATGAGGAAAAAAACCCACAGTGTGTGTTTTCTGGTCTTGCAGTGTGTGATGACCAACAAAGTTTTTTCTTTGTGTCAAAACCCAAAGAAAAAGCTCATCACTGGCTGATGTCTCTCGCTTGATGCTATCCATGACTGCAGTCAATATTTTAGATCAAGATTAAAAAAAAGCAAAGCACTGTGGTTTCCTCATATACATCTCTCCAATTCCATTTTGCCTCAATGGACACAATCCAACAAACCTGCGGTGAGTTCTGAATGGGTTTGGTATGTTGAGAGGTTTGAAGTTGTTGATGACGGCAGTGAGAAAGATGTGACACAAGCGCGGAGAATCAATGTCCAACACGACTGTGTGATCCCCGTGTGTGGCCTCAACTCTGTTCGAACGAGCAAGGGACTGACCGCGGTGTTCCTTTTAGATGTGTGCTGTTGCAGTGCTCGGCGCATTTCGACTGTGGCTGGGGAAATCAGTGTGAGGGCTGCATTCATCCAAGTAATGGTCCAGTCATGTGTGAGCGCGAGTGGGCCAACGATTGGCCTGACTATTTGCTTTTCCAGCTGTTTCCAAGACTCAAGGAGAGAACGTGTTTTGTGTGTGTGTGAGTGTTTGTAGGGTAGAGAGCAGGGGGGGGGGCATTGAAGTGGGATGGAGTGAGCCAGAACATAGTGATGAAGAGTGTGTCACAGAAGCTATTTGTGCTCACTTTAAAGCCGGGGTGTCTACTTTTCCTATTATAATGAAGTTTATTTACACTAGGGAAACCACATATACACAGACTCAGGAAAGGATGAGAAGCTTGTCGTCCTGTGTTTGTGTGTGTGTATGTGTGTATGTGCGCACGCGCGCGAGCATGCTTCGCACATAGACCCGCCCATATGCCTGGCTGCCCCTCATATAGCCTGATCCGCCTCTCAGACACAAAGCCACAAGGGATGGCCTAGATTCCAACACATGCACACACAGGCTGCAGGCTGCAAAGACATACAGGATCACGCAACCTAAGACTTGACGGGTAAATGTACAGTGTGGATGTTTTGCAGCTTTTAGTGTATGCGGTCTACTCACTGCACAGTGTAGTGAGAAAAAGTCTGAGACTGGGTGACTTTGAAAAAAATAACCACACTTATGATGATTGACAATGAAATCACAATTAGTTGACATGATTATTCAGGGATTTCAGAATTTTGCATTCGCATTGCCGGTCCATAGGGTTTGCCATTGAGTGGTATCATTTTGCTCGCAATGTATTCAATTTTTTTCCTTGGATTTAAATGGACAGTGTTTTTTTTTCCCCCCATTCTATTACTTACATTGACACTGCATGTTGGTAGGATTTTCTTCTATTTTTATTTTGGAAGAAATGGCTCAGGGGTGTTAAGCTGTGGCTTCACCCCACACCTTTCGGTTGGCTTTTTGTACATTCTGAAATATCTACCTGAGTGTCGCAAATCGAATCAAAATAAATTTCTCACTCAATCAGTCTTTTGAGCATTTTTAATTTCCTGCAAATAAATGCAATCAAAATGACAATATTTCAGGAGATTTGTGAATTCCATAGAGATCTATTTCGAAAATATCACACTGATTGTGAAACTAACTCGCGTCCTGGATCCAGATGTTATCGCCAGAGACGCGCGTGCGGCTTATCTACGGCAACTTTGAAGGAGCGTGTGAAGTGAGAGGCTACATTCAAATCTTGTTAGTGGTTTGACTGCAAACTCTCCTTTTAAATTTTAAAATACATTTACGCAGTGTCTCCCATGTCTGGATAAAAAATAAATGGATTGCATGCATCAGGAAGGGCATCCGGGGTAAAAACAAATCATGACTCATTGTGGTGACCGATGTTGGGACAAGACCAACATTGTTTCAACAACAACTCCATATATCCACTGACCATATCATATAAATTAAAGTGATTTAATCAAATTTGCTTGATGCTTCGTGGAAAATAGTGTCCAGGAGGAGGGATACTGGATTTTTGGATCCTTAATATTAAAAAAAAAAAGAAAGAATATACAGAATATATATATATATATATATATATATATATATATATATATATATATATATATATATATATATATATATATATATATATATATATATATATATATATATATATATATATATATATATATATATATATATATATATATATATATATATATATATATATATATATATATATATATATGTACATACAATTAAATGCTTAAAACCTGTGTTGTGGACGTATGCTCTGAATCTGAATCTGAATCTGCTCTTGACGTGCATATGTATAGGCTACTACACCCTACTATCACTTTCCAGCATTTGCCAGGATGGAGAGTGAATGCCGGAAATGTCATGCATTATGTATGGGTAGAATTATAAATAAATTATTTTAAAGCCTGCATCTTTGGCATTAAATTATGTGCTTTGTGATCCTTTTTGTCTCGTTTTGATTGTTTAACAGCGAGTGACGTCACGACACACCCCTATATGGCAGGGAGACAGCTGGCGACACATCCAAGATTGAACGGTCTTTTGACCAATAGGAGAAGAGCCCATTCTCAAATGAAGAACCGTGATTGGACGCTGGGGGAATATAGATATGTATAGATATGTCGTGAGGCTCGACACAAGGGGCGGGACATTGAAGAAGTGCTTGTCCAGCTACATTGAGGCGTACGAGAAGACTGGACTAATGTTCCGTTTCGTCAAGAAAAATGTAAGTTGTTTAACACGCATCAGCGTTATTTGCAATGTCCAAAGAGGGGTTTTAACACCGAACCCGCACTGGCATTTCGGTTTTTTTCTCCTTTCGCTTCTCTTTTGAAGTAGCTTTCGGGGCCAGGCAAAAGTGTGCTAGCTGCTGTCAGCGCTCTCTTCGTACTATATATTTGACACGCCACTCGGGGCATAACGCATGCTGTCAGCCAGGGTGGCCATTTCACTGCCCCGCCGCTCTCGCTCTATGGAGACGTGACATTCTAGCGGACGGCACTGTTGTGATTTTTTGTTATTGCTAGCCCCGCGCCGCGCGCGAACGTCCGTCCGTCGTCGCGCACACGCCTGCGTAGCGCCAAATCCTCACAATTGAGGGGGGGGGGGGCTTTTTTTGGTCCTCGAAGACGTGTTTCAGGCAGAATGAAGTCCTCTCGCTACGCTACGAGCCTTCTTTTGAATTCGACTCTGGAGTTCGACCACTACCCCGCGTGATATTATGGCAAAGGTGAAGTGTTGCGTCATGTGCAACTTCGTCCCCCTGGGCGTCCAATAACACTTGTGCGCGCGCGCGTGTACGGTTATTTCACGTTTTAAATTGTGTTTTTGCATGCATGTTACAATCTCGGGATCCAAGGGGCGTCATCGGGGCTAACACGACTCTACCCCCCACCCCGCACCCACACTCCGCTCCCTTGTCCCCCCCCTCCCCGGTGGCTGACCGTTACTCTGCCTGATTCACTCCCACTTTTCTTCTCTGTTGACAGTTTGGTTTTATACTGAGGAAAAGTTTTTCACTGGGGAGAATTCCTTAAGCCATTGCCCTCAACTGGCTCGGAAAATTTGGCCACCACAACATTTTTGCCGCCACCTCTTCTTTCTCCTCCTCCCTCTGCTACCGCTGCACAGAGTGAAGGCTGATATGCTACATCAGGTAAGCGAAATCTCGCACGCACACAAGCAATCTGAGTTTATAGTGCACGCTACTTTGGCCCACATGGTCCGAACAGCAGCATCACGCAGCCTCCCCCTTTCTTTGTATCCACGCTGAAGCGAGAGCCGCGCGTGGTATTTCGCATTGCAGATACACACTCGCACAATTTCCAGCACACACTCGGCTTGCAGTGTTTTGTGTGCGCCTAGTGTTATTGTTGTGTTGCTTCCCTCCACATACCACACTTGCATGTGTGTGCGCGTGCGCCAGACGCGCGCGCATGCAGCAGGCCTTAAGCAAGAGTCTGCAAATGAGACACCACCAGTAACAACCAGCTGCGTGGCCGCAATTGTGATTTGAACGTGTGAAGAAAATAAAGATGTGCTGCTGCCATTGGCAGAAGCTTCAATACGACAGGCATATTGTGAGCGCAGAAGGTTGACGTTTCCCTTTTTAGGTGAATTCTATTTTCAGACTTCTGATTGAATTGTCACCATGGTCAGACGCTGATGTTTACTATTAACTGGACATCAACGTTTAAAACGGGGTCCGGCAAAGTATTTCCTACCCAGCATTTACTTACTTGAAAATCCTATAATACTTGTTGCACAAATTCTGCTGTTTTCCCTAAAACTGATTTATTATAACACGTATATTTTAGCACCTCCTGCATATAGCACATTAAATAATTTACCTTTTTAAAAATAGAGCTGTCGGAAAAATTAAGACCTCGATCCCCCCAAAATGGACTTTTTTTTACCATTTTTCATTTTCTGCAATTAAAGGCCAGTGTCATTAGTTCATAAAACACAACAATTTTTTTATTCCCATAGATTGCAGAATCAGAGAAACGGATCATTTTGCAGTGGTCTCTCAATATTTGACCGAACTGTATATTTGGAAAAATTAACAACTTTCAGGACTCATAGTCAACACTGGACTTGTTGACAAGTTTTTTGTTTAGTCTATTTGTCTGAGTTCATGTATTTGTTCACCTGTCAATGGTGGAATACACGTTATGATTACATCTGTCATAGAGATGATCATTACATCACTATTTCTTAGCACAAAAAGTCATCTGGTCTTAGCCCCTCCCCCCAGCCCCCCCAGACGGTTTATGACATTTTCTCCGTTTTCTGTGAATAATGCATGAATCTCAATGACAACATTCAGACACTGAATGGGACATTGCAGTTTGGTGGTGATCCAAAGTGGGATTATTTGGCTTTGTTGCAAGTCTGCGCTCTCCTCATCGTCATTGTAAGTTATAATAATGCTAAGACGTGACAAGGTGAACCAATGTTGTTTTGTAACTGGAAGCGCCAAAGTTGACCGCAATTGAGCACAATTTATGCCATAAGAAATCAGGAAAATTCTTCATTGCAAGGTCAAACTGTCATCATTGTTAAAAACATAATTAAATGCACAGGTAATTTGAAAGTTACCGTTACCTCTCATCCATCTGTAAAAAGAAGGTAACCACTCACAATTCATTCTCAACTGGTCTTCTGGCAGGTATGACTGATGCTCAGCAGGATCACATGTTTTAGCATTCTTCGCTGTCATACAAGTCAAAATGAAGCTAGTCATGCCCTCCGTTCCATCTGTCTTTTATCATTATTGGTGACTTACTTTTAGTCGTGTTGTACTGTGAGGCCAGAGATGTGTACCTCTTGTTGCTAAGCTACTTGCATGCTATGCTTGTCATCCCAGTTTTCCTCCTTGCCATCGCTATTGCCGTACATTGGTGCCCTCACAAAGGAGTCCCGAGACAACTCTTAACAACTGTGACGGTAATCTCTTAAATGCAGTCAAATAGATATGCCCAAAATCTTGCTGGATGGTGCCTCACTTCACGATGATGATTCTTTATAGGAAAGATTTCTCCCACGCATCGGTTAATACATGTACAGTGGATACAAGAACAACGACCGCCGAGACAGTTTTAGTGCTGACTGTCAAAGTTTTACCAGTTCTTTGATTTCTTATGGTCACCAACGGAGCCAGAAAAGGGGGGAGGCAGTCTTTTTTTTTCCCGTTTTTTTGTTTTGTTCTCTTTGCGCCGGCAGTGTAATGTCATGATCCAATTCATAATCAGTAGAAAATCAAATAACAGTTGTACTTGGAGGACACTGGTCTTATTCAGTAGCGCAACCAAAGTAAAATTGAAGCGTTCGGTCATATCGACGCAGCCAATCAAGTTTGATTGTTCAAAATATATTTTTGACAGTAGTAGTTGCATAATGTGTCCTTTTATTGTATCGTCATCTGATGTTCTGTTTTCCAATTCATTCTTCTGGGCGGAAAGTTTGGGGAGAAACGAGATGACTAGCTCGCAGTTCCCTATGATGCGAAACGTACAAAGTGGTCCGATAAAAAGTCGGGAAAATAAAATTTGCTGATTGACACAAGTACAATCGCTTGCACAAGAAAGATTGTCATGCATGTTGTGCTTTAATGTGTCTAATTATGAAAAGGTGTAGCTTACTTTTTTTTTCTTCCCCCTCAATCATTTGATCAAACTGATTTCAAAATGCCAAACCATAGAGAGAAAATTCTTCCCTGTAGTTCTGATTCGTCGTTAGTGTGGGTGTGAACATGGACACACTTGCACATTTGGGTGCATTTGCATGATAATTAGTTCCCCCCACTTAAACAATGACACCGCGTTGGTTTGTTGGAGCTCGACAGAGCGTGGAAAGCCAAATTGGTTCACAGTGAGTTCACTGTTGAACCAGAATTGAACCAGCCCAACCCACGCTGAAGTTGCTTGAATGGAAAAGATATGTGTTGCTCAGGAGCTTTGGGCTTTGCGGAGTTCCAGGCAGGTTGTAAAATGATGGCAGATTGCTTTGATATTCTTCCTATTTGCCAACAGTGTGTTGTGCACACATGCACAAATTCACCTCCTAGTGGGTGTGGCTGTAACCAGAATTGGAAATGGAACTTCACATGACAAAGTGTCAAGCTGCTCAGTACAATATGAGTGAAACGTCTATGAATTAAATAACTTAAATATACAGTATTTTTTTTTCTCCTCCAAAAATCTAATGCTGACATATTACAGCTGTGATACACGACACATTCCACAACGTGGTTGACGCCCACTGTTTGTCAACCCCATATTGACGGAAGTCAAAGGTCTTTTGCGAGGATCGATTAATCAGATTAATCTTCAAAGTCCCATGCCATTGGGAGAAAAATAAATGTACTGTCTGTTTAAAAAAAATAAAATTAAATATTTGGATGCCCTTCACAAGTTGATAACGTTGGGAAACGGTCAGGGTGGCCTTTTTCAAGCTATTTCCCTTTGGTCACAAATGTCTGACTTTGAAAGGGCGTTTTTGTTTTGAACATTAACCCTTTCATGCACCCTATAACCTGATAACATGATAAGCTGTCCACTGTAGTAACCGCTGTCCCCGAAAGGGTTTAAAAAAAAAACACCCATTCATCCATCCATCTTCTGATATGCTTATCCTCACAAGAATTGTCGGGCGTGCTGGAGCCTAGCAGTAGGGTTGGGACACCCTGAACCGGTTGCCAGCCAATCGCAGGGCACACCTAGACAAACAACCATCCGCACTCACACTCACACTTAGGGACAATTTAGAGTGTTCCATTAACCTGCCACGCATGTTTTTAGAATTTGGGGCACACAATCGGACCCTGCACCTCTGCACTGTGAGGCAGACGCACTAACCAATCGACCACTGAGCCGCCCTGGTTAAAAAACATACAGGATGTAATTAAGCTTCATTGTGATTGGGTGTTCCCCTTGATTCAATACCGAAAACGGCTTTCATCCGATTAATTCATTCCCAATATGTGGGTGTTTTTTAGCCACCAAGTCTTAAGTTCACACTGCAGGGCAAGATGCTCATTTAAGATTTTTTTTGTTTTGTTGTTGAATCCAATCTTTTTTGTACTTGTCATTACAAAAACTTTGATGTGACTTCAAATATGAACGGAATGTGTCCGTGAAGTGAAACGTATGCACACAAAATACGTCGTCACATGGCACAGTGTTTACGCTAAGCAAGTAAATATAGCCAGCATGTTGGGGCTCATCTCGGATTGACGGAGTGGTGATGATGAGTGAGGCAGGAGTAGGTAGAATTATTGCAGAGGAGATGCGACAATGCTTCTCGAGCTCCTCATTTAATGGCGACGTCGATGAAAGATGATATCGCGTCATTGCCGCGCGTAACAAGTGCACCGTCTGCTTGGTTGAATTATTATCACCACCACAAATGTCCACTTTGGGCCTTTTGTTCAAGTGGGATGAACTTGAAGTAAAATGTAAAAATGAATGCTGATACTCTTCACAACTTTGCGGATGCACACTCTATTGTCACTACAGTTGTCTTTCAAGTACACTCCCGCGAAGAGCAATTATTTGTTTGGATTAGGATGACATTTTGATCGAATGAGTGCGACCTAAGTATCCATACTGCAGTTGCATTGGATACATATCTGATTTATATCCACGTACAAAAAAGGCCTGGGTCTGATTTAAAAAACAAAACAAAAACAAAACAAAAGAAAATCGGAATCGTAGTGTTTACTGTTCACTTCGCATGGAGTGTGAGGTGGGGGGGGCGGACAATTCTGAAACCTGTCACAGATATGGGCCAAAAATTCAGAATTGCTCTGCGGTGTCAACATAGCCCAAATAAGTCTCTTTGTTGTATCGGCTATGTTAAACTTCAGCAGGCTGCTGGTGTAATTTTGGCTGGCTCCAATCCATTCTGAGGCACTGGCCGGGTCGCTCTGGAGGAGAAATTTCCTCCAACCCATGGTGACGTCCGACTACCTCGAGGTTGTCAAGTGAGCACCAAGAGTCAGACTGACGGTGTGAAGCCGCCGTCTCCTGCTGGTTCTCACTTGTACTCTGATTTTTTTTTCTTCATTGTTTCATCTACCTCCATGGTGATGCTGCTCGACTTGCGGCGACTGAGCACTGTGTGTGTGTGTATGTGTGCCTATGTCGACTAAAACCCAGAAATGTGTCTGTAGTGAAAGCTTGCGCTGACAAAGCCATCCTCCACACAATGTGCCCCAAACACAGCACAATTCTAGTTCCGAAAAAGTTCCTCCCCAAAGAAATCGAAGCAGTTTATTTCTCCTCTCCTCCGAGTTTGGCAGCTGATGCAAAGTTTTAGCTTCGCACAAGACGCAGAAGCGTCCTCGCTCTTCGAACAATTTTCCTGAGTTGCGTGGGCGTGTGGCAACCGCGAAATGGGCAGGCGCTTGGATAAAGAGCCTCGAATGGACGTCACACTGATTCTGAAGAACTTCAATTGTGCTGATTTCGCAGTCCTTTGCCTTTTCAATTGCTATAGTACGCAAAAAGCAAATCACAAAGACGTCGAAATTAATAAACCACGTCACAGATTCATTTTGACCTTTGGTATGCTTAAAACTGTGGAGAAAAAAAATGGGAATTTTTAACAGGAGAGGATGTTGATTTGCTCAGCTTTTGCTCTAAATAATCCCAGTTCGGCATGCGAGTGTTGAACACGTCCTAGTTTTTGCTGTTCTGTAGTGATGGCCATCCTTCCTTGTCACAATCCATGCTTGCTGAGTCATTAGCTAGGAATCGCATTAGGCTTTTTTAAAAAAACTCGCTATTTTGCAAGTCACACATTAAGTCCAAAGGCTTGTTGGCGAAATCGATGGAAAATGTGCTTATACTGCGTTTCCCCGCAGTCCCTCTCCAGGCATTCATTGAGCTATTGTATGTGCGAAAGTTCACTTACACCATTCGTCCATTTCCCAATTCTGACAGACTAGCTATTCCAACGAATACGACAAAAAACATTTTCACAAAGCGGAACCATTAACTAAAGGACATATTTTTTCAGTTTGTTGGTTGTGGCTTTTTCGGCAGATTAAAACGCTTCGAGCGGAAACCGGGGACCAGCGATCAAGTTTAGAGCGAAGGTAAAAGGGGAAGCGGTCAGACTTTAAATGGCAGATGATTGTAAAAGCTGTGGTTACAAATAAACCACGATCATTACGTACAGCTGCGGCTATTTCTAGTCCCTACGATACGTAGAAAAAATGAGTTGGCAAATTCTCAGTTACTTGCAATTTATTTTATTCATGGTCTATGTGCTTCACAGCAGGGTAGACAAGTTATTTTAAGCCAGAGGTGTCAAAGTCAAAGCCCGGGGGCCAGATCTGGCCCGCCACATCATTTTATGTGGCCCGCGAATCAAGCAAATCAAGCATGTGAAGTTCCATGATGTTGGCTGAAGTCTGAACCAAAATTTCAAATTGCCATATGTAATTCACAATAAAAGTCATTATTCTTGACTTCTGATTTTAAAACTAGTTATTCATCAATTTGTTGTCCGCTGTGTATGTAATATGTGGAGGGGATTCAACATTTTTATGGTTTCCCAAAATTCATTACGGCCCTCCAAGGGAAACCGTAACTACAATGTGGCCCGCGACAAACATGAATTTGACACCCCTGTTTTAAGCTGTTGATAAGGATCATCCATGAATGTGATCGGTTAAGACCGATACCGGTCATGTGGATGTGGTGTAATTTATATTTTTGAGCACGGATGTCAAACTCATTTTTGTTGGGGGCCACATTATAGTTACCGGTTCCCTTGGACGACCGTTATGACTGTGAAACCATGTAAGGGAGTCAAGAATAAATATTTATTCAACTATAGTTTAAGTTACTGTAATCAGTGTAGTTTGGTAACAAGAAAACTTACAATAGCTCTCTTTTATATTAAATATGAGAATTTTAAATTTTGGGTAAAAATTTTAGTAAGCATCATAGAAGTCAACATGTTTGATTTGCTTTTGTGGGCCACATCAAATGATGTGGTGGGCCAGATCTGGCCCCCGGGCCTTGTGTTTGATACCAGAGCTATAACTCCGGATTTATTAATTTGTTTAATAATCTATGAACCCGTTGATCATTTTAATTGATTGATTAATCTGATTTAAAAAAAATTACATTTCTCTCCCTTCATGCTTCAAAAATAACCAATGAAAGTGTATTTATCCCGTGAACCGATTGGCTGCGAATTTTCGCAGCCTCACCCGGCATTTTCCCTTGTCTCGCAAGAATGTATCTTAGGCTTGTGTTTGTCATAACTTTTTTTTTTTGCATAAGCGATAACTTCTTGGTGCCCGTTTACCGCAAAAGGGACTACAGTACTGTACTTAATTACTTAAAATAGTTATACATAACAATAGGGATTCAGTAGGGAAAATTAAACTCACTCCTTACCAGAACAATTATGTACAAGAGGTATTAGAAGCATCGAATGGATTCACCAACCACACACTTTTTCACAAATATCCACCAGTAATTATTGGCCACTGATCGATTAGAGCAAGTTAAAACAAATTCTTTTGATTAATGATGTGATTTGTTTGGTGCAGTGTGAACGCTATCGTTGAAACTCTGGTGCACACCAAACAGGTGGACGAAGACTGCTTGAGTGTGACCTTCCAACCTGATTTTTGCTGTTGGTTTGGTCAGCTGACTGAAAAAGAAATACATACTAATAAAAAAAAAAAAAAAGAACGCTAAACATGTTGGACAAAAAAAAAAAGGATACAGTGTGTGTATGTAATTGTTTTAGTCTGGGCCTGACCAAACATCGGCATTCGATTAAAATCTTTCCTTCATTTTTTCTCATACTCTTTTCCACTTCATTATTCCAACAGAATGTTGGGAAAATGCATATACGTAACCCAGGCATATCTGTGAGCACTTCCAGTTTTTCAAGCCTTTCAGGAACCGGCCATCTTGAGTGTAATAAATCAGCAATAAGGAAATAAAGAATCCAATATTATTCTGCTTTATTGCTGTCACGTGTTCTTGCTAAATCCTCGCTGAAAAGTTTCTCATGGATTCCTTATGGGAGGCAATTGTATGGTAATATCATAAATGTAGCCGAGACTCTGGTGTTGTGGCTGGTGGGATTAGGTCTCCTTTCAAGCGCCGTAAGGGGCTTGCTTGGCCAGATAAACTGAAGTAGCCGCTCACCTAACCATTTAAGTACACGGCCTGCCATGCATGAAGGGCTTCCAGAATCTTCAGCTTTAACCTTGAACGGACTTGCGGTGGCGAACAATGCCAAAGACCATGCATACGGTCCAGAGCAGCTTTAACGGAAGAGCTCCAGTTGGGGGATCAGTTCCCACGAGGCCAAGAATGCGTTCACCACAAAAACCTCTTTAGCATGCTCAACAGGATATGCAGTGCTTCCTTAAAGCACCGTTGCTGTGTTGTGCCAAGGTGTTGGATTTCATCCGCAATTTGACATTTATTACATTTGATATCGAAGCCTTTGTTGTTTTGTTTTTTCATATGCATTTATATGCATCAAATAAGTTTGTCCACAAAACGGCCGACTGCTTTCCAAAATTTGAGAAAATAAATGTTACTTGGCTTTACAATACGGAATGCGTGACATTGTAAATCATACTTAAATGTCTGATATGTTGTTGCCTGATATGTGGAGATTTTTCATTTTGTGGAATGACACTCATCTAAAAATGTTCAGAATTCATTCATTCATCTTCCGATCCGCTTGATCCTCACTAGGGTCGCGGAGGGTGCTGGAGCCTATTCCAGCTGACTTCGGGCAGTAGGCTGAATAGGTTGCCAGCCAATCGCAGGGCACACAGAGACGAACAACCATCCAGGCACACACTCACACCTAGGGACGATTTAGAGTGTTCAATCAGCCTGCCATGCATGTTTTTGGAATGTGGGAGGAAACCAGAGTACCCGGAGAAAACCCACGCAGGCCCGGGGAGAACATGCAAACTCCACACAGGGAGGCCGGAGCTGGAATTGAACCCAATATCTCCGCACTGTGAAGCCGACGTGCTAACCACTGGACTAACGGGCCCCATGTTCAGAATTTCTTTTCCTTTTTTTTTGCCAGGGAGGGTTGGGGAGGGAGGGGTTATTAAATTCCTTTGACCAGATGAGGATCTAGCTGTGGACTTTCTGAACTAAGGCCATCTATTCTGCCCGACATTGTAGTTGATTTTTTTAATGTGTATTTTACTGCTGCACTATAGGCTCACTTGGTTCATTCGTGCTGCCACTCATTACTCGCGCGCTTGCACTCAACTTTGCAGGTTTTTGAGTCTGTCACTGAATAACAGAACTTCATGGAAAAATTCTGTTAGGGGAACTCAGTTTCTCTTGAACAATTGGGGGCATGATGATACTTGACGGAATAATCTGAAAATGATAGTTGGGAAAAATGAGAAAAATGCAAATACAGTCAAGACACATTTCTCGCAGTAAATAATGAAGTCTCAATCCGCCTGCGATAATTGAAAATCTGCAATAGAGAGAGACAGTACAATACAATACATGCTGATTTATATCGCGCTTTCACAACAGCTGCAGCTGTAACAAAGCGCTGAACAAAACAGTTAACAAGTAAAATAATAAACACAACACATAACATATAACACGGACAGTCGTGCAATCCTAACCGCTTTTCCCTCCTACGCTTTGACTACATAATTGATCTTTTTATAGTTCTGCCCCTGCCATGCCCTTTTAAACATATTTAAACCTAGAAATACAATTTCAGACTCATTAAAATACACTTTTGAAACACATTGACCATAAGCATAAATTGCATAGAAAAACATTGCATCTGTTGCAGTGTCTGTTTGGCATGCATTTACCTGAAGGGTTGCCGAGTGATTCCTACGAGTCTGGCTGAGTGGGAGCTGTGGTCCACAACTGTTTGTATTTTTTAATGTTCTCCTGGCATTCAGTTAATGGCTGAAAACTGGATCAGCAACTGTCTCTCCTTACCCACAACCAAGGGCATTATGGTATGTAAAGATACTAGAAAAACCGTTCAACGATCGCTTAAAAAAAATGGAAATACTGGTTGTTCGAATGATGAATGGCCGACCTGAGCTGGAGTCATAGTTCCTGACACACGAGGCCACAGTTTTTAAATGCACACGCAACGATTATTTTGGATACGCTCCCCTTTTATAAGGTCTGTGAAAGCTGTTCTAGATCACCCAAGCAGCTAATTCTGGTGTTAAATGGTATGTCAATATTTGGTTAGCTTAGCAAGGAGACCAGGAAACAAGTCCAAAGTTAATAGATGCGCGTTGCACACGTCACAGTGATAATTTGTTTTGAGGGAATAGTTGAATGTTCCTCTCCTCCAAATTCAAAGATACAAATATACAATCATTGTACAGTCAAACCAAGGTTTTCGAACGTCTCTTCTCGACCAAGTCGATTTTCGACCAAAAATTTCGAGTTTTTTATGCCTCGGATTACGACCGAAAATCGGTTCTCGACCAAACTGAGCGCACTTGAAAGCGCCACTTGACTCCTCTCGCCTTCCTTACACGAGGAAGTGACGCTTCCTCGGGTAGACGAGGAAGTGAGCAGACGTGTTCAATCAAGATTTGTTTTTTCTTTTCTTTTTTTTAAAGAGTGTGGTTTCAGTTTTCGAACAGCCTTCTGGAACGGATTATGGTCGAAAACCGAGGTATGACTGTATTTACAATTATTTATTTATTTATTTATTTAGCCTACCAACACATATGTCCGCCTTTATATGGCACAAAATACAATCCAGAGGACCCAGGGTAGCCTTGTAAGTCCCAAGACTTGTCAAAATAACGTGATATATATATATTTTTTTTAAATAGAAGTGGAAGAAATACTGCATTTTCAAATCAAAGAATAATCTTTCGGCAATCCCTGAGTTAAATTACATCCACTGCGCACTATAACAGAGAGTAACTCGAGCAACCTCCTGATGTTTCCTAACACCTGAAAATGGAACACTGTGATTCCCTTTAGTGGCCCCCTGACAATGTACTTTTCACATTTCTAGATATTGAAAGGAACTGGCACGGAGAAAACAGCAGGACAAAAACAATCAAATGACATTCAGCCCGTCTCCCTTCCCTAATGCCGAGCTCAGACTACATGATTGTAGCCCGATTTGGACCTCTTAGTCTTTGTGTCAGTGTGTTGAGGCCCAGTGTAAGGGTTTTTGCTGAGCAGTAAACCCTCCTTCCTGAACACCACCACCCCCGCCCTCCATTCCATTCCATTCCTCTTTTCTTTTTTTTTTTTTTCTCTGATGCTACTGTAGCACAGAGAGGGCGAGGGAGACGAGCCCACTGAGGTGATTGGTTCAAACTCAGCAGGCCTCCCGCATGAGGCTCCACCCATCGCTTCCTTGGACAATTAGACAACCACAAGGGATAGAGATGTCTGATCGCTCATCTGCATGTGCAAACACTTAAGTATATACTGTAGGTTTATTTGGATCATACCCTCTGCCTTTCTCTGTGTTGTGGCTTCAGTCATCCTGTGCAAGGGCCGGCAGGGACGATCAATTATTAGATGAGTTGTGATGCAGTGGTAAATTCTGAATGCGTATGTCAATAATCAATCATTGAAAGACAGAAATACAGCGCTCACTTTACAGTCAGTGTGGTGCACACAGGGCTGTGGTACGATTAGCAATAGGGCGATGTAAAATCATATTGTCTACAATATTCTGGTAGTCTTTAATTATTATACATGATTTTATCACCATATAGAAATGTAATAACGCTAAATTGATGATACTGTGGTTGCTTATTTGCATTTAAGAGTACACAATACTGTACACAGATTTGGACTTGGATAGATACTATGCCTGCGTGAAGTAAGTCGATGCCATTACTAAGACAATACCGCGGAAAAAGCTTAAAATGTCGGTGAAAAGCAGTGGACTAATAATTTATAGCTAAACAACTTTGAATTATTATTATTTTTATACTAATTAGAATACTTTTTGCTAAAATGAAAACAAAATCAAAACATGTAAACACTACATTAAGCCTTTTTGAGTGGCCGATTACCGTGTTGTGATCGTCCTGACCCTTCATAGTCATGATATGTATGATAATCAGCTTCAATGATTACTGTATTGGCCGGAATATAAGAGGGGGTTGCATTGAAATAAGCTTGTGGCCAAAATGTGTCTTCCCTTTATGTTCAAGTTGCTTTCAAGATCATTTGCTATGCATATACACTGACACTGGGTTGGAAGTAGGAAAAAAGTGCAGTGAAGCGAATACGCGGATGCTTCAAAATGACGTTGTCTGTGGCGGTGGAACAAAGCGTTCACACTGCTGAAATATGTCCAAGGCTGTCAGTTAGTCGTCTGATGATTAACAATCGGAAAGTTTGCGAAACGTTTTTTTACTCAACCCCTCAAGCAATGTCAATGCCCTTCTTTGTTTCACGCTTTCTGTCTAATAAGTGTGCTGATATTATACATGTGATTCAATTCAGCGGATGAAACTGGTCTTGTGAAATGGTGGAAAAAAGGAAAAAAAATTGACACTCCTTATGTGCCTTATTGAAAAGTTGGCTAATGTTATAAATACAAATGTGCCCATTGTTGCTTAAGAATCACAAGTTGTGCGACTTGAAACTGCCCCTGGTCACTTTTGTGCCCTTGGCTTTTTATGTGTGTGTGTGTGTGTGTGTGTGTGTGTGTGTGTGTGTGTGTGTTCGGGTTGTTGTTTTCATAGCAACAACAGGTGGCAACGCACAATAGTTCATCTTTATTTGCACGCACATGCGAGCGTGAGAACTCCGCTTTCTTTTATGGGCTTAAACGAGAACACATTTTTGAAGGCCCGAGTGTTTCACATTCACACTTACTGCTAAATGTTAGCACGCAGTTTTACACCCTTCTACAGGATGTCGCTTTATAAAACAGTCCACCCTGCGGTTGGACACCAAAATATGCGGCCCACCAAACTAGTGGTACGTCGTGGTACCACGGTCGATCTCAATCGGTTTAACTCATTCACTCCCAAAGACGTTTTTAAACGTCTTTTCAGACTTGGTCTAGAATTGGCTGGTACTGAATGAGTTAATTCTCCCGTTTGTCTTCTCACATCTTCCTCTTATTCCAATACCTTTTTAGAGAATGGTCCCTCTTTTCACTGAAAAGTGGCTGAAATTGCGGGAGGACAAACGCACAAACTTCTTATGCTGTACTGGCTGGAATGAGGTCAAAAGCGCCGCACTGACAACTCGTGTGCTTTTGTCATGCATGTTGACCGTTCTGTGTCCTTTTTTGTATAAGTTTGGGTCCAGCCGCCAATTTCACGAGCTATAAGGCCTTAGCTGTTCCAAGTTCAAATGTATAGGAAATTGCCCCTTGTGAGGTATTTGCATGCCCGTTTGATTTTCATCTACGTGAGTGATGCTTTGACTCCTAGGTGCCTTTGTGCAGCATTGGTGTCAAAAGTCTGCCATCATGCGGCTGCGCTCGTTTGTACAAGCTGCCGCACCTTATCTAGCATTTGGGAAATTGGAGATTACAGTTGGTGCGTGAAAGAGCCCTGTTGGGGTGCTCCAAATGACAGGATGGCAATCAGAGTCGAAAGTGGAAATGTTATACGATCAAGTCTCAAGCCAACGCCCTCGCAATCTTATTAGTCAGGTTGACACTACTAAGTCGGTGTCTCGCTGCGCGATTTGTCCGTTAGCTGGAGTGGCTGGATGTGTTTAAAGACCTGAGAAGTCAAAGAACATGACCCCCTGCAGTGCTCCACGCCAGCCACCTCGCAGAGTGACCAACCTCTGCGCAGTCGGTAGATAACAGCATCATCTCCGCCACGTGACAATGAGTCCTGCGGTGCTTCCTCATGTGTCCTGAGATGGCTGTGAGCTGCTCCATTAATGACGGTGATGATGATGGTGGTGAGGGCTGTCTCAAAGAAATCTTTTTGCAATCGATTATCCAAGCGATTTATTCCACCGATTACTTGGTTAATCGAACATCACACTCACGCGCCACACAGTTAACAATTTTATTATTTTATTTTTTTAACATTGAAACGTATCTCCTCCAAAATCAAATTTAAGACGTTAAAGTTGTCACAGAAACTGAGAAGTTATTCAAACTCAACCCTCCCGAAGTGAAGTAGAACATTCAGTCTCCAGGCTGGGAGTAGTTAGACTCTGCACAAGTACCGTATTTTCACGACCATAAGGCGCCATTAAAAGTCTTAAATTTTCTCCAAAGTGGACAGGACGCCTTATAATGCGGAGCGTCTAGTGTATGAGCCGAGTTCCAAATCCTGACTGAGAGCCGACACGCTGTTTATATAGAGAAAAGGCGGAAGTGAGCATGAACAGGCATGCGGGAAAGCAGCCAGCCAATCAGTGAAGGGTGGGCGTGTAAGTGGCCGCGAGTGAGGACGTAAGTGAGGCCACGCATGCGGGAAAGCAGCCCGCCAATCAGTGAAGGGTGGGTGTGTAAGTGGCTGCGAGTGAGACCAGGAGTGCGGGAAAGCAGCCGGCCAATCAGTGAAGGGTGGGCGTGTAAGTCGCCGCGCATCATTTCTGTGGAGCCACACGGCAACGAGAGTGACTCTGACAACGAGAGCAGCGTTTTTTATGGACTACCGGTACTTGCACAATTGTTCAATTCGGATACAGAAGATGAGGACTTTGATGGATTTCTGGGTGATGATTGATCGAAAAATGTGAGTACATTGTAAGATGGCTAAATAAAGTACAACCGATCTCAGTTTTGCTTCCGTTGCCTTGTTAAAAAACGTGTTTTTAGCATGTCTTAGCATGCTACGCTATGCTTCAAGCTAACGTGTTTTTAGCGTGCGTGCATGCATGCCGTATGTTTAAAGTGGCGTATGTTTTACCACGCCTGGCTGCGCCCAATAATACAGTGCGTTATGTGTATGTGTAAAATACAGAAATAGCACCCGTTACTGAGACTGCGCCCTACAAACACGGTGCGCCGAATGGTCGTGAAAATACGGTATTTTGTTGTGTTGTCACAATAACATTTTGCCTTCGAGACCTGTATGAAATCCCTTCGATACCGGCACTGAAACGATACCGTGAAACCCCCCCACCAAAACATCAGTAAAAAGCGGTGCTTCAAACCTCGGATTAATTAAAAAAAAAAAAAAAAAATTGCCATAAGGCTACTAATTAGAATCATTTTGATGAAAATGAAAAAAAATAAATTTTAAACATTTTTCACACATTACTGATATTTTTATGTATATATCCAATCCCGTCCAAAAGTATCACCAAAAGACTGTCGAGTTTGTATCCATTGTAAATCCTTTGTAAACCGTTCTATTGTCTGTCTATCACCACCATGTTGCCGCAAATACCACAGAGACAGCCGGTTGACTGTGTAAATGTGTGTGGCTGCGTTTGCTGATGTTTGAATAAATGTGTGTGCGTTTTTGCAACTGTCTGTATTCAGAGAAACCAGTGGGGCCGGGTGTTGTTGTCTGACAACAAATATTGTATCTCTCTAAAATGGTTCAATGATTTTCTGCCCCAACTGTACAAACTGTAATAGTATTGTATTCTACCACTGATCACTTTAGCTCTGCTTGAAACTATGGTTCACTTACATTATGAAATGTCCTTCCATACCTATTTTTCATGTTCTTGTTTATGATGATACTTATGCAGCGTGTTATACCGGAGACAAATTCCTTGTGTGTTCTACATACTTGGCCAATAAAGATGATTCTGATTCTGATTCTGAGCAATTTATTCGTTAACACAAGGAAGTCGACATACATTTACATTGGTACGAAATCCTTTCCCCGCCATGTGGTTGGCGGTGTTTGTATTTCTTAATTCAGTGCAAACATACAGATTATGCGAAAGGCTCTAACCGCCGGGGAAACTGTCTTCAATTCGGCTTCTGGGGAAATATGTACAGATGAAGTAGTAAATTAATTACTCCTCTTAAAAAAAACTTTTTCTGATGTAAGAAAAAAAAAACAGACCACAGTAATACAATTAGGTTGGCTGAGACCGCTCATTTTGCACATTTGAATCAGCGTGATGATTGTATTAGTTAAACTCGTTCTGCTTTTCTCTGTCAATACGCTGGCACAAAGTGAACGATCAGCAGGCTAAATCTCTTGTTGTTGCTGAAACGTGTTTTGACAGTTGATAACTATTTGCCCACCGTCACCTTGGAATGTAAGGACGGTACTGCGATATTGCAGCCCATTTCCAAAAAAACATTACTTTTCACCCCCTTTAGCCAAACACAGTATCACCGCATTGGCCCGAATATAAGACGGCCCTGATCATAAGACGACCCCCTCTTTTTCAAGACTCAAGTTTGAAAAAATACTTTTTGAACACCAAATTAATTTTCATACAGAAAATAAAGTATATCTGAAACAAATGATTATAACAATATATTTGAGAGAAAAAGCATGTTATTTTGCCTCATTCAAATCTAAAGTGCAATCATATTCGTAAATGAATGGCTTCTGGTTTTTGAAATGTAAATTACAGTGATACCTCGGCTCACGAACACTTTAGCTCACGAACTTTTCGCCTCAAGAACATTAATTTCGCGAGCATATAGTCTCTGCTGACGAACTAGTTTTCGGCGGACGAACCAAACCAAGAGGTCGAACAGCGCCACGGTGGCGGCCGCGAGAAGCTGGCGCACGCTCACGGCGTCCCAGTTCGTCACCCCCTTTCTTTGAATGCGGACGTGGTTTGAGTTTGATAGACACTTTTGCTATTATGGCACCGAAAAAGACCCCGCCACAGGCTAGTGCAGACATGGGCAAACTACGGCCCGCGGGCCGGATCCGGCCCCTTGGGCTTTTTAATCCGGCCCGCCGAAGGTTGGTGCACAACACAATTAAGGTTCGATATAAATGATTACATTCATTTCATTTGGACTTGTAATGACAGGCATTTCAACGCCAGATGGCGCAGTTACTTGAAGTTGCAGAGCACAGGGAGGGAGGGGGAGACGATACGGAAACCAGCAGTAGCGCCAACTCAAGCAACGCCCGCTCGATACGACGGAATAAGTGTGTCCGCGCCGCTATTTTCTATCATTGGATCCAAAACAGCGACATGCAAGTGACTCTTTGTTGCAGTGAGTTTTACTGCAATTGTGAACATTTTCACGTCCTGTCGATCATGGCATCTAAACGAAGAGGAAGAGTAATGGCCACGGTAGAGAAAGTGAAGTGTATCTGATTAAATGAAGCGGGTTACAAAATACGAAACATTCAGGAGATGTTTGGAGTCTGAAAGACTGAAATCTACAAGACTTTGAAAAACGAGGAAGTGATTTGTGCTCAGTCCGATTCTGGCTATTTCCATGCCCAGAGTGAATTGTGTTACGGGGAGTGAACACCCCTCTTTTGGAATGGTTTGCCCCAGCAGCGAGGAAGGGCGTCGCGCTTGTTTGTGCGGGCAGTATTGAATACAGCGGCACATAAACAACACTCGGATGTCCGGTGTCTTTCTTATGCACAAACCATGCAGAAACAAATTGCTTGCGGCTCGACGGACAGTCGAGAAAATAAACGTTTCCTTGAATGGTTTGACTGCTATCGTGCTAAAAACTTTTCGCAAACTGGACCGCTAGAAATAGAAGAAGCGAGTCCCAGAGCACTAACTATGAGCATAGAAGACTTCGAAGCGTCCCGTGTCTGGCTTCAAAAGTTCGCTACGTGACATCAGCTGAGCAACGCTGTCATGTGTGGTGATCGAGGGGAGGTCAAGTCAGAGACAATGAGTGAGTCGAAAGAAAAGCAACCAGGTCTCTTACACGTCTCATTTTGGAGCAAATAGTCCTAACTTTGTTATATTTTGTCATATACCTGTACTGCTTTCTGCAGTTTTTGGCCAACATATTCTTGCACTTTGATGCTTGTGTTGTCGCACATATATGTTGCTCACATACTTGAACCTTCATACAGGACATATACCATAGTTGTTTCACCGTTCACATTAAAAAAAGTATGGTAATACTTTTATGCTTTTGTTCCGTTGATGGAACAAAAGCATGGACGGTATGTACTGTCAACATATAATTTTTTTTATATCAAGTCAAGTCAAGTCAACTGTATTTATAGAGCACTTTCAAACAGCCATCGCCGCATACAAAGTGCTGTACATGGAGCAAATTAACATATACAATAAACAGTAAAACAAATCGGTAATAAAGACGGTAGAAAGCACCAAACAGTAAAACCAAGAACAAATCTTAGTCATGCTGAGTCGAAATGTACCGTATCTTGTCCTGAATACGGCACACCTGTCAAATTTAGAAATCAATGTGGCCCCCGAGCCAAAAAGTTTGCCCACCCCTGGGCTAGTGTTAAGCCTAAGAAGACATTAAAGAAAATTACGATCGAGTAGAAGAAGGAGATCATTGAAAAACACGAATGAGGTGTGCGTTTGTGTGACTTAGCGTCCCAGTACCAGTACGCTAACACGCAACAGGTGTCAATTAAGAGGTTTTTAGTCAGCAAAAAGGATAAAGAGTCTCCTTCTAAGAAGCAAAGAAGAGAAGCCACACCGGAGGTTGAGTTACCTACAGTCCTTATGGAAGGTGACTCTCCTTCCAAACCGTAACTCCCTCCCCCCTCCCCCTCCCACTCCATTCCATCAAGCCATCAACTACAATCACAAAGGTAAAATAAAACGACTTTATTATACAGTACAGTTTATTTCTTTAATTTCAATACAATGGCACATTTATTATACATAAAATAATGTATATTTTTGTGTAGTTTTAAGGCTTATTTAGTCGAAAATTATGTTTATGGGGACCTGGGAACGGATTATTCTCATTTTAATGGTTTCTTATGGGAAATAAATGTTCGGAAGACGAACTTTTCGGCTCACACACACTTTCTGGGAACCAATTAAGTTCGTGAGCCGACGTATCACTGTACATCATAACTTCTCCTCAGCTGCCGGTTAAACTGGCCGATCTTCGACCCACTTTTCTCCATATTGTCACTACGTTTCTCAATTTTCTGTTATCTCTTCTATTATTTTCTTCTCTTTTCCTTCTTACTGCTATTTTTTATTTTTCTTCTTCATGCTACCGCTATTTAAATTTTTATTCTTCGTGGCAGGGGTTCACTTTGGCCTGGGGGGTCAAGTTCAGCATTCGCTTCAATGATATCTGGCGCCATCTAGCGTTGTGAATGGGTACAAGACGGCCCTCACTTTTTCAGTGTTTTTATTTCAATGCAAAAAAATTATATTTGGGCCAATACTGTATTAACACAGTATACACACACACACACACATTTATATAAAAACAGAACAAAGTAAACACAATTAGCATAAGTATACTTTTTTTAATCGTGCATAAAATGAACCTGCCAGTGACGGACGGCCAAGCGGGCATGTCATAACTAATCGACACGTTGGGTGTGTCTTATCCTCCATGGCAGCGAGGCTGTGTCGAACCCCTGAGACTGATTCACCGAACCCCTAGGGTTCGATCAAATCCAGGTTAAGAACCACTGATATATCCACACGCCAACATAACTCGGTGTACCCATCCCCTATTCCATGTTTTTATGGCCGCACTGGTCACCATGCAGTGGAAGCTGTCGCTTGGAATCCAATTCCGTTTTCGAATGTGGTGGTGACCCAAACCACTTGTTCAAAAAGAAAAATAAAAGTTTTCATGTATACCAGATGTGGATGTGATGGCTTCCGCAGAGATTTACCAATTCTATCGCCACAGTTTCCTGTTTCTTTTGATCGTGTGTTTGTGTTGTAATGGTAAAAGTTTGGTCTGCGAAGGTTGTCGTGTGGTTCTGTGGTTACCAAGATGTTTTGTAGATCTTTTCAGTGGTTTTTCAAATTCTTGGCCTTCATCTGGACCATACAATTATAAAGTATGAGTACAAACACAAAAATAAACACCGTTTTGTGTGATAATACATATGTCTCTCTCTCTCTCTCTCTCTCTCTCTATATATATATATATATATATATATATATATATATATCACCAGTGATTTAGATTTGCATTGTATCAACATGTTTTTTGTATATTAATTGTATATTCTTCACAGTTCTCCCCCACGTTTGAAATGTGTTTGATCAATATATACTGTAATGCATTCCCTACATATTTTTTTCTCGGTTTTGCACATCCGAACATACAATGTTTTTGAAACGGAAAAAGATAAATTCCCCATAGAAAATTGGTGGATGAAGCATGAAGTGGCACAGACGAGTACAAAGCAGAGATTATCAAACCGGCAGAGGTTGGAGTCATGTGGTAAGCGGGCTTCGCTGCAGGCCCGGTGTCATTTTTAACGCGTACGCATGCAGATGCTCAGGCACACAAACTGCAATTCGCAATCGGGCTGAATTTTGGAAAATAATCCAATTGGAATCCACTCCCCTCCTATTTATTGCCATTAAGATTTTAAAATGATAATTTTTCTTTTCAAGGTCATTTCCAATGTATTTTCACCAAGACAAAGCAATGATTTAGTCTTTATTACAATAAATGGTACCTAAATAGTCATGTCAATGGATGTTTTTAATATTTCAGCCAGTCCAGGCAAAATATCTCCGAACAGAAGGCTGAGCTTGTTTGTGCATATCCTGTCGTTGGTCAGGTTGGCTGTTGTTGTGTTCAGGATGTTCTGTATCTGGTAACTCGACTGGCGCGAGAGAGGCTGAATGATGGAGATTCAGAGCAAGATGAGTCATTTTTTCTGTTAGACACTGTTGTTTTCCACTAAGCTTGTTATTTTCTCTCATATATGGATGCCAGGTAGTGGGGTAGTGGTTTTTTCCAACATGCAGTCTAATTTTATAATTCAGGAAACTGTGGTGAAAGTTGAGTAAAGACTCCTGATGAAGACGTTCAAGTAGACCTCTGGATAATGCGACTTCTGGAGGATTTTTTTTTTTAAATACCTGTGTGGATTAATCTGGAGGATTCATCTATTTTACCTGCTGAATAAAAGTGTTTCAGATTTTAAATGTGTAAAGAACCAAAAAAACAAGAATCTCTAGTGGAAAATTATACAATCTGGTTAAATGTAAATGTCTTTATTCGTGTGGTGGCTTTTCTAGTTAATTGGGCAATGTTATTGGGGTATAGATGCAGGGGTAGTTACAACTATCGCTGTAAGTCATTTTTTAATTTTATTTTTTAGCATGTTTGCAATTGGGCGGACCCGGTGGTCCAGTGGTTAGCGCGTCGACCTCACAGTGCTCAGGTACCGGGTTCAATTCCAGGTCCGGCCTCCATGTGTGGAGTTTGCAAGTTCTCCCCGGGGCTGCATGGGTTTTCTCCGGGTACTCCGGTTTCCTCCCACATTCCAAAAATATGCATGGCAGGCTGATTGAAAAACTGAAAATTGTCCCGAAGTGTGTATGTGAGCGCGGATGGTTGTTCGTCTCTATGTGCCCTGCGATTGGCTGCCAAGCGGTTCAGGGTGTCCCCCGCCTACTGGCCGAAGACGGCTGGTATAGGCTCCAGCGACCCTTGTGAGGATAAGCGGATCGGAAGATGGATGTTTGCAATTGATTATTTTGTCTTTTGTCAACCATGAAAGCGCTCACACGGACATGTGGAAATGATACACAAAGGAATTAATGTGTCTGCCTTTTAAAAGACATTCTTAAGGCAGAGTTGCATGCCGGGTGCATTTTATCCTCATATTAGGCGTGTCTTTAAACACACGCCCCCTCAATGCTCTGCGTTTGAACATACATATTTTCCTTCACACGCAAATCTTGGGCAAGGGTAAGAAATGAGTCACATGAACGGAAGTCACACAAATACGACATCCATTAGATGCACCCAGACCATTAGATAAATAATGATTTGAGAAAACAGATTCCTTGCAGAATGAAAATGTGTAGCATTGTGCTCCAGTTTTCGGTTGGGGTATAACAAAAATGAGCGATATGGACAATTTGAATTCATGCTTGTGGAGCAAGTGTTTTGATAAATGGCCACATCATTCCTCAAGCTTTTATAGCTCGAGTGGGAAGTGTTGTTTTCTTGTTGGGCTGAGTGGAGCCTTTTATTTCCTCAGGTTCAGCTGACACTGCATCCTTTTGTTGGCTTAGCACTAGTTGAGGGTTGTGTGGATCATGCAGGGTTCCACACCCTCAGTGAAAATTCACCAAAAACATGTCACTTGTTTTTTTTTTTTCTTGTTATTTCTGCTTTGGTGCCGTGAGACCTGATCATCCAACCTAGAGGGTCAATATTTTTATTTCTACTTTATTTATCTACACCATTTGGATCAGATTCTCAAAAAAGGCTAGTTTTCTTATTAAGAGTCTCAAAGGGCTTCAAATGCCCACATTTTTCACCAAAACCCATGATATCCCTTGATCTAGGCCCCCATCAGGGCAAGGAAAATCAAAAAATCAATTTTAGGCAAAAACAAAACAAAACAAAAAAACAAATGTTGTACAATGCTATTTTTATTTAGTTATTTTAACGACGCGGTCCTTTTCTTGAGACAAACTCCAGGGAAGCTGTTGTCCTTAAGTCAGGGAAGCGGTCCTCCTCAGGTGTTGTTAAGCGGTCCTCCTTGGTTGATGTTAAATCAACACAGCAAAGACCCCAGAAGAGGGGAGAAGTGGCAATAAAACAGGCCAAAATCAATATCAGTAGTTGAGGCAGGGCGAGAAATGAGTTGTCTATGAGGTGTGGTTTAACCCAGTGCGAGAGTGTAGAAATAAGTCCAAGTTAAGATTTGAAACATTTCTACAAGCAGTAGACGCTCTAATTTCCACTGGCAGGACATTCCTGAGTGCTTGAGTTTGAATAGAGAATGCTCTTGAACTGCCTGACTTTGTTTTAGCTCTTGGAGTCACCACAAGACCAGCAACATGTTTGGCTCAGAATGAAACATAAGGATCCACGATGTCAGCAAGATAGGAAGGTGCTAATCATCCCTAGCTGGTCATGGTGTCACTTCTAAAAATGTTAATTCAAGAAGTGGAATTTGTAGAGACAAGACCAAGTTTGCTTGCAAGAATCTAAATAACTACATTGGCTGATGTCAAGCCAGTAAGTGTTGTACCAGTCACACCTGAAGGTGACGTCACCGTGCATCGAGTTCTCGGAACGCGGTCTGTCATGACGCTGTGGGAATGTGTACACACTTGCAGCAATAGGCCATGTTTGTTGAGTTCTGTGTAAAAAGCAAGGGTGGCTAAATGCATTTTCTGAAGCGCCAGTTTTGTGGGATTGCTGTGTAAACTGACTTGTAATGCAATTTTATTGTTTTTTTTTCTCATTTATTTATTTATTTTTAGAACCACAATCCTGGCATTATTTAGTCTTCCCTAAGCCCTCCCAGGCCATTAAACTCCTCCCTTATCAGTTGTGGCTTTGTGCTGGATGTGTGCCGTTTGTTATTGGCCTGCTACCCTGTTTATCAGGATAATAATTCACCCACATGCTTCACCTTGTTTGCCCTTTGGCCCGATTCCATGTCAACACAAATTTGGCTACAGTGTTTTTTTTTTGTGATAACGTATTTTACCAGTTTAAGATTTATTTTTAATTTTAAAAAAGAGGGATGGATGGACATTTTTGGTGTGGGATTAGTAGGGTGGCTGTTCCCTTTATATTGAAACGTATTATAGAGGCTATCATGGATTCTGTCTTTTTTGGTAAACATTTATGCATGTGTATAATTATAAATTCATTACTCATACTTAATGCAGCTATATATTATTTCCATTAGGTGAGCGCACAAAAAAAAAAATTCAAGGTGTCCAAAATATGGAGGCATTTGAATCACTCTTTAATTTGGTGATACTTGATTCTTAGCCTTACTGCACTGAGTGCTGAAAAACGTTTATTTTTCCCACCCAGAATGTATAGAATCATTCTCTTATTCCATAAGAAAAAGTTATGAGATGTATATGTTAAGAATAGTGGAGCAACCAGCTGAAAATTAAAATCAAGCGCGCCTCAGCATCAAGAAAGGATATCACTTGTCGTGTTGCTGTTCATACCCAGTCTTAGTTTAGAAGGTCAGAGTTGAGTCTATGTGCCGGGTGAGGGACATCTGATCTTACCACGGTGTGCAGAATGAGAAATCTTGGTGAACCTGGTTTTGCGATGTTCCCATTTCAGTTTTGATTTGATTCACTGATTATGTCATAAATGCAATCAAAATTCATTTTTTTTTCCTTAATGGGCTACAAGTTATGATTGCTAATATGGCAAAAGGAAACGCTGAATGGCAAACCTCACTCACTCACTTACACACTCGCTCACGTTTCCCCTTCATTTCCATCCTCTACTTTGAAAACAAGAGTTCAAAAACTGGATTGCCAGGATAAGGCGAACACGGGAGGCCAGGCCATGCGAACTAAACTGAAACAGTCAAACCAAACCGTTGAAACAGTTTTCAAAAGCAGTTGAGGCCCCAGTTTGTATGTGCGCCCGTGTGAGTGCCAACTCTCCCAGCGGCAAGCAAAGTGACTGACAAGAGTTGGAACAAAGCAGCGTGACTGGCTGCTGGTGACATATGAAAATGAGAAGTCCGGGGGGGATATCCTGTCTGTTTTATTAATTGAGCGATAAATTGACATAGTAATTATCGTGAGAGGTGTAGCAAAGAACAGGTGCTGACAATCGAGTAACCACGCTTGCAACTAGTAAAATAGGGAAAAGGTGACTCAACCTTTTGTGAATCAACCTTTGGTGTTGCATGTCTGTGTGCACCACACTGAGCACGGAGAAAAGAGCAAAGAATTGTCAGAGGATTTGAGAAACAAAAAGACGACGGCTGAAGACTCCATTGTTGCGTCTTCAAAGCGTACTAATTGTGCCTACCAAGAAAACTGCAAAGTCTGTCCATCCAAAATAATGCACCTTATATAATTGTGTATTTTCTCTCCTGCTTGGAATTGTGTATTTGCGTCTTTTACGATCTGTTGAATTCTGAAGCCCGCACACTGTGGAATCCCTAAAAACAGCAGCCAATATTGCGCAGAGGCATTCCTGGTCGCTGACACATTTGAAATATCTGTTTGTCTACCTACCGATCTATCTTTGTCATATGGCTTGGCAACTTCCACTGCGTCCAATTCAAGAGACTTTTAAGCAACCAATGTTATGCACTTAAACTTGAACGTGCTGTGAAGTGAGTTCCAAAACATCTTGTTAATTTAACTAACTAGGTCAGGGATGGTGAACGTAATTGCTGGAGGGGGCCACCATTTTTCAACAGTGCTACTGGGGGCCCATGTAGGACCACGCACGCACTTACTAATCAGATGTATACCAAAAATTATATTCAAAATATGGACAAAATACACAAATTCCTCAAATACACATTCTTTTTTATTTCATTTTTGTTAATACATTTCTCTATGCCTGTGTGAAAAAACAAAACAAAAACAAAAAACTACTTTTTGGACCATCTCTCTAACCAGCAGAAATCCCGACTGTCATGTTGAAACCAACTCAATAAATTGTGGTGACTCTAAATGTGTGACATGGAGGTGGAAAGAACAGTTGCGATGACACAAAATACCCTCAATTCCACTTGTGGTTTTCTACTTCGATTGAAACAGATTCGACATGCTGGGTGAGAGACTACTTTTACCAGACACTCGTTTTTAAGCAAAGTAAAATTTTTAATCAAAGGTGAAAAACTACAACAGAAATATAGAGCACCCTCCAGTTGTACGATTAAGAATTCCCCATTTTTTTAATCTCTAAAAAGCTAAAATTGGAAGCTTGAGCAGCCATTGTGTCTGATTCCAGATGAGATTTACGCAAATCTCGTGAACATCTTTTTTGATGAACACTCCTCCAACACTTCCCGTTGGCATTCTAGCCATACACATATCGCCACCCCCACCCTCTTGAACTCTCTACTTCAACACATCCGCAGCTGTACTGACCTCCAATCCTTCAAATCATTTCTTAAAATTCACCTGTTCCACAATGCTTTTAACACCTTTTTTTGGCTTTGTATTTCTTTTTCGAAATCTGTTTTTAAAATGTGTATATTTTGCTTTCAGAGGTCCGTTTTTATCCTGTGTTGCTTAGTTGCTCAGTTCTTGTAAAGTGTGTGAGTATGGTGAGAAGTGCTTTCAAATAAATTCATTATTATTATCGTTATATAAAATGCTGCAAGGTCACATACAAGCACCTTGTTCCCTCTTCCATGTCCCTCAGGTTTCTTCAAAGTATGAGTCATTACAGACTAGTTTTATTATACAGCGTTGACCATTCTTAAACAGAGATAACACACACTCATAAAATTCTGCGCACCCCAAAGATCACCTTTCAGAAGCTGATTGTCCTTTGTACTTACCGTATTTTTCGGATTATACATCGCTCCGGATTATAAATCGCACCAGCCAAAAAAAATGCATAATTAAGAAGGAAAAAACATATACAAGTCGCACTGGAGTCGCACTGGAGTATAAAATTGATAAAATCCAACACCAAAAACATACATGTAATCTTGAAAGGCAATTTAAAATAAAACTAGAGAACAACAGGCTGAATAAGCGTACGATATGCTAACGTTACATGACGCTTAAACAAGAACTGTGAATGTGCCTGGTATGTTCACGTAACATATAAGAGTTATTTAGACAACTATAGCACAAAGAACATGCTAACAAATTTACCAAACCATCAGCGTCACTCCAAATCACGAAATCCAATGAAATCTTCATGCTCGGTGTCACTTTTAAACAACTCCGCCAACTCCGGAGGTAGAAGATGCAGCGCTTCCTTTTATACGTCGCTTACGTCAGAGTCATCGTCAGTTTTTTTTCTCAGTTACCGCCAACGTGGAAAGTATCAACACAGGCCAAGAGCACCCTCTTGCGGTTTAATGGGAAAATAACATGTGATGTGTACGTGTTAACCATTTCACACAAGTATAAGATGCCCCCCCGACCAAACTATGAAAAAAACTGCGACTTATAATCTGGAAAATACGGTAATGTATTACACTCTATTTGCTGTTCTCCATGCTCAAAAGTTGAAGTATTATCTCCATAGTAATTTGAGAGGTTGGGATTTCTTTTGTTTATTTTATTTATTATTTTTTTGTGTGTAAAAAGAAGTTGTCTAACCTTGCTAACAGTTTCGACCGTCCTTACACGAGCCTGGGCCGGAGTTTGTCCAAACAGAGAAGAGGGTCATTCAAAGTCAGCTCATGGACGTTGTATTTTTACAAACCGGAACATCAGATTTATGATAGCCGCAGCACAAAATACAAGACGGTAACCTCGAGGGGCACAGATAAGGTTGGAACAGAAAAGCAGATGTGTGCTATCCAGGCCATAATTAGCTCTCCCGCGCCTCATGAACTCCGGACTAATGAAAGATAATGCAGGTTAATTGTTTACAGTGAAACTCCTCTAGAATGAAACCTACATGGGCGAAAATACCCCCTTATGTGAAAAAATGTTCATGCATTAACACAATTCCCATACGACGAAACCCCCTATTGCGTTATACGAAATCATTTTCTCTGCTCCAGCCTCGCGAAGACATTCACTACAACGAAGTCTTATCCAACAGCGACCTCTACTGGTTTGTTCGGAAACGGCAACAGCAACCACCACACTGCTTTACATAGTGAACGATGTTTATTTTGGTCACAGCTGCGAGTTTCCTGGACTCAACATACTCATAGCTGCTCTGCCATTGGCTTACCGAGCATCATCCTGGCCTCCGATTGGCCAAGAGGGACCTCACTGTCTATGTGTGTACATACTGAAGCTAGATCCGAAGCATCCGATTGGCTGCTCAGAGTAAATTTCTGATGGCTCGACGGACATTCAAATAAACAAACGTTTCCTCGAATGCTTTACTTGTTACCATGCTAAAAACAGCCACGGGACGCTTCGTAGTCCTCGATGGCTACAGTTAGCTCTCAAAGGCTAAAAACCTTACGCTAACTGGAGCGCTAATTAGCGTAAGGTTTTTAGCCTTCGAGAGCTAACTAGGCCATCAAGGACTACGAAGCGTCCCGTGGCTGGCTTAAAAGTTCATTGCATGATATCAGCTGAACAACGCTGTCTTGGGTTAGGGTTAGGTAAAGACAGTGAGATGGTAGAAAGAAAAGCCACTGGGTCCAGAAGTATTTGTTATTGTTAGATTCAGACGAGCGTAGACGTTATAATGCTAAAATGGCTACAAAACGGACCTTTGGATGTCAAGCAGCTAAGACAAGAAGAGCTCTAATGCTGAAAGAGAGGGTAAAAGTGATCCAAATGAAAGACGGAGCAAGCAAAATAAAAGACATTATCCAAGAAATTGATGTAAGTGAAAGTTGATTGTAAATTTCGCAATTTATTTCCCTTTTTTCTTTCTACACTGACAATATGAAGTGTCAAATAAGTTTGTGCTCATACTTATGCACTATTGGAATAAAAATAGAGTACACATACGTTTGTGTGTGTGGGTGTGTGTGTGCTTACATCCAAGACCAAATTTGCTACAGTGAAAGACCCCCTGTTGTGAAAAATTTCTTGCCGCAAACACGATTTCGTTGTAGAGGAGTTTCACTGTATCCACAAGTTCACTTCTCCCACCTCCTCTGTCTTTGTCCTCGTTTGACATGCATCAGTGGAGGCTCTGATGCATTTCAGCTGCATCCTGCAGCCACGTGACTGCTGGGCACGCACGTTCATCCCCCTGCTCTCTTTGCTCTCATTTGCTCGTCCTCTCCTCACATGACTCCTCTCTCTCTCTCACGGCACAAATTTTTTATGATGTTGTCGATGGTGCGCCAAGATCGTTTTCTCCGACCACGACTGTACTGATGTCTTTTGCGGCTCTCACTATATGAGTCATCCGATGTCTTTTTATGTCAATTCGAGGAACGTTGTGAATTCAAACTCGAAAAACAAAGGTTGTGGCGAATTTGGTCAGTCTGAGTCAATAAGCTTAACTACCCAATTTTCATGTTAATTTCCTCTCATCCTACTTTTAATTTCTTCCAAATGCTGTCCTCATTTGGTAAATCCACATGAATACAATTGACTTTCTTTCACGTATGTCCGTGTGGTAAACATAGAACAGGCTAATGGTTCTGGCCTTTGCAAATATGGTTTCGAGGCAGAATCTTTTTTTGTATGTGTTGGCCAATTTTTGTGAATGATTTAAACAAGTTAGCAGACCCTCCGCCCCCTCCCCCAAGCACCAATTTTTATTAATGTTGACATCCACATCAACGAAAATAATCGTGATTATTTTTCCCATAATCATCCAGTCCTCGTCTTTATATTTCAGAAAGGTGAAACATTATTCGACATAATCGGATATTTTGTACATTTCTCTGAGTTTTGTCATGAAAACATTCATTGTGTATCCAGTTTTTGTCACAGCATCATTTGCTTGTTTACACGTGTCTCCGCTGACTCATTCAGGCCGTAGCAGGTTGTGTATCGTGAGACTCAGTGCCTCATGCTAAATATGTTAATACCCCAACACCTGTCTTTTTATAAGGGGGGCACAACGTAGGAGCATCTGACCAGGAACATCCAACTGATTTGTAATCTAACTTTGGTTGGTGACGTTCATAGTTCACAGGAATATCAAAACTTTTACGATTTTTTTCCCTTTCTTTCTTTTGACTGCTCAGTTGTCACTAGGATAAACAATACCTCTGGAAATCTTCTCTCTTGTCTTACACAGTGATGGAGCCCATGACGGTTACTACGTCGGTGGCGGGATCAGATGATTTTGATCGCAACGCCCCGCGGATCTGCGGGGTTTGTGGCGACAAAGCCACCGGCTTCCACTTCAACGCCATGACCTGTGAGGGTTGCAAGGGCTTCTTCAGGTCAGTAATCATGTTGGACCAGCCCATGTTATAACGTTCACTTTGAATGTCTGAATAAGGGGGGGTGAATTTATTGTGTAGTCTTACTGTATGTTGATTGTGCGGAAGTGAGCGTCGATTAAGCATATCTTCAAGTGATTGAGGACAAAGGGAGTGAAGTACTTGGCGGGAACCCCCCCGAGGCATGCCCTCAAAAATATATGAATACATAGTGTTAAAACGTGTTTAAGAAATTGACTTAAAAACCAAATGAATAATGTTCAGAATGTGCTCATGACTGTACGTGGTACAGTATATGTACTACTGTGTAACTCGGCATGGAAATGAATGCGTTGAAATAGACTCCGCGCAAAATTCTGTTTTGCAGTCTGACAGACGGACACGATGCCTTCTCGATATGTACCACCGATCGGAGAGAAACGCGAGGATTTTTCCTGCGTATTCTGTAAATTCAACGGACTCCCTTTCCTTTACAGGAAACATACTGATAGTTAAGAATATGGCGATAATTTTCTTACAGCACTCATTTATTGAAACTTGAGTAGAAGAACGATGGGCTCATAGCTTGTATGGTGGGGCCGCTTTTGTTTGAGACAGTCATGGATTATTTTGAAGCAGCCTTCAAGCGCAATGTGGTCCGTGTCCACCTGTGCTGCAATAGCATGCTGCAGTGTCCTGTGTTTAAAATCTTAAACTATATTATTTTAGTTTTTCTAACCTTCATGGTGGGCAAGCCCGCTGGTCGACTGGTTAGCGCGTCCGCCTCACAGTGCAGAGGTGCAGGGTTCGATGCCGGCTCTGGCCTTCCTGTGTGGAGTTTAAATGTTCTCCCAGTGCCTGTATGGATTTTCTCTGGGTACTCCGGTTATCGCCTTAGACTGCGTTTATTGCACACTGGGTTCTAGATGATACCAAGTGACACACACCAAAAAAAAGCCACACTATCACCACTCCCAATCCCAGCACAGTTCGTTTTCAGTGTGAACACAGCCCGAGCATCAGAGTAATTTCTAACCAATGCATGTTTACCAGTATCCATAATTACTACCCTAAAATGGTTATGTTGGAAATACTACACTGTAACATAATAATCAGCGACTCTTATCTGCATTTAATGTAATCGAGGATGATAATGACCCGACCTTGATTTTTATTGTATTTCTTCTTGTTTTATCACTGCTTACTACACAATAGATCTTGATGTTTTTTCCCCTGCTTCTCTAATTAACATGTAAGCCTGTGTGAGCTACATTATTCATCAGTATGGTGAATAGATTATTTTTATTTTTCTATCTTCGTTCAGGCACCGCATGTTTTTCACTGTGCCATCTTATGTCCTTCCTTTGTCATGGATACAAAATGTGTTTCACTAATTAACCGTGTAAGATTCATTGAAATTTTACCAAATGTTATTTCTGCTGCACCGTTCACCCCCCAAACGGTAATGAATGATTATTCATGAGTGTAACCAATCTCGTGTTTCACTCGGTTAGGCGCAGTATGAAGCGTAAAGCCGCCTTCACCTGCCCATTCAACGGCAGCTGCACCATCACCAAAGACAACCGACGTCACTGCCAGGCCTGTCGTCTCAAGCGCTGCATTGACATTGGCATGATGAAAGAGTGTGAGCACGTCTCCCTTGACTTGTTGAAACCGTATTCGTGCGGACAGAACACCTCCTTTCCTTCAAGCACCTGAAAGAAACGAGTCCATGTTAAATACCGTATTAGCCCAAATATAAGACGGTGTTTTTTGCATTGAAATAAGTGGGGGTCGTCTTATATTCGGGATCTAGACATTATACCCATTCACGACGCTAGATGGCGCCAGATATTATTGAAGCGAATGCTGAACTTGACTCCCCGGGCCAAAGCGAACCCCTGTCACGAAGAAGAAAAAATAAAAATAGCGGTAGCACGAAGAGGAAAAATTAAAAAAATAGCGGTGAGAAAGAAAAGAGAAGAAAATAATAGAAGAGATAACAGAAAATGGAGAAACATAGCGACAATCTGGAGAAAAGTGGGTCGAAGATCGGCCAGGTTAACGAGCAGCTGAGAAGTTATGATGTAATTTACATTTCAAAAACCAGAAGCCATTCATTTAAGAATGTGATTGCATTTTAGTTTACATATTTAAATGTAAATTAACCCTATGTTGCATACGGGTTACTTACAGTAACCACAACTTTAACTCATATTGGTTATTCAAGTTACCAGTTTTAGTTTTTAAATCCACATGAGATGTCACTAGCGTGCGCAACAGCGGGAGGAAAAGGTGAAAGAGGGTCCACAAAATGTTGAATAATTTCTATCCGTGAGATGAAAAGGTCCAAATACCCTATTGTACTTGTGCAGAAGAGTATATAGAACATATAGAACACAATAAATAACAGTTTCTATGTGTTACCTATCAGTACTGCCATGCTTTTTGGCAAGGTAATTGTAGTGACCATTATGCACACAAGTACCCCCCTATTATGTATTTTTTTCCCAAAATTGTGAATTTATTATGATATTTGGCCATAATCTACCCTAAATTTAAAAACAAACCACAATTGAATAACTCCTGCAGAAGCCATGCAACATAGGGTTAATGTGGTGACGTTCATAGTTCATATTAAGATTTAAATGAGGCAAAATAACATGCTTTTTTTCTCTCAAATCTATTGTTAGAATCATTTGTTTCAGATGTACTGTAATTATTTTCTGTATAAAAAATTATTTGGTGTTCAAAAAGTCTTTTTTCAAACTTGAGTCTTGAAATAGAGGGTGTCGTCTTGTAATCAGGGCCGCCTTATATTTGGGCCAATACGGTACCTGATGTTGCATCGCGTTGGAATTGCCCTGTTTGTTGGAGTTGATATTGTGGTTGTTCTGGCTTGAAAGACTTGAAGTTAACTAGCGTTAGCAGGAAAATTGTTTTCTTCCTGGGTAGCATTAAAACAAAACAACAACAAAAAAATGTCTGTTTATCTGCTGTAGGCTTTCTTTTTTTTCTTCTGGGCGTCGTCAATCTCAGAGTGCGAAGTAAACATTTAAAATCAAAACTCTGCAGGTATGACCACAGAAGTTGGAAAATGGCTGCGATTCTTTCGCAATAAATGCTCCATCGCATAGGTCATTTTGTTGTTTAATTGGCACAGTGAGTGTGTGTTAAAAAGGATTCTCGATTACAGGTATCAAAACTGAATCGACAACTAATTGAATATCAATTGAATCCAACTATTTTGGTGAGCGATTAATTCGGCAGAGCCATTGTTTCACTTGTCCAAATTCTCTGATTTCAGCCTTTCATGAGTCAATGTTCTCAGATTTTTCTGTCGTCCTTCATGAAACCAGACTTTTTGTCTTTTTTATTTTCATCAAAATAAGAATTAGGCAAACATCTGCTTTTACTTTGGACAAAAATGATCAAAATGTGTCCCCATTTTCTGGCATGTTACAATATGAGCCCCCAAGGTGATATCAGGGGAGGGGTGAAATATCTCTCGTCGGGATGAGAAAGTTTCTCATTCTTTCGGGTTTTTGTACGGACATGTGTCACTGCGAACACTCTTTTCTGAGAACAAACGAGACTCCTTTAGACTGAAAAGGGAGAAAAATATGGTTTGGTGTATAAAAATATGGTTTTATGTATTACTGCAGACTGAGTGGAAATTGGCGGTTTTGGGATGCGGGGGAGGGGGGGGGGGGTTAATTGAGTAATCGATGGAAGATGGAATCATTAATCGGATAATCAATTCTGAAAACATTCATTTGTAACAGCCCTGCAGTATATTCGGTTTAGAAAAGGAGAAGAAGCACTTGGGTCTTGTTTGGGTTTTTAAAAAACAAAGTATGAGCACATTTAGTTTTTTGCAGGCGTGTACATGGCACCTTGTTGCTAATATTCTGTTTTGAAAGGGTTAATTGCCCCCCCTACCCCCAACACCCCTGTTGAAGCTCTCCTGTTGAGGCCTGCGCTTGACCACATCCAATTAGTCACTTTACAAATCGTAAATGTTTCTTTTGCCAATAGCTGTGGGGATGCTCAAGTTGTTGGTTTGGTTCTTGTAAAGCAATGCCAAGACAATGCGGTTGTGGATTCAGCCTTGGCTCGGGACCAACTGGCTCAAACAAGTCCCTAGAATAGCCAAACACGGACCAAACTGTGCCTATTCACCAGTGCCACAAGGAGGGTTTTTCATTTATTATTTTGTGTGTGTGTGTGTGTGTGTGTGTGTGTGTGTGTGTGTGTGTGTGTGTGTGTGTGTGTGTGTGTGTGTGTGTGTGTGTGTGTGTGTGCCGCTGCTGGCATGAGGCTGCATCGGTGAATTTGGATGGGCAGTCAAAGCCTAATTAATGAGGACAAATTCAAAGAGATGAAAACCAAATAAGCTCGACGGCCAGATTCTTTCACAAGCCTTTTAAAAGGCTGTGTAGCCAAATTGTTGATGTTCTTGTTTTTGACATCCGCATCATGTGGTTATGTAATGCTGCTTCTGTGGTTTCAGAGTCCGGAGAGCAATCCTTCAAACGCCACTTCAAACATAGTTGTTTACAGACTTAAGGAAAATTACCAGTATTTAGTGAAAATAGCAAGACCTGAACCAAAAATAATTGTCGCCCGTGCCAACTCCTTTTGCAATTTATGTACCGTAACTTCTCGAGAACAGCACACACTTGTATAACACGCCGCCCCCACCTCCCTAAAAAAACAAACAAATAAATCACCCTTCCAAAGCACTTTGCATGATGTCACAGAATTGTAAAATCAAAAATGTCATTCAAATGTGCTTAGACTAGCGAGTACTTGTTGGATAGTTTGTCTTGAGATAACAAACAGACAGGAGGCCACCTCATAGGCTCGCGCGGTATATGCGTAAGCTGTGCCCTCACGGCTCGAGGCCTTCCTCTTTTTGGCACTCATGGCCTGTCTGGCAGTCAGGCTGTCTACACAGTTGAGCTCTTCATGGGTAATCTGTCACCGTGGCAGAGAGTCAAAAGGATAAAATGGTCAAAGCCATTCAGGGGTCAGTGCGTGACTCCCAAAAGCGGCTACCCGAGCTTTCGAGCCAGGGCCTGGTTGTCAATTTCTACTCTCTTTGTAGCAAGCGCCTATGTGTGTAAATTGTCTGTTATGTGATTACCTCGTCAAGTTCATGATGTTTACCTTTTCGAAGGCATAGACTAAAAGTATAAGGATGAGTTACACTGAGTTAACTAAGTGTAAAATGCAGTTTTTAAGCTGTGATTGTTTTCCTTTTTTTTTTAAGGGAAATTTATTCAAAACCTACCAGGCCCTGTTTGAAAAAGTACATGCACCATTTTTCAAATGATTTCTGTTTGCCAATTGTTTCCAGTAGGGCAGGGCTCCTGGCTAACTATTTTATGATTATTATTATATATATATATATATTTTTTTTTTTTACAAAGAGCAAAGTGGCATCTAATTTGAAATTTTAAGGGCACACACTTTACGTTCACTGGCACTCCAATAATTTTCACTATATTATGGATAAATTGGCTGATGTGGAGCAAAAGTTTGATTAACAAAAAATAATTAAGAATACTCATTAAAAAAAAGAATATTTCAGGAATCATTGGTATTGAGTCGATGCAAAAAAAAAGTATGACATCATATCTTGGAATTGAATGATGCTACGCAACATAATTCTGTTAATATAAATGTCAACATAATAACCTGAAATTCATTTAACGATCAAGCCACATACAAATAAGTTGACATGATTGGAACTTAATTGCACTGAGTGCATTTCCGCTCTATTGGGTACTCATCTTTTCTTTTATGTTGCAGGCTTGACTGAATGATGGGAGTCGTGCGTATAAGGTTCCAAAGTATATAGCGCTGTGCCGAATGACACGCAACGCCAGCAATTTCCCCAGAGAGCCCTTCATCTTGTCCAACCTAAAATAGTCACCATAAACACTGTTTCAACTATTCGACCGTATTCACCGTGCCGCTCTTGCCGTTACATGAATAAGGCAAAAGGCACTTCAACATCCAACACCAGCCGTATGACCCACAGGAAGAGACGGCACACATGACACGCCTTCTTACAGGAAATGTACTGTATGTTTCTGACATAGAAAACAAGGTTCAAGGATCAACTCAGCCTTAGTCCTCTTCCTTCAGCAAAAAAATAAATAAAATAAAAACCCTGATAAATCCCAATTCCCCGGTCTCTTCTCCAGGATGTGTGGTTATATATTTTTAAAATGAACAGCCAGCTGTTTGAAGCTATAATATGAATACACACTCAAACAATGGCCATTTAATACATTTCCTCATTGTAAATTTATTTGCTCTCGTTTACTTTGTAAAGTAGCTACAATTTGGCCAATGCCAGTTTTTTATTTTTATTTTTATTTATTTTATTTTTTTTGTAGCCTGCCACAAAACAAAAATAATGAAGATTTGAGTTTCATCTTTAATATAAAACGGTGATCATGGCTGGACAGACACCAATGAATTCAGCCCGACTAGTGTGCAACTCAAAGGGGGGGTGCTCTAAGAAAATAAGCTAGCACATTTCTAATAACGGTCTTTCGAAATTTAAGAGTAATATTTCTAATAACAGTCGTTCGATATGTAAGAGTCATAAATTGAATGTTTGAAAGTTTCAGATTGGTCCGTCTGCGTTCCGTTTGGTTTGTCCTTTTTCATTTTTTTCCCAAGATGGTGGCGTGCATCGTTATGGTGACGCGTCGTGATTTGCCATGATATCCTTTTATTGTTCTGTTTTGTTTTTCAATTTGCTAATATCTAGTTTGTTGTTTAGTTTAGCGATCTGCTTTAGATTTTTTTTTCTTTTCCATTTACTGTGTTTTACTTTTTGTTGTTTTGTTTAGCTATTTGCTATTGTGTTTAGTGATTTGCTTAAATCATATTTTGAATGTTATAGATTGCAAAGGCAAATCGCTGACTGAAAACCAAGACATCTGCATATTATTATTTTTTTTTTTTTTTGTCCCTGCCTTGCAGTCATCCTCACAGATGAAGAGGTACAGAGGAAGAAGGAAATGATATTGAAAAGGAAGGAGGAGGAGGCGGCGAAGCAAGCGTCAAGGCCTCGGCTCAACGAAGAGCAGGCCCAGATCATCTCCTCCTTGGTTGAGGCCCACCACAAGACTTACGATGCCTCCTATTCAGACTTCTCCCGCTTTCGGGTGAGGCCACCGCTAACTTTTGATTTTGTTACCAACGCTACCATTTTGGCGTCATGAGCTGTGAGTGTTTAAAGAAAAAATGTACGTAGGTAAGTGTGGTGTTTGTTTGGGAGGGAAACTCAAGGAAATGTGCAAGGATGCAATGGCATTACAGTATTTGTCAATGAATAAAAGTCCCCCAAACACAAACCAAAGTCCTTCTTCGCTAGTCACTTTCATAAATTGCACAGTGATGAGGTCAAGGAATGTTGTGGCCAACGCAGAGCATCTGGCCTTCAAAGTGAGCATGAGTCACAGTCGCATGAATCACACTGCGAGGATAAAATCGGTAAACAGCGCTGTTTTCGCATTGTCTTCAGCAGGGCTACCTCCCAAGGACACTTTCTTTTGCAATTTTCAATCCCCCCCCCCCCCCTTTTTTTTTCTCTCAATGACAATCACTGATTGCTTTGCTAAAACTCCAATTCGGTCGGTTTGTATTCCGTTCTCCTTGTAATTTGCGCTGAACATAATTGCACCGTGTTCTGACATCCGGAACATGATTGAAGAGGTTATTATAGAGGTGAGATTTTCATAGAGGTGTGATCGAGATGTGTGTGTCTGCATTTAGCCTCCAGTGCGTGAAGGTCCAGTAACACGCAGCGCCAGCCGAGCCGCCTCCCTTCACTCTCTGTCCGATGCTTCCTCCGACTCGTTCAATCACTCGCCTGGTATGTCCCTTTCTCAGTCAAGCACAATTTAAAGAATCGCGGTTACTCCCAATATGCAAAATATTAAGGTATAACCTTAAATATTAAAGTCAATGGGAAATATTTTAGTTGTTTTAAATATATATATATTTATTCTCCTCCTCTTGCTTTTACTTTCTGCTAGTTGTGGGCAATGCGCCTTAAATTAAAATCTCCATTTTTTTTTTTTTTATTCTCCCCCTTCTGGAATTCATCTATCCTAAAACCAAACATATGCTTTCAAACACTTTTTTCTTCATATCAACTGTATCAATTTACACAGAAAGAACGTACCAGAATATTGTCTTCTTCTATTTGTTTTTCTTTTCCCCCCTCCAGAAAGTGTGAAAAAATGGTTTTTCAAAATATCCTCAATACTTTCCAAGAACACATTTAAAATGCTAAGAAAGATATTCCTTTTGGGATTAATATGAAACAAAGTTTCTCTGAAGAGAGCATGAATTAAAGGTGCTGCTTCCGTACAAAATGAACTTTTGTCCCTGAAATCGTAAATGCAGTAGTCCTGCATACGGTAAGGGCTGCACGTTATTGGAGAAACATGCCATATGAGTGTTGAATAATATGATATGGATACTACGATATGTAGCTAATGTAATTTTAATAGTTATTAGTCATCATTTTTTTAGTCTCTATGAAAGAACACTTTTTTATGTGGCAAATACAATTTCATATTAAAGTATGAATTTACCGCAAGCCTTTGCAATATACATATTGCAGGTGCCATGATTGCAATGACCGTATTTTTTAGATATGGTGTGCAGCCCTAGTATATAGCACTTCACATGCGTGCCCAGTGTTCATGCAAATTTCTTTTGACGAAAATAAGATTAGCTACAAAATTGCTCTCGGTGCGTGCAAGGTCGGGGTGGAGACGTATTTCATGGCCACATTCCTCAGCCGTGGGAAATCGAACTTTGTTACAATGTACCACAATGGGCCTAGACAAATGTGTACTTTGCCATGGTAGTTCGTTGTAACCATTTCCCCAAAAATGGCCACCAACTTCGATTTATAATACAGTCTGAACATTTATAGATGTAAAAACATGAACATGTAATACAGTCTAAACATGTCAATTCCAAATACGTCGATACAGTATGAAGAAAACATTCAGTCATCAAATGAAAAGTGCCTTCTCCAGTTCAGGGTGTGCCACGCCCCGAAGTCGTTTGGCCTCAAAGTCTGCCATGATTTTGGGTTTGGTCACATGACAACTCCCACATGTTGAAGTGGGGAAACTAAAAAAAACAGAAGGGGGCATATACCGTTTCACAGTACCGTATTGATTTTGGTCTTTTGCTTCAAAACTATCTTTATTGTTGCAATTAGTCATTCTTCTGGTAAAGAAAAATATCAGGTCAGCTCCTATGCAGTCCACTCAGTTCTGATCTGTAAATTTCCTTTGCTTTTCCGTGTTTAACTTGTTGTTTTCAGTGAATTCTTTGAATCACGTTGGTACAATATTCTGCCTGGCCTCTTAATCCTCTCTCGTTACAAGCAGAGTCGCTGGACACCAAGATGAACTTCACCAACCTGATAATGATGTACCACGACGGTGCGAGCAGTCCAGATTCTAGTGAGGAGGAAAGCAAGCTATCAATGCTGCCCCATCTGGCTGACCTAGTCTCCTACAGCATCCAGAAGGTCATAGGGTTTGCCAAGATGATCCCAGGCTTCAGGTACATATTGCGCAACCGGAATTCTGCACTAGGTGCTCACCATTTTTCAGCAAAAAAAAAGAAAAAAGTCCTCAATAAATAGGGACTCTGTGATACTTCAATACATGCTACAGTACATCCTGTGGTGCCATAAACCATTCCCGAGCAGCAGCAGGATTCAAAGGCTGACATACTCAATTGTTGCTCATATGGAAGGAGAAGGCAGTATTACCACTGTCTAACAAACAAGGTCTTCACATTTAAAAAAAAAAAAAAAAAGGCTGGAACACACACTGAGCTTGAGAGATGCATACGTTGCTTGGCAAATGGACAGAATGAACCACTCTTTGCGTTACAGCGACTGAAAAGAACACAGAATGAACTCATTACGTTGAGTCAACTTCATATTTAGATTTATTCCGGTTGCTGGCCTTGTTGCAGTGCGTCATGAATATATTAACATGAAAAAAAATGGATAGAAAAGTGAAAATTGATTTGCGTCATGACCGAAATCAAGTAGTTTACGCTTAGTAACACGGCGTGGGCATGAAGTGAAGTACTAGCTGCAACCAGCAGGAGCACACTTTATTCAGTCTCATGTAACTTGCGGTTCGAGGCCTGCACACCGAAGGACGTGACTTAACGTATCTGAATAGTCACACGATGTGCGTGATTCTGCAACTAGTTATTATGAGTGACCAACTGGGCTCATTCCGATTTTTGGGAAAAAAACCCTACCAATTCGAGAATAATCGGCCCATTCTTTAAAAAAATAAAATAAAAAATAAAAATCATAAAATAACATTAGCCATTTTCCCGATTATTTTTGACCGATGTTTGAAAGGTCCTCATCAGCCGATTTAATCATTCAGGCCCTAGTACAGGTGTTTACCGGGCACATAGGCTTGTGAAAAAGGTGTATTTTCATTCCGATATGATACGTAATGTCTATAGATACAAATCTATATATTTAAGATGTTTGCAATTTCTGTAAAAAATGCACGTGAAGACTGAAATGCCGAAAAAGTGGAATTTTTGCTCTGTTGAAAATCTATTGCAAGGTGAACTGAATGTGCTGCACAATTCGAATTTGTAATGGGAACGACCGGAATCTGTTTTCACTGCTCACCAAGATTCTTGAAGGCAAATGGGGAGGGGATGAGGATGATTGTGTTTTGTACAACACTGGGGGAACCCAGAATGGTTTCTTTTTACCTATCTGGTGCTTTTTACGTATCTGTTGCCCCAAAAAAGCTGTTGCTACGGAGTACATACTGTATGTTTGTGCCTCACTTGTTTGACAGATGTTAAATTCAACACCAAGTATGGAACAGTTTTAGAGTTGTGTCGAATACTCTGTTCATCTAGTACACAAAATTGCAAAATTTTTTTTTTTTCCTCATACAAACGCTCAAGGCCATGGGTGGGGAACCTGTGGCACAGAACATTTGATGTGGCTTGCGATGCAATTCTTTTAAGACTGAGGGGAAGTAGTGTGTTTGAAAAAAGCCATAACATATAACCGACAAATGATCATAATTTAGTGTTTATAAAAAGTTTTTGTTTGAATCATTGCATCCTGTTCTTTTAATTCTGAAAACTGAAATGAGCCCATTCATAGGAAAATGGTAATGCCCACCCTTGCTGTAGGGATAACGTGTAATGGTAATTCTTTCAGCACTTGGGAAGGCTGACTCATATTTCTGTTGGCCATGGTGAAAACAATCTTTACTTTATTTATAGACATCAAAACCTCAACTCCTCTTTTCAGAGCTGGTTTGTAATTTGACTTTGGACTGACCAGCTCGTGGTTTGATGTGATGTCCTTCATGGTTTCTAAGAAGAAACTCTTCTTTGACTGCATGGGCAGTTAACACAGACTTGATGTGAATCCACTGTGGTTTGAATGGATTGTGCTGTTGGTATGCTTTGTCAGAAATTACATTTAGCAGGTTCCGACGCTAATATTATATCTAGTTGTGCTTTTTTTTTTTTTTTTGAGTACTGTATAGGATAGTAACCGTATTTTCCGCACTATAAGGCACTTCGGATTATAAAGCGCACCTTCAGTGAATTAACTTTTTATACGTAGGGCGCACCGTATTATAAGGTGCAAAAAAGTGATAATAGTAATTGCGTTATGCAGCCACTAGATGGAGCTACTCTAAAGTGAATACAATACAATACCGGTTTATTTATATAGAGCCTCCACAACCGCTGCACCGCTAACAAAACGCTTTACAAAACATTTAAAATACGACATCCAAGAAATCAGAATATTAATCCGTATATAAGGCGCATCGGATTATATGCTTTTAGGTGCGCCTTATCGTGGGGAAAATACAGTCAATTTACTAAATGGATCCAAGGGGTCAAAATGTCATTATCTCAGCTGCTGTCATCCACTCCTGGATTTTGCGAATGGTTAAGCCTTGTCGGAAGCACAGTACGATACCAAGTGAGCATGTGACAATGTATTTCAGAGAACTGACAGCAGAAGACCAGATTGCTCTGCTGAAGTCGAGTGCCATTGAGATCATCATGCTGCGCTCCAATCAGTCTTTCAGCCTGGAGGACATGTCCTGGAGCTGTGGAGGACCTGACTTCAAATACTGCATCAATGATGTCACAAAGGGTTGGTTTCCTCTAATTTGTCTGCGCCGTTCGTAGCATAATTGAAGTGCAAGCGTTGACATTCTGCTTTGTTGCTCTGTCGCAATCCAATTGTGTAATTGCATTTGGAGGACAATCAACCTTTTGTTGTTGTCTTCGTATGTCAGGACAGAATTAAAACTCAACTCAAGTTTTGTTTATAGAGCACTTTCAAAACAATCACAGCTGCATACAAAGTACATGAGCCTCAATCACACGTTAAAAATAAAACTGTCAAAACAATAAATTAATAACAAAAACAGATAATGACTCGAACTCTTAAACATTTTTTTTTAATCTGTGACAGAGCACACAAGGAAAGAAAATTAGGCATATAACAGTTTAGTTGTATTATTGTGTTGTGTGCTCTGATAATCTCAGCACAGAGCACGACGCACATTCGGAATCTGTCCCGCCATCTAAAAACCTCTCATGATCACACGTGATGTCTCCACAACAAAGAACAGTACCCCATGAATGTGGATCGATGTTAACCAAGTGTTTCCGAAGAGAAATGTCCACATTTGTCAAGAAAAGTCTTGCTGTAGAAAATATTTCTTGCCATATGAAGAAACTCACTTTGATCCAAAAAAACAACATTGGCTACATTTACTGCCCGTCTTTGTCTGCAGGGCGCTTCTTTGATTGGCTAGATTCCCTTCCTTTCACACTGCAGGCAGTCACATTATTATTCCATAGTAGTCGGCTTTCCCCTCACACATGAAGATTTTTATTGTAAATATTGACCTCGGCCTGCCAAGATTAGTTGACCAAAAATTGTTGACAATTAATTTAATAGTCGATGAGTCGTTTAAGTATTTATTTGCCTTGTCTTGCGCTTTTCCCACTGACTTCTTAATACTGTATGATAAAAACCTCCCTCTTCATGGCAGCACAGCGGTGGAGCAACCGTCTAAAAGGAAGCATATTGTGGCGAATGCCTGATTTCATTTCTGACAAAGGGACAGTCATGTGTGGAAGCTAGCATTAGCACATACAGGTTACTGCCACTGTGTGTTCGTCGTAACAAAATGTCCTTATTGCTATGCTAGGATAATGTAGTGTCTGTTATGGTTTACAGAGGCATTAATCAGTGAGATTGCGTTTATTAACCACCAAAACTGTTTATTTTAGTGTTCTAAATTTAGCACAGTGCATTATCCTAATTTTACTCCTCTGATTTCGCAACCTTCCACATTAAAATAAGGCTAGTGCCAAAGAAGAGTGAAATATGTTTACAAGTATTTAGTTTTTCAAAAAATTATTTATTTTTTATAAACACGGTGTAATTTTGGTTGCATTTTTTAAATCCACCAAACATTTATCACTGAAAATTTTAAGGCCAAAGTATTGCCTTAAACTGAAGTTGCTCTGTCATTATAAACATATCAGGAATGCTGTTACAAGCTGGAAAGTTGAAAGTACCATCATCTTAATTGTTTTCATTATTATTACATACCTTAGCAAATTGAAGCTGTAAGATAATGACGGTTTTATAAGAGCAATTGCTTGCTGTTGCGATATGCTGCAATTTACATCTCATCTGATTAGTCGTCGAATTGCGATTAGTGTTGGTAATTAGTCGACGAGCAAAATAATATTTTGTGGCGGCCTTATATCGAACACGTTTTAATGTTTAGCAATCCGATCTGTATCGTATAATCAAGGACACATCCACTATTAATACACCTCAGACATACGTATATCGCTATTGGACAATCTTATACACTAATTTTAATCAGGCATTGGACAGGCATCGGCCATCAAGGCTCAACCGTTTTCCGGATTTGGTCACGTAACACTCGCAAGGTCAGCCCTTAGGCACTGTCATGTCATTTTGAGTCAACGGCAAGTGGCAAAATGGCTACCTCCAGAGATGGACCAAAACGGGTGGATTTTTGCTGCTGAATTTGTATGCCACAAACTTAAAAGAACAGGGAAGCAGTAAGGATACCATTGACACAATACAATAAATGACAAGCGGCGTATTATATGAGCTTTGGGTTACTTTGAACAGAACATCAACAGAGTGTGTTAGTCAGACAGAGCTTCCAATAAAATAGACTTGGCTATTTTGGTTGAATGTGTGCTTGTCTTTTCTCACTTGGAAGCCTTGTTTTATTGCAATAACAGCAATTTTAATGTTATGCTGTGCAGCGGGTCACACTTTGGAGCTGCTGGAGCCGTTGATCAAGTTTCAGGTTGGCTTGAAGAAGCTCAATCTGCACGAGGAGGAGCACGTCTTGCTCATGGCCATCTGCCTGCTCTCCCCAGGTACTTTTTTCAAGCTCCTTTATGTTACGGGGTACTTTGATTTGAGCCAAGACTTTGTGAATCGATTTCGGCCTTCAACATCACCCTGTTGAAGGCAACATGTTCCCACTCTACTTCAACCACAGATGGGCTCTTTTGCAACAATGATATATTTCAGTTGTCACAAGGATTCTGCTTTGATGGGTGCACTTGGCACAATATTTTTTTTATCTGAAAGCTGCGCCATTTGGACTATAAATTTGCTATTTATTAGTTAGCATGCAAAAAAAAAATCAAAAAGAGTTTAGTTGAAGACAATACAATTTATAATTTTCGGCTTTTGTCATGTGTATGAGACAGATTTTACGAGTCAAAACAGACAACAATACAATTTTTAAAAAAGAAATGGGCTCTTTGCACCGTCTGCAAAGTATAGTTTGCTCCGTTCCTTTTTGAAAAATGGATTATACATGCGATGTTTACAGGACTTGCCCAGGGTAACCAAGTCCTTCTCCAAATCACTGTGCACGAAATTAGCGAAGGGCTTCCAGACGTATGCCTTTTCTGACATCACGGGTATGAAGATTTTAGTCAATATTGGTGTTCACGTAATACTTGCCTAAGTCAGTGGTCCACAACTTTTTTGTTGTTGTTGTCAGAGACCGATTCATGGTAGGACAGATATTCAATGACCGGCAACTTTCCGTTCATGTTTGGAAAAGGATAGATGGCTCGAATATAGAATGGAAGCACAAAAAAGCTCACAGTGTAAATGTTGGGCTGCTTTTTCTCCCTCTCATCATGGATTGAATTTTGTGTCTGTCATCACCTCTGGCAAATCTTTATATATGTTTAGTTTCTGCGTTTATTTCTTTAACAAATGTTTTCTTTTTATTCTCCAACCCTTCTGCCGTCCAAATGTGTACTTCACATCCGCTCCTCGTTCTCCTTTCCATTCCTCCTTCCTCATGGCAGATCGTCCCGGGGTGCAGGACCACGGCCGCATCGAGCAGCTCCAGGACCACATGTCGGAGACTCTTCAGGCTTACATTCGAGTCAACCACCCCGGCGGACGCCTTCTCTACGCCAAGATGATCCAAAAGCTGGCAGACCTGCGCAGCCTGAACGAAGAGCACTCAAAGCAGTACCGCTCACTGTCCTTTCAGCCCGAGCACAGCATGCAGCTCACCCCGCTGGTGCTGGAGGTTTTTGGCAGTGAGGTGTCATAGCAGGAACACACAAACGCACGCTGATTGCCTTCACCCTCCACCCCCGCCCCCCCTATCACTCTCACCGCTGGAAAAGCCTTCCCTTTTGAAGGCTACTGACATGGGCAGATTCATCATCATAATACGCCTCACTCCTCATCTAGACCTCAGCTGGCAAGAATTCTGGGATGCATGAAGCTCAGAACTGACGGATGCAGTGGATACCTGCAGCACTCGGATAATCGGATAACATCATGGCACGTTCTTCACACCCCTCGACTCCATCCACAGTTCCCCATAACATTTGTCAACTGAATGTTGCTGGATGGATGGTTGGAACGGCCAGCCCTTGTCTCTGTCATCTTTCAACACAGCTTGCTGTTCACATGTCCAAATTTGAGAGGAATACACGATTGTATCATATATGCTGTTGGCGCAACCCAAGGCATCCAAACAATGGCGGTCTTACAAGAATACTTGCTGCTTCCAAGCAAGCTCTCAATATAGTGTGCGAAGATGAAGAGGAAAAAAACCTGTCAGGATTGACAGGGATAGAGCTGGGGGTGTTGGTGGTTGGCTACCTAGAGAGAGACCCCCCTACAGTTGGAATTCCTTGCTGTCCAGTCAAAAGGGAATTATGCAGGAATGTACGTATGTATAACGCTATAAAAATTGAAATGTATAAGCTGACCTATATAGTTAAACACAATTATATATGTATTTAAGACATTGGGTGCTTCAAAGGAGGCCCAATAGTAAAGTTGTTCTAAGTAAAGCGGGTGTAGCGGCAACTTGGAGTCCTTTCGTCGCTACGTCAGCAGGGCATGTAGGTTTTCTGACTCGTGCTTTTCTTCGACGGGCTTTTCCTTTCAACGACGACGACGACAATGAAAACACGAGGCCGCCATAGTTGATCCAAAAAAAGGGATTTGTTTTATTTCCTCTTCTACACAAATTAAAGATTTACCAAAAAATGAAAAACAGAACTTCTACCATCCGTTAACACGAAACACTTAAACGAAACACGATATTAACAAGTTCCACGTTCTACGTTCCACGTTTCACGATTCACGTTTCACGATTCACGTTCCACGTTTCACGGTCAAAAAAAAGGTGTTGCTCCATGCCCTACTGTCTTCCTAATTAAACTTACATAAACCTGGCCTCTTAACAGGCTATAGACAGGACAACCAATGGAGCCCAGATACTTCGATATCTTAATAAATTTGTTCCAAATAAAATAGCAAATAGCAAATATAAACCAAACATATTCAATTCAAATTATTCCAAAAGCTAAATATATAATTTAACCAAATTTTCCTTATGGCTCTAACATTCCGCCCCTAATTGTCTTTGTGAACATAAACAATTACCAAATTAGCAAATCAGAGCCATGAGCTGCAAAACAAATAACAACAATGAATTGTTCAACAATGTCCATGTACAAGTGACTCTTCCTGTCACGTCAGGAACTCTTTTCTTAAAGTCCAAAAACAAAAAATGTTGGAGTCAGAGGTTACCAGCACATGACTCACCGGTGGAGACCAGCCTTTACCACTGTCTCATGAAAGTAACAAACAAAAATTTCACATGTCCCTTCAACCAACAAACAAAGTTTGGTTACAGGACGCAAGAACACGCCACTGCTGGTCTTCACTCTGGCTTGGCGTACTTGTCCTTTGACGTCTTTAATAGTCTCGACTACACGTCCCATCATCCATGAATTTCGTGGGGCTGAGTCGTTCACAATTAAGACAATGTCATCTTCACTGATGTTCCTCTGAGGACGAGACCACTTTTGTCTTTTCTGTAAGTCCGGTAAATACTCTTTAGTCCAGCGTCGCCAGAACAAGTCCGCAAGATACTGGACCTGGCGCCATCTGCGTCGAGAGTAGACATCTTTCCTGTCAAATAATGCTGGAGGCAATGATGTTTTGGCCTTCATCAGCAATAGATGATTGGGGGTCAACGCTTCCAAGTCATTTGGGTCTGTGGAGATCCTTGAGATGGGGCGACTATTTATAATAGCCTCGACTTCACACCGTAGGGTATGCAGTTCTTCCTCATCCACTGCTTGCTGGTGCAGTATTGAACTCAGAATTTTCCTCAGTGTCCTTATCTGCCTTTCCCATATTCCTCCAAAATGGGAAGCGTAAGGAGGGTTGAATATCCATGTGAGGCCTTTTTGCAACATGACACTTTGAATCATTGTGTTGTATAAGGACTGCACTGCTTCTCGGAGTTCCCTTTCAGCACTGACAAAGTTTTTTCCATTGTCAGAACGCATCAACTTCACTTGTCCTCTTCTTGCTATGAACCTGCGCAGCGCGTGAATACAGGAATCTGTGTCTAATGAATTTGCCACTTCGACGTGTACGGCTCTCACTGTCAGGCAAGTAAAAATTACACCGTACCTTTTTACGATGGCCCTACCTCTCTTGATTTCAAATGGACGAAAGTAGTCCACGCCAACACTTGTGAAAGGTGGCTCATCTGGCGTAAGTCTCTCACTGGGAAGGTCCGCCATGAGCTGACTTTCTGGTTTTCTATGGTGACGTCTGCAGGTTACACACCGGTAGAGTACTTTCCGGACAGCTGCATGGGATTTCAATATCCAATACTTCTGCTGAACCTCTGCCAAAACATGATTTCTACCACTGTGTCCAAGCTTTTCGTGAACAGATTTAAGGATAAGAGTGGTGATGTGCAAATCACTGGCCAAAATTGCAGGATGCTTGGATTCCTCTTGCATCGTGGCTTTGTTCAATCTGCCACCCACTCTAAGAACGCCATCTTGGAAAACTGGTGATAGCCGGTAGAGAGAGCTATCCTTTGAAACAAGCTTTCCCTCTCCAAGCATAGCAATTTCCTTTGGGAACCTGGCTGCTTGACTGAAGCGTACAACTGCCCTTTCAGCTTCTTCCATGTCACCTACAGAGAGGGGTTTTGTGTGAAACTTTGCCTTGAAGTCTCTCATTTGTTTTTTGAGCCTTTGACTGTCTACATTTCCATCTTTGGCAGATGTCAATTCCTTTCTTTTTGAAGAGAAGTGTTTCAGTATCTGTTTCAATTTAAGGATCCATGCAACTGCTCGCTTTAGTCGATACCAGTGTGAGTAATGTTGAATGAGTTGATGTGTCGCGTTAATGCTTTCCTCTGCAGCAGATGCATATACTGATACTTCTTTCACCTCAGGATCGTTACTGATAGTTTGGTGAACACTGTCTGGCACTGCTGGCCACTCAGACTCCGGCTTTGATATGAAGTCTGGACCCATGATCCATGTCTCTGCCTTGAGAAAGGCATCAATCGTCAGCCCTCTCGAAGCAAAGTCTGCTGGGTTGGCAGATGTGTTCACATATCTCCACTGTGATGTTTCTGTTCTGTCTCTAATTGCAGTTACTCGATTGGCGACAAATGTACGATATCTCGTAGTTTCATTTTTAAGGTACTGGAGGACGGATGTGCTGTCCGTCCAAAAGATAGAGTCTGTCAAGTTAATGTCCAACTCGGCTCTCATCATCTTATCCATTCTTGCTGCTACAACTGCAGCAGTCAGTTCAAGTCGGGGAATAGTCACTGGCTTTAAAGGTGTAACTCTGGCCTTTCCCATGATGAAGGCGCAGTGAGTCTGGTTCTGACAGTTTCTTGAGACCAGGTAGGTGGCTACACCATATCCTTTCTCGCTGGCGTCTGCGAAATGGTGAAGCCGTGCCGAAATAATTTCTCCAAAGTTGGCTGGTTTAATGCATCTTTTTACTTCAAAGGTGGTTAAGTGGTATAAGGTCATCACCCACTGTTGCCACTGCATAGCCAGTGCCTCTGGCATGTCATCGTCCCATGCGTGCTTTGTCCTACATAGTTCCTGCAGAATGTGCTTCACTGGGAGGATAAGTGGAGCCAAGATACCAAGCGGATCATAAATAGTGCTGACCATTGAAAGCACTCCTCTTCTTGTGAGTGGCTTGCTTTGTATGCAGACCCTGAACTGCAATGTATCTGCCTCCACACACCACTGGACTCCTAAAGCTCTTTCGATTGGCAAACAATCATTCTCCAGATCCAGCATCTTGACTTTATCAGCTCTTTCCTCCTCATGTACTGATGCGAGCACGCTTCTGCTATTGGAAACCCACTTTGTGAGTTTGAAGCCCCCAGCAGCACACATTGCCTCTAGGTCTTGTATTAGAGCAATTGCTTGTTTCTCAGTGCCAACAGATTTTAGGCAATCATCTACATAAAAATTCCTCAAAATGGTGTTGGCGGCTGTTGAGCTGAAATGTGCTTGATTGTCTTCTGCACACTTTCTTAAAGCATAACTCGCACAACTTGGTGACGAGGTTGCGCCAAAAATGTGGACGACCATTCTGTATTCTTTCAACTGCTGACTGAGTTCTCCCTGCGGCCACCACAGAAACCTCAACACATCAGCATCTTCCAGGGGAACTTTGACCTGATTAAACATACCTTCAATGTCAGCCATGAAGGCAATTGGTTCCTGCCTGAATCTTGTTAGTACTCCTATGAGAGAGCTTGTCAAGTCAGGCCCTTGCAATAAACATGAATTTAGGGATGTGCCTCGATATGTGGCAGCACAATCAAAAACCACCCGTAATTTATGCTTTGTTGGGTGGTAAACCCATGATGTGGGATGTACCACACCCTCTTGTCGCCTTTACAATCATCTTCTGTAGGAACCTCCTGAGCATAGCCATTCATCAGCGTTTGCGCCATGAATTTAGAGTAATCCTGATGAAGCTGAGGGTTCTTCATCAGCTTCCGTTTCAAACATTCTGCTCTCTGTACTGCAAAGACACGATTATCTGGGAAAACTATGTCTTTGTTCTTAAAAGGCAGGCCAATGCTGTAATGGCCCTCAACCATCTTCACTGAATTTGATACAGAGTCCATGAACTGTTTGTCTTCAAGTGACATTTCTAACTTTTCAGCCATATCATGTTCTGGGAAGTCCAACTTTATTTGTCGCTCAGTGAGCTCCTCTAATGTTGCCACTGAGATTCTGTTTACGGTTACTCGTGGCCACTCAAAACTCCCCCCACTGGCATTTTCTTCCTTCAGAGGACCATTGATAGTCCAGCCTAGGAGAGTCTTTACTGCATATGGCCCATTCCCATCACTGTTTATGACTTTCCACGGCTCAAGTGCCTTTGGTACGTTTGTTCCTATTAACAAACCTATTTCTCCATCAATTCTTTTTAGCTGAACATCTCTTAAGTATGGCCACCGATCTACATCACTTTGTTGTGGGATGTTCTCTTTTCTAACTGGGATTTTAGACTGTGTAAAAACCTTTGGAAGCTTGATAAAGTTATGTTCATCCACAGCACTGACTTCAAGTCCCATGACGACATTGGTACTGACGATGCCTTCTTTTCCCATGGTCCGAAGCAAGATATTTGTCTTTTTTCCTGTTGTCATAAGGTTCCTCATTAGCTCCTCTGTACAGAAGGTTCCAGTGCTTCCTGGGTCGAGAAACGCATACGCTTCAACTGTTTTGTTGTTCCTCAAACACCTGACCTTCACTGGAACGATTGACAGGGCACAGGCTGCTTCTCCGGCCCCTGTACAACCACAAGTTTCATTGTTGGTGGGAGCTAAACTTTGGACAGTTTGTTGGGTTATCTGGCTCTCATCCGCAGATAATGCAGACTCTTCTCGGTCAAAATGCAGGATGGTGGGATGCTTTTGAGAACACGTTTCACAGATCTGTTTTTGCTTACAGCCCTTACTTAAATGTCCCTGTTTTAAGCATCCAAAGCACAGGCCTTTGGACTTCAGAAAATCAAGCCTTTCTTTGTTAGGCTTTTGCTTGATTATTCTACAACAATCCAAGGTGTGTCCTTTCTTTTGGCAAAATACACATTGCCTTTCATTTCCATCGGCGGATGTGTTCCCTTTTGCCTGCTCGGATGAGTTTGTGACAGATGTGACATTAGTAGCAAAAACACTTTTCTTTTCCTTGTGTCTTTTAGCATTTTCCCCTTTTTCCTTTTCATGCTTTTGTTTTGGTGAGGCAGGTTCTTGTATGTTGCCAAACAACGGATGGGAAGCAATTTTTGCCTGTTTGTCCACAAAATTAACCACATCTGTGAACCTGACTTTCTTTCCTGACCTTTCCTGAATGTCACATGCGACCCCTCTCCATTTTTCCTTTAACTTGAATGGGAGTTTAGATATAATTATACGCATGTTGGTCGTGCTCTCCATCTCATTCATGTAATCCACACTATCCACTGTGTTGCAGCAGCTTGTGAGGAAAACAGCAAATTCTGTCAGTGCACCTCCATCTTCTGACCTAATGACAGGCCATTGCAATGCCTTCTGAATGTAGGCGGAAGCAATTGTATATTCATTTCCAAAATTTTTGCACAAAAGCCTTTTAGCCTCGGCATAGCCTTTATCTGGGTTCATATATGCACAACTGCGTACTAGAACTTTAGGCCTCCCTTGTGTGAATTGCTCAAGGAAATGTAGCCTATCCTTGTTACTCTCTGTCCTTTCTTCAATCCCGTGCTCAAAAGCTTTCAAAAAGAAACTAAATTCCAGCGGATTGCCACTAAATATTGGAATATTAATTGGCGGTAATGTAGACACCTTTTGTTGCTTCACCAAAAGTTTAGTGATCTCATTCTGTCGCTGCATAACAGTCAACAAATCTTGAACACCAGCAGCGCTGCCGTGATCTGTGCTAAACTGATTGCCAAATATGTCCCTCGACAGGTGAGGTCTATCACTCCTTCCTGAGTCACTATGGCGCAAGGTGCTCTGTGCCCGATTAACATGACCCCTTTGGCCACAATCGTCATGTTCTGACAGCAGAGTACTGCAGCTACACTCACTACCTTGGTCTGGACCTCTCTGCTTGACAGTCACATCTTCTCTAAATGCAACGTTAGCGGGACAATCTGATTCTTTGACAGTTAGCACCTCTAGCTTTGCATTAACGGCAGCAATAGCGGTTTGCAACTCCAACTCCTCTTTTCTTGCCTTGAGCAGGGCCTCTTGTCTCTCAATTTCCAATCTTTTTTGTAATGTTCCTACACGTGCTAACAGAGCCGCCTTTTCAGCTTCTGCCATCATCCTTGTTGCAGACACAGTAGAAGATACAGCAGAAGATACAACAGAAGACGGTCGGCTAGCATTTTGCCTTTTACTGTTTTGAGAGTGTATCAATGAAACACTATCTGCAGGCTCGATCTCTGCGTCGAGTCTTTTTGCCTCATTTTCTTGCTTGTTAACTTCTTGTAGCCAACTTTCACTCTTTTCCACAAAGGCTTTCAAATACATGGCTTTGGGCTCAAACCACTGGGCTTGGTCATCCAAAACTTGTGCATCACTCATCAGAGTTTTAACTGCGTCATTGGCTGCACAAAACTCAATGTACGTGGCTGCAAAGTCTCCAGATATTATGGCATTCACATTTCCAGCATTGTTAGCATCATCCATAAGAGCCTCAATTTCCTTCATCTTCCTTGTAAGGTACCGCAACTTAGCTTTTCTTGCTCCTTTAAGCTGTTGAAGCTTGTCCTCTTGAGCTTTCGCTGTTAGTTTAGGTACTCTCTTAGTGGATGATTGGATTTCCATTTGCTCCATATTAATTGAGTTGCCTTGATACTTTCAACACGATGAATCCACTTACTTTTGCTTTGCAGGTCGCTGGATGACGTCACGCGATGTGCTTGTTCACATGAAGCACGCCACAAATGTTGTCTTCCAAAATCCACGAAATTAAGTATTTCCAAAATATCACGCCGTTGTAGATCCAAAGGTACCGAGGAAAACCAAGCGGTCCTTTGACGGCGTTCGAAACAACAAGCCAATGTCCGTTCTTCCTCTTGCTCCTCCAACAGCGGCACACGAGCGAGCACGAATTGCCACCGTGCGTCGCGGGTCGTCTCTCGATCCTCTTGCGGAGCAACTTTTTTTTTGACTTAATGTAGCGGCAACTTGGAGTCCTTTCGTCGCTACGTCAGCAGGGCATGTAGGTTTTCTGACTCGTGCTTTTCTTCGACGGGCTTTTCCTTTCAACGACGACGACGACAATGAAAACACGAGGCCGCCATAGTTGATCCAAAAAAAGGGATTTGTTTTATTTCCTCTTCTACACAAATTAAAGATTTACCAAAAAATGAAAAACAGAACTTCTACCATCCGTTAACACGAAACACTTAAACGAAACACGATATTAACAAGTTCCACGTTCTACGTTCCACGTTTCACGATTCACGTTTCACGATTCACGTTCCACGTTTCACGGTCAAAAAAAAGGTGTTGCTCCATGCCCTACTGTCTTCCTAATTAAACTTACATAAACCTGGCCTCTTAACAGGCTATAGACAGGACAACCAATGGAGCCCAGATACTTCGATATCTTAATAAATTTGTTCCAAATAAAATAGCAAATAGCAAATATAAACCAAACATATTCAATTCAAATTATTCCAAAAGCTAAATATATAATTTAACCAAATTTTCCTTATGGCTCTAACAGCGGGGTTTCCCAAACTTTGCCTGCTAGGTTCCTCCATCAGAGTCAGAATCATCTTTATTGGCCAAGTATGTAGAAGCATACAAACTTCCCAAGCGACATTGAATTACCGTACATAAACTAATGATCAAGAACATAGAAGACCCGTGCGAATCAAACACGCTACAGATAGTTTGCCTATTTGATGATCAATATAAAAACAGTTTCACCCTGACAATCGGGTACTCAAAACAAAACTGAGCCGCAGCCCTCAGTTTGGGAAAGCCTGCCGTAAAGGATTTGAAGGCCGCTTCTCATTGTGCAGTGTGTCCCCGTAGGAACACACTCTGAATAGTCCTTCGATGTTAATGTGTGTACAGTATAAAAAAAAAGATAGATATATATATATTGGTGGACCACAAGGGGGTGTTGAGTTCAGGCCCTGTCTGAGGCCTCGTATTCTCCCGTTTTTTCTTTGTTTCGTTTGTTTTTTGGACCTGTGAAGTTTGTAGACTGACAAAGAAGACGTCACAATGTGGTGGATGGCGGCTATCCACCACATTTTAGTTGGGCTGCTAAGACAGAAGCAGATAGTTGCTCGCTGTTACCTCAGGGAAAAGTTCTGTCTGATAGTGTGTACGTGGTGTTGGTGTGCGTCAGGCGTAAGCTTACAATCAGAAGACAACGTTTTCAAAACTCTGCATCACTGTGATTTCTAATCGTACCAGATAACAGTCACTGTAAGCTAAAAATCAACTGAATCAATGAATCAGAGGCAACATAAAAGCTAAAGTACATTTCCATCTATCCATTGGAGGGTTGGGGACCTTGAATCCTCAACCTAAGTTTGGTGTCACTTGATTTGATTCAGGACGAATACTGAAGGAAGCAATACAGATAAAGACACGTTGGGTTCGAAATAGGTTGACGCTTTCAATAGCACGGCGAGTGATAAAAACCGTCGCCATGTCACTTGACAGCCCCTCGACAGGCCTCGAGCTCCCCCTTGTGGACATACTTTGTAAATACCACTTTCTCAGTCTGGTCTGTACATATTTAGAATTTCATGTTGTCAAAACGCTAAAATAATTCGAGATGCTCTGGAGTTACTCACACTATATGCTATTGGCAGCAATGGAGCCTTGTGTTTTATTATTCAACTCTATGGGTGGAGTCGACACTTCTGGTGAGCTCATTTGATTTGTTGAAGGAAACACAACAAAGTGTTGTTGTTTTTGGACACTTCACAAACCAAACTGTTGCAAACTACTCACATTCGTGGAATGTATTAAAACCTTTGTCACTTAACATTCCTATGCATGAAACAGATGATGTACAAATTAGCGTGTGGTCGCCACCTAGGTGTCCTCTCCATCCTTCCCACGCTTCTGGGCGCACGTATTTTCAGTCTCTCCCACAAGTAGGTGGAGAAGCTTTTTGACCCTGTTAAAATACTATTATAACTTGGGTGGAAGTTCTTTCTCAATTGCGCTAATCTACATTGTCAAGCTTGCGCTTACTTGCTGGCTGAGGACTTCTGGTTTTATGGATTCATGACTAGCTCGGAGGACTACTTGGTTTCAACGGAGCAACCATATTCTTCACCTTTTGGGCAGGGAAACGACACAGTTCTCTTGCTTTTCTGCCAGAATATGTACAAAACTGAACGCTGTATCAACAACCTCAATGGAAGGAGTGAAATCCTGCCCCAATGGCATCATGTTCAAGTCCCACTATCTCAGTATGACTGACACGAGCATTAGCCAATAGCAACCAGCATGGGCGTGCCTCTTCAACAACCAACCAACCTACATACCGCCTCATCTTCTGCAGGAGCCAATATTACTGCCGTTGGTGACTCAACAACAGCTTTAACCCAGCAGCCGTCTCGGCTCTGCTTCTTTGGTGCACCAAAGGCGGATGGGAACATCCGCCGCGGACTCTCGCTTAACTGTGAAAACAAACAATGCCCAAATTACCTTTTATTCTACCCCGCTTAAACCTTTAGATGGACCTCCACGAGACTTAATGTACAGACATTTTGGAAGGAGGATCGCCTCAGGCCGGCGGGATATGCAGTGACTGATGACGACTTGTCACCTCCTGATCCCAAAGTGTGACAGTACCTTGCTCATTTCGCAGCCTCACTTTGCAGCTCTCAGAATTTACAATCTACGGGGGAAAAAAGAAACAAATGTTTGTTGTCGTAAAAAAAAAAGGACTTACATAGAAACACCAACATCACCTGCTTGAAAAAAGGATTGCAAATTGGTGGAGGAAGACCGCTCAACTTTTCAGGTTTCGGAGGAAGAAAACATTCAACTTTCTCCGTGTTTGGTGATTGGATGAACCGAAATTGTTGAGTCCTCCGCCCACTCCAGCCAGGTTTGCAGCTCCACCTCAGTAGCCTTACTGGCGGTTCTTTCACACTCGCTTTCTTTGGTCCCTTTTACCCTTTGATATGATTAAAAAATAATAATAATTTTAAAAAAATCTAGACAAAAGCCTGGAAAAGAAACAGAATAAGAGAACAATACAGTATAGCAGGCCTTGTATGTCTGAAGTATTTTTATTTACCACACGATCATCTTTCAGACATCATCCGCAAATCTGGCCTATGCTGACTATAGCAAGCAAACCGCTCAAAATGGACCAGATGGTCACTATGTGTGTACCTCGCTTGAGATCTTTATTACTAATTGACTTTGACGTTTTAGAAAACACTATAGGCCTCTGCTGAATTCTCGTATTGCCTGCGAGAAAGTTCAGCCAACTGTCGACATTGCCAACAATGATGACTTGGGGAATGAGATGAGTCATTCTGCTTATTTCGATAAAGAAGAACCCAGCCAGGCGGAAAGGCGCCATGTTTATAAACGGATCGGATCGAAACTGATTGGGACCAGAGAAAAGCCATCTCATCAGTGTGAAAGCACCCTTCCAGAAACCCCCTCCTACTCGATACACCATCGAAACACATACCTCAAATCATATCCGAAATGACTTTTGACGTTAATAGCCTTGAAGGGAACCAAACATCAGCTCATCCGCACACACGTGCACTCTCTTATCGGATCGTTGTTGTGTAAAAGATAACCGTGGAGTCACAGTCCCGTTGCCAGTGTGTGTGTGTGTGCGTGTGAGTGTGTGTGTAACCGAGCTGATCCCAATGCTTGGAGGTTTTTACTCACTTTCTGGTTTTCTGGCTTTGTCCTCATTTCTGGATCATCACACTTTTTTTGTGCAGTGTTTTCAGCTCAGCTTTAGTGCCGCATTAACCAAACATTACTACCTCTCCCTTCAGCACATACAGTACATTCAGTCTCGTATTTCTCTGTGTCGCAACACAGGTTGTTTGATTCCTTTTTAATTTAACACTAACGGAAAGGATATGTTTGTCGTGTATAGTCGTGATTTGTCCCTGTTTGATCTGATCAAATGCTGGATGATTTATTTTACCTCAACATATCACGAGATAAGCTTAACAGTTCTACAGTCGAGTCAGCTACGTCATCACATCACCATTTACACACGTGTGCGCCTCCTAGCGGTAACGAAGAGCCTCCTATTGTTCACTTGATGTCAAGCGGAGGAGATCAGTACATTCAGGCGCGTTAAAATTAATGTTTAATTTGAGCGATACATCATTTAGTAGGTTGAATTATCCGCGGTGGGCAAAACGGGCCGGATTTTTTTTTTTAACAATCCAATTCAGACAGGAAGAAGTTCATATTTGCTGGCGGGCTACCCCGCTATGAGGAAGAAAGACTTGGTTGTCACAACGGTTTTAGATAGGAGCCTTCAACCAGTTTTTGTTTCAAGTCAGTGTAATCCCCCACAGTGTCTGGATGTGCCAAACGTTTATTTTCAGCCTGGGTTAAAAAAAAAAACGGAAACCGGTGAAATAAAATGAGCATCAAATTGGAATGGAAATACACTTTAACATAACGAAATGAATGTACAGTAATCCCTCGTTTATCGCGGGGGTTACGTTCCAAAAAGAACCAGTGATAAGTGAAATCCGTGAAGTCGTGAACTTTATTTTTTTTACAGTTATTACACAATACTTAACTATATATACAATGAAATCAAAGATCAATTATCAGGTCCAATTACAAAAAAACGGTTTCAACAAATAACTAATAGTTTTTGGAAATACTGTACTGTCGACACGCGGCCCAGCCAACACATTATGATTTAAAGGGTTAAAAGCATTTAAAAAAAAACTGCACCAAAAAAAATAAATCAGAGAAACAGTGAAGCCGCGGAAAGTGAACCGTATTAGAGCGAGGGATCACTGTATACGTAAATTGCAAACGCTGGTTCAGTGCAACGGGTGGTGATTTCTAAAACTGAAAATGCTCATTTTGGCACCAAATGGCAACAGGGGGTCAAGAGGATGTTTCAAATGAATGTACTGAACGTATGCAGATGCTGCCAACTTGCCAACAGGTATTAAAGCTGCACAGGTTAAAAATAAGTGAAGAAAAAAGTCGCAGGAATGAAGCTGTACTATTACAAAAATAGTCATATTGTTAGAATCCATATTTAAGTTGTATTTTCGCAAAGCTGTAATATTTCACCCATAATGGCATGCTGTGAGAATTTTGATACTCATAATGTCAGTAATTTATTTGAACATATTGAAAAAGTTATGACATTGAATATAGCAGTAATATTACTAGTGTTACATAGGCACATATCCTTATCAAGTATCAAGCGACTCAATTCTCAATTCAAATATTTGTATTGTTCTTGTAATAGGCTCACAAATCTGTGACTTCCCAGAGTCATTTTTGTATTTTCTGTATGGCCCTAATCGTCTTGTTAAATGTTAAATGCTTTGCTCTTGTATCGCTCTTGCTCTTCAAACTTTTCATGAAGACATTGGGATCCCGTTTTAGATCACGGATATTTTTATTACTGTTTTTTTGTTTGTTTGTTTAGTTCTTGCCACTCCAAGATGACACACAGCAACTTTAACCCGACCTCAGCAAACCACCTTCTTTTCGTGGAAAAAAATAGTCTTTTCTCAACTGTGAACAACACATACTCACACTCACTCTCCGCCACTCTTGAATTTTATCAGCTGATAGGACAAGTCTGCTACCGTTGGCCAATCCGCATCAATTATTTTAAAATATGATGCCACAATCTTGGCACGCAAATCTTTGGGCAGTTTTGACCATTTTCTCTTTGCAGCAGCATCTCAAGTTCCATCTGTTTGGATGGGGAGCGACGCTGCGCAGCCATTTTCAGTCATACAATCAATTTTAACAAATATCACAAAAATGGCAAACTCCCCCTTTAACGTCTTATGTCACCGTCTTCATCACCCTTGTATTTTGTTAATAGATGAAGTGAACTTTTTTTTTTCATATTTCACTGACAAAATGCGATCGTGTGGGTTGCATTGCGGTCACTTCCTCTCTTTTAAAGTTGTTCAAGGATGCAAGTCTGTTTTTCTTTCTGAGACCCATTTTGCTTCTCGGCACCCACAAAAATCGAGCAAATGATATACTTGTAGTGATGTATGAGGCTGTAAACGTTTTAACAATTGTTGAGGACAGACCGGCCACATCTTTCTTGGTTTCGTGTGCGAAGAGTGGCTGGATTGTGACGGATGGCTGTGTTTCTTTGCTACCTCTTTGAAATGTTATGTGCTTGTGCTCGCTCGCTTGCTCGCGCAGACACGCACACACACACACACACACACACACACACACACACACACACACACACACACACACTTTTACTAGCGAAGGCCACCGGGCAAATGCAGACTCCCAGACAGATGCCGCACGCGTCACTGTGCACTTGTTTCTCCCTCACCAGCAGTCTTTTGCCAATGATGCACTTGTATATTGTTTTTTTTTTTTTATGTCGATATAAAGGCTCCGTGTCCATCTTAAAAGTCAAAACCTTTCAGCCGATGCACATAATTGCTCAGCTCAGTTGTACCTTGGTGTGCCTACAACCCACAGCCTTATTTTGGGGACAATATCAGGGCTCTTGAACGCACGACGATCTGTCTTTGTAGTGCCGATGTTGACGCTGCCGTAGCGCTTCATAGCTACACCTTTGTTAGGGGGAGGTTTGTTTCTCCGAAGTAGTCGTCATTTTCAACAGTTAAATGGGAATCGGTGTATCAGACAGCCCCAAATGATATTTCCCGAAAGTGTAGACGAGCTATTAAATCATCTCTTCTGATTTGTATATTTTTTCAGTTTCACTTCTTGACGGAAAGTTTTATGCGCTAAGCTCAGCAGACTGTGACCTTTTTGACCTTTTGAATATACAAGCGATACAGTTGTAATGTAATGTAGCCGCATCTCAAGTGTAGTACCGCCATGCAGTAAAACTCGCCAGACCTCATTGCTTCTCGTTTTCTGTCATCATCACACAGTTGCCAAACTTGCCATGCCATCATTGTCGATGGCCCCCCCATGACTACAAAACTCGCTTTGACAGGAAGTCCTTTTATGCATACAGGAACTCAATTGCTCTGGCCGTGTCGCTGTTTTTCCCCCTTCTTTTTTGTGCTCTTCTCCCTGCATTTTGATCTATTGTACTTTGATTACAGGCATTGTATCGAGTAAAAAACAAACAAACAACTAAATGCTGATCATGTTTGGATCAAATCACAAATAAAGCAGCTGTACATAATGATGCAAAACATCCACTGCGTTTGTGGCTTTTTCTTTTAATCTGCGGTTTTCAGAGGACCGTCATGTGTGGAAAGAGGTAACGCAAGAGTCAAACATATATTTAGCATTCTATATCAAACCCATTTGTGTTTAGGTGTGCTACGCACATATGCTTCACAGCTCTCGGGTTCCAGGTTCAAATCACAGCTGCTGCCTTCCAGTGTGGAATTTGAATGTGCTCGCCTTGCCTGCGTGGGTTTACTCCACGACGTCAGATTTCCTCCATTTCAAAAACATGCATCTTAAGTTAAGTAGATAAATTGTCCCTAAGTGTGATTGTTACTGTGAATGGTTGTCTGTCTGTCTGCCCTGCGAATGGCTGGCAACCAATTCAGGGTGTACCAAGCCTGCTGACCGAAGATTGCTGGGATAGACTCCAGCACACCCGCGACCCTAATGAGGATAAACCGGTTCAGATAATGAATCGACGGAATTCAACAAAAACAAAGGGTTACAGTGCTTAATGGTTAATAATCACATAATTCAAAAACTATCAATTTCCTTTTGGTAATTTCCATTACATACTCCACTAAATTACACAAATCTCACAAATGTAGCTGATTGCAAATAAAATTTGTCGATGTGACAACATTTTTAGCAATTTTGCAAAAATAATTCGAATAGAGGAGAATTTTTGATTAAAAATAATGTAATTCACAAGAATCCAATCACACACAAATGATCATAAAAAATCTGAAATATTTTCAGAGAGAACTGGATTGATTAAAAAAGGTACAGCAATAAATTATCATATATATATATATATATATATATATATATATATATATATCACAGTTTACTACATGGCATGTATAAATCAAAATAAATATCTTGTTTTAATCAAATAAAATAATTCCAATTATTTTCGTCACAGGATGCAGGTACCGATCCGTGGCCAGCAGAGGGCGCACAGATCCTAGGGCACGAGGAAATCTTGAGGCAATCTGGAGAGAAATGTGCTGCCGGGAAAGCTTGGTCTCAGTTACAGGTCATGTGATTTCCAACAGGATAATGACGCAAAACACAAAGCTACAGACACCCATTAAGAGTAACACATTGAACTGTTAAAAAATGGAATCAGTCCTAAAACATCTGTGAAGAAGTTAAATATGCCACCTGGGAAAGGCACCATTCAAACCTGAGTGGCAACAGAAGCAGTTGGCCTAAGAGGTGTGGGTCAAAACACCTGATGACAGCTACACAAGTCTCAGTGACGGTTACCCGAACCATTTGACTGCAGTAATTGCCTCAACAGATTTTGCTACAATGTATCAAGTATGGAGATTTTTGTCCAGGCCTGTTTTATCAGGAGCAGCACAGTGCACGACTGGTGAGCACGTCTGCCTCACAGTGCAGAGGTCCAGGGTCCGATTCCGGCTCCGGCCTTCTTGTGTGGAGTTTACATGTTCTCCCCATGCCTGCATGGGTTTTCTCCGGGTACTCGGTTTCCTCCCACATTCCAAAAAACAACACCTGGCAGGTTAGTGAAACACTCCAAATTGTCCCTTCAGTGTGAGTGTGACTGGTTGTTCGTCTACCCGAAGACAGCTGGGATAGGCTCCAGCACGCGATCCTTATGAGGATGAGCAAATTAGAAAATGGATGGATGGATGTTTTGATTGTATTTTAGAAAGGATTCTGACCTTTGCCTCGGCACAAGACGGCAGTACATTCCCTTGTGGCCCAACATGTTGTGATTGGGTCCCCTCTTATTCTGTAATGGCTTTCGAAGGACGAAACATGGACACCGTGCAGCTTTTGAGAATGACTGTTGCACTGGCAGAGCCGAATGAAGCTTCCATGCCTTGCCTCCAGTGTTGGTGTCAGGGGAGGCCCACATGTACACTATAATACCACTCAATAAATCTTTGATTAATTTCCCGCCCAATAATAAAATCACTAATCCATCTCTTGCTCTTTCAAATGACACATATCCGATACAACTTTGGCTGCTTTATGGAATATACAAAAGAAGCCTGATATGCTAACCACCAACAGTAAAATAAATAAATAAATAAATACAAATTCAACAAAACACTTTACATCTTTACATCTTTTACACTTTTACAAAACATTTTAATCACAAATTGATTTTTAATCATATTTAACATTTGAATGGGAATCAATAATTAAAAGCATTTCACATATTACATCCACATTTTGACTACAGCTGTATTTATTAAAATATCTGGCCCAATGTCAACTTCACCAATCAAGCATTTGAACACAACATTGTTGTTGTTGTTGTTGTTTTTTTGTCAAACTTGACAAAGAAACTACAGCAAATGCAAGCCTGCCCTTGACATTTCCTCCATGTTGTCCTCACTGCGGTTTCAGTTGTGTGCCACCACAAGCCACTCGCTGGCTGCACTGTGTAGATTGAGTGCAGATAGACTACCTATTACAGTATCTCTCTGGCTTTTTCAGCTAAAAAAAAACCCAAAAACTCTCTTTTTTTTGGGGAGTCCTGGTTGAGACAGAAAAAGCCGTCTGAAGTGTTCTGGCAGTCACATTCCTGCATAATACGCTGGAGGCATGCACCGACGTGAAAACACACACACACACACACACACACACACACACACACACACACACACACACACACACACACACACACACGGTATCACAATACTGGAAATTTAAACTCACCCCTGCATTTTCGTGCCTTGCACAGTCACATCCAGCTCACTGTGACGCATTCACTTTTACTGGAATGTTACAGTATGTCGTAACACTGTTACAAATTTGGGTGTTGTTGGGGGGTGTGGGGGCGGTATCTATGATGCAATACTGGAAATTTAAACTCACCCCTGTCATTTTCGAAAACACCAGCTATGTCCATGATCTTGACCAACGCGATCTGAGAGCCAACAGAAGCGTCGGTGAGATGAGAGGCAACATGATTATCAATCGCAGGCCAGAGCTGGAATCAAACCCAGTACCTCTGCACTGTGAGGTCGATGCACTAACCACTGGACCACTGGACCACTTGTACGAATGTATTTTTATTAATTTTTTTTTTAGGAACGTAACTTACTTCACAAGTTCCCTTTGGAGACTTTGTTTGGAACACAGGCGTACCGGCTGTACCGTTCCACCCTAAGCGCAGTAATCATGTTTCTGACGCGTGTCTGTCAAAATAATGACTTATTTATGACGATTCATATTTCCCTGTACTGGGGGGTCCTCAGTTTATTACGAAGTTCTACTCCTCAGGCTAAATTCTCCCATTGGCGCAAGTTCTTTTTTTACGCGTCTGGGCTTGCGCACTTTTCATCAAAGTGTATTCTCCCATCCCGACTTCTGCTACGCCTAACCAGAGAACGTGTACATGCTTAAAAAACTACAAATAAATGCAAAATGATTTGAAATACAATAATCCCCCCAAAATGAATAAAATATCAATACTGTAGTACGAAATTGGCGGCCCGGTAGTCCAGTGGTTAGCACGTTGGCTTCACGGTGCAGAGGTTCGATTCCATCTCCGGCCTCCCTGTGTGGAGTTAGCATGTTCTCCCCGGGCCTGCGTGGGTTTTCTCCGGGTGCTCCGGTTTCCTCCCACATTCCGAAGACATGCATGGCAGGCTGATTGAGCACTCTAAATTGTCCCTAGGTGTGAGTGTGGGCGTGGTTGGTTGTTCGGCTCTGTGTGCCCTGCGATTGGCTGGCAACTGATTCAGGGTGTCCCCCGCCTACTGCCCGAAGACAGCTGGGATAGGCTCCAGCACCCCCCGCGACCCTAGCGAGGATCAAGCAGTTCGGAAAATGGATGGATGGATAGTACGAAATTATAATGGCAACTATCAAACATCAAAGAAGCAGTAAACTTGTGCATCTCGAGCTGCATGTGAGTGTTTTTATGTTATGTTTGTGGGCATAACTGTTGCATAAATGGCTGAAAGTGCATATGCGGCTGTTGATTTTTTATTTTTTTTATACTTATTTTGCATTTTGGCTCTAGCCACAGAGCAAAAAAAAAAAAAAAATCACGTGTGGCTTCATAACAAAAAAAACCCCTCACTTGTTGGGTCATGAAATTAAGGCACCCCTTTATTTATTTACGACAACTCATGGATTGGTTTGTCTATCGATGCCAATGATATATAGTGACAGGCAGAATAAGTACATGCTTTTCCACGTGATGGCACAGAGTACACTTATATAATCATGTACTTTGTGTTCATCTAAACAGGCCCAGATTTCGACTGAGAAAATTGAGACAAAAAAAAAAATCATCATTATTTCAGCATATACACAGTAGTTATTGTCTTGGTGGTGCGCCGCGAGGTTTTTGTGCCTCGGCACAATAAAGCTTGGGAAACATTGTCTCAGTCATACAATTGACTGATTGCGTGTGTTTACACAAAATGACAGCAAAAGGGAAAAGACCGCCTGTTTACCAAACAGCGTCTGTAAATTGAGTGCGACGCAAAGAAACCGCACACATGCAGGCGAGGTAGTGGAGCAGGGGTGGGGTAGAGAAAAAAAAAAGGCAGAGGGTGGGGACGCTGGAAAACGAAGGAAGGAGGAACACGGGAGAAGGGTGGGTGGGGCGCTGGGGAGGGGCGGGGGGGGGCAGGGGGGTGGGATGTTGCGGTATCATTGCTGACGCACATGTGAAACATGGAGGGGAGGGAGGGATGGAAAGGAATCTCTGGCTGCGATCGCCAAACCTCCAGACGAGGTCAGAAAGCCACTGGCGACATGACGAACGCACACACACACACACACACACACACACGCAACGGCACTCATTGGAGTTAAATTGTTGCTATCAATCAGGAAGGAGGCTGCGGAATCCTTTCAACTCAATGTGTTCCTCTCAACGTATGACCACTGTTTCCTCACAATCGGGTCATGCTCTGTCACCAGTGTGTTTCCATGCAGACATCAAATGTGTGTGCCCTATATAGAAGTTTTTTCGTTTTTTTAAGTGTAGAAATACATTTGTGTGTTTATGCACACGCACGTGAGACAATCCATTGTTATGCATCCAGAGGTCATTTATGGGTGGAGCGCAGGCACGCGTGTGCGCGCCCGCTCCGGACTTTCGGAGCATGGGAATGCGGTAAAGGATTTTTGTGGTATTTTTAATGTTTGTTATTAAATATTACCACAAGGGACTGCGAGCAAACCCCAGACACTCCTCCGCCGCCTCTGCCTCGCTCGCTGCCTCCCACATCTTCGAAACAACAATGCAACCAAAGAGACTCGCCAGTTGTTTTAAATAAAAATGACTCTTGAGTAAAAGGCAAAATAAACTCGGTGTGGCTTTAAATACCCACCCACCCACCACCATTTCTTTTTGTAATTATTTAAAAGAAACCAAAGCTCATTTTAAAAATCTCAGAGGGATGTTAACAGTGGGAAAATGGAAGTGAAGGAATTAGGGACTCGCTGTTATGATGGGCAGCGTGGTGAATAGGCCTGTGTGCCATGCATGTTCTCCATTGCGCGTAACAAAAAAAGCATCATCATTTCGGAGCTTTTTAAGGGATATGAGAGGATGACAACCATTTTGGGGGGGGTGACATCATGTCCCATCTGAATCAATGAAATCTGCAAAACCACACTGTCGCTGACATATATGAAGCAGTTGAAACTGAACCTTCTGGAGAGACATGAAGGCTAATGACATTCTCAACATCCAGCAATGAATGATTTTGTGTTTGTGTCATCTTCCTTTCCCCCGAGACAGTCATTCTCTCTTCCAGCTGATGGCCAGTGGACTGCAGAGGCCAAAATAATCGGTGCTTTCCATTGATGAGTCTCATAAGCGCAGCTACGTGGTAGCCAGTGCCAAGCCAGCCTACGGGCCACCACGCCCGCCCTGCAACTGGGAGATGATTGACAACCACGGGTAGGTGTTGCATGTTGCAGAATACAAGTATTTGTTCCACTTAAATAACCGCCGTTTCCACATGGACCCATTTCACTGGCGGATGAGTGCAATTTACCGTGGGAGGAGCTAAGAGTGCAGCAAAGCAGAGCTTTCAGGACTGGTAGTGGCAGCTGCAATATCTGGTAGGTTTTCCATAATGACGTTGGGCAGTTTTGGTCTCAATTTGTTGTGTTTTACTAAATTTTCAAGCATTTTAAACACTGACATCCTGTAGCCTCTTTATGGTAGCAAAATAGCGGAAAGAATCTCCAGACTCCTTTTTTTCCTCAGACAGACTTACTAACTTTAAGTGTGTGTGGTTTGTCACCGTGATTTTAAAAATGAGCCATCCTGTACATTAACACACACACACACACACACACACACGGATCCCTGGGATTAACCTGCAAAAAATTGCTCCTCAAAAATAGTAAGTTGGTCCTCAAAGCAAGTGCCGTAATGTGATTCGCAAAATTGCTCCTTAAAGAAAAAGTTTTATTGAGCCTTGCTACATGCTCCAAACCATATCTTGAAAAGACATTAAATGGTATAACTGCAGCACATACTGTGTTTCCTGGTTTGGTGTCTGGTGAAGTGCTAAAGCGTTTATTTCATCGTGAGAGTCTGACTCACGAGTTTGTCCAGGTCATCCTCATATTTTTTCTTTTTGTCGTAACCTGACTAAAACTCGGAAATTCTGGACGGCAAATAGATTCTCAAAAGTATCAACAAGAATAACTCACTGGCGTTATATTAATATCCTTTTTTTGAGCTCTGCCTCAGTTGTATGGATTTATGTTTTGTGGTGTTACTCTGCATTCCTCTGGCAGCAGCTGGACTTGCCTGGCGTTGCTACAGTGGTTTGTGGGGAGGGTTCAAGATGGACAGTTCATACCATCAAGTCCAATCTTTTTTTGGACTATGACACAAAACAAATTTTCTTTCAAGCGCTCACACTATCTCAAACTGGAGAGGACAATTGGCTTTTCAAATATCTATCGAGCTAGCTAGCTAGCTATTTATCTGGCTGGCTAGCTAGCTAGTAATACAGCAAGATGGATGGCTAGCTAGCTAGCCAGCCATCCATCTTGCTGTATTACTGTTCGATTTTGATATGACTAGTATATGTCTTAAAAAGGAACACACACACACACACACACACACACACACACACACGCGCGCGCAAAACATTCTCTGTCGGGAATGACACAATATGAATTTGAGCTAACTCTCTTGCTCTTCTGCTGGCTCGTCAAAGTTTATGTTGACGTTTATTCTCTGCCAAGACATACTGCAGAGTAGATTAGAGATAACATAAACAGGAATTTATAAATACCATCCAGGAAGTTCTACTTTTAGTTTCATGTGTTTCTATTTATTTGTTTAGAAATGACTGCTGGTAGAATGCAAACGAGATCAAAAGTAAAGCTTTTAGGGTCTGATTTAATTGATCTCTTCATGGCACCATGTTTTTACTTCCAGGAAGGAGCTCCAGCATAATTCAGGCAGATCAGTTCTGATGAAATAAAGAGACCACTGCAAAATTATCAGTTTATGTTAACAAATGCCAGGCCAAGAAACTGAAGTACGTGTTTGTCATTCTCTGCAAATGTCAACGTGATTAATTTGCGACACACGCACAGCAAGTCCCATCCTTGATTTAGAAATCCTTTTGTTTTTCTTTTGTTTGTTGATCTAATCTTGCAGGGTCTCATTGTTTCCCAGCACTGTGTATTCAGTACATATCCATATTCCCAATGTTGTGGTTATATTGAACATAAATCCACCCATTCAGTTCCCGGTTTTGTTTTTATTTCCCTAATTACATTCTTCAAACTTTTTCTTCCTTCCTGTTTGTGCTCCGTGTCTACAGCATTCTGCCTTCCACTCGCTCCATTTTTTTTTTCCAGAAGCATGCGAGAGCACAATTGTGAGCGTTTCCATACAAAAGCAGTCATATTTATCCTTGCGGTTTTCCAAACATTTATTTTTGGTTGTCTTCAGGGACAACACATCTGCGGGGAAAGCGAGCTCGCCCGCAACTGGTGCTTTCCCTGCGAGAATCATCATCGCCTGCGTAAAAATAGTAAGGTCTTTTCTGGGCAGTGGAATAAAAAATTGGTGAGTTCCTACTGTGGGTGCTGTTTTCGCTTTCTCCTAGAAGGAGAAATGGACCAGCGCCAGTGTCGTTCATTTTCTTTGTTTGTTTTTGCTATCGTGTCTTCTGAATCTCCCGGCCATTTGCACCGATCACAACTCCAGAGTAGCAACAATTTTAGAGTATTTTTAAAAAACGTTTTTTCCACAAAATATTTTCCCCTGACTTCTTAGACATAATTTGACCGTTCGAATGTATGCTTCAGATTGTCCGACGAAAGGTCTGTTGACAATGTTAGCACTGATATCAGCATTCAAACAGCAGATGAAGGTGTCATGGCTGGTCCACGAATATGCCATAGGCCAGGCATATCCAGCTCCGGTCAATGTGGTTCCGCTGTCCTACCTGTTTTCGCTTCACTCCCTGCTGCAACACGCCTAATTCGGCAAGCTCTGAAGAAGCATGAGAATGATCCTCATCCTTTGAATCAGGTGCGTTGCAGCAGGTACGGCTGGAAAACAGGCAGCACAGCGGGGAGCGAGTTTTTGGACACCCCTGCCATGGGCCGTCTAAGGGTCGCCATGGCGATAATCGCAAAGCTGTGGGGTGTATTTAAAGGGTGAATGTGGAGGTGGATCTTGAAACTGTCTCTGCGCAAGAAATCTCTTTAAAAAAAAACCATGATTCCTCAGAATAGACAGTTTTATAAGGCCAGAGTTATTTGTCAAAGTTTTTTTATACGTGGAATTCCAACCTCGTCTCCCATAACGAATCCCTTCAAGATTTATTTCTTTCCCAATTGTTTATTGCAGCATGGGTGTAGCTGTTGTAAATCCTTTTGCTCGCTGTTGTGGACTATAACTCTCTCTAGTAAATTGCACTTTTTTTTTTTAATTCAAGTGCCCAGAAATATATTCGGGAAAAAAAAAGCCAGTGTGTCCAAGTCACAGGTCCAATTAGACCTCTGCCTCGCGCTCATGCCAAGTGAATTAAGGGACTTGACAATGGCTTTTTGTAGACTGCAAAGAAATGTAGTTCTGTCTGAATACAATATCTAAGTCAGGGGTCGGCAACCCAAAATGTTGAAAGAGCCATGTAAGACCCCCCCCCCCCCAAAAAACAAAACAAAACAAAAAAAACAAATCTGTCTGGAGCCGCAAAATAAATAAATAAATAAAGAGAAGGAAACACATGCTGTATGTATCTATGTGAGCTATATTAGCCTACTATCAAAATGACTACGTTGGCTACAAATACACATTGAGCCTTCATGATTGAATGTTTTTTTCCCCCCTGCACTGCATCCTGTAGAGCAGGGGGGCCCAACCTGTTTTGACCGAAGATCCACTTTTCGATCAACCAACCTACCGCGATCGACCCGTTAACGCACGCACTGACCAACGCCTACCTACCTTCGTGGAGACCTGACGCGGAGGCACGGGACGCACTTTTGCAGCGTGTTCACTATCGTAGCTCACGTATACCGTTTTAAAATGCTTCTCTCGGCCCTCCACATTCTCATTTTTTGCCAGTACCCTCGGTGAATTGTACATGAAACTCTGTTTTTTTTTTTTTTTTTGCAACAGCCACCTGCCTGGCATCCCGCTCTGCTCATAAAAACGTGTCGCAGACTATGATGCAAATCTTTGTTGACAGAAACGTTACAATTTAATATTTATTCTACACATTTTTACAGACGTGCAAAACGTTAAGAATGTTTGTGTCATGTTTGTCCTCCTACAGAAACCATATTAAAACAAAAAAATATATATTTCCCTACCCCATCTTTTTCCATTTTCTAACATTTTTGAAAAAGCTCCAGGGAGCCACTAGGGCGGCGCTAAAGAGCCACATGCGGCTCTGGAGCCGCGGGTTGCCGACCCCCGATCTAAGTCAATATAATTAAAAACGGAGGCAAATTCTCCCATTGCCCAGCAAATAGTTTCGGTATGAAAAGACATGCAGATCAGCCATATAATTTATTTATTTATTTTTAAAAATCAGGTTATTCTCACATCATTGTACCGCCGCACTGAGCGTATTGACACCAACCATGTTTCTTGCTCACTTCTCTAATGCCATTTGATGTCAAAACTGACATCTTGACAAGCAACTAACTGCTTTCAGAGCAATAAATAACACCGACACAAATATAAACATGTGTACGGAACACATCGGATCTTCGTGTGCGCACACACATCCGTACTTATGGGAAATGCTTCTTGACAAGCGTCTGCGTAGGGATGAGATGTGTCAAAAAAGTTCCAGGACTGGTGTCAGATGACTTTTTCTAGAAAGAGATCCCTATCATGAGCTATACATGATTCTGAAATGGTGCAGATGCATGAAGTGACGCACTTGCATGCTTTTACGTTGCATTTTCTTTTTTAATAGTATTGAGGTCGCTTATGGTGGGAAAGTCCCTGCTGAAGACCCGGGCAAGGCCTGCTACTTGTACAAAGTGCAAGCATTTTATTCTCTATACTGTATATGTTCAATTTGATAACAAAAATCCCTTTGCAGTAGCTCTTATTTGAGGATTTACAGTGGTTAAAAGGTGACCAGTCCGCAGCCACCCAGTCCAGGCCCCGCGTCAAAGAGGAAATGACTGCACACACTCCGACGTCTCTGCAGTGTCCGGGGCGAGGGCTGATGCACACACACACACACACACACACACACACACACACACACACACACACACACACACACACACACACACAATGGCAAAGTGAAGACTATAGTGACACATTTGCTTTGTAGCTTAAATACACACCAAGTGGAGCCCGTGGTTCACAGTGTGGGTGCGGAGTGTGAGTTTTTTTTTTTCCGACTGCCTGTGTGAGTTAAAAATGGAATGTTTCAGCTACATAAAACACTTCCTGTTTTGACGACTTCCTCGCTGAGCCGTCCCCTCAACAAAATAGTCCCAGAGCCCCACAACAGTCTGACTGACACAGGAAAAATAGAAAAAAAAATAAGATGGGTTTCTGTTCAAATAATTCCACGCATTGCAGCGTGGTAGCACATTCTCGTCATGTTATTCTTGAATTTTATTGTCCCCAACAGATTAGTTGGTTGTTTGTGTGTGCAGAATGGAGGATTTCCTTCTGGCTGCAGCATTTGGGGAGGGGGGTGGGGGTGCCGAGGGGATTGTCAGTGCAACTTAGTTCAAGTTTTTAACAATCAATGTGAATTGTGATCCAAATTTCAAACTTCCCCGAAAAGTATTTATGTTCCATATGAAACTTTTGCTTCAGTTCAGTCCTTCTCAAATAGTGGGACGGGCTTCGCTGGGTGGATGCGTTGTGATGTCAACATGCTTTTAAAATTATTTTTTTGTTTTAAGTTGATCTATATTTCTGTCTTTTTTTTTCTTCTTTAATTTGAATAAGCATATACCGGGAAAGTTATGTGGCATTGTACTTAAAACAATTTCATAGACAAATGATACTATAGAAACGTTTTCTCCCTTGGGGACACTGGCTTACAATACAATACAATACATCCTGATTTATATAGCGCTGTCACTACAGCTGTGCAGCTGTTACAAATGACCAAATGCTTGACCAAATGAATGCAAACAACTTTTAAAATGAAAATAGCTCATCGAACATATTTGCAACCCTGATCTTTTGTGTTGATTCATATTTCATGCATCCATCCATTTTCTGATCCACTTTTTCTTCACAAGTGTCGCGGGGCGTGCTGGAGCCTATCCCAGTCGTCTTCGGGCAGTGGGCTAGGCGGGGGACACCCTGAACCGGTTGCCAGCCAATCGCAGGGCACACAGAGACGAACAACCATTCGCGCTTAAGCTCACACCTAGGGACAATTTGGAGTGTTCAATCAGCCTTTGGAATGTGGGAGGAAACCGGAGTACCCGGAGAAAACCCACGCAGGAACGGGGAGAACATATAAACTCCACACAGGGAGGCCGGAACTGGAATCGAAACTGGTAGCTCTGCACTGTGAGGTCGACGCGCTAACCACTGGCCCACCGGGCCGCCAATATTTATTTCAGAAGGTAAATTTGACTATGGACAGAAGAAGTCTCGTGTTAATCTATGAGAAAAATAAAAATAAAATAAAAATCCAAATGTAAAATGAAATCAACGTGACGTAAAATTATTTTATGTCAACCATAGGCCTTTTTAATGCATTTACAAAGTTTTAAACCGTAACTACAAATACAAATCATCATTGAAGCATCATCATCTGGTCGCGACAATTCAATTGTAAAGTCAAAAGTGAGATGTAAACAACATATATATTTTAAATTTATTTAATTTCGGACACTTTTGGATAATTGGTCAAATTGATTTTGGGACATTGTTGCCATTCCTCCTGAGAAAGAAACATAACAGTTGGGTTAATGGGTGAGGTAAGTGAGCAAATAATGCTAGCCACAACCTCTCCTTCACTTTGTGGTGTTTGTCCGCCCACACATTCCACTTACTTTTTCATTCCATCTTTCTAATCCCTGCAGCTGTTGCTCTTACTTGCACTGTGGCCTCCTTCGGACAAAACCCATCTCTACGGATGTCTGTGTCTTTGTGGGAAAGTCACATGAGGGAAAAGCTCTATTCTGGGCGAAGGGGCCCGAGAAAGGGTGAGTGTGCAGTGTGAGTGGCTGAATGAGTGGAAGCCAGTATGGGAAATGAATTGGTGAATTCCTGTTGACTTGTCCCATTTTGAGAACACTTGCCCAGCACACATGCATGCACACACACACTCACACACATACACACACCTCTTCATGTTCTCTCAGGCCCATTGTGTTCCCCCTTCACCTCCTTCCTCCATCCATCCATCCTCACATCCTAACAAAATACACGCTGGCTCTGCATTCGGATATCGCAAATCTATCAGCCACACGTTTGGCTCCATCACGGGCAAGCGAGGCGATTGTTTGCGAAGAATAGCTCTCTAATAAGTGTTTGGGCTAAAAACTGTGTTGGTTGTAAAAGTTATTTATGTATGTTAAGGATGTATTATTGAGAGCAGGGCTGTCCAAACTCGGTCCTCGAGGTCCGCTATCCGTCCCATTTTGCATCTCTGCCTGCTGCAACAGCCCTGATTCAAATCGGATTCAAATTCCGATTGTTATCCAGCTTCTGCAGAGCTTGCCGATGATCGGATCACGTGAATCGTGTGTGTTGCAGCAGGGAGAGATGCAAAACAGGCAGCGCAGCGGCACTTGAGGACCAGAGTTGGACACGGCTGATTTAAAGCAAAAATATCTCATGATTTTAACAACCATTTGGATGATACCAAAGAACAAAGTGTGCGATGTATGGTCACCCAAATCAGCTATGTATGCGGTCAATCATAATGGCCTCATATTCATCCAATGTTTACATTTAAGTGTATAAAAAAATAGCAGTTTCCTAACAAGCTGTCTTCTGCGCCCAAACACGGAAATTTCAGCCTGCAAAAGCTCGACATCTTAATAGACGCTAACTTTTAGATATTGCTATTGTTGTTTACTTGTTTTATCTGCACATATGCGAAGAGTTTTTTGGTCATATGCAGCCAAACTCTCAAATGTGCATATTTTAGAGTACATGCTATAGGCTTTCGCACGCACAGACACTTACCGCACACTTACAATGGCTGTAATGCAATTTTGGTACCATAAAACATAGCTGCTAATAAGTCTATACTTTATTAATAAACCTGTTCAACAGGGTGCTTCGCAGGGAGTTATTTTGGTGATTAAAGCATTTTTTTTTTCTGTTACACACCAGGCCTGTACAATATTGTTGTTGTGGTTGTAATTGTAATTTTATTGCTTTGCTCTGATGTGTAGTTTTAGCACTGAATACTTATTTATTCTTAATTAATGAATTGGTGGACTAGATTTCACTCGAGTACTAATATTGTAAAGTAACAGTATTCTTACTTGGGTACAATTTTTGGCTACTTTACCCTCCTATGCTCACAACTTCACAAGATGTCAGGCAGGATTTTTGGATGCTTGCTTTAAATTATAATTGCACTGACATGGAAAATAATGGTTTCAGCACTATTTTGGTTTTTTTGCCCCCCCCCACCCCCCCATTTTCTGTTCCTTTGGTTTTTTTAACCAAACCAGAAACCAAACCATTTTATTTAATTGTATGCTGGTCACTGAATACTTCCAGTCTGCCGGGTGCTGTTTGGCACACGTGCTTGGTTTGTGTGTCAGTCAGAATAAAATAATAAAATAAAAGACAATGCGCAGGGTTTCACTCAAGCTTTCGCAAGGGTAGAACATTGGTCACGGAAGGGCAAATCCAGTTTTGGGTCAGGTCCATTTAAAAGTGGCCAAAGACTGCGGTTCACTGACAGATGTTTGTGGTTTGCACATATTGTGGGACAGCCTGTTAGGTTCTTGAAATAATCATCCGTACAGAACGGAGCCAAGTACAGTGGAACGTCGAAACTCGAACATCCTTGAGGTTGTACACGTTAAACTGAGGTCACACTGTCACATAAAAGCTTTGAGTTTGAATTAACGGTGCAGTGTATAGGGTAGACGGTTTAATTTTGGCCTATGGTATAGATTTAGATTCCACCGACCATTTGCGTTAATCCTTGTTGATGAATGATGACATCAGCACATCTGCCTTTGTGCAAAAAATGCTTTTAGACATGTTTGACCACAGTGCTGGATGAGCTGCCAGCATATGTTTTTAACCAGCTCCCAGATGGTTGAAAAATGATGGATTCATATAAGTCATCCACCCACCTTACTTTGCAGCCGGCTCAGGAACTAATTTGGAAATGCTGAGCGACTAGCTCTAATACAAATCTAACTTGAGCTGCACCAGCTACAAACTGAGGCTGAATAGCTAGCAAGGCTTAAACACTGTCCTTCCGCAGTACAGAGCCGCTCTTCTAAGATGCCAACACTCGCATCCATGGCGACTTATTAGCTACACTTCTAGTATTATTGTCACTGAAGGACAAGGAACAAAGCATTTAACAACACACTGAATCAGAAGTGAAAGCAGGAGATGACAGAGAAGCCATGCTAACCGCTAAGCTAACATCAAATGTACATTAGCCAAACACCAAAATAAGTGCTTGGGTGGCACAGAACATTTCTAACAAAGTTCTGACTGTAATTGCCTTAAAGCCGAACGTAATCAAGTGTGAACAGCAAATTAGCAGGTAAATAAATGTGTTGTCTAGAGAGAAAAGAATCCCACAGCTACTTAGTAAGCGCTCAAAAAAACAACAAAAATAAAAGAAATGAATCAATAGTTTGATGTATAATGTCAGCCAGGAGGACAGGCCAGGACTTTTATTTATGTTTGTTTGCTCAAGAGTGCTTTATTTTAGTTTGATTTTGAGATTCGAAAAAAATTAGCTCAAAATTACACCATATCTTTGTTTTTGTTTTGTTGTTTTTACAGTTGATGGTCCTTTGCTAAAGGACTAAACAACCAATTCAAAAGTACTTCCTTCATAATATTTATTACTTACGCTTATACCTTGAAACATACCGTAACCCCAAAGCCATTGAATTTGAAGCCATATCTCACTGCCCCCAGCTTGAAAAATGTCACCAAATATTCAACAAACATTAACATCCGCAGTATCGTGAGACGAGAGCTTAAAAAGCGCCTGCATCAAACTTATTTTCACCCCCAGCCACGTTTTAGTGAGTGATGCTCTCAGAGGGCCACTTACAACTGTGAATGGGAAAATAAGAGCATTTTACGGTGCCCAAAGCGCTTGACAAAGCTTCACATTCAACCACTCATGCACGCATTCATACTTCACTAGGCAGCTGCCGCCATGCAAGGCGGTGCCAGGCCCACTGGGAGCAAATTGGAGTTCAGTGTGCTGACCCTTCAGACACCGGACAACCTGCTGTAACTACCGAGCTATCCGAAGTAATAATTCACAAACAGCAACTACTTTTCAAGTTCTCTCGTTATCTGTGACCTTTGATAATCAGATGGACCTCATCTGCAGGTTACCCAAATTAAATTCTGCTGCGTCACTTTGGTTTTGAAGGAATTTGATGGTTTTTAATAGAAGGTTACAATAGGTGAAAAATGTTGAAATGTTTTGTTTCTCATTGATTAGCTAACTGACATTTCACGCTCTGGAGATAATCTAGAATACAGTTACAGGATTTGGCTGTCTTCTTCCGCGATTGTAATTCTGAGTTCCAAGGACAAATGTGTTAACCATTTAAAAAAAAAGGCTGTTTGGAAGGATAGTAAGCAGAACAGATGCATTTAATCTGTATTTAAACATGAGGTTTGTTTTTTTGTGTGCACTTTTTTGCCTGGTGGAAATCTCAAGGAGTTAATGGCTAAATCATGAGCAAACTACGAGCAGATTTAGAGCTTTCCATCAATCTCCACGTCTCGATTTACAACTCCCTCATGTGCTGTCACTGTGACCACACAGCCATTGCAGTAGTTGATGTCATTTTAATGAACGCAATCAGAAAGTCACGTCTCTTCCCAGAGGCTTTTTGTACTTTGGAGATGGATCCGTATTACATCTACACACTTGGTTCAAGGTTTTACTTTAGGAAGATCCCACTTAAATGTGAGCTCATTGTCTTTCAAGGTAACACTTTGAGATGACGTGTACTTTTATCAAGGGCTACAAAAGATTTTACAAACAAAAATATTACTCTCATCCATAATGACATCGGGAAAGTAATACATACTTAAACAAAAGTTATGTCGTAAAAATTAGAGCATATATAGAGTCTCACACAGGAGTTTCAAATCAAATCCTTAATATTTTATTTTTTGGGTGGATCTGGAATATATCCTGCTCAACCCTAAATACCAAAAGTTACAGTACCTATTTTTCAGAAAAAAAATTGTAATTGCACAATTTAAAAAATAAATAAATAATTGGTTTGATTCAGAAAAGTCGCATTATGAAAATAAAGCTTTTTTATTTTTTTATTTTTTTAAAGTCAGACTCTTAAAATTTAAAACATGAACAAAGCCATATTTTGTTGGGATAAAAAGTCGTATTCTTACAAAAGTTATATTTTTACAAAGCTAAGGTGGTTTCCTATATTTATTTACGTGCATGTTCCCATGTGGTTTTTTAAAATTTTTAACTGATACGATGTTCTTCCCGGGCTTGCGTGGGTTTTCTCCAGGTGCTCCGGTTTCCTCCCACATTCCAAAAACATGCATGGCAGGCTGATTGAGCACTCTAAAATTGTCCCTAGGTGTGAGTGTGAGCGTGGTTGGTTGTTCGTCTCTGTGTGCCCTGCGATTGGCTGGCAACCGATTCAGGGTGTCCTCCGCCTACTGCCCGAAGACGGCTGGGATAGGCTCCAGCACCCCCCGCGACCCTAGTGAGGATCAAGCGGTTCGGAAGATGAATGAATGAATGATACAATATAATAATAACTTGAAAATGATTTTGCTGACCCACACGCTCCATTTCATTGACCCTGCTTTGGTGAGCCACTGGTCTAAAAGAATAAAGTCCTGCGTAAAAAAAAAAAAAAAAAAGACCTCCATCTTTGTGTGGCTACTTAGGGAGGAAAATAAAAGTGCTGTTTAACATTTGCCGTGGGTTTTGATTTAATGATGTTAGCGTTTCTTGTTTAAAGATAATGTCCGCATGCGGCGCTGCACTTCATTGTTGAACCCACTGCTGAGTTACATGCCGTTCGTCAAAAGACGCACACGCACGCACGCATGCACACACACACACACACACACACACACACACACACACACACACACACACACACACACACACACACACACACACACACACACAAGTAGATGGTAAAAGGCCAAACCAGGGTGTTGTGTACCAAACCAATTGGTGAAAATGTTGCTATAGGTGTAGCACTGATGACAAAAGGAGGTGGTGTTTATTTGAATGGACATTGCACCTGAAACATCCACACTATAACCAAACTGTCGTGGATAATTATAGTATCCCCATTTAATGTTTCGCTCAGACGAGCAAAGTTGAAATATTTGAATCAGTTTAGGCCCGGCTTACTTCATGAAGCCCTCTTTCAGCAACAAGATGACAAAACAATGTGCGTTGGTAGGAAGTGAGTGAGTACTGTGTAACCAGGGAGTATTGCGTGTCATTTATAACGGTAACATTCCTTAAGTAGGTCAAGTAGAGAAGAAGCTGGTTCCCAGCCGTTTCCGTAACCCCGCTGATGTAATGTCAAACCACAAAACAGCAGCAGCTGCTGGCATCAAGGGGTTTCGCCACCCCCTCCTCACCGCCGCCCCCCGCCATCTTTGTAGTCTCCTTTTCCACCCTTGTTCTTGGTTTCACTGTCATACACTTTGAATTCTCAACCACTTGAATCCGTCATTTCCTCGCAGCGCAGATGTATCTTAATCCCTCACGTTCATGCAATCAACTTTCACGTTTGACTTTTCGGTCCTGCCGTTAATTTGTGTTTGTTTACAGAAGCTCTTCACTTTGTTTACATTTGGCGTCCACTTCAGTGGCCAACAGAGGAAGTTTCCACCCTTTTGGAGGATTAATTATTGAGTCACCAGTATACCTGGCAACATAAATTCCTGACAGAGGAATTTGCGCTCAGAGAGTAGAAAAGGCTCTCTCCAGATTTAAGCTTCGGACCTGGGACTTCGATGGGGACTTAAGTGATCTACTCGAAGCGTTAATACTGCCACTATCATGTCGCAATTTCACAAAGTAATATACAGAAACACAAAATAACAATGCGAAGAGCGAGTGAGAGAGAAAGAGAGAAAGACAGAGAAAGAGAGAGAGAGTGATGATCATATTTGGGACAAATATCCAAAGTGTAATGTTGGTGTTGCATTACAGGGGAAGTTAACACATTCTGTGCGGCCCCACTAGTCTGAACAATGAATTCTGATTCATATTGTGCTTTTGGAATAGTAATTAAGTTGCAAAATCCACCTGGTCCATCCACCTTTGTTCCATCTCAGGGGGCGGCCATTTTGCCACTTGCTGTCGAATGAAAATGGCGTCATGGTTGCTCGGGTAAAAAAACAAAAACAACAATCGCAGCTCAGCTTGTGAATGTGGCATGGCCAACCTCAGAAAAGAGGAATCACAATCAACAGGAATCACTTGCTCTGGCGATACCATCTTCCACTCTACCCATTGAAAAACATAACTGACAATGTTTGTGGCTGGCAGTCAAGTGGAGGATTCCAGTTGACTAATACAAATGTCGATGGCAGCGGATGAGTTAACAACAAATTACGTTTCACATTTTCCAACGTTTGTATGGAGGAAGGCCGTGGGCCACTTACCTTACACGGTTTGAGACCCCAACGGAACTTGGAGCCGAACCAGACTCGGGAGTGGGCGGCCATTTGCATTGACTGGACAGAGGAAAAAGAAAGAGGGTTGGGAGAAAGATGAGCAGAGCAGATTGAAAAATAATTTTTGCAGTGCCGTTCAGTTGATTGCAATTAATGTTTCATATTTGTGATGAGGGTTCCACAAAATATTAATTGGGGCTTTTTGGACAAAAAGCTGTATTTAATGTTTTTAATTAGACAATGTCCCAGCATTATACGTGTCAAGTTATAACTTTGCAAACCCCTTGGCAAACCTTTATTAGTTGTCTACTCCCTTATTATTCCCCATTGTGGACATTTTATGTTGCATAAGTGCTTTATACTGACAGTATTTATTTGTCTGTTTCGCTCTGCTAATCCTTCTCAGTGACAACTTGTTTCGCTGAGCGTTTCATTGTTGGCTTTGTAGTGAATGAAACCGTAAAAATAAATTCCCATTTCTGCCACATCATCACCTAAATTTAAGAGGTTCTTTTCCTTGACCCACGTGATAACCCTGAATGAAGTTTCGTACACACTCGGGATTTTGAATCTGAATTCAGTTGTGCTGCCAATCAGTGAAGGGTGGGCGTGTAAGTGGCCGTGAGTGAGGACGTGAGTGAGGCCAGGCATGCGGGAAAGCAGCCCGCCAATCAGTGAAGGGTGGGCGTGTAAGTGGCCGCGAGTGAGACTGAAGCAGTCATAGATGAAAGAGGAGAGGAAAGTGTCCTTTCACCAGTGGATCAGAGACGTCATGCTGAAAACGTGCACACGTCTGCTACAAGCTAAGTTTTGAAAGCAAACACGAAGCTGTAGCGTCCATTGATGAAAAGAGATTAGATACTCACATCCATGTGAGTATCGTCATATTATCTGTCTATATAAGCTGCTGCACCATTTGTGTTCAGATCATCATTGCTTGAAGGATAACAACACCACCACACAGATGCTAATTGTTAGCCCGTGTGCCTATGGTGTTGTGAGGCTATGTGGTTGTTGTAAATACTCGTAATTCTTTTTGTTTTGTTTATTTTGACAGTAAACTTCAGCTGAGAGAGGCAAGAAACAGCTTGAAGCCTCTTTTTGGAAGAATATTTAAAGTTATCTGTTCAACTGCTGCTTGTTGCAAAGTGAGTTGAGTATATCAAGTTTACACTCGCGAGTCAAAGCAATAAATCGACCGATGATGCCTCATATCTTGTGTCAAATAACGAGTGCCACGACTTTCCTGCAATTGTAAAATTTTAATTGGAACTGAATCCATCAGCTGTTTTTTAACCCGCCGCGTGAATGAATCGAACATGACTTGAACACTTTGTTGAAAATTTGATTGAGTGAAAACTCAATCTACCATGCTTTCTGTCTGACAATGGTGCGAAGGTTAGGTATTGTTGCGAGTGAATCGTTAGGCCTTGATGTTTAGGTCTCCATGTTTTCCTGCCAGCGGGCCTGATTAGTGAGGCTGAGCAGATGAGGCTGGTAACCAAAACAGAGGAGGAGACGTGGAAACACACAACAAATCATCCGCACACACTAATCATTGTGTACAACCATGACATCTTTCCATGGGAGACACTAAGTGTGAACGGGAGTTCAGTCAAAGTCAGCGACTAAAAAAACAAAAAACAAAACAGTCTGCAACGGTTTACATGTGTGTTCTTTTTATAACTGGAAGGTAACTAGTCGAAAAAGACACATCTGGATTGCGTATGTCCTCGTTGTTAGTTTTTGCCACAATGAGAGTCAGATGTGATGAATACATCTGATAAACAAACTTTATGACACACAACCAGTGGGAAAGTGCGCAGATCTAACGTCTTGCTCGAAAATTAAAGCAAGGGAGGGTTTATGGTAATGTTGCACCCTGGGCATCCAAATGAGAATCTGCTGTCTTGCACTGTGAGACCCACCCAGTATGACATATTGCTCTTGCCTGTGTTCTAGTGGGACGTGCCAGAAGGAGGCCTGCAAACTATTTTATAAGTTCTCATGACAGAGTTGACGCAGCAACAGAGTTGGATTTGATATTCATCATACAAAATTGACGTGGCTCTACATTTTGCATCTCCACCCCGCACCCTGGCCACTTTTCATACTCATAATTGTCTTTGGATAGTGGCACAGTCAAACGGAAAGAAAAAAAAAATCTGCGCTTTGTAAGGGTGGCCATATTAAATCATTAGAGCAATATTTGGGATTTAGGAATTGCGTCAACCGTGTGGAATTTCAATCTGATGTTCATGTCAATGAAGTTATGCTCGATAGACGCAACCTCTGACGGCAAATTCAGACCCGACGAATTTGTTGCCTTAGCTGTTGTCATAGCAATACACCACAAATTACTTCTAGCAGACACAATTAGTATGGCAAAAAGTAAATCGACAACATTTGATGACGGTCGTCCATGTATGCAATTCCATAAAGCACACAACGTCATAGGCAAGGTATTTCATTACCCAACATTTGGGTGCTCATTTTCAGTGCATGTATATATATATTCCCTCCAAAAAGTGACTTCAAATGGTCCATCGGTGTGAATGTCAGTGTGTTTTGTCGATATGCGCTTGATGATTGAGGGAATAGTGTATCCTGCCTCCTGTCTTATACAGGACAATTAGAAGAACAGAACAAGTGGTGCCCAGTCAGTTCGCACACACCAGGCCACACCATACAAACACACCAAGGTTGACCTAGTGGGGAGGAAATTGAGTTAGCAGGGCGTAATGCAGCTCCTTGTGTGTGTAATCAGAGCAGGCTTACAATATAGGGCCATTGTAAGGTGGATCCCAGCAAGCCAGCGAACGCTTGGGGAAGCTGCCCCTCTCACTAGATATGATTAATGCTAGGGAGAATGCGTGTGTGTGTGTGTGGGGGGTTGTGTGTGTCTGTGTGGGTGGTGGTGAGACTTGCGTGGGAGTCGTGGCTGACGGATTGTGGTGGGAATGTGTGCGTGAATATGACAGGAATTTCTTGTTGGTTTTTAAAACTTCATTAGCCTTGAACTGTTGGACTTGATTGACACAAGTATGGAGAAATATTAAAGAGTTGGTTATTACAGCTTCCACTCTTCGGGGGACCTTCGACAAGGTTTTGGGGTGTGCCTGTCGGAATTTCTGCACATTCATTCAGACCAACATCAGCGATATCAGAAGACTGTTTGTATTCCTTCACTCTTTAACTCTTCTTGCCTTATTTATTGGGACGCACGGATCAAGTAGGCCTAGTCTGCAACAAAAAGTACAAGTCATCCAATCTTCTCAATCTTTATTAATAACAGTTCAAAACATTAATAGCTCTTCGGAACGGAAACTAAATTGGCGATCCGGCCCTCTCTCGCATCTCTCACAAGACTATGACTATGCTCGGCCATTACTTATTTTTTTTAAAAACAACAACAACACAATACTCCCATGGCAACAACACAGCAAAAAGCTTACAACCACACTACCGTTAAATATGATGTCAAGTAGAGACCGCAACATATCATATGGGCTACAAATGGCCCCCGGTCCACATATTTGACCCCCTTCTTCTATAACGTGCATCTTTATTTATTTATTTTTTAATTCTTGTCTCCTCGCCTCTACCTCAACGCACATGCCAGTCAGACACACACGGTCTTGGCTCGACTCAACTCCTCCCTCCTTTTTGCACTTGAGAGAATCACAAGAAGTCAGTGATATGACACAACATCTGTCTGTGTGTACATGTGTGTGTGTGTGTGTGTGTGTGTGTGTGTGAGAGAGAGAGAGAGAGAGAGAGAGAGAGAGAGAGAGCGAGAGAGTCCACTAGTCCACTCTGAGGGGTTAACCTTATTCTCCCTTTCTCTCGCTCTACCTCAATTTCTCCCTCCCTCTGATTGCCTTTTTGTTGCAGCCCCTCACTTTCTCCACATTCGGACAGGGAAACTGTTGCCGTGCATGCGTGTGCATATATCTACTGTATGTATGCGTGTGTACGCAATAGCTTGGGTGTCCCCTCTGACCGCCGTGGAGCTTCCTGGACTGAACTGTACCAGATTATGGACCGATGGGATCTTCCCGTTGAATGACCGCACCGCACACTGGTAAGGCAACTGGACAAGTGATTCATGTGGAGAGTGTTTAGGGTGTCGACAATTTTAATGCAACAGGCCGCGTAGTGCTTAATGCTCGGTGTCTTCCACTTGGCAGAGCTCAACTGACATCTTTGTTTGGTGAAAGGCGCCTGTGTACACCCTTGGCATCTTTCACCCGTCTTCTGCCTACCCCCCCCATTCCTGTCTTGCCTCTCAGCCATCACCTCACCCCACCCCACACTCTCTCCCCAGTCAAAGTTACTCAAGTTACCGGTTTCCTCCTGTTGTTTTGAGCCCTGTGGTTTATGCGCAGTACTCTGAGGGCGCTCCCACGCTCTCCAAAAGAGAAAGAAAGCAAAGGAAAAAACAGTAACTATTTGAGAGTAGTGAGAGAAGAAACCGGGTCGCCACATGCTCACGTTTAGCACTTCATACCTGGTTTGTCACTTTTTTGTTTGTTGTACAAATTGCTTTTTTTTTTCCTTCTTCTTCTTCTAAAGAGGCATTAGGGTGGCTGAGGTGGTGAGAAAATTGGAAACAGAGCCACCCACAGTGGAAGTGAGTCAGCTCGATATTTAGTGGTGTGTTTACTTTGGAAATGGCAGAAATTAGGCAAGCAACGTGGGGGAGGGGACAAGGGGGTTAAAGGGGTCCTGAAATATGTCAGAAGTGAAGAGGAAAACAATTCATTTGCACTAGCGTTTCTTCGAAGCAGTGCAAAAATGTTTTGTGTGTGTGTGTTCTTTTTTTTCCTGGAAGTGTTGCTTACAGTTGGGGATGAAAAAGTGGGAAACGTGTAGAAAAATGATGAGCGGCTCAAGGCTGTTTACAAAGGGAGGGAGCGGATTGTGTCCATCTGGGACAATCCCAGCTCAAAGCTTCTCCGCCCTTAGCCCAAAAAAATCTGTCCCCCCCTTCTCCCTCACTCTCTCTCTCTCTCCCTCCCTCGAATCCAGCGTCTCTTCATCAGGTGCAACTGCAAACAATTGCATTGCATCCTGCAAACCTTCCTGGATCTCTGCATCTGCACCTGTTGCAAAAAAAGAGAGTCACGTCGTTTGGATTGCTGTTTCATGGTTGGTTGGTTAGGAACAAAACTTATCAGGAAGCGATTGGAACTTTGTTTTCACAATGGAAGCATCTCCTCCTGCTCCAGAATGTAAATAGAGAACCATCCCTAATGTCTCCTTCAACAACAAAGAAATGGACAAACTTTAGCAAAGAGTTCAACCGTGACCATCCAGAGATCATTTGGCGTCTTATCATCCACTGGTGGGGATCAGACTATTGGCAAATTTTCCTTTATCTAGGCTGCTTGGCTACCTTTCCTCCCTCTCGTCTTCCTCCCCATGTTTTGGCTCTGTCACTGGTGATAAGAGGACAGCGATGGTAGCACTTCCTCTCGCCACAGGAAGCAGGAAGTGTAGATTTCTACTGCGGCCTATCTGAGCAAACTCTGCGCTGTGTCCACTGGGATCATTATCGCTTGCCCATATGTATGCACACTTGAATACCAACACACACACACACACACACACACACACACACACACACACACACACACACACACACACACACACGGATATTGATGGGAACGTGTGCGTTCTGTGGGTGTTTGTGTCACCTGTCCGCATACAAAAACACGACTATATGACTTACTTTGCTAAGCTGCCGGATGGTAAGCCACCTGGGAACCGGCGAACCCCGTGTCACTTTGACCTCGGGGTTAGCTAGCAGGTCAGAGGACGATTGGCTAATTGTTCCCCTCATCACGGCAAACGTTTGGTTATCTCCTGCTATGAGAACGTAGGTCGGGGTTGGCGCTGTTGAGCTTAAAAAAATACAAACAACCATTCATCACGTAATGAATTCCAGTAACACCCCAGGGTGGGAGAGAGGGACACCAGAGGTCGACAAGATGACGATGATGTGGGAGAGAGACAAAGGGCGTCCGGGACTTTCTCTTGGTGCACTTCTTGTTCTGTCCACAATTTAGGCTTGTAGGGTGGGTAGATTTTGAGCAAAGAGGCAAGGTTGTATTTATTTCATTCACTAAAATCCATCCATTATCCGAACCGCTTGATCCTCACTAGGGTCGCGGGGGGTGCTGGAGCCTATCCCAGCTGTCTCCGGGCAGTAGGCGGGGGACACCCTGAATCGGTTGCCAGCCAATCGCAGGGCACACAGAGACGAACAACCATCCACGCTCACATTCACACCTAGGGACAATTTAGAGTGTTCAATCGGCCTGCCATGCATGTTTTTGGAATGTGGGAGGAAACCGGAGTGCCCGGAGAAAACCCACGCAGGCCCGGGGAGAACATGCAAACTCCACACAGGGAGGCCAGAGCTGGAATTGAACCCGGTACCTCAGCACTGTGAAGTCGACGTGCTAACCACTGGACTACCGGGCCGCCTCATTCACTAAAATGAATGAAATAAATACAACTCGAAACATTTTTGTAAAGGACATTAAAAAAAAAAAAAAAAGACTGCTTTTAAATATCTGATATCTAACCGAGACTAGATTTTATACCATTATAAAAAGTAAAATCAGCTAATAATTAAATTGAAAATGTCCTTTGTTTTCATCTTTGTCAATTATTTTCACACGAGCTTACAAGGTTTATTTTAACTGTATTTATTTGAATGTATGACCATACTAAAACTAAAATTAATATTAAAATAATGAATACTGAACTAAACTAAAGTATTTTTTGGAGGGACGGACGTTTAACCCCTCAAAATAAAATAAAAAAAATAATTAAAAAATGACTAAAATGGAAAATATAAAACTATTATAACAAAAAAGGTTCTCATTACTTTTTGGTGAAATTCGACAAAGTAATGATGAGATAATTTTTTAAAAAGTCTGTTTATTATGGGCATCACCTAAAATCTGTTTGAAACACGTCTGGCATCTTGCCTCGCCAAAAGACATTTTTCAGCCTAAATAAAATTTTTCAGCAGCAGCGGTCGGTGGGGGGGGGGTCGCTGTGGATGCCCCCCTCACCCCCTCTCCTTTTGAAGAAGAATTATGACAAAATGTATTCCAACAAGTCCCCTGGTGCTCTTGTTATGTAATCAATAATGATGTGAGTTTTTGATTCCATTATGCTGCTCGTTTGCCACAAGTGCTGATGAGATGTTTTAATCAGCATTTTAAAGCGCATGATTTCTCCAGACTTTTATTGACGAGTGAGTGTGGCTCACAACGTCATTTCCTTCGCTTCAACACTAGTTTTTGTTAATGGTGAGCTGGAAATGATGAAAATAGCACAAAGAGAAGGAAGACATACACAAAAGCAAAATAGACAAACACACCAGTGAGTAAACTAAGCCAGAATAATAAGCTCAAAGGGCTATCGCTGAATCGCAAGAAAATGAAGAGATTTGAGGCGATTGGGAATCATTGAAAATGTGAGCGAAAACCATGAGCGGGTCATGGGTCAAGAGGGGTGAGGAGGTCAGAGTGGGCTCAGCAGCTCTACTTAGAACAGGATATCCTGCGAGGAAAACCCATCTGTCTCCCTCTTACGCACTCTCGTTCTGCCTCTTAATGTCGCACGGAGGGCACTGCAAAGAGGCGAGGTGTAACCTTTCACTGCCGGCACCAAAGAAAACACAAGCTGAGAAACTCTGCTTTCATCAATCATCGGTGGCAGAAACCGATAGAAGTGATGTGCGCCCGGTGTCACTTTCTGCAGCGGGCTGAGGTTGCTGTGCTGTACTTCTATCGTGTCCAGTGCTGCGGCTTGTCGCAGAAAATCACTTGAGCGGCCAAGATAAATTTCCTCACTGAGACAACAAAGTGACCGTATCTTATCTTGGTCAGGCAGACTGTGTGCTCACTCTGTCGCATCCCACTTGTGGTGGAAAATTACAATCATTCGGTTGTGCGTTCCGAACAAGAAAGTGTCCATTACATTACATAAAATACAAAACATCAATAATACTCTTTGCATTCATCTCAGAGAGTTCAATAAACAGTACAAAATATTGTTTAAAATGATTTGTGATTCAACTGTGGAATTAAATCCCCGCCCTACCCCCCTCCTAAAATGTTTCGGGAGCCAGTGAAGGGATGCCAGGGTAGGAGTTATGTGCTCCCTCTTACGAGTACCAGTCAAGAGGCGAGTAGCAGCAGCATTGTGGACCAACTGGAGATGCTTCATGGAGGATTGGCTGACTCCAAAGTAAAGTGCATTACAGTAATCGAGCCAGGATGTGACAAAGGCATGAATTCCTGTTTCAAAGTGCTCTTGGGGAAGAGAGACTTTACCTTAGCCAGCGAAGATGAAAGAAGCTGCATTTAACAACAGGACCAATTTGCCGGTCCAATTTAAAACCACTGGCCCGGTTTAAGACCCAAGTTCGAGACTGTTGGCTTAAAATAAAGAGCCAGGGGGCCAAAGTCCGCAGAATGGGATGTCCAAGGGCCACTGGGACCAAACACCATCACTCTCTTAATTGAAATTCAAGAATTTTAGTGCCATCCAGGTCTTGATTTCCTCCAGACAGGACAAAAGTGGCCTCAATGAGAAAGCGTCTTTTTTGCAGAGATCTGACAGTCATCCGCACCACCCTTGTAGTCTCCTTGAGATGGTTGCCGATGAAAACGTGCCTTACTGTTGGTTTTTTCCCCCAGCTGATTGTTTACAGGAATGCAAAGAGAGCGATGAACTGGCGGTGAGGGATGGCCAACAAGAGCGGAGAGTTATATTTGGCCTGCATGGGTTTTTATTATACACAGACATACTCAAGACATACAGACCTTTTTCGGCTCGTGCGTTGACACTGTGAGACTTCCAACTTGTTTTGTGTGTGCGCACGTCTGCGTGTGTGTTTGTGCTTGTGCGAGCGCTTGATATCCTCGGGATAGTCTTGTGGTCGCTATGGTTTGGTCTCCAAACATCCTGAGGTTGTTGTGGGTCGTTCGCCTGTCATGATGACTTTGTGTGTGCTGTCGCTTGGGTTGACCTCACTTACTCTCAGATTAAAGAGGTTGTAATTCATTCACCGCCCCCCCCCCCTCCCGCCGCCCCTCCTATACCTCGTTAGGTGTTGCCCCGCTTTCGCTTCTGTGGAATTTGCATGTTGTGTTCCAGTGTGGCTTGTGTCCGGGTGCCTCCTCCCACACACCAAAGTGAATGTCAATTGTCACCTTGAGTTGGAATGAATCGATGCTTGTCCATAAGGGTGTTCACACGGAACACATTTGCATCGGCGCTGCACTGACGTATTTTGTTGCGATATATTTTACACGGTGTAACTTTTGTGGAGCGTTCACATGTAAAAAGCGCCTTACTAAAGAGAAGCGTGTTAACCCCGGTGCAGCCCCACTTGCATTCACACGGCAGTTTCTGCGGCCGTGCAATACGATAATAAAGTAATAATACAGAAATAAAACATGCACATGCGTAAAGTAAACAGTGAAACTCCTCTACAACGAGATCATGTTTGCAGCAAGAAATTTTTCACAACAGGGGGTTTTTCACTGTAGCAAATTTGATCTCAGATGTAAACACACACACACACACACACACACACACACACACACAAACAAACGTATGTGTACTGTTTATTTTTATTCCAATAGTGCATAAGTATGAGCATACACTTATTTGACACTTCATATAGTCAGTGTAGAAAGAAAAAAAGGGAACGAAGCAATAGAGGTCGCTGTTGGATTAGACTTTGTTGTAGTGAATCTCGTTGCAAGAGCAGAGAAAAAGATTTCGTATAATGCAACAGGGTTTTTTTTTCATTGTATGGGGGCAGGAAAGTGGGAATGGTGTTAATGCATGAAGATTTTTTCACACTAGGGGGTATTTTCGCCCATGTAGTTTCGTTGTAGAGGAGTTTCACTGTACTTCCTTTTCCCTGCCTTGTTTGTGACATATGGAAAAACCATGGTTTATACTTCTGCAGACAAATCAATGCTGTGTTCTATCAGACATCGTAAAAGGATGAGAGAGAAAGGAAAGATGCAATACCTGTATGTAATCAACTCTTCTCACGCCTAGCGAGTCTACCCCTGTAGCGTTCCCACGTCCCGTTTTTATATCGGCGCTGCCCCGCAAACTAGCATTTACTCCGGAGTAAATTTTTAAACCGCCTCCTGAGCAGGGTTAAATTTGCTCCGGTTGAAGCTTTTTTAAGGGGCTACACCGGTATGACTTTATACGTGTGAACGCTCTACGGGGGGCAACCCCGGTGCTACACCGGAGTAAAAGTTGCCGTGTGAACACCCCTCATGTCGGTGTGGACAGAGGTTAGCGAAGATTTGAAACAGTTGATCTACAGTGAAACCTGTCGAGCACACAATCTACTCCAGGATGATTTTTCTTCTTTGGATTGGTTTGCTAAATTCACTTTTTCTTTTTTTTTGAATGTCTTACTAAGACGCCACAAAGAAAGGAAGAAGAAATCGCAAAATAGTTCATCCAGTCGATGCCCTCAAGCACTTGTGAGATGAGGCGTCTTTTACAATGATACAATTCCAACTGGGATGGCCGTAGGGGCATTTGATTTAAGCCGTTCCACATTATTCATCATCATAGCTGTTTCAAGTTTTAGGAATTCGGGTAACGCAAAAAATATGGATGACATCTGCTTATCATGTGACATCCTGCTGTCTGCTCAGTGTCTTCCCTTTAACGGCTTTCCCGTTAAATGGAGCACGAAGGAGTTTTTGTTGGGGATTGCAGGTGTGATGTTTTCAGCGCACCATAAAACAAGAATGGAGAAAACTGTTCAGGGTGCTTCGAGTTGTTCTGACCACACCCTCGTCGTAGCACAAAACGAAGCAGATTTTCAGACATCCGATGGCCTCCGTTGTTTCTTGTCTTCTCTATCAACGACAACAAAAATCTCTCCGCGCTTCCTTCTTCTCATCTTATTTCCACCTTCCTCCTCTTTGTTTCTTTTGTATCATCTTGCCCTGCATGCACTCATTCTCTCCCCCTCCATTCGGTCTTTTACTTTTTCTTCTCATGCAGCATTCTTTACATTCCTGTTGGCTTCTTAAGGGGAAGGACCCCGCTGGCAGGCCAAGGCCAAACATTATTATAGTGCTCTCAACAGCCCTCTGCCCCCCCACCCCCTCTTCATTTCTTTCTTCCACCCTCTCACCCTACACTCATCGGTACATATCAATGACTGTCTCTGTCTCCACTTTACAATCCCGCCCCTACGCAACAGGCATTGTAATTGCATTTCGCGGACAGAGGCAGTTTTTGTACAAAAGGCTAACTTTGTTTCGTAAAACAAAAAATGGAAATGAGGCTCATCCGCTTTACTTTCGCCTGCTGCATGAAACTGGATATGGACCTCATTAGGTTGTCGCCACTTGGCTTTATTTAAAAAAACACTCATGGGTTCTTGCGGGGGCTCGTCACAAGGGATTGCGCCTGTCATCTAATCTCATTTGACGAGTGTACATCTCTATAATTGGCCTGCAGTTGTTTCAGGGCTCACTTCTTCAATAAAAAGGTTTGTTGGAATAGGTGGGAGGCGACTATTAAGTGAACAGTTGACAACATCCTGCCCCAAAGTGGGCCAATAGAATGATTGGTGCTGGTTCACTTAAATATTAAATCAATGCAAGTGCATGGGGAACTAAAGACGAACTTTGACACTTACTCCTTACTCTGTGACTTCAGCCAGATTCTGCCAAACGTTTACAGTCTGTTTACAATCTGGACATGAATGTTTAACTCCCAGCTCCATGCCGAGGTTTTTAATCATACTTTTAAGAAAGTGCTTCGTCTGTAAAGCACATTAATAAAATTGATGTTTGCGGAAAATGTGAACTTTGTTGCAGTGTGTGTATGTGTGCACTCGTGTGTGTGTGTGTGTGTGTGTGTGTGTATCCCGCTCTCCCTGTGGGCGGTTGCTTGCTGCACTACTTTTCTGTCACCATGTGGTTTTGTTATTTTCAGCATGAAACCGGATGTGATTCAGACTTCATGGCAGATTGTGTAATTGAATGGACCGAGCGTGCACACATGCACACTTACGTACATTGCGCCACACACCCACACAGGGAGGTGTTCTGAGAAAGGTACTTTGGATTCCCCCTGTCTGCGCAGAGACACCTGAAGGCAGGGTGAGCGGATGGCGGGCCCCCCTCGTGAGGTAGACATACGCACGCCACTTGGTTTCAATATTGCTCGGCTCAGTCGCTCGACGACCTGGCCGGCCTACGCTCAGGTTGGAAAATTGCACGAAAAGCATGCAAATGCTTTAGCTTTGTGGAGACAAACAACAGTTTAAAGTGTGTGTGTGTGTGGGGGGCATTGAGAAGTGTGGGTGAAACTCACAAAAATTTAAAAAACAAACTGAAAAATAAAAAACTGTGAATTCTGACATGATGAAAGGAAAAAAACAAAACTAAGAGATGATGATACAAAGAATATATAATTAAGACGATAAAATGTAGATTTTTAAAAAGAAGAAAAGTGCTCACGCAGTCGGGACCAGCTGAGAACCCAGACTTGACTGTCAACACAAAAACCTTTAAGTAGAAGCTGCGAAGGGGAACCAACTTCCTATTTTCTTCAGTTTGAGGTGTAGCGGTCTGAGCCCAGTCCATACGTTGCACAAATGCGGTCTTCCGGCACATCACGTGTGAGCGAGCCACATTTCCATCCCTGAACCTTTTTACTGGGAGATAGTAATGCGCATTAACCCTTTCATACACAAATAATGATAACCTACATCAGGACTTTTTTTAAATTAGTCTTTAGGTATGAAAAAATATAAAAATGATAATCCCCTTTGAAGGCCGTGGATGGCAACACACATAAGGGCCCATTGTAGTGGTTGATGAAGAACAGTGACATTAAGATTAATTTATACAAAAGACAACAACATTTGCATAGGTGTCCACTCTAGTAACCACTGTCCCTGAAAGGGGTAAACGCTTCTGTTCAGTTAGAAACTAGAAAAGGCCAGTCATAAACTTGCCTCCATATAGGCAAAATGACAATAACGATGCAAATTTCACTAGTGTGTTGCAACACTTTTCCCCGTTCCTCCCAAGCAGTTCGGCCTAATCCAGGTACTGCGATCCAATTGTTTTCACTGGAATCAGCCGGCATCAACAGAGAATGTCTGCAAAAAGAAACCACATCATAGCGCTTGGATTAGGATCTAAATACAATGCAGACTGTTATTAATATTCACGCAAATGGGATGAGAAGAACGCAAAAGGCGCCATTTTCCCAGACAAAGCTTGCCTTCTTTTTACATGCCAAGAAGAAAGGCCAAAGAATGTGCTCTATTGTTGTCATTTGTTTAATGGGTAGCCTTGCTCTTATTATTGAACGTACAAGCCAATTACATTGTGTCACGCTAATAGGATGTTACTCATATGTAGCTGACACGGGCGTCCCGCATTCACACCATCTAGCAAGGTTTCTCAACGGTTTTGGGCCCTTAGAAATTTCTGCATGGATGTGACTTCTGAAGCAGAAAACTCGCATGGTCACACGTGATCTACATGAGGGGTTTCCCGAGAGTTCGGAGGAGCTTGTGTGTATAATGGCAACATGGATTAAAAAAAAAGAAAGACTTGGTTTGGAAAATGCTTTTGGCATATGTGGAACTCAGTTTTATACAAAATAACGACATTGGTTGGATGTTTGTTTTTATTTACGGTCGCTTCCTTGACTCGAGTGTGGTTGGCTTTAGTCACACAGAGGTAAAATCGGTACCAAAACATCCTGATTATCTTTGTTTTTATGACTTTGTCACTTCCTGGCCATGGACATCCAATGGCTGACAATTTTAGGAGATTATCCTCTAAGAATATACCGTATTTTTTGGATTATAAAGCGCTTTGGATTATAAAGTGTACCTTCAACGAATGGCCTATTTTAAACCTGTTTTCATAGATAGGGCGCATCGCATTATAAGGCGTATAGAATAAAAACTACAATAGTGGCTGCAGTTGCGCTATGCATCCACTAGATGGTACTACTCTAAAGGGAATACAATATAATACAGCTTTATTTATATCGAGCCTTCACAACCACTGCAGCTGTAACAAAGCTATGAGAACTGGTCACAAACATGGACATAAAAATACAAGTGGCAATACGAAACAATAAATGAAAGACAAAAGTTATGAAGAGAATTGATTCAACAAAAATGTACACAAAGCTTGTTGGCTCACAACGACAAGTGGCTGAATATCCTTTGAAGTCTTGCTTGTCTCCTTCTTCCTTCTTTAGTCAGTTGTTAATTGCCTGTTTAAAAAAACATCTTTATGTGTGTACTCTGTCACAGACAAAAGAAGCTTTAAGGAATTTATGTGTATCAGACTTAAGACAAACAAACATGTTGCAGCAAAACACCACATAGATGAATGCGGCATACAAAGTTTGTCCCATCCTACCTTTTTCAACAACTGTCACAAAGAATCCTCAAAGAATCCTTTATCAGATTATCTCTAAGCATTACAAACCATTGCGAAAAGCTGCTTTATTAGGTGACATATAAAGTTTGTTCCCGCATAAATCATGGTGAAACATTGCAGTCACGGCTTGTGCAATAGCGATGACTGGAAGCGGGTGTCGAGTTTATTGCCTATCCTAGAGTGAGCAACTATGAGAAATGCCTACGTTGATTCAAGCTATGTGAAAGATCGGACGACCAGCTGAATTCATTGAGAATTAATAGCAACATAAACTGTAAATCTGTACTAAAGATAATATATTGCATTCCCATAATGCCTGCTTCAATTCACGGCTATTTTATTGATACACTTTCAAGAAAAGTGCAGTGACTGTGGCACTTCTGTGTTTCTTTGACTTCTGTAGTACTTCACACCAAAAGAAAGAACTCCAACTGTTTCTTGGCCCATAAACATAGTCAGTGAGTGAGGAAAAAAAACTTCAATTAAATACATAAACGCTTTCTGCTTGTTCTTCCAATATATTGCTATAATTCAGAAAGATGACTGAAAAATCAGACAGGAAATCTGTCAGCCTTGCACAATTCCCGCTAGAATTTGCTGCTACTTTGGACAATGTTTATCCAGAGCAGGCATGACCAGCTCCGGTTCTTAAGGGCCACTGTCCTGCCTGTTTTCTCTCTCTCCCTCTTGCAACACACCTAATTGAAATGATCAGCTCATCAGCAAGCTCTGAAGAGGCTTGATAAGGAACCAAAAGACATTTGCACCCATTAATACATCTGTGTATATGAAATGTATTTATGTTTGGTGTTAATGTGATGTGATTACAGACAAATGCTAATTCTGAACTGCTCCAGATGAATTACATGGCGCAGTTTTGTGCCGTTACACTGCATTTATGTATTGCAGGGGTGTCGAACTAATTTTTGTCGTGGGCCACATTTTAGTTAGCGTTTCACTTGGCGGGCCATTGTGACTGACAGCATATAAAAAAAGTCAATAATAACGGTTTATTCAAAGATTGATTAAGTTACTGTAATGATGGGTTTGGTCACACAAAAATGCTTACAATATGTGTCCAATTTATTAAATATGAGAATTTAAAATTTTGGTAGAGATTTTAGCAAGCATCATGTAAGTGGACATGTTTGATTTGCTTTCACGGGCCACATAAAATGATGTGCCGGGCCAGAACTGGCCCCCGGGCCTTGAGTTTGACACAGGGTGTATTGTATTCATGCTTTCTATGATGGTGGTCGTATCAAGAGGTACATTAAATCGTAAAAGTCCCACCGGATGCATGGTACCAAACGCATGGGCCTGTTGTGTTAAAAAAATGCGGGGAGTCTGACTCTGCTCACTGCCGTTTGTCGGCAGTAGTCACCTTTTTATATCAACGCTTTACGGCCGTGACGTCACGCCGTCGTAACCTGACCCCGTGGCTGTGGTTACATGCCACAGGACCAATTGCAGTACAGTTTGGGATTTGGAGGTTGATAAGCAGCCCAAATAGAAGTGCTGTTTTCACCGAACGCAATTTCCCACAATACCTTTAGAATGTAAATGAGTCGATTAAAAAAATGCAACAAGTGTCAAGCGGGTGTCGCAGACAAACCCCGACCGACCGCTTTCATCCCGCTCCGTTCAAACAAGTGCAACACTGCCGGGTGTGAATTTGACTGGCAGTAGATGGAGCCACAGAGTAGGTTCCATTGATCAACTCAAGCGCTCACTTTTGCCTCTACTTATGTTCATAATAATGCTGATTATAAAAATTATGAGAAAATGCAGATATGCTTTCGCGGCCATCCCATGGGAATGTGTCGTTGGTGAAATCAATGATCCAGGTCCGAGTGAAATCGAGGCTATTTTTGGTGGGGCCCGCCTTGCTCGCTTGCTATTTCTGTCAGCAGAAAGAGCCACGGAGGAGGAGGAGGAGGAGAAGGAGGAGGGGGCGGACTTTCTTTTCGCAACTTCACCGCGACAACTCTTTTCTTCCTCCTCCTCAGCGACGCCGGAGTGCCTGCTGACAAAAGCGCCGCCACCTCCGGCTCACGGTCGCCGCGGCTCACGGATGTACCGACGTTAGCTGGATATACTTCCCCGAGTTTTGGATCCGCGCGGGTCGACTCTTGTCTTCCAAGGTCTGATGTACAAACAGCTGGAACTTTGTTCGCCTTCTTTTTTCCTTTTGCTTGACGTCGTTGTTTTGGAGTTGCGAACTGTTTTAAAAGCGAGGAGGTGCACAGGTGTTTTTTTTTTTTTGTGTTTGTTTCACCCGCAACAGTTTTTAGTGAACCGCCTGACACGTTGGTGTATTTTTTTGGGGGCCGATTTTCAATGATTAGAACCTTTATGTAGTAAAACATACAAAGTCACTTGTCACTTAAAACAACGATGTTTCTAAAAACACAGCATACGAAGTTGCTCCGAGAGATGAATTGTTGTTTTGTACACGGCATCAGCGTTTCAGAAGTATACGCTGAAATGTCCTCCGCGTTTTGCCTCCCCATCAGTGGTTGGTTTTGTGTTTTGTGTGCACGTGAGGTAGCTTTCCTTCTTTTGACCAAGCCATACCTGCACAGGCATTGTGTCATTCATTCACACAAATCTGGGGTTTAATATTTGACTCGCATTGGCTACATGCGGATGCATCCACCAAGGTGCATAATGGGGAGGGAGTACAACAACACCTCATAAAACTTTTTATCTGCATTTCCTGGCTGCCTGTCCGCATTTGAACAACCACAAGCGACAGGAGTTAAGGGTTACTTTCTCGCAGCACAGAAGGGGGATTCACTGACATTTGAGATTGTTTATCTTCTCGTAGTATTTGCATGTGATTTGCACTTCAATTTGTGTTCTGTGCTTTTTGTTCCCACAGATGGAATCAGCACCCGAAACGAGCAATCTAAAGATATAAAAAGGGGCAGTCCAGCAAATTTCATTCAGCACCAGGTAGGTTTATGACTGACTGTGATGTTTCACTTGAACTCATTAAAAATGGGCCACAGTTGTCGACATTGAAACATTCATGTGGGAAAATGCCACCAATTGCCTAAAGATGTCATCTCAGAATGACATCTTTAGATTTTTTTTGAAACCTCTCACACATTGGCTACAGTGTTTCTACACGGCTGTGCTGACAGCAATTTTTCCAGTATGGCCAATGATGTTCGCAAGTGAGGGAACAGCAGTAAAAACATAGAACAGGTGTTGGCCTATTTAGAAAGATGAATTTCACCTTGTTGTGGTTTTCATTTGTGTGCATTCAGTCTTGTCTGCTATCTGTTGTGAGCGCAATAACATGCGTCAAGCTTAACTGCAAGGTGCATTCCCCCAGATGTTTTTTTTTTTAACATGATGCACATCTGTTCTAAAACTAACTCTATATAATGTTTTATGTAACCTTTTACAGTTCTTGTCACAAAAGGGTGAAGAGAAGTTCGTGACTATAGTGTAATAAAAGTATCCATCCATACATGATCTGAATCGCTGATGAAACAAAAACTACCACAGACTACACCCTGGACTAGTAACCGGTCACTCGCAAATACAGTATAAAAATATAAAACTAGGCAAATATAAAACTAAAATAAAGTAAAATTCCTCACCTTTACTCAAATTGCATATAAAATTATACATGATATTTTAATTAATATATTGCACTGCTCATAGTGTACAGAGTAGCATACAGGCCCCTTTCTTGTGTCACAGTTCCTTGAGCAGTTTTGTTATTGTTACTTTCCCTCTTTGCCATTACTGGTTATCCTCTGTGGCGGCATAATCTACAATACCATAAAAAGCATTTAGATGATTAATGAGTTATCATATGATTTGCTGGTGTCTAGAGATGGTGTGAACCTGAAGTATAGTTCGGCTTAAAACATACAGTAAGTGACGAGATGGACCATTGATTGTAACTAAGTAAAATTACAAGTGATATCACCTGATATATGTCAGCTTCTTTAGACTGATAAAAAGCCCGCATTGTTTAGATATTTGTCGCTATTAATGTTTACTGCATCGAGGGACTTGTTTTTTCAATGCGAGTTTGAAATCTACGACTGCATTTGAAAGCACCGCAAGTCTCGCTAGCGTGACACATGTCAATGTTTAATGTAATGTTCCCGTTTTGACCATATCTGTTTGAACTACAAAAATGGAATGTATTTTAAACGCTAATAGAAATATTTAATCACAAACATCTGCCTGCTACATGGGCACCAGTGATTCAAGTGATCAGCCAAAAACACACACAATACAGCAGTTACCGAATTTTAAGCTAGCAAGCGTTTGATATTTGGAGACTCAACCGGCCACCTACTGTGTTTTACCACAGTAGTCCCTAACAGTACCGGTATTTATAATTCAACACGGAACACTCGATGACAAGCGCGCAGTCTCCATTGCCTAAAGAGCGGTTCAGTGAATGCGAGCCAGCTGAATGGGAAGCCATTCTTTATCAAGCAAATAGTACTAGTTTAGTTCGGTTGCCATGAACATGGCAATTGGAGAGTTGGAGAGTTTTAGAGAGTTATTATTCAGATGTGGAGAGTTATTATTCATTTCATTTTATACAGGAAGGAATTAACCTGACGCGCATCCCAGACGGATTTATCCGCCTTCTGTGCGCAGTCTGACATATGACACATAGGCCCTCAAAGCTCCTTTCGCTGTATTCCCCCCAAAGTATCAGCCGGGATATTAAGTCATACACTCGTGCTGGTGTGACCGGATGACATTTTAACCACCGCATACTGTGAAAAGTTGGCATCATTTGCGAGCATACTGTATTGGTCGCAGTGTCGAGCCCTGCGAAAACTTGGTTGAAGACATCTTGCTAACTCGGGTTTCCGCCGCATGTCTCAGATTAAAATGTTTGGCTCCGCCCCATTGTAAACCAGTTAGCCAGCTGTTTCTTTGTATATTCTACTCCAAGAGGGCACATACATGCCTGTGTGATCGCACTGTGTAAGATCACAATGGACGTCTGGGCTCACAATAGGGGTTGGCTCGTTCTGTGCCAGTCTACGACAACTGCGCCTCATTGGCTGCGCGTGCGTGTGCACGTGTACTCCTGTGGAAAAAGGTGAAGTCATGGCAATGGGTTGACAGCATCTTGTTACATGTGTGCAAAACAAAACAGTGGAATTGACCCTGTCTCCTTCACCATTGTCTCACAGTTGAATTAATTTTCCTTACAGAGCCCGTTGTTTGAATAGTCATGAGGTAGCAACAATCCAATCACATGCAAAAAATGTGACACACCCAAACATCACTCATCCTTTTATTATGGATCGGCAGTTTAATTCTATATAACGTCTTAAATGATGGCAAACAATATATAGGAGAGTGTTTATTCACATATCAAAAAATAAAGCAATTAAATGTTCAATTTAATTCGTTATTATTTCTTTTCATTAAATTGAACATTTAATACTTTGTTGCTGATGTAACATGAGCCTTCTTTTAAGTGCAATCTAATTGAGACTAAATCAACAGTACCTCAAGAAGTGCACAATCGCACGGCACACAACCATTCACAGTCGCATTAGCACTTAGGGACATTTTCGAGCATTCAAACAACCTATCATGCATGTTTTTGGAATGCAGGGGGGAGGGGACGGACCAGAATACCCGGAGAAAGCCCACGGGAAGAACATGCAAATTCTACACAGGAAGTCCGCAGCTCGGATTCAAACTCATGACCTCTGTACTGCGAGGCGGACGTGCTAACCAATCACCAAGTGCCACTCTGAGGAAAATAACCCCAAACATATATATATATATATATATATATATATATATATATATATATATATATACACACACACACACACAGTATATGGTGTATGGTACATTTATGCTGCACATCACACAAAGAATCAGAACGCACACAGGCATGCAAAAAGAGATGTCAGAGTCAAAGGGGTGCACAAACTCCACTCAACTGTATTTATGGAGCACTTTGAAACAGCCATCGCTGCATACAAAGTGCTGTACATGGAGCAACTATCATATATATATACAACAAAAAAGCAATAAATCAGTAACAAAGACAGTAGAAAGCACCAAACAGTAAAACTAAGATCAAATCTGAGTCATGCTGAGTCAAATGTCAAAGAATACAAGTGAGTTTTGAGGCGGGTTTTAAAGATGGGCAGCGAGGGAGCTTGCCGAATGTTCAGTGGGAGGTCACTCCAGAGAGAGGGACCAGCAACGGAAAAGGCTCGATCCCCTCTGAGCCTCCGTTTAGTTCTTGGTACTTCTAATAATGTCTGGTCTGCAGACCTGAGGTGCCGGGCAGGTGTGTAGGGGCGTATGAGCTCAGAGAGGTAAGGTGGCGAGAGGTCATTTAAAGATTTGAAAACAAATAATAGGATCTTAAAAAGAACTTTAAAATGTAAAGGGAGCCAGTGAAGGGATGCCAGAGTAGGAGTTATGTCCTCCCTCATACGAGTGCCAGTCAAAAGGCAAGCAGCAGCATTTTGGACCAGCTGGAGACGCTTAATGGAGGATTGGCTGACTCCAAAGTAAAGTGCATTACAGTAATCGAGTCGGGATGTGACGGAAGGCATGAATTACTGTGGGGTCAGTTCCTTGCTCAAGGGCACCTCGGCAATAGTCAGGAAGCAGACTCTCATCTTGCAGACTAGTATCACTAGCCAACAAGTACTGTAGTTGGCATTTTTCTTTTTCTGTTCACAGCAGGACTCAAACTGCACCTTCACATTCATAAGCCCGAGTCAAGATACGGCTTCGCACGATGATTGCTTGATAATCCTGAATCTATTCCACACATTTAGACTTCTTAATTAATTACAATGCCTGTTCCTCTTATCTATTATGTTTGATAAATACACATCCGTATTAACTCTAATACCTGTAAAGTAGTGAGCACGAATCATGACAAAGACAATTATCACAATGATAATGATTCTTGTTGTCATTGTTGTTATTATATGACTTCCATGTTTAGTAACTCCAACTGTCGATGGGTTAACATGGCTGGTTTCATTCCCAAATGCATATCTATCCATCCATTTTCCGATCCGCTTTATCCTCACAAGGGCCGCGGTGGGTGCTGGAGCCCATCCCAGCCGTCTTCGGGCAGTCGGTGGGGGACACCCTGAACGGGTTGCCAGCCAATCGCAGGGCTTGAAATGCATATATTGTGCATCAATGCACTGTATATTCTCATACAATTCCAGAGTAAGTTTGAACATGCTTTGCAGTCGTATCGGTCCATTCCAGCTAGTGATGCACAACGTGATAAGCAGTACATTTTTCATCTGTGTATGCAAAAAGGAGATGGCATCGTGCATGTCCCTTTTTGTGAATCTTGAGTTTTTCAAATTTCCACCAAGGCAGTGAGCAAAATGTTCCAAAAATACGACTTTATGATGGAGGATGATGTAAGAACATAATGGTTGATGGATGAGGGTATTCATATTTGGAGGTGTTCATTGCGCGACATGCAAATGTCAAGAAATTGATTTGCAACAAACATTTTAGGAGTTTCAAAACAACATAATTATGTTCAAACTTAACTAGCTTTTGCATAATCCCACTAAATCCATCCATCCATCCACCCATCCATCCATATGTTGTCCATATATTGAGGACCCATTTTCCATTCGACACCCTCATGTACGAATTCTCTCCAAAAAGAACCCGTGGTAACGGAAATCCATGAAGTACTCATCTTTATTTTTTTTACAATTATTACGTGTATAATACAATACTGTATTGAATGAAACCAACGAGTAAACCATTTTTCAAGCCCAAGCATTAAAAAATCCCCAACAAAAATATAAACATTTTCTTCCAAACAACTGACAGTTTTTAGAAATACTGCACAGAACATTTTGTCGACATTTCGGGTTTTGTCATGGAGAAAAATTTGGCAAGCTCTGCAGCGATGAGGCGCGGAGATTGCTGACATTCGTCGACAGTCCCTTAGCCAATCAGGAGGCAGAACACAATGCACTGTTAAAAATAATACAATTTAAAAAATCCATGAAAAAGCCACGGCGTGAAAGATGAACCGTGTTATAGCGACGGATTACTGACCACCAACCACACTTGTGTCAGCGGGACTATCAAAGATCAGAAAGAAAATGCCAAAGTCATTCTATATGTGTGGTCGATTTCATTTTCACCTTGTACATAAAGCATATCTTTCATATACGGTACACTCTACGTGCGTACTCGCGTGCAGATGCAATACAATGAGATTTATGTAAGAACCAGTCAGTCCTGTCCCCTGTAATGCCCACAAAGAGACTTAAAATTCTTGCTCCAATCTTGTAACAAAGGAAAATATGACTTGAATCAGTTCACATCATGTGGGCAAATGCGGGTGCTCTCTCTTTCCACGTTTATCTCTGCGTGTGTTTGCTTCTGGGGCAACCGATAACAACAGGCACAATTGATGAAGCTGTGGCGGTGCTCATGTTTCGTTTTTTTTCACCAGTCTTGGTTTTCAAGCACTCGGGGGGGGGGGGGGGGGTCAGCTGACAAGTGTATTGTTGAAGCCTTCGTGCTCATCTGAGAATGACTACCACTGTACCAAATTGACTTTTGGACAGTTTTGCTCTGCGATTATTTTAGCCACGTTTGTTGATTTCTGCTTTTTGAAGTAATTAAATCTGTTACAGAAATGTTTTTTTGGCCACTTTTGCTGTGATCACAGGGGCTTGTTAACCTTTGCTGATCATTTGGCGCCACTTACTCCCTTGGGCCTTGTGTGCACAAAAATCATGTAGGACTCGGTCTGGTAATGGCTGTAAGACTAGACGGCTATTTTTTGACCCACTGAACAAACGGCTCGATTGTGCTGCCCCAAGGTGCATGACATCACTTGATATGCCAGGGGTAATGTGTATTATACTCCCCAAGGGGCCACCAATTCTTGAGTGCGCCAGCCTCGCATTTGAGTACAGCATTTGGAGCCCGCACGGAATTGTTCACGTTGGTGCGTAGATCATCCGTCTCATGTGATATGGCTGAATCGTTTTCTATTTGGTTTTGTTCAATCATTGAACCGTGCTAAATAATCATGTGCTTGCTAAACATTGATCAGAAAAAAAAAATATGATGCTAATACTTTTTAATGCAAAATCCTTTTTTTGTGACCAGCTAACCCATTTCCATTTATTTAAATCGGGTCATTTTACATTAGCCTTATGAGCTAAATGCTTCCTGCTGTGGTCAGCTGGGTAAACCTTCCGCTTTGTCCTCCCGTTGCACACACACACACACACACACACACACAGTGCATGCCAGTGACTTTTATGAAGCGGACTGTTTTTGATCACCTTATTTTGACATTGTCTGAGCCTCAGGCAACCACAACAAACATTCATGGACGTCTCACGTCACTGACCTTACTGATTGGTTAGTCTTGGAAGAGTATTGCTTCATATAGGCGGACTCGTGCGTGCATACCCTGCGCTTGTGTGAGACGGATGGTGCCCTGTGATGTTTATGGCTTCAGATGACTTTAAAAAGTGCGGTGTTGTAAAGGAGGGGAGAAACACAATGTTTCGTTCAAGTATGACTGTTTGCATCTGCTTGTTAGTGAGTGAACACGTCAGTTTTTGTCATTGTTTGTGTGCATTCCCACGAATGTCTCGTTTAAAATGACAGTCGATTTACAATGTGTGCCCATATATTTTCTCCTTGCCGCCCTAAAACTTGGGGTTTGGGCTCTTGTTAAAAAAAAAAGGTTCGTCTGGATCCTGTTGACTTTCACAGAGAGGCGGATAAAAGACAAGCTAATCAAGAGAACGACCAAAGACAGATGTGCTGATAGATACATCGAGATCTATCCTGTGATCACGCCAAGAGGGCCTGCAGACATCATTCAGCACATAAACCACATCACTTCATCAAATCAGAACTAATATGTGGAAAATGTGGATGTTTATTGCGTTGAATTTCAAACAATTTACAAACATTTCCTCACGTCCCAGTATTTATTTCCGTATATATTGGCAGTCTACCTAACAAGTTCAAGGCCTCTGCCCATTGTCCTTTTAATGCTTTTATTTGTTTTTTGTTTTTGTCTTTTCTTCAGCAAGAAATACTCTTTCTGTTGCTGAGAAAATTGTTTACCAGAAACAACTGCTGACATTCAGAAGTTGTCAGAAGGCTTTACTGAGTCAGTTTCTGAAAGGACCGGTTGAGAACAAGAATCTACCGAGGCAGTTTATGAAGATGTAGGTGAACCAAACGGTTTGAATTGCCTTTTAAGACTTGGACTCATTGTCTAAGCATTTCATTCAGTGACTAAGACGAATCACTGGATTATATCCGTGATGCCCTCCCACAGAGTGAAAGCTTTTAATAACTCTTGTGGTGTGCTCCATTCAAGGCCCGTTTTTAAGATTGATGTCAGGAACTGTGCAAAAGAGCTTGTTACACTAAGTCTCAGCAGAGGAGACGCCACAAATTCACCGGACTTTGTTAAATCGAGTGCTTTTACATCACTGGTGATTTGAAAAATGTTATTTTACAAATGTTATGGCACAACAGTGTACCATTTCAGTGAACATGTCGGTTTTTATTAGGGGTGGGCGAGTATCGATACCAGGGATGTGTATCGGGCCGATAGCAGCCTCGTACCCATGACAGCGTCAAATAAATAAATAAATAAAAGGGTTATCGCCTAGTTTGAATTATTTTAGATAATGCTAGATCAGGGAACCCCAGCAATTTACCGTTTTTATTGCTCGTATTCTTATCTGTCTTCTGTGCACTCTCTCCTAAAGTATTTCCCTAGCTCCAAGCCAATATTACAAAATGCTAAGCAACAGAAAATCAACTGTGATTACACCAAGGCCTAAAATAGACAAAGGAAGACCATAAATGTCAACGCAAGCACAAGTAATATAGAGGGACACTTCATGACATGGAACAACAGCGTTCACATCTCTGCCATCTCTAAGTTGCTAAGAGACCACAGCTACTGCCAACATTGACTCAGACCATCACTGAAATTGGACGGATCATGTTCACAAATTATGCTAATATCATTCAAATTCAAAGGCTAATGACTTAATTTTCACTCTCTTTTGACAAGCAATAGCACCTGCTTTACTGTGAGTAAATATGTATCGTTGATCATCAGCGCAAAACGAGATGTATTGTAAATGTCATCTATCATATAAATCTAACTGTCATGCAGTGTACTTTTCCGTTAAACAGCAATGGTCTATTGACTTGAGTGCACCATCCTTAGCACCGCTAGCTTCTAGCGCTAAACACTGGCAACAGGCCCCATACAATACAGTGTCGATGTAATTATCTTTTTTAGCGGCCTTAATTAGTGATTAAGGGCACTAAGGTCATGGTATTTTCTATTCATTACCACCATATCCGGTGTTAAGAGTTGACTTGAGTTAAATCAAACTGGGCCAGGCATGAAGGGTAGCCGAATAGCTAACCAGATAAGTCAATTTATACCATTGTGTTTATCAGCTGAAAAGTTGATAGCAATTCTTTGTAGCTACCTATCTCTTCACCACCACCACTTCAAGCTGTCAAAGCATCAGTCACCTTGTCGCCACTTTTTCATGACTCACCCATTCTAACGACGCTGACCAGATCAATCATCCTTCCATCCCTCACCCAAAGCCCTTGTCCTGTGTTCTGTTGAATTTGGTTGGAGGATACATTGGAAATGAGGTTTACTTACACCCTGGACGCATGATGTGAAATGAATAATTTTGGTGACAATTTTGGTGACAACATTCCAGTGATAAGTATTTGAGCCACGGTTATTAAACATAACATTTGTTTCTTCGACGTGTGTATTTTAAGTTGGGCGTGATAAAGGTTGACTATCTGTGCGCTGTCTGTGATTGTGTCCAAAGATAAAGTGGGGTTATCCTTAGAGTTAGCTGCCTTGTTCAGCGGCTTTATCTGTATTGTGTAATGTGGAGAATGTGTTTGATGTGAAGGAGATCGGCAGAACTGAAGAGAGAGCAATGAAGTCCAAGAGAAAGATTTGTGAGTAAGATTAAGGCTGCTTTAGTCGGGATTGTTTGGTTCAAGATGCAGAAGACAAAAAACAAATTTGCAGTTAATAATTAACGGTCACCTGGTTTTAATTTTTAGATAAACAAGATATTATACTTATGTTGAAACTGTGCATAGCATCACACTATTTTCCTCTCTGGAAACATGAGTGTTAGCTAAATCTCTCCCGATAAATGTTGGTCTATGAGACCAAGTGACGTCAGAATCACAGTAGTGACTTGGCTAGTTAAAACAACAGACTTGAGTAAACCGTTTTTTGGACTTTTTTTTAAAAAGTGAGCAGTAGCAACAGAAACTGTATCAGGCTGTCACTGTCGAAGTCGCAGTCATTTAGATCTACTAACTTGAGTGCTGCCATCCCCTAGCACTGCTAACGTTTAGCGCTGTACAATACAGTGTAATTGTCTTTTTTAGCGCCCTTAATTAGTGATTGAACAATTCGGGAAAGTGTGTCGACATCGGTAGCAACAGTTTGTGTGGGTAATAAACAACCCCACTAAACACAGTTTCAGAAGATGAGTCAAATCAGCCTTACGTCGCGACACACTGCTGGGAACAACTTCAAAATAAAAGAGGCATTGATGTCCTTTATATGATTTTTTTGACGTTGGCCTTCTTGTGTTGCTGTCATGCATAGCATGAACAATTGCTGCTGCGGTCAGCTTGACTTCTTCTTCCTGAAAGAGTACACTCAAATAAGCGGGTACTCGAGGCAGAAAAAAAATGACTTAAGCATTTTTTTTTAAACTAAGGTACTCAAATCACTCTAGGACCCGTTTCTGCCCTACTGTGTTAATACATATATAGTTTTGTTACGTATCATTGGTCTTTGGATTTACAGAATTCTGCTGAAACACAAACGGCAGCCGTAAAAATGTGCCAAAAGTTGACAATCAGGTCATCAGTGCAATGTGTTGTGTTACAGACAACAAGCAGAGATGAGGATGTCACCAAGATTGTGAGTGGACCTCTTGGCTGTGGGTGATGTCTGAACAGAAGATTGGGCGGGGGGAAGGGGGATGGGGTCATTTGTCAATCGCTGTTACACACCTGGTGGCTCTGACAGAAGCATGCAGTGAGTGTGGTTGTGTATGTGCGTGGTCGCGTCTGGCTTCAGGCAAATTGCCCCACTGAGTCAGGTGGAAGATGACAGCGCCCCATGGAATGTTTATAGACTGTTTTTATGACGTGTCTTTGTAAAACACTTGTTGTTTCTCATATTAGCATAAGGGACTTTGTGCTCCAGAGTCAAGTGTTGATTTTTACGGTATATCAGCTCTTTGTTATTATGTGTTGTTTCATATTAGGCGTAGAAAAATAAGTAGCGTGTTTCCGGTAACAGGAAATTTCAGCATAGGGTCGGTAGGTCTTTTTTAACTCTTTTTTTCTCCCTCCCTCCCCCATCAAAAACGTAAACAAAATAACCATAAAACAAGGAGACATTGAAACCAGTGCCGGATGCTCGTCTATCAAAGAGGGGAAGCTCAATTTTGGTCGACATCATAAAATGTGTCCGTTTATTTATACGCGAATGCTACTCTAGCTCCGTTCCTTTTCAAGAAAATGATCTGTGACCCTGTCATATCAACAAGGCGTCTTTTCCCGGTACTTAATTAGTGTCCTACAACTATAGGAACTACAATAAAACCCACCAGAAATAAAAGATTAATTTGTCGCTAGTTGTTTGTTTACAACAAAGAGTGTCGCTAAAATGATTAGGAGAAGTCTCCAGATCAACTCGGAACAGAATGCGAGTTGAAAAATTGCTCGCGACGGATGTCTACACTAAAAGCTCGGTGACTGGCTCATTTCAATGTCAATCGAACTGGCACGCAGGCTCAGACAGATCATCCAATCGGATGCAGAAAAGCCTGGCGTCCGGTTCCCTCCCACTGCCATCCAGTCCCAGAGACGACGAGCGTACGTGGGCGGGACAAAAACCAGCTTGTATCCAATGACTCGTCTCCGTTCAACGCATTGGGACAACCTACCCTGAACTCACTACCATTTAAAGCACAGCGAAGCTGCGGGATGAATGAGAAGGGAATCGCGTCATAACCAGTAAGAAGAAGCTGATTCGGAACAAAAGTTGAGCACGTTGTAGCGCATATTTAGTCAATGACATGTACACACAATGAAATTTACATTCATATATTTGATCACTTATTCTTTGACATTTTAGGGAAGCCGAGCTTCCTTGCAGTCCGAGAGCAATCGCCACTGATTGAAACCCCGCTCGGCGGCGAGAGTAGAGTACCCGCGGCTGGGTGTTACAGCCATCTCGTTACCTCTGCGTCCCGCGTCCTAGACGGCCCGTGGTGTTCGTCAAATAGTTCGCTGAATCTTTTCGATACAGCAGTGGATGCTATTTTCTTAATATTATGGTGCGAGCATGTGACTGCAACACACAAAACGCGGTTTAAACTGTTGTCAGAGATCGTGGCCGCCGCCATGATTCAATGTTGTTGACAGACGACAGGGCAAACGACGGCGCACGCTCAACGTGAATATCGCGAGAGTTTGCACCAATGTAAACGCTCAAAATTCATCTTTCCTTTTATTATTTACAATTTTGTCTGTGGTTTTATTGTTCTTGTTTTGATTGTAAAGCGTCCTTGAGTGTTTTGAAAGGCGCTTATAAATGAAATGTACGATTATTATTATTATTACACAAAAATGTAGGTTTGAAAAAAATGCCGACCGTAAAGTTTTTTTTCGCGGTAAAAATTCTCGGTCCGTCGGGTTACCGGAAACACACAACTTTTTTTTCTACGCCTTACGGTCTGAAAAAAAAATCATGCAGTGAAACCGTTTTAGTTTGTGCAAGCACTATGATTTATTTGGAATGGCAATTTTCGTGTTGATGCTCACGCTAACTCAACATGAAAGGTGTCTAGGTTGGTTCACCAATATTGCGTAGGCACCGTAAGGAAATAACAGTTGGCTGTTCTCCTTTTTACAAGCCAGGATACCACCCAACTAAACATAATCACTTCCAGCCTCCTGGTCGACCTCAGATTTGTTTGAATTATCTCCCATAGGAAATAATAGAAATACAAATAGTGAGTTCTACGGTCAAACTTACGCAACTCCACTTACGCAAATCAAAATTTTGGCAACTCTTATGAAGTAATTTTTTTCTTGGAACTGAGTGCCCCAGCTTAAAGAGCATGTGACCTTCACTTCCACTACGAGACTATTCATAGAGATCCTGTGTTGCACAAGACTTGTTAAGCAACTATGTGTGTGAGTATGTTTTTTTTCCCAGCTCTTTGCACTTTTTCAGTAAATACTCTGACCTCTGACTGTATTCATCTTTTGCCTTGGTAGACAGATGATGAAGCTTGAGGCAAACCATGTTTTGGTCAGTCAAGTGAAAAGGGAGCATTGTGAATTCTTTCTTTATTTTAAAGGATGAACGCTTACTGCGGTTCAGTGCAGACATTTTTTATATTTGATCAGCAGGTGGTCTTTGGTAAAGCAGCTGCCTGCAAATTTTAAAAGGTGCACATGTAACATTGCAAAACCACCAGCAGTCAGGTGAAATAACCCACCTTGGGTGTCTTCTTTTTGATTCTTACATGGGCTCTTAGGGATGTTGCCATTCTTGAAAATACTTGTTTTGTGATACGGGTTGCAATCATTCTGGGTCACCTATTAAATACTTTAATCTTTGTAATAAAGGCACCGATATTTTATGAATCCTTTATGTCGCCCCCCCAATTTGTAACAATGGCAAATCAAAGTAAAGCATCGTTCCCACATAACTCACAATGCCATCAAGGCATCCGTTTTCCGTTTACATTGAAATCATTTTATTAGTCTATAACTCCAAATGTGGCCACCCAATTTTGACCCTAATTCATCACTCAGATTAGGTTCAGTGAAATTACACATCCATTGGAATTTTCTTCAGAAGATAAACTTCAAGCTGTTCATTGACTCTTACAGTTTGCTGTCAACCTTGAATTACCGCGAGAACAAGGCTAACGCACGATGTAAAATGCCAGAGATGGGCTAACAAGTGTATGTGGCGACGAATGAATATTTGAATACACACACATTTTTTCTCAGATTACTATCACTGCAGCTTACTGAAGCACTGTCTGTATGACTATATGAAACTTTCCCCTGGGAGGCCAAGGCGTGCACATCACAAGCTCAAGGGCACTGTGGCAGCAGCATGACAACACCAGCTGGGGCATAGAAAGGGGAGGAAATGTGCATCTAAACTCAGCTCTCAAACAGGAAGCCGCCCGGGTGCTCTCATTGTTGTGTTTTTATAGACTTGACTTCCTGCTCGGCTCCACCCCACCCCACTGCCCCGTTACCGTGGTTGCCATGCTAGTTGTTAATGGGATGGATTGTAAAGATTATGGAGCGCACATAGCCTGATCTGTGTTTACTGACCAAAGTATGACGCATGAGGTTATCATCAAATAGTTATCTTGCTTCTCCCGACATTTATAGTTTTCATTTTGATGCCCAAATCTCTCTCTCTCTCTCTCTCTCTCTCTCTCTCTCTCTCTCTCTCTCTCTCTCTCTCTCTCTCTCTCTCTCTCTCTCTCTCTCTCTCTCTCTCTCTCTCTCTCTCTCTCTCTCTCTCTCTCTCTCTCCCTCTCTCCCACATAAATTTGGAATTTGAAGGATATAAGCTGTCACTATATTGTGATGATGAAACGTTCTTTGAGCAAGACGAAGGAAGGGAAGGAGTTAAGAAAAAAGAGGATGTGGCAGTCTGTAAAAGATGACTAAAGGGGAGTGTGGAGTGTAATTTTAGAGTCAGCTGTGAGTGTGACACCCGCGCTGCTGTTACTTTACTAGATAAACACACTGTGACTTTATTACAGCGGTCCTCGAAATTCATGTAAAATGCATGAATTTTAAACTCTTGAAAAATACGGCAGAACCCCAAAAGTTATTATTACACAATTTTGAAATCAACCACAATCTTGGGGGAAAAAATATGCCTCTGAAGTAGAGCTTAGATCGGTCCTAAAAAATCGAGCCCGACCCGACCGGGCCCGAGGGTATTTAAACCCGACCCGAGCCCGATCACTTAACTTGATATGCAGGCCGAGCCCGAAGCAAACCCGACATTTCATATTTTATTTGTGAGGACCCAGGAGGAGGAGGGTTGATTTCTGATAACAAAGCCTGTCTTTTGTAATGAAATCTAAGTTAAATAAGACTATAAACATTTACATCTCTTATATTTCTGTTTCTGAAGAGGTTGCATTAACTGACAAGTTCCCATCATTGACGGATTTTTTTAAGAGTGGACGGGGAATATATAAGGCCGTCCGGCAGGAAGGAGTTCTTTGAATTGTCATTGCAAGAGTTTAGTTCAATACGTGTTGTGATGAGGCGACTTCTGTTTTTTTTTTTTTTTTCTCTCGTGGCCAAAACAATTCACGGCCTCGAAAAAAAAAAGTCAGCGAGAGAGAAACCCGACCCGACCCGAAACCGAAGCAATGATTGATCATTTTAGGCCGAATTTGGTCGGTCGGGCTCGGGTTCGGGCGGCCCGATCTTACCTCTACTCTGAAGTTGCACGAAAACATGACATTCTTTCTGAAATGTATTTTACACAATTAAAATAATGTATTTTATTAAAATAATTGTATTGAATTATTTACCGGTATTAAACCTTGTTTAAGAAATACAATGCCGAATGAATGAAAAATGACGACTACAAACTGAAAAATAAACCTTACTGCCAAATCGGAAGCTGTACGTATTTATGATCCGACTGCTTTGTGAGATACAAGATTGACCATGATGAGTCAAAGCTGCCAATGTGGCTCAGACCAGCTGCACACCAAGCGAAGTGATTGACCTACTGACAATCCCAAACTCCTTGCAACAGCAAAAAATATTGTGACTCTTGGTGTTCTGATCCAAAACAATATTTTGAAGTGCCACCGATTGTCAAGGATAAATCGGAAATCCTGACTTTGAGAAGACGTGACAATATTTCCAATGTGTGATGGAATGTATATATGCGCATAACCACGGACTCACCGTGCTCATTTGGTCATGTTCGATCACAGCATTCTGTGTTCAGTTGGCATAAAGGGACCGCAGGACTAATTAATGTTCACGAATCTGACGTGTAAAATCTTTGTGTGTAGTTACTCACATTTGTGTCGTATGTCAGTCAGTTGTCTTTTCAGAAGCTTGAATGGAAAATCCAGGGTCCTGTCATGCCTAAAATACAGTATATATTGTGCACATATATTGGGTTTTACAAAAATACTTAACCATAATTACAGTTTTTTTAAATAAGTGTTTGAATTTCATCTTGTCAAGGCATTTAGTCAATTCTCGAACGTTCATTTGTGCTCGTGCGCTGTTGGTCTCCTGGCATTCAGAGAAGGTTCCCTGCATTGTCAGGATGTTCCGTTCTGATGCGCCCCTCCCCCCTTTCTTTTATGACATAATTACACAAAAAATAGATTTAATACCAATTGATCAAACCTGGTTGAAACCAATTTTCCAAGCCTTTCGTTATATTGGCATGTCGTAATTTGCAATATTTGCACGTACCGTAAACTATTACACCAATTGGTTTATTTCACAACACGGTTTTATTATCTGCCTGGTTGTTTGTTGACTTGGTAGAGAATGGATATCTGTCATACAGTAGGTGATATTGTGCCTTTTTCAGTGTGTGCTCATAGACAAGACCGGCAAACCTGAAGCTTGTCACATTTCTTGTCTTTTGACAGGTTGTCCTGTCACTTTACATTTTGTCTTTCTTGTCTTTCCATTTTCTTGTATTTCTTTCTCAATTGTGCTGTGAGAGAGGCAGTGCATTGTCCTGGTCTTACCTGTTGAACCAGTCAAAAACATTACACGGCACAAGTTTACGACAAAAGGCTTGGGACGAAACTGAGCCAGAATGCTGGGTAGTCATTGCATAATGAGCATGTACACAGACAGAGCTGTAATACATCATGAATGAATGCTGTCTAATTCAGGGTTCCAACAGGTCCTTAAAGTTAATAAAAATCCATAAAAAAAAGAAGTTGTAAATTTATATTCTGAATTGTCCTTAATTTTCAGGGAAAGCTTCCAAATTCTATAAAAATCCTTAAAAATTATTTTTATTTGAAAATAAATCAAAGTTTTATATTTTCAAAATTAACATTTTTCTTTGTGTACTTTATTTGAGAATGAATTAAAGTTTTTTTTCCATTTTCCTACCTGTAAGATTTCAAACTACAATCAAGACGACTTGTCAAGTGATGTAGTTCAAATCGAAATCAAGTCATGTCATTCTCAATTTTGGCAAGCAAATCGAGTCCCAACTCGAGTCGAGTTGAGACCATTAATATGGTTAAAGTCCCTGTCACACCTTGACGATTTAGCCAGCGTATGCCGACGTATGAAAAATTTGGCAAATACGGCTGGCGTCGTCGAATAAGTTATGGGTAAGTTTTGTATCGTTAACAGCACGCTGAAACGCGTTGGTATACGTCGAAATGCGTCGAGGTCGTCGAAAAATTTTGTGCATGCTCAAAATTTCTCAACGTATGTCAGCGTATGGCTATATCGTCCGATATCATGAGCCATAAGTAATAGGTAAGTTATGCGATCGTTGACACACGTTCAAACACGTTAAGTGTCGGTTACTCATAAGTCCAAATACGTCGAGATAATGTCTAGCGTACCCAAAACTTATGAGTAACGTGCTTTGAACGTATGTATAACTTATATCGAACTTATCTCCTACGCATATTGACGTATGTAGACGTATTTAACATGTTCCGGACGACCACAGAACTTACTGAACGTGTTTCTAACGTACAGCTGCCGTATAATGGCGTATTGGTAGCGTTTAGGGGAATTGGGATGTAAAAATGGGGTTCACAGGAGGAACCCGTCAGTACTCATCTAGATTTCATGGTGAGCAGATGTTCATATCATCCGAGAGATGGAGGATCCGGCAAGGCTGAGACAAGAATACCTACTAGCTGTTCTCCAACATCAACATGATCCTCCTTCCGTTCACGTCCACGGCCACGGCCAGGAGATTTCTTGGCAGCGTTCCTCGCACTTTTCTTTGGCATGACGCTGATGTTGGTACTGCAATGTCTAGTGCAGTTATGATTTGAAACGTCGAGCGGCAGCCTTTTTATAGACTACGACACGTGATCGTCGGCAATACGCTGCTGCACGCTATGCATAAATTAGACTATCGTTGGGCATAAGTTGTGTACGCCGGCAACACGCTAGGCATTCGTTGGAATAAGTTATCTATAAGTTATCGAAACGTTCTATATAATTTACTGATATGTTATGTATACGTCCAACTCGTTATGAATACGCTATGTATACGCCCAAAATAAAAAAAAAAATTGATAATTCAGCATATGCCAGCGTTTTAGGGAAATTCTGATACGTCGGCATACGCTGGCTGAATCGTCAAGGTGTGACAGGGCCATTAATGTCTTTGCGACTTGAACGAACCTTCAAAAGAACATTCGCCGCGGGCACACACGTTTGCGAACCTTTGCCGCACAGTGAGATCCAGCCTTAAGGAATCAGCAAGTTGCCAGACCATTTTAGCAGCCCTTTCTGATGTTGTAAAAGTGGTATTTGACAGTTGAGTGGGGTGCGGTTTCAGCGCATTCAGTCGACTCACCCACTGCATTTGAGAACGGACACGATGGTATTGTTCTTCATGATTTTGAAACCACATTTGACATACTTAATTCTTATTTTTGTTGGCAACACTCTGTGGTGTGTCAAATGTGCAACACATTGTTTGCTTCACAAGGACTTTTTCTTTCTTTCTTTTTTTTTTTTTAAAGACAAATAGTGAAATTAACTGAACTATCTTGATTTTGTGGACAATCACAACCACTCTGTCAACTCCATGGAATAATTTGTGGCTATTTGTTTCATTTTGTTTTGTTACCCTCCCAGAAAGTTGAACGCTTTCTAGAGGTCATCCTTCCTTGCTGACACAACACCTTCCATTGTCAGGATTGCAATGCTATTTAAATGCAATCAACACCGACTTACTGTGGTAAAATCCTAATATTATCCCCCATTTTTTTTGCATGGTGCAAAAGTATAATAGACAGTAAGCGAATATCCTCCTTAAGCAGATATCCAAACATTTTAGCTTCAAATGCCTGGTTGAGAAAATGACAGTGGGGAAAATAAATGTGGTTGCACAGGGTCACTGACTGAACAATTACACTGTTTTTTCTACGCTTAAAGTACTGTTTCCTGCATGGGGAAGTATGTTATTATCAGTTATTTTACAAGCCAAAGGACATTGTGTATCCACTCACTAGGAAGCCTGGCTGCCAAGTGGTTAAAAAGACTATTTCCCCACTTGAAGATCCAGTGCATGAATTGAGTGCGGTTTTGGTTCATAGTAACTGAAGGACCTTCTATTAGAAATTACAATACCATAATGTACCAAATCCTATTGCTGTAAAGCAGACTTAAAGATCACCTTTTGCTTTAAAACAATTTCCAAGTGTCAAATAACTTTCATATCTGTGACCTGTGTTGTAAGATACACCAACAATGAAAGAATCGCACCTGTATTTTCTGCACTATAAGGCACTTGGGAGTATAAGGTGCACCCTCAGTGGGTGGCCTATTATAAAACTGTTTTCAGATATAGCGTGCACCGCATTATAAGGCTCATAGAAGCTACAATAGTGGCTGCAATTGCATTATGCATTCACTAGATGGAGCTACGCTAAAGGAATACAATACAATACAATTTTTAAATAGCACTTTCACAACTGCTGCAGCTGTAACAAAGCACTTTACAGAACATTTTAAATACAACGTCCAGAAATCAGAATATTGATCCATATACAAGGCAAATCGGATTATAAGGCGCACTGGTGGGTTTTGAGAAAATTGAATGCTTTTAGGTGCGCCTTATGGTGCGGAAAATACGTAAATCTGTTTTAGGGTGCGTTACTCTCTCATGCAAACCTCCACCCCACACCCGAGAGGTGGACTGAGGAATTCAGAGAAGCTCCTTTTCATACCCCATTATTGCACCCACCTGTTCCCAGGTGTGCCTGTTCTTCTGTGGCATGTGCCAAACAGTGGACGATAGTCACTTTGCATCGCTGCCCTCGTTCCATTCCGTGTTCCTACTACCGTAGATATGAATCTACTTGACAATTGGATTATCCTATGATAGCACCACGAGCCTAACCCCAATTCATGCCATTTTTTTTTGAGAGACTTTTCCTACTGTTGTGTGCCAGTCACATTTTCTTTTCGCATCATCACTACATCATGTACTCGCCAGTGTTGTTCCGATGGCAAGCCTTTTGATCTGAAGTGTGGAGCAAATGTGTGTCAGCAACAAAAATACAAAAAAAAAAACCCAAAACAAAAAACAACAAAAAAACTAACAAACTGTATATTCATTACCTTTCACAATTGTGCAAGTGAAATATTTACTTTGAATGAATCTTAGTTCTGGTTGCTTCCATCTCATGCGAGAATTTATCTGGCATGACAAATCTCCAATAATCGTTAAAGCATAGAAGGCACCATCAAGTAAATATTACCAAACCCAGTAGTCAGTGTCAATAAAACAGTCACACTCCCAGAAACCGCAAAGTTGGTGTGACTTCTCAGGATTTACAGTATCTATGTCTTCTTGCGTGTGTAGGCACGTTTTGTTTTGTTTTGGGTTTTGTTTTTCCTTGCAGACACAAAAGATTAACTGTTAGTAAATGTTAGACCGGTGTGTATTTAGAACCACTGGAGAGTCAGGGAGAAATACTGGTATTCCCACTTGTAACGCTCTTTGTGTTCATTTTCCTCTCAGCCTATTCTCCTCCTTCCCAGTGATAACTGCCCGCTTTCTCATTAGGCATTACCATGAAGAGTGTGTGTGTGTGTGTGTGTGTGTGTGTGTGTGTGTGTGTGTGTGTGTGTGTGTGTGTGTGTGTGTGTGTGTGTGTGTGTGTGTGTGTGTGTGTGTGTGTGTGTGTGTGTGTGTGTGTGTGTGTGTGTTGACGAAAGGATTTCTTTCATTGCAATCCTGGCCTGTATTCAGGCTGTGTACCTTGGCACCTCCTCTGATGAAGGATTGACACTGCAGCACTCACTGTGTCACATGACTGCAAAGAGCTACTTTAGATTCTGTTCTAATCTACCATGGCAATGAGTGGTATTTACTTCACACACTGCAGGTTGACATTTCGCGACCAACCGCAGCAGCACATCGATGATGTCACAATGAATTTCTTCAAGGCGTGTGTGTTTGCTTGTACGTGTGTCTTTGCGTCCCCCCCCCCCACCCCAGTATTTTCCCAAGCTGTTCCCTTCCTGGATCCTGTTTTGAGTGCCAGATGAGGCAATCGTTCCCATTGACTCAACCCTGCAATGCAAATATGCCCAACAGCATGCAAAGAACATGGAAATATGTGTGAGTCGACGTCAGGGCCAGACAGCCAAAAGAGTGAAAAAAAGGTTTTAGAAATGACACAGATGAGACTTTGCCCTTTTAAAGTCAGCAGACATTTTAAATTACAGTGCACCCTCGACGCTTGAGCACAGTGCCTCGCAGAGCCAGTCTTTTGATTTTCTAAATTTAAGTCGAGCGTGTAATGCTGTGTTTTGGCAGCGGTTTTGTGCAATTAAAGTTGTGCTTGCAGGGAATTTTGAATGGGACTGGTAAGCTTTATGGTTGATGCAGATGGTGATCGAAAACAAATAATGTTTGCAGAAATAACTTTTTGTTGCCGCGAGGATTAATGTTCAGATGACAGTGGTTTTATTATCCGATCCGAAGTCGTATGTTTTGTACAAATGTGGTGGCGGCATCTTCTCATTCAAGCAAAATTAAAGGCTTAAGAACTGGGCTCAGATAATATACACAATGTGTAATAATGTCCTGTTTTTACCACCATCTGTTTGTTTCTTTGCTTTGTTTGTGAGTGAATTTAATTCATTTACTGGAAACTCCGTGGAGCGGTGGAAACAAATGTTCTGTTGCCAATGTGATTGATGTCATCGTTGTTGTGGTCCACTTTAGGATGGAGCGAATAAAGTGTGAAAGATACTATGAATTGTTGCGTCTCCTTTCCTGCCTTGCAGATTCCTGTGTGTTGTGCGTCGCTTTGTTTCCCATGGATCTCAGGGTGGGAGAGCGGGGGATGCGCCCTGGCTCCGACACGGCACTCCTTACGCCATTGCACCCGCCATTGCTTCTCAGCCCTTTTCCTCCGCAGTCCCGCACGTCCTTCTCCCAACAGCAGCTTCAACAGCACATACGGGTACAAAGAATCAATGCTTTCTTTAATACCTATTGTAAATCTTTTTTGTGTGTGAATTGATACCAAATTTCCTCAAATAGCGGCCCCTTCTCGAATGGGCGCTGTGTGTCAATTACTCCAGATATAAATTCATTTGCGATGTTAATCAAAAGTATGGAGTAATCTGCACACTCTAAGGGAGGATGATAAAATGATGAAACCTATGTCGTTTTTTAAATGTATTCTATTAACGTGTTTGTAGTAGGCGTTAAACCGATGAAATGATGAGTCGACTATTCGAAAGCTACATTTAAAGCTTGAAATATCATATTGGTATGTGCATCTTGTCTATGAAACCAACTTTCAACCCGCCCGTTTGCCACCATTGCCAGACTTCGGAGTTTGATACGTCCGACCGACAAGTGTTCCATACATCTGCGCGGATTCGTGAAACCAAAAATTGGCGGTTGTGAGTGAGCATAGCGGTTTGCCGCGCCAGCTAGGATGATCGTTACTCATTTTGCGATATTTCCTCCAGCGGGACTGGTGATGAGGAACGATAGTCAGAGCCCATCTTTGTCGCCTAAATGGTTTGCCCACGAGAACGAGAACTTTATTCCGACACAACACTGTGTCATAACATTTGTCACAGTACAACTACGGTCGTGGACAACAAAAAGTCTTTGTCAACACGTAGTTTACACAAATACAGGCCTCGCTTCTAATAGAAACCTCTGCCAATCTATGGTTGAATTAATACATGGCACTTAAGGAAATATGGTATTGTAATTTTAAATTCCGTTGTATTCTATCTTTATTTCAGTTCATTAAAATATTTTGGAAATCATATATTTGATTCCAAAACAGCACAGCAATGTTTATTTTAAAAGTGAAATGCAAATGTTTGAACGTTTAGTTTAATATGGAGCAGCGGAGACGTGAACAGGAACACCACGAGAAGCAACAAGAATTGCAGCAGCTCAAAAACAAGGACAAGAGTCAACAAAGTGAGTCTGTTAGTCAAAAGCTACACGTGCGCGCACACACACACACACACACACACACACACACACACACACATTTTATTGAACCATTTTCCTCTGTTTCACAAGGCTGTTTGCTTTTAGTTAAATATAACCTGACTGGTGGAGCTACAACAGCGGAGTTAAATATAGCTTTGAATATTGGCACAAGTCATTGGGTCAATATTGACTTGAACACCTTCTGTCACCTCTTTGTACACACATGCACCAATATACACACACAAAACAAGTGACCTAACCATGCATCAGACTTCGTGACGCCATATTTACGAAAAGTCGATACAGAATTAATAGGAGCCATTTTTACATATTTAACTAGTAACCATTTCTAAGGTATATTATGAAGCATCTTCTGTTTTGTTTCATGAAAATGTCTGACTTGTTGGGTTGAACGTACAGGTGCAGTGGCCAGTTCACTGGTTAAACAGAAACTCCAGGAAGTCATCTTGAAGAAGCAGAAGCAAGCGGCACTGGAAAGAACAAATTCCAACACTTTGACCTCTACGCCAGTGACATACAGGTGACACAAGATGCATACACGAGTTGACAGTGCAGTATCTGCGTAACGCATGTTCTATATATATTCAAATTAGAATTCATTATTATTATTGGTTTTTTTTTTAAGTATCGACAGTAATATTTGCAAGCAGGCTTTGCTGCAAATCAAACTGATCTACAGAAATGTAAAATAATCCTCATTTATAATTGGAGACATGCTAGGAATGTTATGTCTTAGGGCTATCACTAAATGAATCTTTTTGGATTAGATTATCCTATCCTATTATTCCATTGATTATCACCACAATGAGTGATAAAACACTTAAGTTTGCCAAGCTGATGTATATTAAGACCATACTCACTTAAAAATAAACATTATTTTCTTATAAGCTATGGCCTGGTGTCGTGCTCTTGCCGGGCCAAGTGCCTCTCGCTGCCATTTCGGCTGCTCCAATGGCCAGCTGGCAGTGGACATGAAGACTTAAAGAAATTTAAAACAAAATATCCTCCCACTGGCCTGTTCTTTATTTTTCATTCACAGTTCCCAAAATAATCACCTTCCACTCACACTCGATCACTGCTTAGCGATGTATTGGTAGAACAAGCTACGCTAAGCTAGCTGGAGAAGCTAAAACATGCAACGTGACAAGTTTAACCGGTCACAATAATTTAGCGGAAGGCGCTTTGCTCCCATGAACTAGTGATGGGACGTGCTGTGATGAGGCTTAAGCTTGTTCAATACTAGTTTGCTTTAAAATCATCAAAAATGAGTTTTTATTCCCTCTAGTCTAGTTTGTCGGCACCTCCGTTGTCGTCACATGTACACGTTCCCGTTTTCAAGGTCCACCAGCGTCGCTTTGTAGCAGTTACATACAACTCCATTTTTGTTCATTTTTAATTTAAAGCAGCCTCAAACCCTGGGCATCTTTTCAAGTTTTGAGTATTGCTCAATGGGACCGTCCATCAGCAACAAATATTCGTGCGTGGACAAATGTTGGTCCCTAGTGTCATAAATGGGGTTTTAAAATTAGCAATTATAGTTTTCAGTCATTTCTGTGTCGGGCAATTTTTGTGGTTGATTTAGCCAAATTAGTGGGGGTGAGGTGGGTGGGAGTTTGTTTGTTTTTCTTTCTCCCAGCCCTAGTATCTCTTTTAGCCGTAGATCTTCATCATGTCCCTAAATTGTAAAAATGAAAAAAAGTGCATCCATATCACGACTTATTCTGGACCCTATAACACAAACGCATTGTCAGTTTGTCACATTTTGAGGCAGTCGACTTCCATTACGGATAACCCACTTAAAGGTCAAATGGTTTAATTTGGATTTGTGCTGCGTGTTCTCAGTAAACTGGGTCCGGACCAGAATGTTTCCTCCCAGCCCCTGGTTTCATCTCCTTCGCTGCCTTCTCCAGAGGGTTCAGAAGGGACACGTCTACGCAGGGCAGGTAAAATACACAATAACTCAGGATGTTGTTATAATGTCAGTGGATTCTGAAGGCCTGATATATGAAATCTATCAGTTGGGACGAAGGGCAGCACAGATGACTTGTGGTTAACATCTGCCTCCTGGTTCTGAGGTTTGAGGTTGAAATTTCAGCTAAGGCCTTCGTGTGTGGAGTTTGTATTTTCACACTCTACTTCCATGGCTTTTCTTCCGGGTAGTCCAGCTTCTTCCCACACTCCAACAATATGCATCTGAGGTCATTCCAAGACTGTAAATTGTCCATAGATGTGAATGTGAGTGTAAATGGTCGCTTGCCAATGTAGTATGAGCCCTACAGTTGACTGGTAATCATTCCAGCGTCTACCCTGCCTAGTCAGCTGGAATAGATTCAGGCTTCCCTGCGACAAAAATGAGGACATGCGTTAGAAAAAATGAATGGATATCTAAAGTAAACTTGACTCCGTAACTATATATTGAAAAGGGAGTGAAAGTAAATGGACCTTATTAAAAAAACAAATACGACTTTGGCAAAAAGTTCTGAAAATCACTGTATCAGCGAGTGATAGTTTCTACTCGCTTCACCATTTTGTAGGAATGCTCAATAAATTATTATTTTGGAAAATAAGCAAGCGATCTGCGATTGGGTTGTGTTTGTGTAGCATCCGTGTAGCATCTTTATGTGACACGACTGTATCAATGAATCACCTCAAGTAAATCTCATCACTTCTTTTTTTTATGTATTTTTTTTTAAATCAAGCATCTGAGCCCAATTTAAAAGTGAAACACAAGCTGAAGAAACATCTCAACACCCGCCAGAGCCCTCTCACCCGAAAAGAGAGCGCACCACCCACCATCAGACACAGAGTACCTGATACACTGGGTAAATCCTTGATTTGACATCAAAACAAACTTTTCCACTGTCATGATTCCAAATGAGTCTGACTTATTTTTTTTTTCTCCCCATGTGGGGTCTCAGCAGACTCATCTCCCAGCAGCAGCAGCACTCCAGTCTCTGGCTGTAGTTCCCCCAATGACAGTCTTCCCAGTGAAAATGGGATAGTGCCATCTACAGGTGGCCTCTCGCATGAGGTGAACAAATGTAAAAAGATATGATAGACACACAGTTAAGGAGACAGAGAGCTCATTATTCTTACATGATTTGTAAATCAACTAGAAAACAGCGAATGTTAATTACTAGGGATGTCCTGGTCAAATCACGTGATTGGAAATCGCGGCCAATCTCGTTATTTTCACCGGATACGTATTGGAGGAAAAAGATCCGTTGTATTCATTTTCTGAACATTTAAAGGCCACAAAGCTACAAAATTAAAATATCTTGCCAACTAGAATCATAATAGTTTAGTGTTAACAATGTTACTTTTTGTTTTTTGTTTTGTTTTTTTGTTTTTTAGTAGTTGTGTAGTGGCAGGCCTGTGCTTGAGTGGTTCAACTCAAGCTCTGGCCTCCCTGTGTGGAGTTTGCATTTTCTCCCCGTGCCTGTGTGGGTTTTCTATGGGTATTGCAGTTTCCTCCCACATTCCAAAAATATGCAAAATTGTTCATCCGTGTGTGCACTGCGATTGGCTGTCAACTGGTCCAGGGTGTCCCCCGCATAGGCTCCAGCACCCCCCGCGACCCTCGTGAGGATGAAGCGGATCAGAAAATGGGTGGATGGATGGATAGTTGTGTCGTTAGTGGCGCGCACACACACACACACACACGCACACAGAGCACACACAGACAGAGCTGGGTTTGTCTTCAAAGATTATTATTATTTTTTTTTTTTTTTTGGAAGGAAAGGCAAGTTAAAGGCACTCCTAAATAAGTCTGTCTTATTACCTTATTACCTCCTCGCTCAACGCCATTGTCAAAGAGTTGCGAGAGCGACAGACAGGTTGGCAGTTGTGACACATGCAAGGGAAGTCACTTCAAACAAGTTCAAATAGGAGTGTAAATATACGAGCGTAAATATCTGGTTGTTCCCCACTGGTTTGTTTTAATGAGGTCATAAATTAATCGTTTCTAGATGAGAGAAGTCACACATGTATCCAACAACTGAAGTGTGCTCTTTGTTTTAGCCAAACGATGTCAATGTGTTGTTTACCATTGAACAAATCAAATGCAGTCATACTGAGAATTCCCTCATTCTGTGTTTTTTAAAGTTCAACCAAATTGATGCCATATGCGTCCCGGCGCAATTACATGAAAATAAATGTTTTAGGTACGGCAGATTGATACAGTATTGTGTTTAATGTTAACATTCAATTAGTGTCAATGTCATGGTTTCTGTGTTTGCTGATTTTATGCTAACAAGCAACAAAGAGTTTTTGTGTATAACAAGTTGAAAAAACAAATGAGATGGCCCAATACACATTTTGAGTATCATCAAATTTAGTGCTGAAAAAAATTTACAACTTTGAGTTTCTTTTGAGAGTTTTACAACAAACCAATTTGGCATCGATATAGTGCAATGGTCCATTTAATATAAATATATCTAACAATATCTAACCTATATACACTTGGATGTTTATACAATGTTTATATGCATATTTCTATATTAATTTGAGAAAAATCTGTTGCATGCTCTTTTGTTGCATTGGTATCACATCGGATACCAACAATGCATGATTGCAATTATTAACTGTATTTTTAATGACAAACATTCACTTTCTTCTTCAATTTTTGTGAGAACAGGCCAACTGAAAAGCCTTATCATGCCCTATTTTGAAAAGTGGTTCACTAAACCACTACATCAATGCCTGATGAATCGATCCCACTTTTGACCTCCTCCGGGAAGTGTAATTTGTCTTATGTCATGGAAAATTAAGCAGGTTTCAAACAAGCAGACATATTATAAGACAAGTCAACCCTCGTGCTTGAAGTGTGGCCAGGCACTGAGTAATGACATGATTAATGCAGAGGCACACAAGCCTGCTGGAGTGCCGTGTGCGTCAGCTGTTTATACATAATTGATTTAATCACAGAAAAGTCAAAAACATTGCAACGGGTGTCACACCTGCTGCGTTTGTGTGATTCATGACATTTAATGTGTTTAATTATGTCCTTACGTTGCTCGAAAGCTACACTTTATGAAGGGCAATTTACAAAGTTTGGGAATTGGGAATTACATTCACAACTATTTTAGTTCTGTTTCCCCAACTGTCGTTTTCTGGTTTAAATGTTGGCTTTTATATTCCTTTGCATGTGTATTATTTTTCTGGTGGGGAAAAAAGAATAACCCAGCATATTTGGCATTTACAGGCACAGAAGCTGCTGCTCAGAGATGGCACTCTGGCAAACTTTACTTTCCAGAGTCCTTCCACTCTACCCACCATTACGCTGGGACTACCAGCCAATGCCAGGGTAAGCTTGGCACTCAAACAAATAATATTTACCACATCTCCGATACAGGAAGGCCACAAATGTATTGGCAAATGTATTTTATGTCATTATTTATTCAGCACACATCGTTTGTCATTGTACTTCAAATATTTGGAGACTACAGCACTCTGTTTTTATGACACTTCGTCATCATTGATGTTATTTAAATTCTGGATAATTGTAGGAGAGGTATCAGATGTCAATTTTATACATTCAGTAAGACTGTGCAAAAGTCAAGTGTCATCATTGGATTTGTTGTTTGCTTTTTATGTTATGTGCTGTGTTTATTGTTTTACTTTATGTTAACTGTTTTGTTAAGCGCTTTATAAATCAGGATGTATGTATGTATCTAAAGCTATGTGTAAGAAATTAACATAGCGCAACACATATTTATATTCTACAGGTTGATGGTGATTTGTCCTCCCTGAAGTTTGCTCGAGGGCCCTTGGTCACAGCCGGGGCCCCGCAGGTCTTGTTGCCGCTGAGTAGAGAGGATCAAGCGGGGCAGCTGAGCTCGCAACTTCCTGTTATCATCCTGGAGCCGTCTGGACTAATACACGCTCCCCTGGTCACTGGTAAGGCACACCGAGTTACCGTATTTATTATTGTACTACAAGGTGTAACTAAAATCATTGAATTTTCCCAAAAGCCGACAGTGCGCCCTAGAATCCGATGCATCTTGTGTATGGTGTTACACAGTCTCTTTATATTCCCCAATGAGTTGTTTCGCTGTTAGTATTTCTCTGCCATCTAGTGGTGATTATTAGCAGGAACCAATTCTAACCTAAAAGGGTTTTGCCCGACATTGACATGTGCATTTGCCAACACACACTCCAACAGACAACTATTTTGTGAGCTCTGCGCAGCCATTATGAAACGACGATAACACCAAGAGCATAGTTAACTACTGACTAAATGAAGGAAGAAGGAGACAAGCAAGACGATTAAGGATATTTATCCCCTTGTGCATGTGAGCCCATGAGGTTTGTGTGTTTGTCTGCCCTTTTGTTGAATCAATTGTCTTCATAACTTTTGTCTTTCATTGTTTTGTTATGCCATTTGTATTTATTTATTTCATGTACGTGTTTGTGAGCAGTTCTCATGGCTTTATTAGTTATGAAGGCCCTATATAAATAAAGCTGTATTGTATTGTATTCCTTTTGGCGTAGCTCCATCTAGTGGATGCATAGCACAACCGCAGCCATTATTGTAGCTTCAAAATCAAAACATTTCCCTGTAATACATAGTGACACCCCTTGCCGTCTGTCCGTCTGTCTCAAACCAGTTCCAGGACTCGATTCAGTCCCGCTGCAGTTTTCCTCCCGCTTGGATCAACTGTCTCCGGGGGGCGCACATGCCCACAAGCCCCTTAGTAGAACACGTTCAGAACCCCTCCCGCAGAGCCCCAGGATGCTTCACTCACAACTCCTTCAACAGCACCACAACACGCAACTACTAGAGCGATTAAAACAACAGACTCACCTCGGCAAGGTAGGCGGCTCTTGACACTCTTTGGAACTGTCGCTGTGTTGAACATTGATCTCAAATCGTGGAATCACATTAAAAGTAGTTTACGTGAAGCATTGCAGGTCAGTTTAGTCTTTCGTCAAAAAATGAAGAATATGAAATCGGTGTTGTCAACCAAATTGGGGGGCATCCAATATATGTGATTATTACAAATGGCCCTGCTCGCTGGAGAAAATGTAGCCTTTTTCTTCTTCTTCTTCCGTTCCCAAAGGTGATGATTGTCTTGGCAACAATGTGTTTCGCGTCACCCAATGGCCTGTAGGTATTTGAGACAAGCATGCCAAATAATGGCTTCAAACATAGCAGAACAAACTTTACGGAACCAAACCTCAGCTAGTTCGTCGGTGCAACTCTGGAGAAGTCAATTCATTGTGGTTTGAAGAAAGCGGATCTATGTTGCAATGATAGGAGCTGAAGACGGCGTAAATAATTCATAAACTTGTCGGGACACCTGCATTTATTGCCAAATGTCCATCTTGGATCGCAGTTGAATTCTGGTTATGTGCGGAATCTCCTTTTAGCTGTTACATTCCAACCATGAGCACAATGAATTTGAACCCACACTTATATTAAACAGGTCCTTAACTATTTGAACCTGTTCAATGATGCACTCTATGTTAATGGCTGCCGAATTCACAATTATGTTATTCAACTCTAAATCATATGACACTTTTTTTTCCTTCATGATTTCCAATTGCAAACAAAAGATAACTAATCTCACCAGTTTGTTTCTGTTTATTGTGTGTGTGTGTGTATACACAGCTCATGTCCAAGTCCAGTGAGAAGCCCAGACTGCATCAGATCCCTTCAGAGGACATGGACTCAGAGGACGGCGGGAGAACGTCTCCATCAGAGCCAGCCTACCAGAGCAGACTGAGGCCAGATTCTCTGAGGGAGGCGGAGCCAGCAACATCCAGCAGTCAAGAACAGATCAACCTACAGCATGCACTCATACTCAACCAGGTAGGTGTGCTGAATTTCTCATATCACAAATTAGGAAACAGGATAAATAAAATACACCGCGGCTAATCTGAAGCAGCTATTCAGACGACTACTGTCCTCTAGATGGCATGACTATCCACCTCCAGATGGTTTAGATTCACCAGTGGTGGTGGAACTGGGTTTAATCACCTATGTCACCTTTCAAAGCAACAATTTAAGTCAGTACATTTGATTCAATCAGCCATGACAGTCAGGAGTCGAACTTTTACCATTTTAAAACTTATGAATAAATCACTGTTAATCTTTGGAAGTCAGGTACAGTTTATTTGTGAACGCTAAAGTTAGATGGGTCGCTGTATGAAACTCAAAAAGCAATATAACTGTGAGGTATGAGGTATGATAAATCACATTTTGTTACATTTTGGCAATTCCATTTTAGATCGATCATTGTCATCAGCCTTTGTTTTGGTCTGATCTTTTTTGTAACTACCGGTACTCTTATTTGTGAACAGTTCAAGAGTTCCAATGGTCTCCAGTATTCCTGATTTTCTTCTTTTTGTCCTTCTCATCTCCGGTATATCTTGTCATGGCTTGACCTCTTTTCTGTTTTCTAGTCATTACTGTGGGAACAGCAGAAGCAGCTGCAGCAGTTGCATCGACAGATGGAGACCCTGGCGGTCCCGATGCTACGTAGTGGCGGAGGCGGCGCGATCTGCGGCGCGTTGGGTGTGCATCGGCCCCTCTCTCGTACGCAGTCCTCCCCGGCCTCCACGTCTCTCACTTTGTCCGAAAAACCTCTGAGCCTGAGTGGGCAGGAGACCAGCAGCAAATCACGCTTCACCACTGGTCAGTGCCACAAAAAAGAGATTCGGTGATCACTGAGACAGTCTTTTGGGAACTCATCATCTGAGGTTAATTTGCCTGTGCAGGCTTGGTGTATGATTCTCAGATGCTGAAGCACCAGTGTGCCTGTGGAGACAACAGCAGTCACCCAGAGCATGCTGGGAGAATACAGAGCATCTGGTCCCGACTACAGGAGAGGGGCCTGAGGGGGCAGTGTGAGGTATGACACGATGCACACCATTGGTCCTTTTTTTTTTTTGGTTCAAACCTAAAGGCTGTCAGATTGTTTGTTTCCCACCAGAGATTGAATACTATATCAAAGCATTCACTTGTCCAAGTCCAGTTATTATTCCACAGAGGCTCCCTCATAGTTCAAGCACCAAATTAGCATACTTAAATCCGATGAGCCACCCTCGCTTTGTTGTCGCAGAGCATTCGTGGTCGTAAGGCAACTTTGGAAGAGCTGCAGTCCGTCCATACAGAGCGCCATGTTTTGCTCTACGGCACCAATCCGCTCAACAGGCTCAAACTGGACAACCGCAAACTGGCAGGTGCGTTTCAACTGACACATCCGTCTCCTGCTTTTCTGCACCACTTTTCTTAATTAATGTTGGAGGAGAGCCGGTGCCCATTGCAGTCGATTTTGGGTGAGAGCAACATCCCGAACTGGTCACCAACCAATTTGCAGGACTCGGATAGATGAACAACCTTTCACACTCACACTGCCGGACAATTAAGAGTCTTCAGTTAATAAAAGAAACATGTTTCGGGAATGCGGGAGGTTACCCAATGAAAACACACACAAGCACAGAGAGAACATCTGACCCACACAGAAAGATGTGCTACCCATTCCTCCTTTGTGGCACCCAATTTGAGCATGTTTTAATTTTTACGATTCTTAGAAAGTTCTTCAGCACTGTTAATCGGATACAATCGCGTCACACTCAACAATTATATGATTCTTTTATGGATTTGAATCTCCTCACTTTTTGTCGAATTAGCATCTGTAATTTCTTACTACATATACCTTAAAAATGGATGATAACATTTGACTGATGTAAAGTGTTTGTTCTTTAGGAATTCTCTCTCAAAGGATGTTTGTCATGTTACCATGTGGAGGTGTCGGGGTAAGTTTCAAACACAGTTGCACTCAAATTGGACGTTCTCTGCGTTCATACAAAAAAACAAAACATTCTGTTACCAAAAGGCTGCTTTTTAGGACTGGAACAAATGTTTGCTTGGCAACCCCTGATCGCTACGAATCAAAGCAACATGTCTCAGACTCAGGAATGAACAAGTACAGATTGTTTCTAATCTTGAGCCAGGTGGACAGTAATGTTATTTTTCCATGAAAGACCAAAAATGAAACTTGCCTTGAAATAAAGTACAAATAAAATAGTTGCTTTCAATGGGGTCCTTTCAAGGGCAACAAATGATGACTTAGCCGCTTGGTACTGTCGACAGTCGACTGTCTCTACGAAACTTGTAGGCACCTCAGAGGTTCCACTCTCCAGTATTTATTCTGACGGAATAATTTGCTTCTTGAGAAAAAAAATTTGGAAAATAAAATTCAGCACAATTAACATAAAACATGACAGTTTGTCTTTCCTGTTTATTTCCTCAAGCTATTAAGAATCAACATTTATTTATGGACAATACCTCTTTTTTGCTCAACTGACTTGAGTACCGTACTTTGTATAAGTCACACCAGCATTAATTTAAATGAATATTATCAGGATCAATTTTTTTCTCGCGAGATTAGCGCGGCAGACGTCACAGCGGATGTTACGTTGCTCTATAAATAAACCAGAAACAAAACATCAAGCGCGCTGCACAGGTCCAAACACGTTTGTTTTGCCAGCCACGGCAGCGCGAGACACTGAAAACGGATACTTAAATAGTTTATGAATGGAAAGTTTACTTTTAAAAAGTTGCCAGATTGTTCCACTGACAAGACCAAAGTTACCTGTATGTTTTGCAGTCGTAAACCGAGCTATCATCATAGCACGTCGAGTCTGAAATACCACTTAATGGGCAAGCACACAGCTGACGTGCCTACTCCGCCCCCTCGTCTCAGACAGACAGCTATGGATCATTTCAAAGCGAAGAAAATGGATGACATGACGAACAAATTTGCTGAAGCCATAGCTAAATATATGGCTACTGCATGAAAGCCTGTCAACATTGTCCACAGCTCCACTCAAGCTGAAATAATTCGCATTGCATCGAACGACTCCTGTTGGATTGACCTGGCGCTTTAAGAGGGGCGGGGCTGCCACTGACAGGTGACCGTTCGTGCGATGTATAAATAGCGTTTTGATTCGTGAGTGAATACACTCGCTTCGTCGTCGGCAGGGCTCAATGTTAAGCTACGCGTGTGCTTCTTATCAAGTCAGATGTGTAAAGTTAGCTTTGCAATCTGACGTGAATGAAGTAAATTGCGTTGCAGCTGGGGTTAATCATGCCGGCGCTCCACTTCCGGGATTGATTATTGGGACTTGTAGTTCTTTTGTTCGATTCGACTTGATATGTTTGTGTTGTATGGTTTATTACGTTTAAAACAATGAATAATGATGATGATCATGATACATAGTGAAATCAGGGTTGATTACATTATTTATTAAACGTATTGTTAAATAAAGGTATTAATTAATGTCTATTATATACATATTTACATTGTGATGCAGAAAGATAGATATATTACTTTTTTACTGCATTTATGTGTAGTTTAGGTTATTACCTGCTTCTGATACTTCTGTTACAACTACTACTACTACTACTACTTCTGCTGCAAAGTGCTCCAATAAATGATCAAAAAAGTACAGAACGAGAGATCCTTCCATGCTGACCGACAATCCCTATTCAGGGGGCCGTGAAAAACAGAATTAACTGAACAACTCCACTACGGATTGCCAGCGAGAGCCTCCATTACAAGAATCCGAAATTATGTTGACACAAAACCGTAGAGAGACTTCCGAGCAAGAAGGATCAACAGAATCAGCATAGCCTGACTGCTGTGTTCAAAGCAAATTTGAGAAAAACGAAGTATGCAACCATTGCTTAAATCCACTATAGGCTGAGTACTAGTTTACCTTAGATGTGCACTTTATAATGTTATATTGCGCTGTTTTGATTCCATAAAAAGAGCTGTTCAAGTGGCTTTTGTGTGACAAAATATTTTTTTCACTGTTGTTGATGGACAGTAATATTGTGTGAGAGATAATGTGTGAATAACTGCTCCAAGTGAAAAATGTTCATGTAAAATTGAAATTGAAATTATTTCAGTAAATATTTGCATTTTGCACATAGAAAACTGATTCATGATTCCATGTTGATGAGAGCATTAAAATGGGGGAAAATAGGACAAAAAATATAAAAGGAAATTCAGAAACAATAAAAAATGCGTGAGTAATCATGATTAATTTTTAGTTAATTTGAGTTAATTATGACAGTTGAGTTTTTAATTAGATCAAATATTTTAATCGTTTGACAGTTCTAATATATATATAGTCGCACTAAAGTATAAGTCGCATTTTTGGGGGAAATGTATTTGGTAAAATCCAACACCACGAACAGACATGTCATCTTGAAAGGCAAATAAAAATACAGAGCAACAGGCTGAATAAGTGCACGATACGCTAACGTTACATGACCCGTAAGCAACGAACTGAGAATGTGCCTCATATGTTCACGTAACACATTAAGAGTTATTCAGATAACTGTAGCATAAGGAACGTGCTAACAAGTTGACCAAAAATCAGTGTCACTCCAAATCACTAAATCCAATTAAATCTTTATCCTCGGTGTCACTTTTAAACAACTCCGCCAACTCCGGAGGTAGAAGATGCGGCACCTCCTCTTCTATGTCCTTATGTCATAGTCATCGTCAGTTGTTTTTATCAGTTACCGCCAATATGGAAAGTATCAACACAGGCTTAGAGCGCCCTCTTGCGGTATAATGTGAAAATAACATGTGAAATGATGTCATGTGTTAATAATTTCACACATAAATCTCACTACCCTGGCCAAACTATGAAAAAATCTGCGATTTATAATCCGGAAAATACGGTATGTGTTTACTATATCTAAAAAGGGAAAACAGAGTTCACCACAGCTGCAAAGTACTGCAGAGGCTGGACAACCGACATGCTTGAAATTCACCTTGGCAAGGGTGTAAAGAAGCCTGATGGATAGTCCTGCATGAGCATTGATTTATTATGTTATTGTCATTCGTGCTGCAGGTTGACAACGACACCATCTGGAATGAGTCGCACACGTCCACGGCGTCACGCATGGCCGCCGGCAGTGTTGTCGAGCTGGCTGTAAGAGTGGCCAAGGGTGAGCTCAAGGTGAGAATGTGTTTTTTTGTTGTGTTGTTGTTATTATTATTATAATTATTATGCAAGGGAGCTGAATTTATAGAGTGCATTTCACATACAAGGGAACTCACCACGCTTCACTTAATTTACAATTCAACATTTCAAAGCATTCACAAACAAAAGAGTTGAAAACATTTTCAAAACAAATATGTTTGGAGGAGGGGGCATTGTTTTCATGACTTATTAGCTTATTTTATGACTCCAAAGTCAAGATTTCATTCCATTTCAGTGCTCTCATGATGTAAATGCAGCCAAGAGCCAGAACGAATGCTATCATCAAAAACTTTTTGCAGGTGTTATCAGAGGAAGCCAGTTTTCTCCACAAGGGGGAGAAAAGGGTGGCATATAAAAGTAAAAAAACGTCTTGCACAACATATTGAGAAGCATGCGCCATGTGGATGTTTTTAAGAATTCATTTAACAATTGTTGTACTCATAGCGGGGAGGGGGAACTGCAATTGATCATCGTATTCAAGCCCCTCTTATTTCGCCACGTAATATAAATATGTCTCCATGAGCGACAAAGGCTTAGGAGTGTTTGTTTCTTCATCAGCGCTCATTCAAGGTTGCCAACACTTTTGGCAGACATTTTCAAAAAGTTAGTTAAACATGGCACCTTATACTTGTTTATTTATTTATTTATTTTTTTGAGTGACAAGCTGATTCATACTTTCTTTTCCAAACAGAATGGATTTGCCGTGGTCAGACCACCGGGTCACCATGCAGACCCCTCCAACCCAATGTAAGTTTGTGTGCCTTTTAATCCCCTGTTGTTTAGATAAACATCATAAGGACAGTCAGAGCTTTTCCATTCTGTTGTCCTCAACGTAACCGAAGCCGTCAATCGGTCTTTGCAGGGGTTTCTGCTACTTTAATTCAGTGGCAATTGCTGCCAAACAACTTCAACAGAAGCTCAGTGTCAGCAAAATCCTCATTGTTGATTGGGTAAGCCTATCACCTTTGCTTTATTTACCACTTCCTGGATTAATAGTGATGTTTAACATATTCTATATTGCCAGGATGTTCACCACGGTAACGGGACCCAGGAAATTTTCTACAGTGACCCAAGCGTCCTCTACATGTCGCTTCATCGCTATGATCATGGCAACTTCTTTCCTGGCAGCGGATCACCCACTGAGGTAGATGTCATATCTTGGCCGCATGTACAAGAATGCTTTCAATTCTGACAAAATCTTTTTTTTTTTTTTGCTTCAGGTCGGCTTAGGTGCTGGGGAGGGCTTCAATGTGAATGTGGCATGGACAGGAGGACTGGACCCTCCCATGGGGGATGCAGAGTACCTTGCAGCATTCAGGTAGAATACCCAATGCTTCTTCTCTCGAAGACGACAATACATACGTACACGAGAAAAGAGAATACCGTATTTTCCGCACTATAAGGCGCTTGGGATTATAAGGCGCACCTTGAATGAATGGCCTGTTTTAAAACTTTTCATATATATGGCACACCACATTATCAGGCGCCTAGAATAGATGCTACAATAGTGGTTGCGGTTGCATTATGCATCCACTAGATGGAGTGACGCTATAGGGAATACAATACAATACAGCTTTATTTCTAAAGAGCTTTCACAAAGTGCTGCAGCTGTAACAAAGCGCTTTGCAGAACATTTAAAATAGTACGTTAAAAAATCTGAATATTGATCCATGTAGAAGGCGCATCGGATTATAAGGCGCACCGTTGACTTTTGAGAATATGGAGGCTTTTAGGTGCGCCTAATAGTGCAGAAAATACGGTACTTGCTCAGAAGATCAGAACTAAATGGTCAAGTCAAACTAAATCCAAATGCACACACACTGACTGTTAGAAAATAAAGCATCTACTACAGCCTTGTTGTTTTTGTTAGCATGTCAACTCTGAAGGGATAGAGATATAGTGATCAGTCTCTATCTCACACTATTCACTTTCCAGGAAGCAAACATGCTTTTAAGGACTCAACGCTCACTTTCACAATACTCTGACGTTCTGTGTGCATATTTGATAATCCTTGTCATTTGCACAGTATGCCTCAGCCACTTCCTTTCTCTAATAACTTTCTGGCACAAAATGTTCCCCCAGGTTGTGTGGGCTCGTACTTCCTGCTGGTTGGCTGGATAATTGTCATTTGTGGGTGGTTGGCAATAAACTTAAACTAGGAGGTTTTTCTGGTGGTCTGATGCACCCAACCCCAAGGAAAGCTAGTTGGCTTCTCTCCTCCACTATTTCAACCCTTCTCTCTCTCTCTCTCTCTCTCTCTCTCTCTCTCTCTCACACACACACATATATACATAATCATAATCAGGGTATAGTTATGTACTTTGCTGAGCTGGCATCCTCAATCAGCCCCATTCACCAAAGCGGGCGCTCGGTACTGTTATAAAACACATCATGTTTAACATCAGGTCTCGAACCATCAAGCGATCACACGTCGAAACACCGGAAGTGTATCTATTGTGCGCGTGAATGCCAAAAAGAATTATTCGTGCCGTGCAATAGGCAGACAGAAACTCCATCGATGCATGAAACCTGAATAACTAAACATCTTTTCGAGACAATGTCAGCTTTCAATCAATCTATAAAAACTGACATATATCAAGAAGAATGATTGTGGTGACATCACTTGTCTGTTTTACATAATTACAATCAACAGTCCATCTGGTCACTTACGTTACCTAATTAAATGACTAGCCTTCCATCCGCCATTTTAGTGGTTGGAATAATCAGTGAGATTTTATACTGCTGGAGGGCTTGAAAAATTAGCAACACATTTTTTAGTGCCCTCAGGCTTTTGGACAGTGCGTCTATGCAGGTATGTAAAATTATTATACTGTTAAAAATGTTTAAAGTTTTCTTTAGTTGTTTGGAAGTATTTAAAAATGTTCTTATTTTTTATTTGATCAAAATTATTCTATTGTGTGTGTGTGTGTGTGTGTGTGTGTGTGTGTGTGTTTGTTTGTTTTTGTTGGGTTTTTTTAATTAGAGAACGGGAAAACACTATCACTGGGTGCTCTCAATTTAGTCTATGAGCTCATGTTGTCCATCTGCATGCAGTCATGACAGCAGCATGTGTGTATGTGCGTGCGTGCGTGTGTGTGTATGTCTGTGTGTGTGTGTGTGTGTGTGTGTGTGTGTGTGTGTGTGTGTGTGTGTGTGTGTGTGTGTGTGTGTGTGTGTGTGTGTGTGTGTGTGTGTGTGTGTGTGTGTGTGTACAAAGAAGATGGGGGGTGGGGGTCTCCAAAGTCCCCGGGCAGAATAATGAAGGTAAATGGATCCCAGATGGACTGTTTTCCTCTTTTTCTCCACGTTGTCAATGACGTGAGGAGAGTGACAGGCTTCTAATAGGAAACAGACTCGCTCATTCTGGCTTTGAACTTTGCCGACTGCGCTGAGCTCGAGTCGTGTCTGGCCAACAGCCTTCCACTCTTCCCAAAACGTTCAGTACAATGGAAACCTTCAACAAGGGCCTCCTGTATTTACTTCTTGGTAATGATGGACCTATCGATTCAGTGGTATCAATATATCGATGCGCTCAAAAGTACCAACTGGGAAACGACTCATAAAATATAAAGAATGTGCTCTGCTACACTTATATTGTTCTGAAACTCACAATGTTGTTGGAATGTCCTGTTGTTAAGTTGTTTTGAGCGCCCCACTCTGGAGTGCAGGGTCTGGCCATTCTGACCTCATAGCATCAAGCAGGAAAAATGGAGGTTATACAAGCAAGATGTGAGGGTTGTGGGCTGGCATCCAACTGTGAAGCTGCCGCTCTTCCTGAACACCAATCTTGCACTGTAAAAGTGGAAAAACATCCATTTATCCATTTTCCGATCCGCTTATCCTCACAAGGGTCGCGGAGGGTGCTGGAGCCTATCCCAGCTGTCTTAGGGCAATAGGCAGGGGACACCCTGAACCGGTTGCCAGCCAATTGCAGAGCACACATTGACAAACAACCATTCACCCAAGGGACAATTTAGAGTGCTAACCAGTCGAACACTGTGTCGCCTAAGTAAAAACATCCATCCATCCATTTTCAACACCGCTTACCCTGAACTGTGGAATGCCAGAGGTTTGCTCATATGCAAAGAGCTTGTTGCGACACAGAGCCTTTTTCACATGTTGCTGCGTAATAGTTCCGTGACTTCAGACAATGTAATATTTTGCCTCAAGATTTGTGTAATGGCGGTCCAGTGGTTAGCGCGTCGACCTCACAGTGCAGAGATACTGGATTCAATTCAAGCTCCGGCCTCCCTGTGTGGAGTTTGCATGTTCTCCCCGGGCCTGCGTGGGTTTTCTCCGGTGAGGATAAAGTGGATCAGAAAATAGGATGAATGGATGGATTTGTGTCATGCCCTGCTAAAAGGTACGATGGCTAATTGACTCTCAACTGCTGACAAGTGGACTTTGTGTGACTTTTTTCAACCGCAGGACTGTGTTGATGCCCATCGCCCAAGAGTTTGCCCCAGACGTCGTTCTGGTCTCTGCCGGGTTTGATGCTGCCGAGGGCAACCCTGCACCTCTTGGGGGGTACAAGGTGTCTGCCAAATGTAAGCAAAGTCTCTCAACATGTGCTCAGCCCAACACTGTTTTCTGAACAACCAGTAACTTTCATTCCTGGCCCCTTGCATACTCTGAGAGGTTTTAATAGATTATTATACCTCCTGTCAAGTTCAGCCCGAAAAGCATCCCCGACTGCATCTCTGATGTGACCATAATTACAGTGACTGCTTTTTGGCGTCGTGCAGCGGGCAGGTCAAAATATATACTCATCTTAAACAAATGTTGGGAAGTTTAGTCAAGCTTACGTCAAGACAGCAGGGCAAACGTCACTTCGGTTTGGTCACCGCGTCTCATCGTTATTTTGCGTGTGCTGCGTCTCTCAGGTTTCAGCTTCCTGACTCGCCAGCTGATGTCTCTAGCAGGGGGCCGTCTGGTTTTGTCCCTCGAGGGAGGTCATGACCTCACAGCCATCTGCGATGCATCTGAAGCCTGTGTCAGTGCTCTTCTTGGTGCACAGGTGAGGCATGCTGGGTAATGGTGTTCTTTTTTGGAAAAAGATCTGCCCCCATGCGACCGCTTTACCCTTAACGTAAATGTCCATGACGGTTGTGTCTAAACTGGATTCATAAATGTGAGACTAAACAGGTTCCTAATGTGTTTGCTCTTCTTTCATGTCCTCTTTGTCCCATAGGACCAACTATCCGAAGAGGTCCTGCTCCAGAAACCAAATGCTAACGCCATCTGCTCCCTGCAGACGGTCATACAAATTCAAAGTGAGCAATCCTATTTAATCCATCGTGATAAAGTGGAACTTCGACTTGCTAACGACCCGATTTATGAATTTTATAAAACGCGATCCGTCGCTCATTTGAGTTTTGGGGCAAATGGTGCCAGTGAACTTCAGAACAAACAGCAGATCAAAAATGAGATCAAGGGCCAGTTGAAGTTTAAAAAGAAAACTAAGAAAATGACACATTGTGTATTCAACCAAACCATACCTTACAAAATCTTGCTAGCAAAATGTCTACATGCAATACGCAACGCCATAGATGTTTACAAATATCATGTATATTGAGGTGTTATGTATTTAAGGAAAGAACATTTGACCAAGGCGGCTCGCTGGTCCAGTGGTTAGCGCGTTCACCTCACAGTGCAGAGGTACCAGGTTTAATTCCCTGTGTGGAGTTTGCATGTTCTCCCCGGGCCTGCGTGGGTTTTCTCCGGGTACTCTGATTTCCTCCCACATTCCCACAACATGCTGATTGAACACTCTAAATTATCCCTAGGTGTGAGCATTAGCGTGGATAGTTATTCGTCTCTGTGTGCCCTGCGATTGGTTGGCAAGCGGTTCAGGGTGTCTCCCGCCAACTGCCCGAAGACGGCTGGGATAGGCTCCAGCACCGCCCGCGACATTTGCGACGATAAGCGAATGGATGGATGGATCGATATTTGACCACAAGCTCGTGTGTTGTCAGACAATTCTACAATTCTCTGAGTCATATATTCTTTATCTTCTGCAACACCCCCGACAAACCTTACTGAGTCACCTAGTTGTGAAACACTTCTTTGTTTATTAAAAATGCCTGTCTTACACTTCCCTTTGGTGGTCAAGGAGTGCACCACTATAATCATGTCCGTTTCAGTCAGCATCCACTGCATGATTTTGTCATTTCTGTGTGTGTGTCAGGTCAGTACTGGCAGAGTGTGAAGGCATCCAGTAGTTCTTTGGGTCTGTCTTACCTGGCTGCTCAGAGACGAGACTGCGAGGAATCGGACGCTGTCAATGCTCTGGCCTCCCTTTCTGTGGGAGTTCTTTCCAACAAGAGGTATTGGGCTCACAACTCCTCAACATCTAGCAGCCATCTTTCAGGCAGTACATCTCAAACATGCACCCCATACACTTTACTCCTTTTGGAAGGAACTAACATGATGAGAAAAAAGAACCAATACACTGATTTACAAAATGCACACTGATAAACAAGAGATCCTCAGTTACTATAACTTTTTTTTTTTTTAATCTGCCCCGATGTAAGCGAGGATAAGAGCATAGTTGTGTGCAAACCATGACTTGGCTCATCACCGAAGCACATCAAGCCTCTGCTATCACCATCATGCAAACATGTTGCAAAGAGCAGACAACCAGCTCACCTTACGGTCAACCATTCTAGTACGAGCAAGACCGGTGACTGTATTCTTAATAGCTGGCTGAAAGAGGAGGCCAAATTCTCTTGCGAAGGGAGTTGTGTGTCTGTTTCTTTACATTTTCGGCACAGATAATGGGAAACACGGTGAGGAGAAAAACATTGCTTTGATGCTAGCATTGTTTAAAATGACGTCTTCCTGTGTGTCAGCAGCAAGCGTGCTTTGGACACCGACAGGATTTACCATAAACAGCAGTGATGGTTGTTTAGGTTCACATACTTTTTCTATTCGTCACACACTTAATTCAAATGAGACTTTTTGTTACTGATTTTATTTAAATGAAAAATGGATTCCCACCCGTTCTGGTTCTCATACAGCACTGCTATTGTTCACACCATTTAGAGAACAAACAGGCCATCCTTTTTTATCGTCCTTTGACACCGCTGACTACTTACGCTGTATAAAAGTGGCACACCACATACTAGCAACAAATCGCCGGTGCGTATGTGTATGTGAGAGAGGAAAAACCTGCTCATCGTCTCTGTAGGAGCCCAGTTGTAGGACACAGAGGATGAGGGGCGGGTGAGATGTTGACGTTATTCCTATACTGGCCAGATTTTCAGGTCAAGTGAATTTATGGTTTCTTCAGTTGTGAATTTTCAGTGGTACCTTGACTTACAAGTGCAGCAACGGAAGACTTTTCAACAAAGTAGCTTTTCAATTCCAGCTTTCAATTCAAGTCCAATTAAATACACTTGTTCAGTATTTTTCATTTGTATTGAACTTTTAAGGAAAATACATACCGCATGCGTTTGATCCTTTACAGTATTTAGTTAACATCTATGTGCCGTGTCGATTGTGTAGAATGAATGTCAGCAAGCCTCAGATATATCTCCACTAGAAGGCGGCAGAGAACAACACAACCGCCGAATGTCACGTCTTACTCATTTGGAATACGGATAAAATGAGCTACAAGCTCAGTTGCATAATTAATTAATTTCATAAGTCAGTGTACCAATTTAGTTTATTTCGACTACAAACATACACAATTGTCCCAAACAAAAAAAAGTCAATTCTGCTTGAAATGAATACAAAAGTGTGGTTGGAATGCCCACTTCAACCTGAGTAGTAACACACCATGAATGTTGAAAATTAAATGATGGCGGGGGCTCTATCCTTTGGGGAAATCTGGTTAAAAAAATAGATAAAAAAATAAAAGGGAAAAAAGCTGTGAAATTATAATAAAACAGTATGACCTGATTATTTCTCAAAATATCTCCGAGACCATTTCTCTTGGTCAGCTGCCTTGCTTCACGTAGCCAAATTGAGTTGTCCTTATCAACTTCCGATGGTCAAGAATAAGAATCCGAATAAGAAAACCTTTATTCGTCTCACAATGGAGACATTCCCAATTCACAGCAGCAAAGTTATAAAATGAAGAACAAAAAGCGTAGGAGCTGCTGTAAAGGCAGCCACTCTCGCGGCGCCATCTTGAAGTCATAATAACAGATCAAAATAATACGACACAACACATAAGACACAGACAGTCATTCAATCTTAACCGCTTTTATGCAAACTGTTTGTTGTTTGAAGCAGTTCTAGATGAAATGGCTTTTGAGTCTTCTGAGCAAGCAGTTGTCTTCCTCTGCAGATTTTTTTTTTTTGGGTGAATCATGAGTTATTCACACACACACACACACAAAAAACCCTCCTGCATATATGCAGCATAAAGACAGTTTACAGTGAGTGAAAAGGGAATTTCCAAGGATGAAGAATAGTCATTTGGATCAGCACCACATTTGACACATTTACACCCAACTCCTTGTCATGAAAACTCAGGGATGATTCACTGATAAATTTAAGACACTGTCAAAAAAAAAAAAACGTCAGGAAGTGAGGGGGGCGGGGATACTGGAACCATACCTTTGCATCTCTCTCAGCAAATGGCTTCTTTCATTTGTTCTTGCTTGACGTAGCCCACAAAGTAACGGGAAAGGCCTCCTTGGCAGGGCTTGTCAGTCAGAGTTTAAGCTGGGGTGTGGTGGGGGAAAAAAAAAAGGCTGACCTCCAGTTTTCTGTCTTTCTCGCAGCCTTCCAGATGAGCCAATGGAACATGACACCGACTCCATGTGACCAAATCTTCTCACTCAACTCACCTTCAGGAACTAGGCTGGCCCCACTTGTGTAGCACTGGATCTCCAGCACCGCTCATGAGCATGACAGTGGGCGGCGGGAGGGGGAGGGGGGGGGCAAGCGACCAACCATCCATCCATCCATTCATCCGTCTTGCCTTATAGCCACGCAGACACACAAACGTGGTCAAAGCACCTCAATGCTGAGAACCCACTCAGCGGTAACCTCGTGAAACCTCACCAAAGAGCAATACAAGACGTTTTTTTTTAATGAACTTGACTGACAATGAATTGTGCCTTTTTGTACAGCACAACAGCTCTGTGAACACACACGCACCCACGCGCAGCATTCACGCTTCTCCTTCAAAGCACTATGTGCCTCAAGTTTGCCTTAACGTTCAGACCGAGGGCTGCATCCATCGGAGGACTTTGCATTCCTCCCCCTTCGTGCCACTTCAACACCCCCAAAATCCTTTTTTTTTTTAATTGTGAATCGCACGGCAAAAACATTGAATGACTGACATCGGGGGCCATTGCGTGTACACGCGCGAAAGAATGACTACGGAAGAAAAAAAAAACAATTGGGAAATGTTGAGTTTTAATCATGTCGTGACAAGCAGGTTAACCACTATGAGATCAGGATTTTGTTGAAAGAAAAAGGGCAAAAGTCCTTGTCGCTTGATTGCACTGTTCATTCCTTAATGTGAAGTGTAAGAAATTCCACCGCCTGGGTAAAAACAATGCACCGACTCTCTAAAAAGATGTTTTGAAATGCTACGTGCATTTATCTTTCACTCGCAGCGTCTTATGACCTCCTAATATCGCTCATGGACCCAAATATTGTTGAACTCAAAATCCCATGAAGTCAAGCGGTATTTGCTTTGATTCAATGTAGCACTATTTTTTTTTTCAAGAGCGTTTCTCATTCCACTGCGCCACCAGAAGCGGACCATTCGAATCAGTCATCAATAATCTTGCACATGAATACGTAACCCAAGTAGAACTGCCTGAACGCTTTTGGAAAGAAGGGTGTCATAGGAACGACAATAGGGACCAGAATGTATCCGAGCGATGGGCATTTTTTTTGAGGGGTGGGGGGGGGCTACATTTCCCATGATGAGAATTAAGTATTTATTAAATGTTATTTTTATTGGCTAACAACCCTCTGTTTATTTCTATTGCCATTGTTGTTTTGGGCAGATGAATGCTCACCCGAGGGAGTTCCCGTAGCTCACTGGTGACTCTGCCGGTTGCAATTTTTAAACTCAATTTTCACCTCATCTGTGTTAAGATCTTGGTGATTTCACAATGACAGAATTGTGAACAACCTCTTCGTTAATTTTGCCCCGTCCACTTTTTCCTTTTGAAGCCTGTGGATATGGTGAGGGAGACGTACCTCGTAGACTGATGTCCACATTTATGTTGAAATCTTGATTGAAGAAAGTAACACGATAGATAGTAGTCCTTTCAAGTATTCTTATTCGTTTTGTCCGATGTCGCTCAGTTCAGGCTCAGAACAGAAGGTGTTGTGTACAAAAAAAAAAGCAATGCACTGTATAAATCGGACGTTTTTTTTATGCATGTTTTGAAAATCTCTAACCTCTTAACGAGCGTAACCACTCCAGCCATCATTATTATGGCAAAATATTGTCTTTTGTGGAGGGATTGGCGTCTTTGCAAAATACAGTCTGGCGAGAAAGTAGATTAGAAAAAAACCCGGTAGTATTCTTTTTGTTTTCTCCCTCATGAAATATAGCAATCACTTCCAAACTTGACAAACATCTGTACGTTGCTAATGTTCATATTTTTTTTTCTTCATTTATTTACATATTTATTCAATGCCGAGATATCGGATCAGGACTCTGGAGCGGCAGATCCTCAAAATCAGGTGACTCAGACTCTGGTGCAAAAAAAAAATATATATATATATATATATATATATATATATATATATATATATATATATATATATATATATATATATATATATATATATATATATATATATGTGTGTGTGTGACATCACTGTGTGTGTGTGTGTGTGTGTGTGTGTGTGTGTGTGTGTGTATTATAGACACTCTCTGCAAACAGCAGAGCACCATATAGTGACAACACAAGTGAACAACAAAACCAACAATCCAGTTGGCCTGGATTGATGCTTCACCGGTTGACTTTTCATGAGGGTGACTTGCCCTGTCATGAGGATTTTTCATATTTAGTGAAGGACACGTCTCAAACGTATATCATTGCAGATGGACATCCACATTTGGAAATAGGCCCAATTCTGATATCAAGATATCCAATTTTATGCATTTTTCTAAAATTGTGTCACACAAATCATGACTGTGAATTCAACCCAAGTCAGGGCTCGGGAGCCATTTTCCTACCAGGGTTCATTTTATTCCGGCGAATTAATGGGAAAAAAAAAACATGTTTATTATTCTTATACGGTATATTATGAGCATTTGTCGGTTCAGTTCATCTGAGGTTTTATTTGTTTTTACAATTCCACTTTGGGATAAAATGCTCTCACGGGCTCTAAATTCCACAGCCTTGCTTTAAACCAATGACTGTTTGTGTACCTCTTCCACAGCATGTGGTGTCCTTGAAGTAAATTTGTGTGTGTGTGTGTGTGTGTGTGTGTGTGTACTGTAATTGCAGTACTGTTGTGTGATCTGTTATAAAAGTCCCAGTGGCTGTTTAGTTGTCTTATGCAGAGGTCAAAATAGCCCCCCCGCCCCTTCTTAACTGCCTCTTTTGCTGATGTCATGTGTACCCTTCTTTTTAAGAAATACACTGTAAATAGAATCTTAAAGACCAAAATACAGATCAGCTGCGTGCCTTGTTGCATTCAGTAGGTATATGCGTATTGGTAACTCTTAACTAACTGGACTTGCAGTAATACTGTCGAAATGGATTTTATGCTCTTCTTTCCTAATGACTTATACTGTATGTGTCGTATTTTTCATCCGATTTCTTACCATTTGTATGTATAGAAAGATTTTCTATTTTGTACTTTAGTCTTTTCCTCCTGATTAAAAAGAAATACTTTTGGAAAACAAATTGATCATATCTGCTTTTGTTCACAGAAGATGGAGCTGCGTCAAAAAAACGATCAAGTGATATGAAACACAAACCCCAAAAAAGTGTTTTACAGTCATATCTCAGTTTTCTACCATAATCCGTTCCAGAAGGCTGTTCGAAAACCGATTTGTGCGAGAAACAAAACCACGCTCTTGTTAAAAAAAAAAAATCTTTATTGAACACGTCTGCTCACAATGGACCGCTACACGAGGTAGCGTCACTTCCTCGTCTGCCCGAGGAAACGTCACTTCCTCGTGTAAGGAAGGCGAAACGAGTCAAGTGGTGCATTCAAATGCGCTCAGTTCGGTTGAGAACCGATTTTCGGTAGTAATCTGAGGCATAAAACATTCGAAATTTTGGGTCGAAAACCGACTTGATTGAGAACAGAGACGTTCGAAAACCGAGGTTTGACTGGATTTGCCAAATTACCTATTAGGTGCTTGCTGTGTGTTAGATAGTTTCATTCTCAAGGGGTTTTAGCCAGTCATTTGTAGTTTTGTGGGAGAAAGTCAAATAAAGCGCAAGCATGGGGACAAGATGCAAACCCCACATGGGAAAGATTCGAACCGAAAACTCAGAACTGTGAAGCAACATGCTTCAGAGGTAGTTTGCTTTTCACCTTAACAAGTGATCATTTGATAAATCATTCAAAGATATCAATTCTGCTGACTTAGTTTTGACCATATAGAGTCCGTGAAAGTTACAGAGTGCCTGGGTGTCTTTTAAGTCTCCAAACGGGCTGTAAATACCCCCAGCGCTTTTAATTGCGCTTTAAAACGCGTTCTTTTGGCAGCATGAAGTGTTCCTGACTGACCAAGCGGAGGAAGGCGTGCAGACCTCATTAAACGGAAAGGGGAGAGACTGTGAGACAGCGTTTAACAAGAGGCTGGAGACAAAGAGGGTGGGGTGCCTGAATTAAAGGCGAGTTGCAACATCATCACGGCGGGAACAAAATAAGCCAAGCACATTTTTAGATCAATTTTATTGTCAGGACACTTGGATTTTGAATGGCGTCCAGTACGTGCTGATGTGTCACCATGAAGCAAAATGCCTCGTTAACCCTTTCATGCACCCTGTAACCCGATAACATGCGAAGCTGTCCACTGTAGTAACCGCTGTCCCTGAAAGGGTTTGAAATCGAGTTTTAGCTGCGCGTTCTCCAGTTCTTTGTAGGGTCCATGTTTGCGATAATAATCAGACAGTCACCTCATCCTTGAAATTGGCAATCCAAAGTCCACATGACACGCATGGTAGACCTGGTGCGGCAACAAACGATTCCTTTTCTGAGCAGCTGGAATGACAGAAAGGCAAACGGGGGTTACTGCTTTAAACGCCTCTTTTTCATGAAAACAGAGTATAATTGAAATGTTTGAAATTAAAAAAAAAATCTGGAAAAAAATTTCTGTCAAGCTTAAAAAAATGTCTTTAGAATGTCAAACTATAATGCAGCCGTGAGATAAGAAGCAAATCTGTGCAGGGATAAAAATAATATTGTATTTGCTTTGCTCCTGGGCTCCCCTACAGGTGGAAAATAAAAATGCATGAACATCTGTAAAATGTTTTTAAAAATTGAAAATGTGCAAATTAGGATAGATAGTTGAGCAGGGGTTTAAACTCTCGACAATGGCACAAAGAGGCTTTCTGTTAAGTGGTCCTAAATTTTATGATGCTTTCTTTGACGTAAACATTGTGAGATCATCTATGTGAGCCAATATTAAGGAGTGTTCTGGCTGGTTCACCTGGAAAGATTGATGATCACTGGTCAAGAACCTGCAGTTTTTAAAGCGGGCTTTTTGTTATACTTTTGTGCATTTTTGCATGGATTCATCAGGAAAAGCCGCATTGGGACATAGAGGGAATGTGCGCATTGAGAAAAGGGGAAGGTGGGGTCTGGTGGGGGAGGGGTTACACCTATGCACGTGTGCTACATAAATCAGCTCTCACCTCCTCCATCACTCCCATTGGGCTTTAGGAGCCCAGCGGGAGAACCCCCGCATGGGCTTTGATGGCACCACATATGATTCATCCCTTTTTCTAAAGCCGTTTGTTTTCATTAGTCTTCGCCGTCAGCTCGCCGCGACTCTATCGCGCTATTTTTTTTTTTTTTTGTGCAACGCAAGCACATTGAGGGCCAAACGAGGGGAAAGAATTTGTGAGTGGTTGCGAGGGTTTCTTTGGCACAAGAACAAACGAAGGAGGTCGGTTTGAGAAGAGACCGAAAACTGGCAGGCGGCAATGGGTGTGTGTTTTTTTCTACTAGTTGATAATCAGCAAAAAAAAAAAAGGTGTTTTTTTTTCCTACTAGTTGATAATAAGCAAAAAAAAAAAAAAAAAGGACGTCAAGCCTTTACACTGACGTTTGTTGCATGTCTTTGCCTGTCTGACTGACAGGTGACCAGTCCGGGCTTCAGCCCAAGTCGGCTGGAACCCTGAACAGGATCAACTTTGAAAAATAAATAAATAAAGGACGCCCATTTAACCCTTTGCACAAAACTTAAGGATGCATACCCACGTGGATGGTGGTGATTGTTGTGATGCTCAGGATGATGCCGAAGGTAGAAAATGGGAGGCAACTTCAATTGCTCAGGATTAGTCATGAGGAGACGAGGTTGTCCTTGTTTAAAAAATGGTCGCGTTCTCAGAAAGATTGGAATTTGGGATCCTTGTTTCAAGGCAACAACAAAAGCAAAAGTCCCCGAGAGACGACTCAATGGCTGAAAAACGAACAAATGAGTCTGTAGCCCTGAAAGCCAGATGTTCCAAGGAAATGTTCTCCTTAAGAGTCACAGTTTTTGCCTCATCAGTGAGCCAAACCAACGATGTAACCTGAGACTCGTGCGTCAAAACGGGCGACCCATTTTCAATCAAGTGAGAACATTGTTTTGTTAAAGACGTGGCTAGTGACCGGCAGACATGGTGGACCAGGCCCCCTCCATCCTCCAGACAGAAAAGGCATAGCTTAGTCTCTCGTGGGCCAGGTAGTTACAGCCGCTCAGCTTTGAATCGATCTCGTCGCTCTGCAGAACCTGGTACAGGAAGTCGATGTAGCGGGATGCCAGTTTCAGGGTCTGAATTTTGCTCAGTTTGTCCGAAGGGAGCGTCGGGATTATTTTACGTAACGAGGCGAAGGCTTCGTTGAGGGATTGCGTTCGCTGGCGCTCTCGGATGTTGGCGATCACGCGCTGGCCATGTGGATCCTCGAGGGGCGACAACGCTCCAGGACTTGGACCAGAAATCGGAGAAAGGGACGGTCCTGACGAAGAAGGCAAATGTTCAGGACTCCTTTTGAGCTTTTTCAGTCCAGCTGGAGAATCGATCCGGACGTCGTCTCCGAGCTTGCCGTTGATTGATGCGACTGTGGCGGCGTCGCCCGTCTCAGGTGAACCCGTGTGGCGTTTCCGCCTGCGGAATCCAGGTGTTGCCACGAGGACAGGACAGGCGTTCGAGGGTGGTTTTCCGATGTTCTCCTCACTGGAAAACTCCGCACCCACCGGATGATCTGCGCTGGTCTGCTCCTCGTCTCTCATACTTCACGCTTCCTTCCTTTTGGGATAGTTCCAAGTCCTTTTGCTTGAGTCTATTCTTCTCAGATCGATCTTCAGGAACTGCTAAGTCGTCTTCGTCACAAAAAGGGAGCAAACCCCAGCCTTCAACTACGCTTTACCGCCATGCTTCTTCATCCACGCTACTGCAAGGCAGCCAGTAATCACCACATTGGTCATCATGTCCCGCTGCTCCTCGAGCTGCATGTGATTCAACAGAAACTTGAATCTGACTTAAAAGGGAGGGGACCTCGAAGCGTTCGGCGGTCCGCCCATCTGAATCACTGATTGGTGTGCGAGTCTATTTTTTTTTTTTGTACGCGCAGAACATCAGGAACCCTAAACTACGGGGCACGGTGATCAAAGGAACAAGGTGTCGCGTACAGCCAACCAAATCAAACCTCAATGACGTTTGCTCCTCGCCATGGAAGCTTCCCCAAGTATATTGGTTCCAGATTTCCTCCTAAACATGTCGTCGTCACCCCCCCCCCCCCACATACTTGCTCGTTGCCGCTTTCCCCCTCCCCTGCTTCAACACCGGATAGGTCATTCTATTTTTCTATCAAGTATACCCGTTCTATGATGTTTTTAAACATGTAACATTCCAGGGGGATGGAGTAACGGTATTAAATAAGTCTTGAGCGTGCTGGTAGGAGCAACAAGGCAAACACAATGGTGTGTTTTATTCTAGTTGGCTCTCGTTTCTAATCACAGGCCTAGAGGGAGGAAGGAGTTGGCGTTCGCCCCGCACCGCACCACCGAGGTCCAATCAGACACTTAAGAAAAGAAAGACCTTATGTTGCTTTCATCCAGAACCGGCCCGCGAAACCCGTCCAACATGAACTTTGCTGTCCAAAACTCTGGGTGACGGGTGTACGCAACCCACCGAACACACCTCCACAAGAGAAAAGTCCGATTTGATTTTTCGCACATCATCACCGGGAAAGCTTGTTCCCCACAATGAAAACACTTTGCTTTTGGATGCGCAATGCGCTTCTCGTGACTAAATGGAAAAACTCCTATCGAAGATCCCTCCTCAGTGTGAGTCAAGCCCAAAATGGCGCGAGTCCACCACAAGAGAAGAAGCCGCTTTTGTCAGACCGCAGACGGCAAATAGCTTTTTTTTTTTTTTTTTTGTCAGGAAAGGAATTGTCTTCAATCTAAATATGAAATATAGAAATATAGTCAGTAAAAAGAGTGTATTTGTCAAATATTCATTAATAGAAGAAACTGACCAACAGTACAAAAAAATATGCAGACTTAGAATTTTGTATGATCGGTTCTTGGTTAGTTTGCATGGAGGCGGACACCCCATCTGCCTCACAATTGACGGATTATGCGGTTCAATCCAATTGCAATCACCTGCAGTTGGCGCGGGACACCCTGAATCGGTTGCCAGCCAATCGCAGGGCACACAGAGACGAACACCCCACACCCATACGCACACCTAGTGACAATTTAGAGTGTTCAATCAGCCTGCTATGCATGTTTTTAGAATGTGGGAGGAAACTGGAGTACTCGGAGAAAACCCACAATGCCCAGGGAGAACATGCCCAGGAGGCCGGAGCCAGGGATCGAACCCTGCACCTCTGCACTATGAGGTCGACGCGCTAACCCAAACGTGACCTCCACTTTGAATGAATTTTTTTTTTTGCATGTGTAGGTTTACCTGCTTTTAGATTTATGTACTGCGCTGTTGTTTTTATGTTGTCATACATTAGTTGCCAATACCTGACCTCACATTTCAAAGCTAACTTCGAGATTCTTGTATACAGCGTATACCTTTCATCACAAACCAAAGACTTCTGAAAGCCAAATTACAGTTTGTCTAAGCGGTCTAAAATGCTGCTGTCGACAACGAAGAGCACATAGTTGGCCTGTTTTAACTTGACTGCACTTTTCTCCTTGTGAAATTTACAACTAAATTTCAAATCATTGTGACTGATTGATGCCCCTCCCATGTGCCATCCAGCGGAAATGGTCGGCGCATGCATGGAAACAATTAGAGAAACCCCACCTATTTGCAGCTCGCTAGTCACATACCCACAAATAACCAACTGAAGTTTTGTGTGTGTGTGTGTGTGTGTGTGTGTGTGTGTGTGTGTGTGTGTGTGTGTGTGTGTGTGTGTGTGTGTGTGTGTGCGTATGTGTGAGTGTGCGCGTACTCTTACTATAACACTCAAACAAAGCCCTAGCAAATTCGACTGTAGCCGTTAGTGCCAAGGAAGTAATACATTTTGGTCGACAAATTGAAAATACAAACAAATACGTCAATATGTGTTCAACGTGAAATGAATATTTTCATGTAATATCTTTTCATATCACTAAAGGTCCGAATTAGCGCCTCAAATTCCAGAGGGCAGTAAGTAATGGACATATCGGCGCTCTATTGATGCCTTCTGGTTGTCATATTTTGGACAATGATGCACTTAGCTCAAGAAGAATGTACTCAGGCATAAATGAACTCATTCAGGTCAACGGTTGACAATTTTGAAATTCAGGGGAAGTGAAGCCCGAATTCAAGTTCAGATTCATATCATGTTGAAGTTGCTTGCTAGATTCCTGCCCTCCCAGGTTCTACTAGGCAAACAATCTTGACCTGGCACCACTCTGATATAATCTTTCCATCCGCTGAATCATCACTCTTGCAATCTGTGTGGTAAAAAAGCAAACAAACAACCATCCAAAGACAAAAAAAGAAGGCTGCTTGACTAATCGGAATCAAATTCTACAAGTGTTATGAAACACGCCATTATAAAAGCACAACGCATCGAGAAATGCCTTGACACAAAATTTTGAGAAGTTTGCAGTGATTTTATTTTCGCAAACTCATAAACTCTTGTGTCTACTTTATTTTTCTGTTTCGTTCATTTTATAGGCCGTTATGGCTGTTGCTCATTATGGCATGCATTTGTAACTACGTGTGTAAGTACGTGCATATGCATGTGTGACCAGTAACAGGTTGATCGTGGGAGGTTGGTTGATCGAAAAGTAGATCTTTGGTCAAAAAAGTTTCAGCAGCCCTGATCTAAATAAAGCTGTATTGTATTGTATTGTATTGTATTCCCTTTAGCGTAGCTCCATCTAGTGTATGCGTAGCACAACCGCAGCCATTAGTGTAGCTTCTATTCTATGCACCTTATAATGCAGTGCGCCCGAAATATGAAAATAGTTTTAAAATAGGCCAGTCATTGAAGGTTCGCCTAATACTCCGAAGCACCTTGTAGTGAGGAAAATACGATTTTAGCAAATTCTGCAAATCAAGTTAAAGATTTTGTTGGTTTTTTCTTATTCTTTCATTTACTTTATTATGAAATGCACTGATTTGAGTGTGGAAACGTTACCTTTGATTCTACTCAATTGCATTATGTGCTTGATTGGCTAATTGTTTTTTGAAGTTTTGTCATTTCGGGTCAAGACTGGTTCAACAATATGCAGATCCAAGGGTTTTATTTTTATTTTTTTTCTTGCGCAAGATTGATTTGATCATGTGATAAACTGGAATGTCAACATTCTGCATTGTCACTTGTCTCGTCTGTGACCAAGATGCTTACCTCAACTGTGTGTTTGTGTCTTATGTAACACTTGCCAGGCTGCTGGTTTTTTTTCACATTTCATTTTTATTTAATACAAAGTAGGAGCCTAGGTGTGGGAGAGTATAGCCCACCGGCCTTCATCTGGCTCACTCCCTTCTTCAATTGAGCCCACCGAGCATTTACATTAGCAAAGTCTAATTAGCATCAATTTAGCCATTTGGTTTTATTCTTTTCTTATGAATCTATCTCTTGATGTGATTTCATTTCAAGTCTTTCATCTTGAAATATTCAAATAAAGGAGATCATATTATGTCAAGATTAAAGCAACTAACTTTAAATACTGTTACCAGATATACACATCTGTCCATTAAATTTAATAATAATCCTGCCTTGGAGCATAAAACGTTGCCCACATTTTTGGTATGTATTTTTTTTGGTGGTTAAGTGCATGGGATTCCATGTTTATTTTTGGTTTTGGATTAAAGTGTGATTGCAATAATCTCACACAGTAAGATTCGAATTCTATGAGGGAACTATAATGTTGTTTTTAATGCCCCCCATTCTTACTTTTTAAATAGATTCATATAGGAATATGAATTGTTTACCAACTTTTTGTTAATCTTCTGATTGACAGTTGATCAAACCAAGGTGCGCACTGTGTCTTGCCCAAAGGCGGCAACTGGATAGGACGAACTCCAGATCACCCGTGACTCTCACGAGGACAAACGCGATAGAAAATAGCCATGGCTCGGATCAGGATTGCAGCTATCGAAACTGGAGCAATGGATGGATGCGAAGATACGTGTCCAAGTTCAGACCTTGTTGACTACTGATTTGGCCAAGTTCAATCCGACCTTTCTTCACTTATTATTTTACATCGCATTTCTGATGCATCTTTTTCAAATTTCCCGACGGTGTTTGCTGTATCTTTAGCACGAGGCCATGTCTTTGGCTTGTGTAGCCTTCCGTGAAACGGATCTCAACAGAGACCACCTTCTCAAACGGTCCGCGTCAACTTGTTTGTGAGAAAAAAAAAGATTGCTTTCACACTTTGACCAAAACAAACAATCAGAGCAATTAATCAGAGTTCATATTAACTGAACCTAACCTGACAAGTGTGATTGCATCAGACAGGTCAGAAAGACACGATTGCCTTGTCTAACTGTTGGGACCCTTGTCAATATCATGTCCTTGACCTAGTAGTTATTTTAACAACGTCATATGCCTATTTTTATTAGTAAAATTTTCCGCTGTCACCTGATCTGACAGTGACTGCTGACAGGCTTTCATTGTGAAAACACCAAGGGTTTCTCCGTACCATGTTTACCCTCAACATGAGTCATCTGGTCCGTGTGATTCAAATGTGTGTACTAAAGCAGGTTCCCGCATTTACCGTGCGCCCAATTCCGAGCAACGAGTCAACTTTTGCCAGTGTTGAACTACAAAAGCATTCATCTAATATTACATTTTTGAGGAGAATAACCTTCCTGATCAACAACAATCCAAGAGGAAAAACTCATCCCAGCAGATCAATCAGCAAAAAACATTTGCGTGTGATGTATTTACTACCTCTGAGCTGTTTCAGAGGAGTCAGAAAGAGTACGATTTGTGTCAAAGGAGCCTAGATCCATTTTTTTCTCCTCATATTTTTACCACAAACAACCCTCAGAGTGCATTTGGATTTCCTGTAGCACGAGAAAGGAATGTTGTTCTTCTTGGTGCGCATGTGCATGCGCTGCCCTATCAAATGAAAACAAAGATGACTATGACTTTCTCATTTTCTTGTTGGACTTACTTGCAGCCTTACCTGTATCTCAGCCCGCTGCTGATCGCGAGAGTCCCAGTGGCTTTTGAAAAGACCGAAAATCGCAACCGAGGATATATGAGCAATTATTAGTAACAGACCCGGTCCCACTCCTTGCATCATGAGTTTTTCCATGCGAGAGGAGCTCAGTTGTCCGATCTGCCTTCAGCTCTACTTGGACCCCGTGGTTCTCCCCTGCGGCCACAACTACTGCCGGGTTTGCATCATGAAGACCATCAACAACGCCGATAAGACCCTGCAATGTCCGGAATGTCGCCTGGGGTTTCAGGGTGTTCAATCCCTGCAGAAGAACTTCAAACTAAGTAGCATCATCAACGGCTACATAGCATCCAAATCAACGTTGGACGCTAAAGTGGAGAACCAGCCGAAGGCGGACGAGCTCTACGAGTATCCTGTGGTCGCGGATTCACAGATGGGGAAGGAGTGTGACATCCACCATTGTCCCCTGGTGTACTTTTGCTCCACCGACATGGCCTTGCTGTGTTCCAAGTGTTTCGTGGAGGGCCTACACCACAACCATGACCTTCTCACCTTCAGCGTTGCAGAGGGGGAGATGAGACATGCCCTCGAGGTCCGCAGCAAGGTAGGGCTCTTAGGTTCATGTTTGTCACGTTGTTACATTCCCGACTAATTGGGTGAGCAATCCAGACTGCTTTCCTCATTCAAAGTCACAATCAATGTTTATTTTGGTATGATTGCCTATGAGACCACTTCATCATTAAATTTTAATTGTTGGGTTCGTCATCATTGAGCTGTGCATGAAAGGTAAATTTGACATGTGAAGATGTTTTAAAATAATCTCCCAAAATTAATTTAAGAGGCAGTTTATATTATCACCATTTAAAGGTCATCTAAAAAACATTTGTTGAAATGAATGAATAACAAATAACAGACAGACTGGTGGCATAATAGTCACCATGTGGACTGTCTCCAGCCACTCAGACCAAAAACATGCATGTTCAGCTCACCTAAGAGTCTTAATTGCCTATAGCTGTGAAAGTGAATTTGTGGTTTGTCTCATTTGCTCTGTATATCCACTGTGGTTGACTAAAAATCAGTCAACTTAATAAATAGTCCCTCAAGTTAACATACACTGCGAATAGAGCACTACAAACTAATTGAGCAATTACAACATATACCGTTGTTATAACAATGTCATTATTTAGTAATTACAATGATATGCTATAGCACTAGCACGACAGGATGTGGAGAGGGGCAATTTAACCTTAATTCGTGTGGAAAAACGGCAGTGTCGCTAGTAAATGTTACTCCTCGCTGGTACTTTTCTCAGAGAGTCATGCTATCAGTATGTAATGAAACAATTGTATGAGGGATTATGGACACCATTTAATCATAGGTTCATTTGTGTTCCTAAACGTGCATGTGCAGGTGGTTTCCAACAGGCTACAGATGACTGACTTCCTGGTCGAGAAGGTGAAGGAGCAGCAGGGTCTTTCGGAAGCTGGTGGAGACAAATTGGTTAAAAAGGCTGTCACAACGGTGGAAGTCATGGCAAGGCTGGTCGAAGGGTAAGCAGACAAAAAAAGGAAAAAAGATGAACCACACTTAGTAAATAAAAGAACATTTTCTTAATTGCATTGATGCGTTGGCATTTTGTAATATAATTCTATGCATTTAAAATTTGGGAGTTTTGGAAAGCCTGCCCAATGGGACAGGGAAAAAATGCGGATCTCTCTTGACTGGAACTGATAACAAATCGCCAGAATTAATTTTGTGAAAGGTTGTGACTTCGTCAAATGAATGGAATTAGCCTACTTACTGATTTGTGATCTGGGTCAAGGGCATACAGGTAGACAAGGTGGACAACCTGTTTTTCAAAGTTTCAGATCTTTTACAACACTGGGGTTGACATTTTGCCCATACGGGTCACATTTGTAGGGCATTGCAAAACATTGTGAATCGTTTTTTTTTGTGGTTTTGTTTTGTTTTAATCAACCATGCAAGTAGGCTGATCATTTTTAGATATATTTTCCCTCGCACATCAGCTTTTTATAGAATACTACGAATAATAAATGCTAATAATAATGCTAATAAAAATAATAAAAATAATAATGATAAATATGGTCATATATTTACTAATATTCATCAAGAAAGGGTTAGGTTCCAAAATTTGCAAATTACATTGTGGTAAAATCCATGGGCGGCATGGTGGCTGACTGATTAGCATATCAGCCTAACAGTGCAGCGGGTGAGGGTTCAAATCTGGGCTACGGCATTTCTTTGTGGAGTTAGTATATATCGTGCTTGCGTGGGTTTTCTCTGGGTATTCTGGTTTCCTCCCACGTTCCAAAAGCATGCAAGGTAGGTTAATTGAACACTTTAAATTGTCCCTGGGTGTGAGTGAGAATGGTTGTTTTTCTCTTTGTCCCCTGCGATTGGCTGCCAATGAGTTCAGGGTATAGCCTCCAAGTCAGCCGGGATAAGGTCCAGCAACCCCATGGCCCATGTAAGGATAAGTGGCTCAGATAATAAATGGGTGGATGATAAAAATCAGTGAAATGCATGCTTTTATTGGTATAACGCTAACCTAAAAACAAAAACTGAAAATACAGTGTCTCCCAAATCTGATAGACAGACATTTAAATAAGACGTGCTATACGGACATTTTAGAAAACAGTGTCGAAAATACACTTATGTGCATATAAAGCCATATAAAGCTGATTAAAATTTGTAGTTGGTCAGTGTTTTTATTACATCTGGAAATTCAAGTTACCAAATATGGGTTCCTTGCTTTGGAATAGTCCGAATAATGTATCAGAAAAATAGGACGACAACCCTTTTGGGGCTTGGGTTGGATCTGTTATTTGACCACTGTGCCATTTCAAACCTGACATGTTTTAATCCGAACAATTATTTTCACACAGATATCACATGCAAATGTTCCCTTTGTGTCTTCAAAACTTGAAGAGCAAGATTAGGGAGTGACGGTTACAGATAAAAATCCATGCCTGTTAATGTACCAGGCAGTCGTTGGAATCATACGTTGTTTGTCTGCATTTTTTTTCACTTAGGTAACGTTTTTTTTTCTTCCCATGATGACACCTGTCAGCACTGTAGAAATGTCTATGACTGAATCAAGAGGAAAGAAACAATACAGTAATTCCATAACTGGTCTCAGCAGAGGGAAAGTTCGCCTCCGAGGTCGAACTTACAACACTGGAATAAACGAAAATGTTTCATTTGTCATTTGGGATGGGGAGATGTTGACAGTTTGATTATTGATTGGAAAACATATCCAGGGCCTGCGACAGGATATGCAGGGATACACCGAAACGCCTTTAAAATTCTCAAAAGTCGACGGTGCGCCTTATGATCCGATGCGCCTTCTATACGGATCAATATTCAGATTTCTTGAATGTAGGATTTTAAATGTTCTGGAAAACACTTTGTTACAGCTGCAGCGGTTGTGAAAGCTGTCTATAAATAAAGCTGTAATGTATTGTACTCCCTTTAGCGTGGCTCCATCTCGTGGATGCATGATGCAACCGCAGCCAATTTTGTAGCTTCTATTCTATGTGCCTTATCATGCGGTTTGCCCTATAGATGAAAACTGTTTTAAAATAGGCCAATCATTGAAGGTGTGCCTCATACTCCGAAATACCTGATGGTGTGGAAAAAACAGTTCTCGCAATTTCACAAAAAAATATGAAAGATGTGTTTTGATATTTTATCAGGTTGTTGTTTTTAGGTTCGTATTTAATTGAGATGCATAGACCGTCCAACAAGATAATAATGCTATGTTTGTAAAATGTATTCATTCACTAAAATGAAACTTTCCTCCGCTGTTAAACAATGACTTTGGTGGTTGATTAAGACTGGATTTTGTAAAAATACAATCTAACCCTTTCAGGGACAGCAGTTACTAAAGTGGGCAGTTTATCATGTTATCAGGTTACAGGGTGCATGAAAGGGTTCAATCTCATATGATTACGGCATTTTATATCGACAAATATGAATTCCTGATTGTGGCATTTTGACTTTTTGAGGGGGCCGGGGGGACGACAAAATAGGCAACTTCTTTCATTCCTATGGAATTTAGGGGTACTGTGCACATTGACATTGTGTGTAATTGATGTTTGAATTTTGAGAAGTTCATTAGAAAACATTTTCCCGTGTAAGGCATCCCAGGACTCAAATAGTTTGAGGTGTGTTCTTCATTGGCCCAAGGGCCAGCCCAACAAAAGGGCCAGTGGAGCGTTTTACCTAACCGACTCGCCAATTAACTAAGGCACCTCCAGCATTAACAACGTGGCTGATTTGGAAAAAAAAAACCCTGTAAATTTTGGATGCAAGCACAACATTCTATCAACGTGTTCCCTGGCTGGCACTCGATCATTTCGCTTCATTTGGGTGGTGTGTTCAGGTACCGTGAGAGATTGCAGCAGCTGCTGGACGAGGAGCAAAGCCAGCGTCGAAACAGCTGGCAGGCAGGCGTGGGCGCGCTGGAGGAGCAACAGAAACTGCTCGTGGATGCCCAGCAAAGTGCAACCGAGGCCCTCAACATGACTGACTCATGCAGCTTCATAAACCGGTATATTAATGATTTTTATTTATTTTTAATGAGATTAATTTCCTACATTTGCTTTGCAATAGATACTGTGGATTCAGTTTCTGCTAAATGACAGTGAGAATGTTTTGTATAGCTGTCTGAGCCCGATGATTAGCTGGCAATCAGCCATGGTTGTAGCTTACCTTTGGAGTCCGCAGCTCCCTGCAACCATTGACAACATCAGTAAGATATCCAAAATGGACAGATTGCGAAATCATATCATCGATCGAAATCTTAATTCAACATACAGCTCATTGTCTGAAAAATGTTGGTTGGTAGCGCATCAACCTCACAGTGCAGAGGGTTCAATTCCAGCTCCGGTCTCCCTGTGTGGAGTTTGCATGTTCTCCCCGGACCTGCGTGGGTTTTCTCCGGGTACTCTGGTTTTCCTCCCACATTCCAAAAACATGCCCGGCAGGCTGATTGAGCACTCGAAATTGTCCCTAAGTGTGAGTGTGAGCGTGGGTGGTTGTTCGTCTCTGTATGCCCTGTGATTGGCTGGCAACCGGTTCAGGGTGTCCCCCGCCTACTGCCCGAAGACGGCTGGGATAGGCTCCATCACCCGCGACCCTAGTGAGGATAAGCGGATCTGAAAGTTGATTGATGTGGGTTGCTTGGTCCTTTAGAGGGTTGATGATGAAACAAGTGAGCTCTAATAAGCAATTTTCCACCCATTCTTTCTAGGTTTATACTGATCGAAGAGAAGGTAAGGAAGGCTGCCACGGCCTCAATTTCCTGCAACATCCCGACGAAGGCTCCACTCAACACCAAGCAAATGCAGGAAGGCCTCAGGAGCGAGGCCTTCCGAGCCGAAATCAGTCGCCTTGCCGAGTTCCTTTGCATCCTCTTCAATCCTCTCGAGCTCACCTTCAACCCGTGCACGGCCCACCTCAACTTGCAACTGAGCAACGATCTGCGCACGGCCAAGTACAGCGACACCAGGCAGCCGTACGCCGAGCACAAGGAGCGCTTTGCCAGTGCTCCGCAGGTCATGTGCAACCAGGGCTTTTCCAGTGGCGAGCATGTTTGGGTGGTGGAGGTGGGCCCCGAGAGCATGTGGTCACTGGGAGTGTGTTACAAGACCATCCCGCGCCGCGGCGACCACAGCCGACTGGGTCACAACTCGGTGTCCTGGCGGCTCCAGTGGAAAAACGGCAAACTGACAGTGTGCAAGTCTTCGTCAAACGTAGTCTTGCGCGAAATGAAGCAGCAGCCCTTGAAGATTGAGGTGGCGCTGGACTATGAGGGAGGCACATTGATGTTCCATACCATTAAAGGCCAAAGGGAGCATCTCTACACTTTCAAGGTTGCTTTTAAAGATACAGTTTACCCAGCGTTCAGTATCCAGTCCAACACGCCAGGCTCTTGGATAACACTCCAATGTGGCTTGTGAGCATATCTGCTTGTGTTTCATAAGCTGAGTGTCAATTTATTTGAATAGTGCCAAAATCAGGGATGGAAAACTTATATGTAGAAGAGGGACACAATTTTTCACCAGGGCTACTGGGGGTGGGGAGCACATAAAACCACAAATTTATGACAAAAATCTATTTTAAATATGGACAAAATATGTGCTTCGACCACCACCATTACCACCCGTTTTCCATGGAAAACGTATATTGAATGTTCATCAGCATTTTTGGAATGTTTTGGGTTTGTAACCACCCCCACCCCCTTCCCCCAATTTTTGTTTTTTGGAGGGGGGGTTAATCAAAGGGCCACCAGTTGCTCATCCATGGCCTAAAACAATCTTTGATGTTTGCAATTTATATTCACTAGTTTGATTCAATACTCATATTGCAAAAATAGTCATATGGTAAATACCGTAGTGTGTCACTGATGGTGTAGTGATACACTCGCCTGACTTGAATGTAGGTGTGAATGGTTGTTTTTTTATCTATACGCATGTGTCCTGCGATGTGTTATGTGTCACAACATGAATTTACCAAAGTAACATAAGAGCATCACTATAATTTAGCAGTCTGATCTAATAGTAGTTTGTTTACCAAGACATTATTCTCACTGTATTGATTAATGTCATTGACTGTCACTGTATTTTTGTTGTTGTCATTTTCATACATGTGTATTGTTGATTGCTATCTCATAGGAAATCAGTAATATGTTTATTGTCTTTTACATTGAAGCGTGAACGTGATTTGTCATTTTTATATACAAATAAATGATAATGATATGTATGTGTCCAGTATTATCACTAATTATAATATAATACTGGATACTCTCCTAAAAAAGACATTACACGCAGTTTTTCGTGGAATTAAATGAATCTGAGAGTTTGCTTTGGCATTTTCACATTGTTGTACGACTTCATTCAGAGGATCTTGTAAAAGCTCAGGCTGCCATGTAAGTGTGAACGACTATATGTGTATGTATATGTTTTTAACGATATGAAACAGTGTACAATTTATATTTCAATAAACTATTACACGCACTAACTGTTTAAAATGTAAAATCTCAACCCATCATTTATTGTCTTGTACGGTCTATAAACTTGCAAAGGGGGATGACACGAGCATCTGGCAACCCGAACAAATCTGTCATTGAGCAGTAGCTACACGATTATCAAAGTTACAACGCAATACCAGCGATTACTGCATGAAATAATTATAGAATAAGTACAAACGCCATTTAGTCAGTGTCACTCCACGCAGCATGGGCTCAGGAGAAAGTACGACGAGAAAAGTGTCGTTTGGTGTGGACGACGAGGACAGAGTCAGGATCCTGCGCGGAGTCAAGGTAATGCTAATTCACCTAGCGTTTGTTGAGAAGCTATGCTAACTTGAGTTATGTCGCCCCAGGACTCTCCATTAAACGCTACTTTGCTAAAACACTGAATCTGGACAATTGTTAGCTCGTTCAAACGGACCGTTCTTAAAACGAGTGTTCAACTCAGCAAGAACGATGTGGAGAGGATGCAGAAGGATGCAAGGACAAGTTGTCAGACTAGCCGCATTTCTCCGGAGCAGAAGAGCCAGACTTCCCCTAGAATATGCAGCATTTTGGAGTATTGTCTCTCTTGTTGAAATTAAATGATTAATTTCCGGTGCGACGTTAATTTCATAGTAATTTATGTTCATCTGATAAATTCGGCGTTGTTTTCCGCTGAGGATTTTACTTCTCTTATATGTTAAAGAAAAATTACATGTTTTCATTGAGTAACATTTTATTCTAAAATGTTGTTACCAAACAGCCCCCTAACCGCAGAACCAAAACGTTGACGAGCTGCGTTACAACTTGTCATGAGTACTTAACTGTTTTAAATTTAGTCACCGGTCCACTTTCTATAGTTGGTAAAACCATCGACGGAAATAAACGGCCACACATGGAACGCAGTTCGGGCTGCTGTTGGGCTCCTGATAGCGGTGCCTTCAAGTGTCATGAAGTGTCGAAATTTTGTAAACCCGACCGCAGACGTAAATGACAATCATGGAAAGAGTAGGTACTAGGTATGTGTGCGCGTTTACAATACTATACATTTATGAGCTCTGTTTACGAGACTAGCACTATTAGAGAGATCTTTTTAAGACAAATCCGTTTATAGAACTCAAATTTTATAACTCTTTGCACCGGTTGAAAATGCACCAAATTATGGCCAACCTCTTAATGCAAAGTCAATCGGGGTTGAGATTTTAGATGTGACCATTTGTGTTGAAATCCAGTTTCATACAAAAGTAACTTTCTTAATCTTATTGTAAAACCATCTAAACACGGAAACAAGCACCACGTAACACTATCATGCTAATTATTTCTAATTACCGGTAGTTAGGTAATTCCAGTGACTACACAAAACAAAAAGTAAATATCAGGACAACAAAAATCATCATAATTTGAAAACTACAACGAATATTGCATTGCACTTTCAACACAAAATCATCAAAAAGCCACCTTCTAGTAACCAAATATACTCTAATGGAAAACTCATCTTCATAAACAGAGCACTTGAAAAGCAACCACTAGTACATACAAAGCGTTGTACATTGAGTAAAACTATAAAATAACAAAGACAGTAAAAACAATGAATTAATAACAGAAAAAAACAGTAAAATGTCTAGGGGGAAAATCTAACCAAATTGTCATTTTACATGAAACTGCACATTCTAATGTTGTTAGTCTTGGAAATAGTGAGTCACTGGTTTTCATGGTTTTTAGTGGAGCTGCGGACAGAGGCACACATAGACATGTAAAGAGAAAGAAGAGCTTCAGTGATCCAATGAAGAACCTTTGCTCCCAGATCATTTGCAAAATATGCACAATTTCCTTTCAATGACACACTAGAACTTATAAAGCCAAAGTCAATTTTTTCTGTTCCATTCCTGGATGAAACTGTCACTATTGCCATTGTAAAAAGTCCTCAGGTAGTGTTTTAAAAAAAAGTTTTTATACCTATTAACTGCCATAAGAATAAAGAAGTTAACACTTTCTAATTTTGTGTTTGCGAAGTGGGGGGAATAAATCCACCCAAAAACATTTTGTGTTTTTTGTCTTGTTAAACACACTTTCCACCCTTTGGTCTAGCTTTCAGAAGATGTTCTCCAGAGGATGAAAGGTGTGGCCAATATTCCTCCAGAGCGTGCACAGAGAGACACAGGTATTCTTGCATCCAACTTTAGGGCTGGAGGATATGTAAACACAATTCTTAATTGTTTACATTTTAACTGTTGAACAATTTAACCAGCGTTGCTCTGCTGGTCAATAGGCCTGTTGTACCCGACAAATTCCAGCAGTCTCAAAGTCTTTCCTCATGTTTATTTGTACAGGTGAACCAAGGTGATCTTGGCAAAATATTCGCGACTTAGAAGTACATACTTTGGGTCAGAAGTTTTCAACTTGTCCAATAATCTCTGCTTTTGCAACATATGCATGAGCAGTGGGAAATGCATTGGGCGGAAAAAGGATGTGAACCCTTTGGAATTTCTCACATTTCATAAATCAGTCTTAAAATGTGGTCTGATCATCATCAAAATCACAAGAATAACCAATGTCTACTTAAACCAGTGGCACAGGTGAGATTTGGACCCGCGCCTTCTGTGGGGAATTAAGTGGACATGATCTATCTCTTCACAACAAAGACTAGGGATGCACAATATTTTTTTTTCAGGCTGATGCCGATCTGATCACTTCAACATACCGATATCGAAAATCAAGAACAGATCTGTTTCTGGAATTGCATGTTCTGAGAGCAGCCTATTCTCTGAAAACCATCAGCAGCTCGTGCTTGAATTGTTTCCATCTGCCTGACGTACTGTGGCACACTGTGTACCGAGTTGGAACGCCTCGAACGCACCCCGGCACGCCGTTTTCGGTGCACTCTGACTAACCGAACGGAACATTTGAACAATGCTCCGAGTTTCCAAACGGTGGAAGTGAAGCTAGCTGTGTGCCAGGGGCGTAAAGCCGAACATGTCCTCGAGCTTGTCAACCTCCAAAATCCATGTTCCCTCATCCAAAGTCTAAAGTGATCACACTGAAAGTTTGTCAGCCATCAACCTTCTATTTACTATTGACTGTCTGGTTACTTCAGGTGCGTCTTTCAGCGCCAGCTCTAACACCCGACCACAGCAGAACCCACAGCAAACCCAGTTAAACACCCAGTCCAGCACTGGCAAAACAACTGCTAAAGTCAAGAAAGAGGAGCAGAGGTTAGTATCAAATTATTGACATCTATTATTCCTGACTGTTGTTTTTAGAGCTCTTGTTGTCAAAGTCCAAGTAAAATGCGGGCAAGATGATGACCTTGTGGTTAGCATGTCTGTCTAAAAGATTTCATGTTTGATGTTAAGATCTCTGCTCCTCACACATCCCAAAACATGAATCTTAAGTCCGACGCACACCGAGCTATGCGACTGAAACCGACAAAAAATGTCAGGCAGTTTGCGGGCTTTGGCACAGTTTTCATGAGTGGCCCACATTCAACCAGAAATGTTGCTCGGATTCAAAATTTGATTGGCTGTTGCATGGCATTGCAACATCACAAATGTAATAGCGAGCTAAAAATGCACATGACCTTTCACATAAAGTGTCCAAAATGTTCTACGTGGGCCAGGCCCGTAACACATTTTCGATATTAGTTTTGGGTTAATTTCATGCTCAATTCACAAAAAGTGGTTAAATTGATGGACAGAAAAACTTGAGTGCACCAACTACCAGAATAATGAGTACCGGTAACTATATTGTGAAGGATAAATTTAAGTTGCGTAAAATGGTGGACAGCATAGTAGCAAAGCAGTAATGACGAAGAATCTCTCACAATAATGTAATATTTACCGATGGTGGGACTCCATGAAAAAATAATAATCAAATTTTTTTACACCTTTAAAATGAATTAATCTTGATAATTACAATCACTCACTGTTTTTGTTCTAAAAAGCAAATATTGTTTTAAATTAAATTCATTTTAGTGGACGGCTGAACAAAATAATTGACACAGATGTGAATATTTTTAATTGTTGAAAAATTTATTTGATTGCATTTAAATACAAAATAGTAAAAACACAACTAGAGAAGTTGCTTGACAGACTTAAACAGACCAAAAAAAAAATCAAGTGTCATTTTAGGACTTAAAAAAAAAAAATTCGAACAATATTTCCATTAAATGGATCTTGCATGGCAGTTGAAAAGTTGGATCACCGTTTGGAGTCACAAAGTTGTGTTTTTAATTTTATATATTGATTTTCTTTTAACCAACTGATGCAAATAGCGTACATTATTTATTTTGTTATGCATTTATTTTGTTAGTTCGTTAGTTGTATCTTGAAGTCTTGCACATTATGACTCACAGTAGTCCATCCGATTGATGGTCTGTGCTGCCCTCTGGAGGTAACCAATATTGGAGGCCTTGCAATTGCTGCACGAAAGCTTTGGAAATCAGATTTTGTCGGGAGCCAGGGGGGCATTAAAAGCATGATTATTCATGTGTGTGTTTTCCAGGACTGATCGTCAGCAAAGCATACTGAGGGAGCAATTGGCCCACATAAGTGAGGCGCAGACGATTAAGGAAATGACCCGGGATAGACAACATACACGCCAGGAGGCTGTGAAGACCAAACAGTTGGTACATGAACACGCATTTTTATTTTTGTGTTTGTTTTTTTTTGGTACTTGTCTACCATTCACCTTTTTGTGACTACTGAATTGGGACATTTAGATTATTATTAATTATTATATTGATTGGTTTTAATAGTTTTGGTCCTTTTCAATGACGTCCATCTCATTTAGACCCCCAAGTACCACTGACCCAAGTAAACACCCAAGCAAGTACTAATCCTCAGTTTGGCTTGGTTCGGGTCGGTTGATATTTAAATGCGTTGTTTTTTATTTATTTAATTGATCTTGATATTCCCATACTGGTCAGCTTCGTGAATTTTCTAAATACTCATTTAATAATTTTCTTAGCTAACATCACTTGCTTTTTGTGTCTGAAAGCGATGGCTTTTTTTTGGCACCATGTTGGGAAAGGATCGCACCATGAAATGCTATTCGTGCAGATGAAATGAAAAAGAAAACGTGTGTAACAAGATGCCACCATTTCTTGTTGTTATTCATTGGTAGAATTGTGTTTGTGTGTTTTAATTCTTTGAGTATTCTGTTCATTTATGGATATGACTGCCAATGTAGTGCTGATCTTTTTTTTCCTGGTACGGATTTCTGTTGAATCAGATTGAAGAGATTTTGTTGGATTCCATACAGTATGTCATTCCATTGACGTCCTCTTTCTGCCCCCTCACTCTCATTTTCAACAACTTGTTTAAACACGAGTCTTCACTCCTACCATCTGCAACCCGCTCCACTGTTTTCTTCCATTCTGCTACTGTTCTCTCTCCTCCTTACCCTTTACTGTATCTCTGCTGGTCTTTTACCCTTTCCATCCCAACCGATCACCTCATGCCTCCTGCCCCCGGAGACTGCATTATCAGCACAGTGCAAGTGTTAAATTACAAGCCGAGAGTTTCCTGGAATTGGAGATAGGAGTGGTGTGGCGGTGGATTGGTCGGACGGAGAGAGGAGAGCTTGTTTTACACGCCAGCCATGGCCTCTTTCATGTGACTCTTCTCCTCGTGCACCTGCTTCCCTCCCGCCCTTTGATAAGGCATGCTGTAGTGGCTGCCTTATCTTCACTCCAGCACTCTCCCGCTGTTAATAGAAAGTCACTAGAGGGACATAGTGAGCACAACAAATGTTCCAACAAGACTGGACGTGCTGATGCCAAAGGCGCCTTGTAATTACACTCTCCTGTGCTATGAATACTTATATGCACATGCAAGTCAAGTGTGTGGCAGCTTCGCGCTCATTCGTGCGGAACTCAAATGAGATTATTTTCCTATTATCGCGTCAGCGAACGTAATGGCTCAACATTCACCCGCCGTGAATGCCCGAGCAGGTGAAGATGCATTGCGTTTTATGTTTTTGTTTACTTTTTTTTGAAGGTGTCATTTTAATTTAATGGTCAATTATGAACACGCCCTGACATTATTAATGTTTGATATTTATTACAGGGGCATTTGTGTTTCGGAATTGAGTTTTGGGCCATCATAATCAATTGGTGATTACTTGACCTTCAGGTAGACTACGATTTGAATGAAAATGTGGTGTTGTTTTATATTCTGTTATATTTGCATCAAAATGATGCTGACTGGTTGGTTATTTAGAGTCTTCATTTAGCCTTACGTGCATCGAATGTGGGAGGAAGAATTGTGGCATAACTTGCCCGGCGCTGCCTTCCAGTCTTAGTAAAGCTGTGTTCGCCATCGCTCCCACAGCGCTCGCAACTTCACTTTGGCCGTATTTTTTCCATTACCGTGGCAACCAAGCACAACAGTAAAAGCCGGCTTCATGCACCCCGTTGTGCATATCGCTACCGTGCTGGTCCCTCTTCTTCTCTACTGTGTGGTTCACCCGGTTGTCGAAATTTAGCGGCACCCCCCGTCCATGTTGGTATTGTGGTTGGAGACAGAACATTACACTTTTTTACTGCAGTAGGAGTGGAAGTTGGCCAGCGTTTCGTTGTAAATCCGCCGGATGTGGCTGCGCCACAGGTCATCCTCACCTGGACGGATAGATACGCCGTTTCATAAAACTAAAGCACCAAGCACTGTGGATATCAGACTGTTTCCACTACGTGATCAAATAAACAACCTTGAAATGTGAATGTTCTGTAATACGAATGATTATTTTTACCTTCTACATGTTGTTTTTGTAGCTGATTGGATACTTATTAAACGGAAGCAAGCATGATGCAGGAATGGATTATAGACTTTATTAAATTGGTCTCAGCACGTCAACATCATTCATTCCTTTTTTTTTAGATGGGAAAATAGATCTTGCAACTTCCCTGTAGGTGACACTAGATGGCAACCATCCTTATAATACAATACAATCCATCCTGATTTATATAGCGCTTCCACAACAGCTGCAGCTGTAACAAAGCGCTTAACAAAACCTTGACGGATTACGCATTTTGCTCGTGACAGTGACAACGTCTCTCCTCAACTAAGGTGGTCTCGTGGTTTGCAAAAAGCTTCATGCCTTTCTGTATGTAGTTTGTAGTCTCCCTGTGCTTCTGTGGCCTCTCATCGGTCCTTCCTCTCCCAGTCCAAAAACAGGCATGTTCAGTTCTATTGTCTGAAGGACTAAATGGTTATTAATCTCCATGCGTCTGCTCTTTGACTAATCTGACACATTGTCAGCGAGGGCAGCCTCCCATTCCCTACTCGCCTCGGACACACACACACACACACACACACACACACACACACACACACACACACACACACACACACACACACACTTGACCCTGAGCAGGATGGGCCAAGCGGATTTATGCGCGGTTGTATGGATGGCTGTCTTCTGCTCTTTCTTCTTGTCCGACATGCGGAAAATTACATTAAATCACATTAAATACAAAGTGTGGTATTCTCTCCACGGACAAATGTTTGCTAATCCCCGTGATAATCTAAAGTACTATTAGGCATCTGTGAAAAAAGATGAATTATACAGTGTGGAGAAGGTCCCCTTCAAACCTGAAAATGTTGGGGCCCTTTACTCATGATCAGGGGGCCAAAATCTGTCAACACATCCTAAAAGTCTTAATTGAAAGTTACAGAAGCACTTTGATTTCAGCGATTCACTCAAAAGTTTGTGCAATAAATGGTCAGCGGACCATTGTTTTGTCAAGACCATTTTCATTTGTTTGTTAAAGATAATTCAGAATGCCTAAAACAATGTCTGATTTTTGTTTCTAATTACTTTTTAAATGTAAGTTATTTTAGTTTCTTTCATTAACAGAAGGGCACCAACAGCGTTGACCCTGGGGGTGTGTGTGTCTGTGTGGGTATGAGTCATACATGTTTTAATTGGCTAATATGCAAATGTATTCTGATATAATGAAGTTCCAAACAATTGTGTCTTGCAGTCTCCCATCACTCGCCATTTATCTTGGAGCACCTTGCCTCTTCAGAATCTTGTTTTGCTTTTTCCAATCACCAATTACTTGTTTCACTGCTGAAATGTTTAGCAATGTTTTCCCTCGCATGCCCAATAGTAACTTATAACATGACACATAGAGTGTCAGAAGGGAAAAAGCAGGCATCTGTTTTATTGCAGTGGCTGCACCTGGTGATGAATTGGGACACGACACCTCTTAAATCGGAGGCTTCCGTTTCAAGGAAGATGGTAGTTGCACTTTCACTCGTGTCCATCAATCTGTTAGTGAAGCTGCAGTGGTAAATTGATCCAGATGTTTCCTTTGATTGGACTCACCTACCTACCTTGTTTACATTTAATGACGTGTCGTCAGCTGGAGCTCCGGCAGCGTCTTAGTCGGGGAGCACGTTCAGACTTTGGTAATGGGTGTGAAAGAAACAGCTGTGTCCACGCTTGGAGAAAAGCGAGCTGATGCAGATGGGGACAAGCTTCATTACCATGCTACATATTAGCTGGTGAATGGCCTCATGTTTTATCATGTACTCCTTCGACTGCTAATTTAGTCGGCTATATTGCATCTCTGTGATGTTAAGCAATTTAAGTGAATAAAAACAAGGTAAATGTGGATGTTCTCTTGAATTTCAATTGAAGGAAAGGGTTATTGTTGAATAAATATGCTTGCGTATGCTTAGAATTTTCCATTTTACTTATTTATTTATTATTTATAAATATGAGTTTTATTCCATCTCGCGCGATGCTTACAATCAGGGAGGACATCAAGTACCGTCCAAGAACAGATGGAAAGAGGGAAAAATTAGATAAATATTTTTCTTTCCGGCGCTTGACCGATACCTGGGGCGGCTGAGAAAAAAAAACTTGATTTTCATGACTTCTCTTATTTGAGAGGTGCTCTAATTTTTCAAAAATAAATGAATAATACACAGTAGAGGTGCGCGGTAGAGACGTGTATTCAATATAAAGTATGAATTTACTTTTCAATATAAAATATGAATAAAGATAGAGATTTGGGCCCTACCGTTCGATCGTGGTAATTGATTACATCTTTTTATCACCTTCTGTGCGCTAGGACAGAAAAGGCCAAATTTAACGCCCACATCACCTTGCTTTTTTCCGCTGTTCTTAGTGGAGAATGCTTGTTGCACACTATTTTGAAGCCTGCACACTTATCAGCTGCGGGTAGTGCTACTTCAGGAGTTGGACCGGGCTCATTTCACCAGTCGCATGGAAATTGGGAGATTTTTTTTTTCTTTATTACAAAGCGATTCATTGCTGAGATGGACTGCAAGCTAACTAACTCTAACCAAAGGCATGCATTACTCTTGAGAGTGGCTGTGTGCCGAAAGGGAGAGTGCGCTCCGCTCATTAGCTCATTGAATCCCATTTTCACTGGAGCAAACCCCACAATCCCAGCGGTTTTACTGGATTTTGACTGATTTGCAAGGCCCACAGATTATTGTTTTCTATTGGGATGTAAACTTGCCATCTACCAAAAGAAACACGAGTCTTTTTTCCAGCTGAAATATTGTTTCTTTCTATCTTTTTACGTTCTTTAGCAATCCACATGATAAATGATTTACAATGCAGACAAGATTGATCATCATTGCGTCAGAGGCCGCGTCAGACCCTTCTTCAAACTATGGCACAAAAAAAAAGAAAAACGTATAAATAGGCTGGGTTTTCAAGACGTATTTGTATGTCATGTGGAGTGAATGAGTAAATTCACAAATGCGGCCAGCATTAGTGCAATGTGTCCCCAGTCTCTAAGCTCTGTTTTTTTAAGAGTCTGAAGAGGGGGCTAAACAGATTCCTGACATGGCTATAGCCTCTCCTGGCTCTGGTGTAGCGCCGTGCATATGAGAGGAGAATTTAAAGAGATAGAGGAGCAATGGGGGTAAAAAATGGGAGTGCCGGAGAGATAACCGAGGCTATAGTGGAGGGGAAAACTGTGAACAAAGGAGCAGACAGGAGAGGAAGAGGCTGAGGTGGTGATAAGTCAACACCTGTAACGGTAATTGTAATCTGTTGGAACTGATATGGTTCTGCACGTTAAGATATTAGGTTGGCAGCGGGGATACATGTGTGTAGATTGGTAGCTCTCTCTCTACTGTGCACCCTACGCCAGATACGAAGTGATGATCTAACTAGGTTAGCCTGCGGCTTTCATGATGCATTGTTCTATGAATTGCTCAGTGATAGTTGCAGAGAGAGCAAATTCTGGATTTTTTACACTTTTTCCCCTAATATTTAATGTAACGATGATTGTCTTTCAACAGGATTGGCGTCTGATCCATGTAAGTCTGACAATTGATTTTCCAAAATAAATTCTGTTTAATTAATGCAGAGAAACCATTATTTCATTTCACTGAATGTAGTGTAATGGGAATGTGACATCCCAGGTAGATTTTGGTTGTGCTGCTACCTGAAAACTGCACTTACTTAAAGAAGACCTTAATTATCCCTAAAAATAACACTAGTGCTTAAAAACAAAGTGCATATGTCTCAAAAGAAATGGAAAAAAATATTGCTATTAAGTATTTGTTTTGTAAACCTAAAATTGGTTATATTCAAATTTGTTAAGTGCAGATGAGGCTGCAATTACTCTGTTAAAATGTTTCATTCAATATCCATATACACATTATGTAGGATATTAAAAATATTTTTCCTTGTGGGGACCACAACAAACCCCAAAATTCTCTTTTTTTTTTGAGTGTCCCAAACACGGCCCCACAAAGTCACCCAGTTGCCCCCCTAAAAATTTAGAAACATGTTTTCCTTGACATCATTCACGCTTTAACAAGCTAGCGGAGGTTATGACTCCATTATTGTTGCCTCAGCAATAATTTAGAATAATTAAGATGCCGCAAATGTTCTGAGTACCAGACATGACAAATAGAAGGGATGCTTCTGGCAGATTTTTTTTATTGAGACAATTTGCACTCATATTTTAAAATGTGTTATCGACTGGGGGAGCAGTCATTGTATAATGGGCCAAACTGTTAATGGCAAACAAGAGGAGCTGTAAAAGAAAAGAAATCCTAATGGCCCAGATTGTTGTTCTTCCTTCTCTGTGTAGCTGCCTGGTCGTAATTACCAGTCCAGTTATTATTAAGTGCTTATTTATTGTCCAGCTGGAAGCTATGTGTTAAATAAACCCAGCGGAGTAAATACTGAGACGGGGACAACTGGGAAATAGGCGAACAGACTGCTGCTTTTATCAGATGGTAACACCATACACCCACACACCCACCCACACACACAAACACTGGGAGGGAGGCAGTCATATTGAATTTGACTAACGTCGCAATGCAAGTTTTGAATTAATTGCACGTGTGTCGTGTGGAAGGTCCATTAGACCAATGGTCACCAGATTTTCTGGATTCTGAGCTTGTCAAAATCGTACTTGTAGAAGAGGGATATTTTACAGGGCTTTTGTAACACTTCACTCGACCTCACTGTTAAGATCGTCGCAATAAGTAGAAACTGAAACATCATATATTTTTGCCTAGAAAGGCTGAATTCCGAAATCCATTACCGTAGGGGGCCAAATTGTTACATTACAATTGATACACATTGTGCTGTGTTAGTCCTAAGCATACAGGTTAATTTGTATTTTGCTATGTCAGTGTAGTTTTAGTGATATTCAAGCTTGATCACAATCAAATCATCACCATGTAGTTTGTCGAGATACTTTTCATCTCCTTAAAACAAAATGGGGTCCCCATTTGTGTGTGTGTGTGTGCGTGCGTGCGTGCGTGCGTGCGTGCGTGCGTGCGTGCGTGCGTGCGTGCGCATGCGTGCTTGTGTGATGAGTCTTGCCTGGCTGCCTCTTATCTGCCACAGACTTGCAGACCCCTGCAGGGACAACAGGGGAGTCGTATGATTCACTCTCATTTTCCTGTCTGGCTGCAAATTAAATCTGGAACAACACAGTAGGCATACAGATAGGAAGAGTGTGCTTACTTTTATTTAAAGGCGCTGGCTTGTAACTCTAACCTCTCAAGCATAAACTCCGTCGTTAATATTGAACTGACACATGAACTCTTTTCGTCCCAACTCACCGTGTATACTCGATGCAGCTTGACTGTGGAAGCATAAGCCTCGTTTTTTTTTCTTGCCTCGGTTTGTTTATATTACACCTCTGATTTGATTTGGTGTTCACCAGCCCTGATAATTATGATGTATCTTCTTCCTTGTGTGTTTGTGTGCATTCTGTAGACTTGTGCTGATGCTTTACACTGTGACAATAGTTCTATCTTAAAAAAATCATTCCATATCGTTTTGATAGGTTTGATCAAATATTACTGTTCTTTCCAGGGATACAACTACTGGTATTGTTATTGCTTAACCATTAAAGGTGTGTTGTGTTGCTAAGATAAATACCTCATCATGATTTCATGCTTCAAATCAATTTGTCATGCTGCCTGCCTTGGCCACTGCGGGGCAGTATTATGCCATCCCGCAGACACAAATGAAGAGTCACCATGACTCTCAGTGACTCAGTACGGTGCAATAATATTCGTCGCTCTTCGCAGAGGATAAATAATGTACACCTTTCAGTTTGACGTGTAGATTTTAATTTATTTTGATGTGGTGGTTACTTGCCCTGTATGGCTGCTGCAAATGATTATTTTAATCATCAAGTAAGCTGTCCATACATGTCCAACCATGTAGGAGGTTTCATGTGCCTTTATTGAACCCTTCATGAAAGGAAAAATATGTTGGGTGACGAGAACAGACACACACAGTTTGTGTGTGTGTGTGTGTGTGTGTGTGTGTGTGTGTGTGTGTGTGTGTGTGTGTGTGTGTGTGTGTGTGTATATACATCCATGCACAAGCTATTCGAGTGAGCATGCAATTTAGTGCCCGCTATTTGTGATCTTGGGTCTTTAGGCCCTTATTGTGTCTTTCTGGCAGCTGACAAATTGATTCTACAAAGTGTGAGAGTCAGCAGTGTTTCTCCTTATTGTTAGAAAGTACGATGGCTGCATCTCAACAATCAGCCATGGGTCACAATGCGGAATACATGGATCATTTCAGAGGCATTTTCTGTTCTTTTTGCTGGTAAATTTAAATTTCACTCAAATGGTATTGCACCATATTTTTTTTCAGTTTTCATAATTTCAAACCACGTTTAATATTCACTCATGTTGAGACTTTGGGTTTGTTCAAACTGGTTGTGCGTGCGTGCGTGCGTGCGTGTGTGTGTGTGTGTGTGTGTGTGTGTGTGTGTGTGTGTGTGTGTGTGTGTGTGTGTGTGTGTGTGTGTTCTCATTCAGGCTCAAGAGCTCCAGAAGAAAGAGTTACGACTGAAGGCGCTGGATGCATTCTACAAGGAGCAAATAGCACTAATAGAGAAGCGGGTGAGTAAACATAAGATAAGAAAAGAAAACCTTTATTTGTCATCTCAAAATGGAGAAATTCCCAATTTATAGCAGCAAAATGATGAAAGGGAGAAAGTAGAAGACAAAAATATAAATCTAAAATATAAATTTAAGCATATTAAAAATGGGTGAGAGGGGGTGAGTCCAGGTTTTCAGGTCAGGACTGTCTATTTAATAGCCTGACAGCAGCCGGCAGGAACAAGCGGGGGTACCTCTCATTCTTGCAGCGCGGGTGTATCAGTCTCTGGCTGAAGGAGCTGTCCACTGCTGTCAGGGTGGCCTGGAGGGGGTGGGAGGGTCTGTCCATCATAGCTGTTAGCTTAGCTAGCATCCTCCTGTTGCCCACCTCCTCCAGAGTGTCCAGGGAGCAGCCCAAGACACTAGCTGGACATACAGACATCGATGACGTTTCAGAGGCTTCACTTTTACACAAACTAAAACTCGCCCAAAATAAAAACTGGCATGTTTCTGCAAACGTGAAAGATCAGAGATTTTAGCAACAGTCGCCCACTGCAGGGAGTCATTTTATTTATGTTCGTTCCCTTTCAACTGTCTGACATTTGCCGGGCTGGAAAAAAAAAGGTGTATTCTCATTGAAGTCTCAGCCTCACCGGGTGCCAACCAATAAGAACCTTTGCATGGCCTTTTGTTGGCAAGCCATTCCTCCAGGTCCCACACAAAAAAGTCCTTTTACAACATAAAAAGAAAAAGTCTTTACACCCCTTTTCAAATGTCACATTTTTGTGATGTAAAACATGAAATCAAGATCCAGTTTCCACCATTAATACAATACATTAACCCGAACAACGCAATTAAAAACTTGCTCAACACTTTTATGGGCAACAACAACAACAAAAAAGGACAATAACACCATTGCATTAATATACACACCCGCAAATTAATAAATACCATCTTTTCTGCACTATAAGGTGCTTCGGATTAGAAGGCGCACCTTCAATGAATGGCCTATTTTAAAACTGTTTTCATGAATAGAGCGCACTACTTTAGAAGGCGCATAGAATAGAAGCTTCAATAGTGGATGTGGTTGCGCTATGCATCCACTAGATGCTGCTACGCTAAAGGCAATGCAGTACAATACAATACAGCTTTATTCAAATCTAGAGCCTTCACAACCGCTGCAGCTGGAACAAAAACCACGAGAACTGGTCACAAAATCGGACATGAAACATATACATACAAATGGCATTCCAAAACAACAAATGAAAGACGAAAGTTATGACGACAATTGATTCAACAAAAAGGCACACAAACCTCGTGGGCTCACATCCACAAGGGGCTAAATATTCTTAGAAGTCTTGCTTGTCTCCTTCTTCTGTTTAGTAAGGAGTCAACTATGCTTTTGGTGTTGTCTGCATTTCATAATGGCTGCACAGAGCTCACAAAGTAGTCATCTGTTTGAGTGTGCATTGGTAAATTAGTCAATTAGTCTCTGGCAGAACGCTTTTACTAACCACTTGCCTTGCACAAAGTACACTAAAGAAATTTGGATTTCAGATCAAAAGATGAATATTGGACACAACTTCAGAATGACAACTCTTTTTCATGCTAACAACATATGTTAAACACCTCTAGACTGAGCCAGTCATGAGGTCCTCGGGGGCTGCATGGTGCCTTCGGCCACCACATCGGCCACTCCTCTCCTGTTGAATTTGATCGATTCTAAAATTTGCCTGCACTCTCCCAAAGGAGAAGGATGTCTTTGGCTCGTTATCCTGGTGTCAGATGTGTGATTATTTATGAAAGTCTCATTAGCAACAGATTTGGTATACAGAGCCCCTAGAAGACTGGCAGGCTGGCATACAGGCGGTACAAGCTGTGTTTGCTGTTGGGCCTCGGATGTTTGTTGATAGACCTCTCGGCGGGTGCGGCCGTGAAGGACAGAAAGATGGGAGAGAGCGAGCGGCGTCTCTGCATTTTTTTCCCATCCATTGTATAATCAGGTGCGCGGCATGCCGACTGTACAAACGTGTGAATTTCTGTGCTCGTCTGCGGGGCTCGGTGTGCTCGAAATCTCGCTGTGGGTTTTCGTCTGTTTGACTTTGCCATATATTCTCATGACAGGAGTTTAGCTGCACTGAATTTAAAAAAAATGTCAGCCTACCGCAGCTTTGCCTATATTAACATTATCTTACTACTTGTGTTTGTGTCGTTGTACAATTTGGGACACATTTCTAATTATTAAAGATTCCATGAGTTTTGCCTTTTTTTTTGTACCTTTCCCCTACAATTCTTTCAAGAGTTTTCTCTCATGTTTTTTTGCCACTATGCTTCCTTCTCAGCTGGTGTAGTTTATTGGTTAAATATTTAGAGAGAATGCTGGGTGTGTACAGGCTTAAGCTATGTAGATCAGCAGAAGAGAGGCTCCAGTTGTTGTGGATTAGCACTGTTTAGTTTTTTTCCATCGGACCACTGCCCAATTCTCCATTATTTACTGAAAGAACGAAAAAAAAAAATCATTTCTGACATTTATCTTACATTTATTAAAATGTAAGAAACTAATAACTGATTTACCATTTTGAAGTGGTACTTTCAAAAAAAAAAAAAAATCATTTACCCATAAAGTGACCGGAAAGAATAACATGACAAGAACAATGTCAGACCATTTTATTGTGCCGCAAAGTTTGTGGAAGCGCTCCTCACAAACGCTGAATACCACTGTTAGCATAGATTCTAATTCTAAAAAAAACAAAACATAAAAGGTGTGGTGGCCAGACCCCCAATATTACAAACCAATACAATAGTGATCTCAAATCAACACAGTCACGGCACAATCCTCTTTCCCCATATTGCCAACCAGCGTATTGTTAAAATGATTTTGTAGTTGTCGCCACAAAGTTCAAGGAATGTTCTGTGTTGTATTTCTTGTAATATATTGTTAAAAATGCGGAGGCTCTCCCATAACCCCCAATTGGCAATAATAATACTTTTAAGAACAACTTTTAACAACAATTAAGTTGACCTGACCTTGTGAAATCAAGTGTTTTCTGTGCTTTTCGGTGTGTAGAATTTGGAGATTTATGAACAGAGCAAGGAGCAATTCCACCAAGCGGCATCCAAGACAGAATCAACCGTGAGGTAAGATGCGCGCGCACACACGCGCACTCACACGCACACACACACACACACACACACACACACACACACACACACACACACACACACACACATTTTCCTTTTCCATATTAAACCCTCAGGGTTCTGACAAACACACACATTTACTACACACAGCAGACTAATAAGCAGTAATAGATAAGGATCTGTTCTTTTCCTCATTTTGTAACCGGTTAAATGCTCACATTCTCCAGAGCAAACCCGACTAATATGATAAGTGTTTTTAATTGGCAACTTTAATTAAGCCGAGTTAAACAATACGCTCACTCCCTGTGGTCTCACAGTGAGCCTTTAATGAGCCACAGCCTGGGAAACGCTCACTAATTCGAAATGCTTGCAGTCACAGAAGAGGCCAGGCTCATGTTTGCTGGAAAAGTTTTCTGTCAGAACACTAACACTGCTTTCGAATAACCAAACACCGTGACCAACAAAGAACAAAATTAAATGTGAGTAATTGAAAGAAAAGCCTACATCGCGATAATCAAGAATTTCAATATCGTTGGAGAATCTTGAATGTTAAACACAATCAAATCAAATACGTTGGTTCACTTTTGCTCGTTGATTAGCTTCATCCATCTATTTTATTTGTCCTCACTATTGTCAGGTTACACCCGAGACTTTTTTTATTTAAATTTTTTTGTGACACAACATATAGGCCGGAGCCTTCAAACACAGCGTCTTCACAGTGAGGCGCATGTGCTAACCTGTCTGCTTCTGTGCCGTCACATGCCTGGCCTGTCAAAAATGGCATGTTTCCTTTTCTTTTTACATTAGTGGTTTTGCGAAATACAGTATTTGGTTTACCACGAAAAACAGGATATGTACCATAACTGAAACTCTTGCGAGTCACTGGTATTGGTTCTGGATTTTCAACTGAGAAATGCGGTTTGGAACTGATAAGAGGAAATTATTAATCAGTCACAAAACTATTGAAAAACAGCCTTTGTGTCCGCCATGATTTGTGTCTCACCATTTTCTTAATTTACAGTGCTTTCATTTTTTCATTGACGTTTCCCTTTGTCTCTCTTAAGCCCTTCTGTGTAGTCCACAAGTCTGAGGCCCCTGTGTTCTGTCCGCCTCCACATAACCGCCAGAGATGAAAAATAACGGGCAAGGCTGTTAATTAAGTATCTAATCTTACTGTTTATACATTTGGCAGATCTGTCAGAGACATTACAGTGCATACACAAAGCCAAAATCACCACTTTGATTGTTTGCCAGGATGTCAGTGAATGTGCATTAAGTTGTTACAAGTCTCAATTTTAAGTCATCTAAAGCGCATGTGATTTTTACTTGTACACACGTGGGAAAGGTTATGTTCATGAAAAAAAAAAAGTCGTCATAGAAATAACTTGAATTGGATTGGATTGGATAAACTTTATTGTCAAATGTACTGTATGTGTAACATACAGCACAGATGAATGTGACAAAAGTAAGAAAATAAATAAATTAACCACTGAAAATCAGACATTGCTTTTGAATTGTGGGTTATTAAATTGTGGGTTATTAAAAAAATCATGAAGCGGGCCTGGTCAAAATGAGGGTACCCCTTTGAAATAATTGAAAATCATAACAATAATTCCAAAGGTCTTACAGCTATGTATTGTTACGCCCCCAGTGGACTGTATGGGAATAACGTGATCATTCAAATACCGGTAGTTGTTACCCAACTGCAAAGAGAAGATGCAAAGATTCTGAGCCGTTTTCCAAATGAAGCCACTGCCAGGCACAATCATTTGAGAGTGAGCAACCGATAGCTTCGCAACTGATTGACGTTCGAAATAATAGCAACCATAATGCAGTGTCGTTAATGGTTTGTTAGTCGATAGCGCAAGCTACAGAATTTATGATGCTCAACACCCCTCCCTCATTCGTACACTTACAAGTTAAAATAACATCAGCGGTAATTGGCTTGAAAAGCCCGTCAATGCCAGAAGGAAGAAATGATCAAGGACACCTGAGCCAAGCTTCATGCCACGTGTAAGATGGAGCCCTTGGACAGCCTTCAGGTTGTTGTAGCTTGTAGACAGAGCTTTGCCGCCTCTGTGGCTGGAGTCATTTTATCTTCAGGCGCTATTATTAATAAGCTCCCTCTGCTATCGGGAGACTATGGCTCCACCGATGAAGGCCATTTATTTCAAATTAAAGGACAGCTACTTATCTTGGGCAGCTTCATCCCTTGCAGGAGATAAAGATGGCGCTTTAGTTTTCTTCCCTTTTTTTTTTTTGGTGCAAATATGACGTGTGAAAAGTAAGAGAACCGATAGAACTCGAAAAGCCAAAGCTTAACCAGAACAATAGCTCTCAGATAGGCCATCGTCACTCCAAACGTGGAGAATAACACAGACGGACCCTTCCTTTGTCACGTCTCATCTTTTATCTTGCTGCCTTCTGTCTTCATTTTCCTCTCCGCTCGCAATATTGTTCGCACGTCGATGAACTTGAGCTGTTGTTTTGGCCGATGATGACGTACGTCGCGCGCATGGACACGGATGTACTGTAATTAAAATGCGTGGGTCATAGCCTCCTCTGGGGATGAAAACTAAAGGAACCTTTAATTTGTTTTCCAATTAAATTTGCCGTTAAAAGCTCTTCACAGAATCGCCGCACGTATGCGCTAATTGGATGCGGTGGCATGCCGGACGATGTGTGCCTGCGTGTGTATTTTTGTCTCCTACGAACTTGAACAGTTTCTGCGTGTGGTGTGTAACTCCTGTAGGCGTATATAACTTGTTGGTCTCCGCTTCAATCAGTCCGTCTCCATTAGAATGATGCACGCAGCCAGCAAACCTGTCATAGTTAACAATCACACAGATAGACGGGCTAAAACCAATTATTATACAACCCACATAGCTAATTAAGCGTGGCTAATTCAATCTTTCCGAGAACACTTTTCTGCTCTATTTGATCAGAATGATCCTTTCCTCTCAATTAAATGTGTTTCAGCGCTAATTGCATGATTTGCCGTGAAGCGCATACTGTAGCGTCCGCACCAACAATTGCTGAAAGTAGATTTCCGTGGGCGTAACGACATTTTTATTTTCGTCTTTGTTTGACCTCAATCATCGACTTGCTTCAGTATAAATGCTTTGTCTTCCCCGTTTGCCCAGAACATCGATCCATCCCTTTTCCAATCCGCTTTATCCTCACAGGGTCGCGTAGGGTGCCGGAGCCTATCCCAGCTGTCTTCGGGCAGTTGGCGGGGGACACCCTGAACCGGTTGCCAGCCAATCGCAGGGCACACAGAGACGAACAACCATCCACTCTCACATTCACAACTAGGGACAGTTTTAGAGTGTTCAGTCAGCCTGCCATGCATGTTTGTGGAATGTGGGAGGAAACCGGAGTACCCGAAGAAAACCCACGCAGGCCCTGTGAGAACATGCAAACTCCACACAGGGAGGCCGAAGCTGGAATTGAACCTCTGCACTGTGAGGTCGATGCGTTAACCACTGGAACACCGGGCCGCACTGCCCAAAATATTACAACACAAAATAACAAAAAAAGTGTAATGAGTTAAACGAAACATTGAAGTTGATGTGATCCGAAGACTGGGGCTTATTTTGCTGTCGGTGTTTAACCCATCATAGAAAACTGCCACTGAATAATAATATATTTGCTATTTCTGTGAACAAAATTCAATTATTTGGGATGAAAACAGCCTGTTTATCTTCTTTTTTGTGTCTGTTGTAGCTCTCGGAATACCGGCGCTGTATGTCCTGGCCTGCAGGCTCAGGTTTTATCTTGCTACAAGGTGAATGGACAGCAAACTCTCCGATGTTCAGACCTGGCCAAAGAATACATGCGATGCATAAATGCAGCAAAGAGGGTAAGCACGTCCTCGAATTTAGCGTTTAGGATGAAATGCCGCAGTTGGTCTGATTGAACATTCAGCCAAACTTCCACTGACATTGAAAATCTACCACAATTGTTCTCTGACATCAATTAATTTCTCAAGTTACTGGATGATGAGATTACCTTGTTTCCAAATATATCTGGTACTGTTTTCATTACGTTGAAATGTGGCTTCCTAACTTACATGACATCACTCTTGCTTAAGTGAATATGTGAAGAGAAAAAGAGACTAGAGGAAGGTTGCTGTTTATTTTTTTGCAATGTACACATTTGAGGTATTTGACTTTGAATGTGTCCAAACCCATCCTGGCCTTTGTGTTCGCCACTCTGTATCTGCTCAGCAACATAAATGTGGGCTCTCAAAGTCAACTTATATGGGGGAAAAAGAAAGTCCAACTCATCCAAACCTCTCAACCTTTATTAATAAGAGTTCAGAACATAAATGGTTGTTTAGATTACCGACCAGGTCCTCACGCTCATCTCTACTTTCCATACTCCTTAGCATGTCAAGCTAAGTCACGATATCTGTTTTTTTTTTTTTAATTGGCTTTTCTCATTGCCAACCTTTCTTTTTACAGCAGTTTTAAAAAAGACATGAATATTACTGGGTGACGGGATATCTTTTGTTCAACTCGATGTGACTTCAGAATTATGTTTCGCCCAAATCTGTCATGAGCCTGAGAAATGGCAGATCATAATTGATTAAAAAAAGACAAACCACACACACAAATATCATCTTGTGGGCCGCAAATGACCCGTGGGCCACAGGTTTGAGACCACTGATATAGACCGAATTATTTGGCCACCCGATCATCCCCAGGGATAGGAGTGCAGAAGGTGGTAGATTTATTTTCTTCTCGCCGTGTTTGAAACTCCCACATATACTGTCAGTATACCGGTAGTGTTTTATTTTTTTTGATCAGCTTCACAGCAGGTTAGGGGACAAGCCTGCACATTACAGCGGTTTTCCTCTGCCGTAACACTTGAACCCGTTGAAAGTGATGTTTATACGTGCGGTATACACTGTATACCAAATGACACAGACCCTGCAGAGACAGATGAGACAGACAACCTCTGCTAGTCATTATCCTCAGGGAGGCTGAGTCCGACATGAAACGGTGATATAACTCAAACGCAGTGTCTGGACACTCAGCGGGACGCTCCTGGCATTTATCTGCAGCTTTAGATGTAAACGAATACACCACACTTTGAGCTGCACAGTCTGATGCTGTTCTCGAGTCTTTTAGGGCCAATCTCATCACATCAGATGTGCGGTAGATCAATGTCAGTGGCCTGGCTTGCACCGTGGAAGGAAGAAAGAACAGACAGGCCCGCTCAATGTGAGAAGCTCAGAAGAGATGTTAAAGAGTTGGTATGTTTAATGAGTTTAACCCTTAACCTGAAAACAAGATAATCTGTCCGCTATAGTCACCGCTGTCCCTTAAAAGGTTAAGCAAAGGGACAAGAAAATACCTGGCTTGAGCTGAAAAATGAGAAGGATACTGAAAACATTAAAACATTGATTTTAATTACAATTGTATTGTCATTAATCAGTAATCTAGCCAAAGTTTCTCTTCCAAGCAATGAAACCTTTGAGCATCATGGCATGGGACCACTTCCTAACCAGATTTGTCAAATTTTGGCGAATATTGATTCTCCCGCCTTGCAAAAAGGACACTCATTTACTTTTTGTTGTAGCGTCTTTCGCTTGTGATCTGCTGAATGAATGTGGTCTTTTCACTCAACTATCGCAATATCCGGCAATGGGCTGCTTGTTGGTAAAAAAATGACTTTGCAAATGGAAGGAAATTCTATTAAAGCTTATTCTTGGGTAAAATGCTGCGGGGGTATAGAAAGTGCCTTTATGAGATGTTCTATGTGTACAACTTTGATTTCTTGCTGTGTGAAAACCAGAGGAAACCGAAAAAGTTAAAATACTTCACTCTAGCGCAGACAGATCCACTTTCAAAGCAAACACCATGCATGCTGAGTTTTCCCGAACATAAACTCCATGAATCTAAATAGTTCTTTAAATATTCTTTTATATTCATTCCCCCCACTCCCCTTTTGCGCACAAGTCGTGCTGTTACTGAGATCACATGAGCATGGCTACTGTGCCTGTCGATAATGAGGCAATCAAATGAAAAGATGAAGAAGACAAAATGTGATTGAGATAAGGGACAAACAAAATTGGAATGACAACGCTGTGGGAAAAGAACACAGTGATTATCACCGAGAGAGAAATACGTGTGTTTTTGAGATGTCAAAACCAGTATCAGTTCAAATAAAGAAAGTGTTCAAATGGAGAAGGCCAAGAAATGGAAAAAATCAACAACAGGGAGGAAATGATACTGAGTAGGTGGTTGACAGATGGGGGCATAAGTGCTCGGCAGAACGAGAAAATTCAACATTGACGTGACAGCTGCCAAAATTTGCAGATAAATGATCTTGTAATAGAGTCCCGTGTTCAAACACAGGAGTATAAGAAAGTGAGATTGGAATGCAAGTGCAAAGTAAATATTGTGATAAAAATTGATTTATTATTTGAAGCTTCGAACCTTCAATTTTGCTGCTGTAGATTGCAATTTTCTCCATTGTGGGACAAATAAAGGTTTCCTCATATTATCTTATGTATGTATAATATGTAATATTCATTCCTGCGTGCAAATGACAATGTTTTGATTTTAGTGAGGTAAATACACAGCCATTGCCATGAATGCAAATTGCCCAGTACAAAGATGCTAAAGATGAAATGAAAAAAAAGAATCTGAAACATGAGGTCCCGTATTTTCCGCACGATAAAGCAGACCTAAAAGCATTCAATTTTCTCAAAAGCCGACAGTGTGCCTTACAGTCCGATGCGCCTTACTTATGGATCAATATTCTGATTTCTTGGACGTAATATTTTAAATGTTCTGGAGGGCGTTTTGTTACAGTTGCAGTGGTTGTGAAAGCTCCATATAAATAAAGCTGTATTGTAATGTATTCCCTTTAGCGTAGCTCCATCTAGTGGATGCATAACGCAACCACAGCCACTCTTGTAGCTTCTGTTCTATGTTCCTTATAAAGCGGTGCGCCCTATATATGTAAACAGTTTTAAAATAGGCCAGTCATTGAAGGTGCGCCGTATACGCCGAAGTGCATTATAGTGCAGGAAAATACGATATTTACTATTTTTGATACACGGCTCAGTAAGCTTCCATTCTATGCGTCCCACAACTCGACTGTGTTACTCGTAAAAAATAAAAATACATAAATGTTAGTCTGAAGCCCTGCAAAATCACACAAATGTGTTCTGACATGCCACAACCCGTCCTCTTCTTCCAAATGTGAAATATGCCTGCCTTCTTCATTTGAAGACCCCGTTGTGACACATACGGTCATCATTCTTTTTTCATTTTCCATTTTCTTTATCAGCCAGCCATCTTCCTGTCCCCATCCTCCATTATCACTTCACTTTTTCTTCCTCTTTTCTCTCCGCCCTTTTGTTGCTCTGCCGCGTGCTATCAAAAAGTCAAGTCTTTTATCGAGCTCGTGGCCTTCAGACACCTCGCGGCTTCCAACCAAGGGGGGAAAAAAAACAAGTTCAGGGGTGGAAAGACATAGACGGGGAGTCACTGAAAATTACCTCCGCATTGAGGCATTTTCGTACACAGGGTGAACCCTGACCTTACCAGCACTGGTTTGAACCTCTTTTCGACACCGTCTGATAGAAGACCCAGATAGTCATTCAACATCTGCTTGTAGTGTGTTCCATAGAACGCCTCGTCGCACAAACTTAACACTAATTTCAGTCTGGATTTTGCCGCCTCCACCTTCACACATAGGAATCGGTATTGTGGAACTCGAGGCCCCCAGCTGGGATAAGAGAGGGCAACAGTGGGGGGGGGTCTTCACTGTTCTTTGTCGCATCCAAGCCACGGTATTATCAAAGCAGTCCATTTTATACCCACCGTTCTTTTTCCAAGTCCTTTTGTCACACATTCCATCTGCCTCTTTTGTGATTGCACCCCGATTCGTGTAGTCCCAGAGAGATCAATTTCCTTTTCTTCTCTCGTCTTTCATCAATAAATAAACAAAATGCCATTGCATTATTTTTGCCTTTTGTAGCTCTTCTGAAGACTTTTATCTGGAACTTTCAAATTGGTTGCGTCGTGCTTTCCAATAGTTTGTCTACCGTCTACAGAAAGTTGGCTCATATTTACGTTGTCCTTCAATTTTTCTGATTGATTTTTGGGGGTCGTTTTGTCAAGTGAAATAGTCGTCTGTTTCGCCATTAAAGTGACTTTATAAAAAGTTTGTGTTTGAGTTGTACATCCAAGTTTTTGAACTGTTAAATACAATCAAATTGAGGCTTTCCTTTTGTCTAGCAACCTGAAATTGTCCAGTACCTTTCAGCAAGGTGGGGGTTTTTTTTCAGGCTTTGTTATCTCATAGCTAAACAATGTGTCTGTGCATTAGAGGTCAGGTGTTAGCAAAATTGGATTTATCTTAAATCATTCAATCCCAGCCAATTTCACTGGAGCAACCCCAATCCATCCCAGCGTTTTACTGCATTTTGACTGATCTTGCAAGGCCCACAGAATATTTGGTTCTAATGCTATATAAACATACCAAAATAAAGTTTGGAGTCTCTTCTTTCAGCAGAAAAAAAAATCATTTTCCATTCTTCGCAATCAGCATTCCAAAATGGCTAAGTTTCATGAAAATGGCGATTCCTGGGCAAAAAAACTGAGAAAAAGAGCTTTTTGTAAAAGCATACATTTCAAGCACGTGAGGCACCACTGCCACCTTTTTTACATGATTTACAATGCAAACGGCTTATTCTCATTCACAGATTGCATCAGACACTCCTCCTCTCTATGATGCAAAAAAAAAAGACTCAGACGTACAAGTACGTCCTTGGTAGGCGGGGCCTAGTTTTAAAAGGCGTACAAGTACGTCTCGTGGAATGAAAGAGTTAAGTATGCAACCTGCGCCATTTATGATTGCTTGACACCAATGAGTCATAGGGCTCTGTTTTCATGACCGGCGCAAATCTTGTGCATCACGTGATCTAAATTTGCACGGACATGCAAACTCCACACAGGAAAGCCGTAGCCGGAATCGAACCCTGCACCTCTGCATTGTGAGGCCGACGTGCTAACCAGGACGATGCAAAGCAATTTAGTGTCTGGAATATATAAATACGATTGTAGATTTCAGTTTACTTTATATGATGCAGCGGTATTTTTATTCAGTGCAATTAGATAGTTTGTTGTGATGACATTTATGCGTTCATTTATATATCCACCTATTGCATTTTTTCTTCTCTTTTATCTTATTTTTCTTTTTTACCCCCTTTCACCTTATTCTCAATCAGTAATTTGTTTTAATTTTTTTCCCCCCATTTAGAGCTACCTGGTCAACCATGGATGAAGAAGGAGAATTTCCGACAAAGGCTTTGACACTACTTCTGAGAGCATCACCTTCCATCGGGATTATGTGTCGGATTCCGGATGATTGACGGTGCCCTCGGCATGCCTTGTTGTTGAAATGTTTTTTTTCTTGTATGCTATTCATCTGCAGTACCAACCATTGAAATGATGCGATGATTCTGCATTGCTACATTTTCCACAGAAAAAAAAAAAAAAAAAGAGTTAGCGGGTTCGAGGTCTTGCTCAATACACTTTCAAATCCATCTTTTATGAGACCATTAGAGGCTGTTTGGCCGATTTAAATGGTAAAGATTCATTCAAGGCTCTTTCATGCGTGCATGAATGTCAACTTGAGTTTGCGTCCAGATTTCTGCTGCTTGTCTAGCGGTAAAAAAGATGAATGTATGAGGACTGCGCATGGCATTATTGTTTCGATGGTGCACTTTCAAGAGTGGTGGTTTTTCTTTTTCGCGCATATTTTTGCGGCCTCATCGCCGTGACTTTAGAAAAGTCTGTATTGTATTATTTGATTCCATTAAACTATCCACGGTTTATTTGGCCTTGTCTGTATTCATTTGGTGAACAGAATCCATCCTCGTCCGGCTGAAAAGCCGTCACAGTACAATGAGATGAAAGCTCAACTTCAATGTCACATACTGTCATTGTCAAGTATTTTGGCATTTCTCATTTGAAATGATGGTGTTACAAATTTTCTACTTTTATGAGCTGCCCTATAACTTTTTTTTCATTTGATAGGCGAGTACATGCACTACCAAGGTTGATCCATTATGTCATTTTGAATATTATTGCCTGCCATCCATTTAAAGGTGAACCCAGTCCATTTAAGAACTGTTGTTAACTTCTGATATGTTTGCATGTGTTGGGACACTGTGACTTGCTAAGAAGAATTGAAACAGAAGAAGAATGTTAACATTTCATTATTTCAACTTAACATGGTAGGCGTTTCTTGGCGGTCCCCGGGCAGTAGGCGGGGTACACCCTGAACCGGTTACCAGCCAATCACAGTGCACACACAGACGAACAACCGTCCGCGCTCACACTCACACCTCGGGACAATTTAGAGTGTTCCATTAACCTGCCAAGCATGTTTTTGGAATGTGGGAGGAAAGCGAAGTACCCGGAAAAAACCCACACCTGCGCGGGGAGAACATGCTTACTCCACACAGGAAGGCCAGAGCTGAAATCGAACCCTGCAACTCTGCACTGTGAGGCTGTCACGCTAACCAGCCAAACACCTAATTACTTTACTTGTGACATAAAAATATTTCATCTGGGATTTTCTGAAGTGATTTCACACCGTGTTTACTTTTGGATTTTTAAAATGTAGAAATGCCTTTCATAATTTTAATGTCTTGTAATGATTGAGTTTAAAAATATCATCAAATGAGTTTGTCACTTGTGAAAGATTTTAATTACCAATACTTTGTCGCAGTGTAACTGATCTTTATAATAATATCATACGGTATTTGGAGTTTAATGATTCGATCATAAATGTTTCAGTGGGCCAACTAAGAAAATAGTAATAATTTGAGAAGGGTTAGAGTATTGTTTGCACCGGCTGCCACTGATAGAAAACTGATGAAATAAAATCAGTCGTTATTTTTTGGGGTCCGGGGGGGGGCGGCTGACTTTTTATAGATGGCGCCATGATGATGGCCTCTCCATATACGCTGTTTCCAGGCAGTTAACACCTGTAAGAACATGCCCGCTATGTGGAGGTGAGCACTTGTTTGACTTCACCGAGCAGCATTTCACTCAAGTGGCGACGTTTCCTTCCTCTGCAGTTAGTTTTGGCTTGCCCTGGCTGTAGTAATTGGTTTGCAGTGTCAAGAGAGGCCGGTGCTGCTCATTTACGAACGGACGTCCGGACATTTCTTAATGAAAGAATTCAGCCCGGCCTTGGGTGGCAGAGTCCAGACGTGCGGATGTTACTATGGTAACGGTGTCAAGTGAGTGCTGCGGCGAGAGATGAAGATGATGTTGCACGCATTCAAATGCATTCCTCGCTTTCATATGCAATTACCACTGCAGGAACTGAGGGTGGGGGATGTCATTTTTATTTTTTTCAGTTTTTCCAGACCTAAACCTTCCAGAGACTCTGATTTGGAAATAGTCACTAATTGTGTACCGTATTTTCCGGAGTATATGTTGCGTTTTTTTTCATAGTTTGGCTGGGAGTGCGATTTATACTCTGGAGCGACTTATGTGTGAAATCGTTAACACATTGTACACATCCCATGTTATTTTCACATTAAACAGCAAGAGGGTGCTCTCGGCCTGTGTTGATACTTTCCACATTGGCGGTAACTGAGCAAAACTACTGACGATCACTCTGATGTAAGCGACGTATAAGAGGAAGCGCTGCATCTTCTACCTCCGGAGTTGGCGGAGTTGTTTAAAAGTGACACCGAGCATGAAGAGTTCATTGGATTTCGTGATTTGGAGTGACGCTGATGTTTTGGTAAATTTGTTAGCATATTCTTTTTGCTATAGTTGTCACAGTTTGTATTTTAAGTGTCATGTAACGTTAGCATACCGTACACTTATTCAGCCTGTTGTTCTCTAGTTTTAATTGTATTTTAAATTGCCTTTCAAGATGACATGTATGTGTTTGGTGTTGGATTTGATCAAATACATTTCCCCCAAAAATGCGATTTATACTCCAGTGCAATTTATGTTTTTTCCTTCTTAATTATATATTTTTGGGCTGGTGCGATTTATAATCCGGAGCGACATATAATCCGAAAAATACGGTAGGATTTCACTCAGCAGACTTGATTTGCAGGTGATATGGGTTCTGTTCACACTGATAGTGTGAATGTCAAGTGTGAATGGTTTTCAGTCCCTGTATGTGTCGAACGGTTAGAACCGCTCTAACCAGTCCAGGGTGCGATCTACTTTTGCCCGATGTCGGCCGCCGAATCCCCACCTTCCAGCACAACCCAAACATGATAAATGGTGAAAATCTTGGGATAAGACAGTCAAAGCAACTTGTGGATTTCAGAAACTTGGTGAAGGACAGTTCAACATGGTCGCAACAGGCTCTCAGGATCAAACCCATCACTGATGGGTTGAGAGACAAACCACTTTCCCACCCGAGTTATGCCACACTTTATTGGTGAATAAAGTGAGGGCACAGTTGGATGCGGGTATATTTTTACGTAATAAAGAACACAGACTTGATTTAAAATACTCTTGTGTTGCAATATTATATCTGAAATGCTTATATCTTACAAATTAGAATGGTGGAAAAAGAATGGCGCGAGGTTCCCTAGGCTGGAAAAATTAATGTGATTTTTTCTTTTCAACTCACCCTGAAAAATAACCTTTCATACATCAGCGAACTGATTTATTTTTTTACTCGGCCACAATGTACTGAGCAGCAAGGACAGTGAAAATGAAAAGAAAAAAAAACAGAAAACCCATCAAAGCATGTTTTTTTTGTACAGCTTGTCCTCATTTGTGTCTCGGGTGAGCTGGAACAAGAATTTGACTATGGACAATTCAGCGTCTCAACCCTTTCAAGGACAGCGGTTACTATCGTGGACATCTTATGGTGTTATCAGGTTACAGGTTCTCATTATTGGTGCATGAAAGGGTTAAACAAATCCAAAGCCCCCCTTTTTCGCATAGCGATCCACTACGCCAGGGGTCCCCAAACCCCGGGCCGCGGTACCGGTTCGTGGGTCATTTGGCACCGGGCCGCACAGAAAGCATAAATAATTTACGGTACATTACTTCCGTTTCATTCATTTTGGAATCTGAAAGGTGTTTTATTTTGAAAATTTGCCGGATTCTCTGTTAGATCAGTCTACAGTATGTCAGTCTTGACGCAGGTCAAGGCGTGCTTCTCGGTCACGCGATAGGTTACCGCTAAAATGAAACCCGGGAGCTAGCAAAATGAGTTTAAAAAAATGTTTTGTAAAGTTTCCTCGGAAGGGAAAAACCCAGCCAGGAGGCAGAAGATGACTCCCAAGAAAAAGAAAGCTAAATTTAATTTACAATATCCGGAGTCCAACTTAAAATATGGATTTATCTTAAAGGGAGATTCCCACGTATCAAACCTACTGTGCATAATATAGCGGCGATGGTGAGTCGTATTTTTCATGCGCTTCAGTATCTTATTTTGAAGGCAGGTTTAAATGTTACCATCGCGACCAGAGAATGTTGCGGCCAGATAGGACGTTCCTTTGATTCATGTTTATGATTATGTTTCGAAAATACCATAATTTTCATGCAGGTCATATTATATTATTTTGTTGTATTTATCTGTCACACCTTCAAGGCCGGTCCTTGAAAATATTGTTTGACATTAAACCGGTCCGTGGGGCAAAAAGGTTTTGGGACCGCTACACTACGCCACTGCTCCAACGCCAGTCATGCCCTGCCTACTTTTGTGTGTGCGCTCTCAGCGGAAAAGCCGCACACCCTCTTCATTCCGTAACCCTGATTAAAGACTTCCACCTCTCTAATGCCATTAGAAGGGATGAGAAAAAGAGAGGTGTTTTAGGGAATGGACAGCCTGCTTAACCTCCACCGTTGTGCAGCAAGAGAGCAATTTAATCCCTGTGTCGGAGGCCGGATTAGTGCTCCGTTTTATCACCACTGGCTCTTTTCTCTGGACCTTGCCGTCATTTTTCCCCCCCCTCCCTACCTCCCTCTTCATCCCTCCTTTCATCATCCGCTCTTCTTTCTATAATGCTTCTTCTGGTACTCAGTGGCCTAATGCTCTATAATGCGGTGGCTTCCCTTCATCTGTCTATAGTCATTATTCTTTCTTCAGGACAATACGCTCTTATTGTGAAGGTATCTGTCAAGATGAAATTGTGCTGCTGTCTGGACAATGCAGGGGGTGGGGTGGGGTGAAACAGACATTTTCCATGCCCACATATTGTCGGGGATGACGCAGAATTGGATTCAGAATAGTATAATAACATCATAGCGGAGTTTTTGAGGGTATTTTAGAAGCATCTCCTGTTTAAGTTCGCAAAACATTTCAGATTCAAGCACCCCAGCAGGTGAATCAATTCCTCTTTGCTCTTCTGAGAAAAACGACATTGCAAAGATGTCACCATCTCTCTGTGTATTACATTGGTGTCAAACTCAAGGCGCGGGGGCCATATATGGCCCGCCACATCATTTGATGTGGCCCGCGAAAGCAAATCAAATATGTTGACTTTGATGATGCTTACTCAAGTTTTTAGCAAAATTTCAAATTCTCCCATGTAATATATAAGAGAGCACGTGTACGTTTTCTTGTTACCAAAACCCGTCATTACAATCACTTCAACTATAGTTGAATAAACCATTATTCTTGACTTCCTTATATGGTTTCACAGTCATAACGGCCCTCCAAGGGAACCGGTAACGATAATGTGGCCCGCAACAAAAATTTGTTTGACACCCTTGGTGTATTGTTTTGAATACATTTAGTTTTGTTTCATTACATCATCGTATCAGTGCCCAAAAAATTTGGCCTGATTTACAAAAAGCATTACTACAGTTTGAAAATTTGAATTGTTATTTTTTATGATTTTTGACGGGAGGGGCGGGGTGTATGCTGTCACAATTTGATTACCTTAAATTTCACTTACATTCTGATCTACTAGGTGAGTGGAGTCCTAACATTGGGTTTCCCCCCTCCCATTGGCCACATACAGAAAAACGGAAGCCCCTTCTTCACGTTTAACCCTTTCATGCACCAATAATGATAACCTGATAACATGATAAGCTGTCCACTGTATTGACCGCCATCCCTGAAAGTCTGCAGGATTTACATTTGCACGCTAAAAACAATCGATCAGATTAGTGCTTAGCCTCACTTCTCTGAGCCTTCAAAAGAGGGTGCTGCCCACTGATTTGGCATCTGTGCTTTTAGCTCAGTGGTCAGCGCTCTCGATTTTCATACCAGACTCGCAACTCATGTTAGTGATGTGCTGACCAGCAAAATAATCGTTTGTGGTGGTCCTCAAGTGTTGTCGCGTGATCCAGGCATAACTTGGACTCAAGAGGTTCTATACTCTCGCTCTTGGACCGTGATGTCGCTGATCGATACAAGGCGAGCCTTGTCCTTTGGTTAATGAGGGTATAAAAATGCGTCGGGAGAGGTCAAAGCCGATACGGTAGATGAAGGAGCTGCTGTCCACGTCTCGCCGCCTCACGGACATGCCTCAGAAGTTCCTCTCTATTTTGTTTTGATGCTTTATGACAGTTGCTGCGGATTTGATATTTTTCAAGGCAACACCATTCATGTCTGACACCTGCTACGGAGGCTAACAAATGCTCAATGTCAACAACTCCTTTGAAATGTCCATCATCATGTGTTTGGTTCCAGTGGGCCTGGCCACGTCCTTGACTCGTGCAATATTTCTGGAGAGCGAGCGAGCGGCGTGCACTTCACCCGGCAATGTCTTCGCAGCGTTGTGTGTTCGGGAAAACACACACCCCGGGTTTTATATTGAAGATATTGACGAGCTCGGAGGGGCTCTCGGCCGTCTTTGACATCCGTCTCTGAAGCGACCGCTAGAGCGCTAAATCGTCTTTCTTCCGAGAGAAAAACATCGATGAAGGCGACTCCTCGGAGACAACAAAAAAGGTGAAACACAAAGTGAAAAAATCGAGAGGGCGAAAAGTGGAAATTGTATCTACAAGTCTTTTGATTGATATTTCTACTTTCAAACAGAAGGGTTAACACAGGGGTGGGCAAACTTTTTGGCTCGTGGGCCACATTGATTTCTAAATTTGACAGGTGGGCCGTGTCAGGACAAGATACGGTACATATAAAAAAATGTATATGTTGACAGTCCATATCAAACATCAACAGAACAAAAGCATGGAAGTATTCCCATACCTTTTTTTTTTTTTTTTTTTTAATGAGAACAGTGAAACAACTATGGTATATGTCCTGTATGAAGGTTCAAGTATGTGAGCAACATACATGTGACAACACAAGCAACAAAGTGCAACAATATATTGGCCAAAAACTGCAGCAAGCAGTACAGGTATATGACAAAATATAACAAAGTTAGGACTATTTGCTACAAAATGAGACGTGTAAGAGACCTGGTGGCTTTTCTTTCGACTCACTCGTTGTCTCTGACTTGACCTCCCCTCGATCACCACACATGACAGCGTTGCTCAGCTGATGTCGCGCAGCAAACTTTTGAAGCCAGACACGGGATGCTTCGAAGTCTTCTATGCTCATAGTTAGCGCTCTGGGACTCGCTTCCTCTCTTTTTAGCGGTCCAGTTTGCGGAAAGTTTTTAGCACGATAGCAGTCAAACCATTCCAGGAAACGTTTATTTACTCGACTGTCCGTCGAGCCGCAAGCAATTCACTCTGGGCATGGAAATAGCCAGAATCGGACTGAGCACAAATCACTTTCTCGTTTTTCAAAGTCTTGTAGATTTCAGTCTTTCAGACTTCAAGCGTCTCCTGAATGTTTCGTACTTTGTAACCCGCTCCGTTTAATCAGATACACTTCACTTTCTCTACCGTGGCCATTACTGTTCCTTTTCATTGATCATGCCATGATCGACAGGACGTGAAAATGTTCGCAATTGCAGTAAAACTCACTGCAACAAAGAGTCACTTGCATGTCGCTGTTTTGGATCCAATGAAAGAAAATAGCGGCGCAGACACACTTATTCCGTCGTATCGAGCGGGAGTTGCTTGAGTTGGCGCTACTGCTGGCTTCCGTATCGTCTCCCCCTCCCTTCCTGTGCTCTGCAACTTCAAGTAACTGCGCCACCTGGCGTTGAAATGCCTGTCATTACAAGTCCAAATGAAATGAATGCAATCATTTATATCGAACCTTAATTGTGTTGTGTACCAACCTTCGGCGGGCCGGATTAAAAAGCCCAATGGGCCGCATCCGGCCCACGGCCCATAGTTTTCCCACCTATGGGTTAACATGTCACATGTAGCTAGCATGACTACGAGCAAGCTGCATTTGAAAGCCTTCACATGAAACACATTCCCGCTGATGGAAAGAGCGTGTTCATGATTGAAAGAACTGTTGTCTTATTTTGTGTCCATATCCCAGGGCTTCATTGTCTTCATCTTGTACTGTGCGCCACATCATTTTTTTTCTTCAATAAATGCCTTCCACGTACGCTCAAGTCTATCGTAGCTGATTTTCAGGCGAAAGGTTGGGCGCACTTTGGACCTTTGGCCAGAAACTGCCTAGTTCCAAATTTGGTCAATTACATTTTATTCATGTAGTTATTTATTTATTGATGATTATTTTATTCTATTTCTCAATTTCCACATGGGTCTATTATTTACAAGTTATGGATCAATCATACCAGAGGCGTGTCTCTGCAATGTTTGTGGAATCTGCTCTGATTTGCGCCGGGTCAAATCAATCAACTCACAAGCTATACAGGGTTACATTGGCTGATTTCCTGATGGAGCGTTGCTTCGCCTTTTCCAAAAACTGCAATAATGCTTCAATGAGCCCATCAGAACTGATCTGTGGTCAGATTAGTGTTGACCAATGTGAGCTATGAAGCAGTGCCAAGGTGCCCCTCTGTGGCTACAATTTAAATTTTGTTTTATTCTTTTTTGGGGGCATGTTGACAGGGAACTATGCAAATATGATTTCAGGTGAACAGAAGTTGTTATATTATTTTCTGCTGTGCTCGATATGGATGCAGGGTAGGCTAATGCTTTGCACATCCTGCTCACAATTTGGAGGTCTGGGGTTTGAATCTCAATTCCGGGCCATGTGATCTGCATGCTGGCGAGCCCCCATTGACACTAATGAGGACAAACACAGTAGGGAGCCAATGTACGGAAATAATCACACCTTCCCACACACTGTAAGAGAAAGTGTCATATACTGTATGGATATTTGCATGTTCATGCTGTTGTGATTGCAACATCAGCTTGAGTTTTTGTGGTGGAGAGCACGACACACTTTGCTACATGCGGAATATTATGGTTTGGAATGTGTGTATAATTATTCAGCTGTGCATTGGTAAATGCTATTGCTATGAGAAGCATCGAGAGTATGCTTGTTACAGTATGTATTGTATGTGTTACTATTACAAATTTTGAAGACCTGGCTCACTATGACGTGCCAATGAAACATTCACACTTATAGACAATTTCAAGTATTTGAATTAATCTAGTATGCATGTTTTTTGGTAATGTGTGAGGAAGAAAAACCACACAGGCAAGGAGAATACATGCAAACTCAACACAGGTAGGCTTAGCCAAAATTCAAACCCATAAACTCTCTTCTGTGAGGCAGACAGTAAGGATGTGCATCACTCTCATGCCTTCATTTTATTATTATTTTCTTATTGTATTTTATTTTCATGGATGTGCCAATGTGCATTTTGCCCGTGGATGATAGCAACGAGACACATACATTATACTGCGCAGTAAGAAATAACTAATAACATCCACTCATATTAATCAACTTTTGCGTGCCACGCATCTTGTAAAAGACATATATTTTATACATTTCGTATTTCAACAAGCCTACCGGGTCACATTAGTAGAGGATTAGTTGAATATAGCCACTGTTCACCTGCAAATAAAAATGCATTATTAACAATGAGCCACAGGCAAAACATCAATTTATTTTCGAGCAGCCAGTCGGAGTCTGAAACTGCCCCCTGGACATCATTATTTACCCAACCATAGCAACACTGCATTTTTTATACAGCTCCATCCACAGGTTTGGAGCCAAACTCAACTTAATGATGCATGGCACAAGTCCTAGTTTGCCTCCCACTCCGGTCCAGTGATTGACACGCACATACTTGACACCAAGAGGAGGAACACTCCCGCATGTCGTCCTCCAATGAGCAAAGGCTGCATGCAAATCGGAAAAACTGTGCAGATGTTTTTTTTTATTTGCTTGAAGGCAGATGCAAATTGAGTGAGCGCCATAGTGTCCAAACGTAACTGGACAAGTAAGCCATAAGGTGATAGTAATTATTATCATCCTTTTTTCAAATATAATGGAAGTGGACCATCAAGTTGAACACAATGGATTCCAGGATGCCAGTGGACTTCATATGTTCCTCGGTCACCATCATAAGTATCATTTTAACATTCTTAATTGCAATAAAGCTCTTCAAATGAGTCATGGTAGGTAAATGACAAAAAATGCAAACGTGAATGACTTTGCAGATGCACGTCATTGTTTTGTCGTCTTAACATTTATCCATCAAGCGTCAAGCGAGTAATACAGACAGTAAAACGACCGCCATAGGGAGTAAATAAAACGGAGTTAGCAGAATTATTTATTTTTTTAATAACGCTTTAAAGAATTGAAATTACTATCCATATGTATATACATATCTACATATATATCTATATATCATATATATATATATATATATATATATATATATATATATATATATATATATATATATATATATATATATATATATACACATATATATAAATAAAATGTGTGTAATGTGTGTGTGTGTGTAATGTAAAATAAACAAACATGAACAAAATGTAGCAATCAGGAAAGGTCATCAAAATGTTAGCGAAACCATGAATGCATCTTTGAGACATTCACGCTGTAACAAACATGACAGGTCTTTGTGAAAGACAACAGAGGGCAGCCTTGCACTCACTCTCACCTCCGAGGAGAAAATGTGCATTGAAGAAAGCATTATTGCAGATTTCATATCAGAGTCCAACCCTAAAAACTAGATAGGAAAAAAAAAATACTGCAGGACACTGATACCCAACCTGACAACCACACACTTGCCACTTAAGTGTCTGTGTGTATACGACACAATACACACATGGATGGCTGCATGGAAGACAGTGCTTTCAACTCCCATCCGGCTATTAAAGTGAACCCTGAGTCCCCAAACCAAGTAACTACTAATGGAGCCTTGATTGGCAGGTAGAGACATGGAGGCCATCACTGTGACTCACTCAACCTGTGTGTGCGTGTACGTACGTGCACGTACACAACCTCTATCTATCACTGTCTGTGGCACGAGTTGGAGACGGAACAAAATGAGAACCGGCAGACAAACTGCGAACGGGATTGTTGCATTATCGTAACACGAAGGTGCGATCCACATCTGTTCTAATTAAATGTGCTGTATTCAAAGAAGCCGCGATCAACAACAAAAGCTCTATTTATAGCTGTTGGACTGCAGCAGATTACAATCAGGACTGATTTGTCATAACGCAAAGTCTGCAGCTTTAAGGTCATGCCCTAATCGATGATGTCACAGCAGGTGAAAGGAAGGGAAAAAAAAGTTGTTTTAGCCACAGGAAAGAGGCCGGCTGTCTTTTGGATCACTGCTGATTCACCAGGTGACATTTCAACCAAAGTTGACCGGAAGGAAAACAAGAGGATTCGTCATGCATTGAACTCAAGAAAAGGTCAGCAAAAAGAAGCGCTCTGTTGCTCATGTTCGGTGAGAGATTACAGACGCTATCTTGTAAATTGTTCACGACGTTTCTCACCGATGATGACAATGATAAACTCCACGATGGGAATTGACATGTCTACTTACAGAGGACGGTGTTTTTTTGTTTAGCTTGGGTTGGTATCGAAAAGTTTCTCCTGTTTTACTTTTTCGAGCGCACTTCTGTGACATCACATGTAAAAACATTTTTTATTTTATTTATTTTTTGGTCCTGCCACGCTGCAGGCTTCCTGAACAAGGTTGAGCATCACCCTGGTCCAAAATGAAGGCATTGTTCCAGAAAGAGAAAGCTGGCTTTGCGAAGAGGATTACATTTTAGTTTTGAGCTGTGGGATTCCATTCCTTCTGGCTTATGGGCTGGTCACCGAACTGCATCACTACGCTGTTAGGATTGTTTCGGAGAAGAATTGGTGGGGGGTAAGATAAATCAAAAGAAAAAGAAAATATAAAATGGAGAATTCAACACAAGCAGAAAAGAAGTATAACTTCTTCAGAAAAAAAACCCTCGAAGACAATAAATACAGTTAAAATAAGGAATGCCCATTAATTGGCAGTACATGAAGTAAGTCACATTGAATTGATTTCTTGTTTTAATCTTAAAATACTATGTAAATGGTTGTGAGATTGTCTCCGTGCAACGGTTTGAATGGCTGTAGGCTCGAACTGGTTATGGCCTTCTTTCGACGGCAAACTTGTTGAGACTGAAAAAAGGGTTCATCTGCTGGTTGCACTGTAGCATCAATTGCCTCAAGACATGATTCATCAGCAATAAAGTAACACATAACTGATTTTTGAATGATGAAATAATCCATTATTATGCCCGTCCCTTATTTAAAGCCTGAAGCGGTGGTCTGTCTTTAAATTACAGTAAATACATGAAACCCCCACTTATTTTGTGATTGCATCACATTTTGAAGATTAGATTCCGATTTATTTTTGGTAGCTTTATGACACAGCTGCTACAATTCAAGGAGAGCTGGACAAAATGTCACCTTATTGGACATCAGCAGCATAATAAATCAGTAAGCACGAAAATAGCACAAACGCTTGTGTCAAGGCACATCTTGAATCGACGCAAGCAGTGGGCAGTTTTCCTAAAATACTTGATGAAATATTCCAAAATAATCACGCTGTCAAATGATACTGGGGTATATGACGGGGGTTTGACTGGCTAGCCGGTTGGCCGGTCGGCTTGAGTGCTGCTTTATTCATCCTCTTCCCTCTCCAACCTGTCAGCGGTTTGACTGGAGCTGCTTCAGGTACTGTACTCTGCTGACACTGATGGTTGCGCCATGCACGTCCCAACCACTCAGGCTGAAAACACAAGCTGGCATTTTCCTGGAGCTGGATGGGAGACGGGGGAGACGGAGCTCTTCCCACTTTTGACAGGGCGCCTCGCTGCCTTACTGAGCACACAAGCAGTGGCCGTAAAAATTGTCAGGGACTAACAGTGCTTCTGAAAGAGTTAGAGCAAAATTTCCGTATTTGTGTTGCCTTCAAAGTCCTTAGCCTCAACTTTTGCAATGAAAACTTTAAACTGTCCACACCTGGACAAATAATGAAATACAGTATTTCATTAATTTCCAAATGGAATCAGGCGGAAAGTGATTTCAGTATGCCCCGGAAGGCTCTTTAGTTACATTACAATCATTCAAAACAATACGTTTGGACTACCTGTGGAAATGTGGCAGGCCAGAATATAAAGAAAATAGTGAGTAAAGACGGCGGCCCGGTGGTCCAGTGGTTAGCACGTCGGCTTCACAGTACAGAGGTACCCGGTTCGATTCCAGCTCCGGCCTCCCTGTGTGGAGTTTGCATGTTCTCCCCGGGCCTGCGTGGGTTTTCTCCGGGCACTCCGGTTTCCTCCCACATTCCAAAAACATGCATGGCAGGCTGATTGAACACTCTAAAATTGTCCCTAGGTGTGAGTGTGAGCGTGGATGGTTGTTCGTCTCTGTGTGCCCTGCGATTGGCTGGCAACCGATTCAGGGTGTCCCCCGCCTACTGCCCGGAGTCAGCTGGGATAGGCTCCAGCACCCCCCGCGACCCTAGTGAGGATCAAGCGGCTCGGAAGATGACTGAATGAATGAATAGTGAGTAAAGGCAATCCAAGTACCGTATTTTCTGCACTATAACGTGCTCCGAATTGTAAGGCGCATCTTCAATGAATGGCCTATTTTAAAACTGTTTTCATATATGGAGCGCATAGAATAGAAGTTCACCGAGCGAGCCTTATATCAAAAATAGTAAACACCGTATTTTCCCGCACTATAGGCGCTTCGGAGTATAAGGCCCACCTTCAATGACTGGCCTATTTTATAACTGTTTTCCTATATAGGGTGCACCGCATTATAAGGCACATCGAATACCGTAATTTCCGCACTATAGAGCGCACCTGATTATAAGCCGCACCCACTACATTTTTAGAGGAAAACCAATTTTGTTCATACACAAGCCGCACCAGTATGTAAGCCGCATGTGCCCACATTAAAACATGTAAACATATTTACAAAGAAAGACGGTACACAGAGAGAGTTCCCAAAGTTTTAATAACGTAACAATAATAATAATAATATAACTTTCTTCCCAAACGGTGCCTGTGACGCGGCAGTAAAACGGTAGCAACATGGTAACAACACGCTATCAACAGAATAGCAATGCGTCATATGCCTTTCTTTTTGCATTTTCCATGATGAGGGTATGTTCACGCTAACTTAATTTATGCACAAGACAAGAAGTTGCAGTCTTCCTCGACGCATATATTCCACCGGTCTTAATCTTACCTTTTCTCCCTCGAGCGCCCCTGGCGGCCGTTAGAAAAATTACACATATTGGCCGCATCACTGTATAAGCCGCAGGGTTGAAAGTTTGGGAAAAAAGTAGCGGCTTATAGTCCGGAATTTACGGTAGAAGCTACAAAAGCGGCTGTGGTTACGTTATGCGCCCACGAGATGGAGCTACGCAAAAGGGAATACAATACAATACAGCTTTATTTATATCAAGCCTTCACAACCGCTGCAGCTTTTATAAAAATAAAAATGCCTGCTAATAATCACCACTAGATGGCATAGGAACACTGACAGGGAAACAACTCAATGGGGAATATAAAGAGACTGTGACAGCATATATAAGGCACATCGGATTTTCGGGCGCAGTGTCGGCTTTTGGGAAAATTGAATGCTTTAAGGTGCTCCTTGTAGTAAAATGGGGTACATTGTATTCACACTCGTGCAGGCAGCAAATCTATCACAAAGCCACCAAATTGTACTTGTCAGTCCGTACAGCTGATCTGTAGCATGTGACGTGGGCAAGGCATGTTGGCGTGCTAACTTCTGTCGGTGAATAATGCAAATCCATTTGCTTGTGAGAGTCACCAATGCAAAGAATGGAGCAACTGATCGCTGGTTGTTGGTCGATCACATTCTCTTGGAACTGTAAAATATTGAGACAAAACTGATTGAGTCGTTTTCTTCGTGGACCCACATTTCCAGGGGGTGATACTGGATGCCATTTACACTAAAGTTCAACAGGGACTTTTTCCAGGATCAAAGCAACAAAGAAAAAGGGCACCGGCCTCCCCCAGGGCAATTGCCATACACATTGAACAAGACTTGAAATAAAGCTTTGAGCGCTCTGCTTTCGTGAACAGAAAAATACTTAATCCCTGATACCGAGTCTGTTCTTTGTCATGGAAAGAGTTAGATGAAAAAATGATCAATGTCAGCATGCTTTTATCGTATCCTCTGGACGCAACTCAATCTTCCAACAAGTTATTTAGCTTCCCACCAAATCCTCTTTTCCGCCACCTTCATGTTCATCTCCTCTCCACCCAAATGTCCTCACCTCACCCTCAAGTTCTCTCAATCTTTTCACTTCCTTTCGTCTCTCCCACATTCTTCCTCTTGCACTCTCTCTCTCTCTCTCTCTCTCTCTCTCTCTCTCTCTCTCTCTCTCTCTCTCGTGTTAATCGCGGCTTCTCTTTCTCGCCATGGGGGAAATCTCCATCATAACTCTTCTCTTCATCTGGAATTAATGCGGAGTGTCGCTGAAGGGTTGGGAGAGTCGAAGGATGGTTATTGTGGGTGTACTACTGTGTGGTCAAAGAGGGGTAAATGCTACCCGTTTCCTGGATTGCTGGAACTACAATTCTGTTGAAACGTGAGGGATTTTGTTTGAGAAAGAATTCCTAGGGTAGGGTGGTCACAGGAAAGAGGCCTCGCTCTTCAATGAGGTGGCAAAGTATAGGATGAAAACTCTTCCGGTGGCTTCCATCAATACAGAAGGCAGCACATTTGACAGAGTCAGCAAGCAGCAGAGTCAGTGCAGATGCGTACAGGTGGAGGAGCTCAGAGAGGTAAACTGGGGCAAGGCCATTTAATGAACTTTTGAAAATAAATAGAAGTATCTAAAATTGAACTCTAAGATGTACTGGGAGCCAGTGAAGAGAGGTTATGTGTTATGTGTTCCCTCCTACGAGCTCCAGTTAGGAGGCAAGCAGCAGCATTTTGGACCAACTGGAGACGCTTGAGGGAGGACTGGCTGACTCCATAATAAAATGCATTCCAGTAAACCAGCCGAGATGTAACAAAAACATGTATTACTATTGAAAAAGGAAGGGCTTTCTTTATCTGAGCCAGCTGCTTAAGACTAAAGAATCTGAATGAAACAGCATGAATTTGCCGGTCCAATTAAAAATCACTGTCCAGGTTAACCCTTTCATGCAAACTGTAACCTGATAACATGACAAACTGTCCTCTGTAGAAACCACTGTCCCTGAAAGGATTAAAACTGAAGTTTGAGGCTGTTGGCTTTAGATAAGACAGCAGGGGGCCCCGGCTGGGGTCAACAGGGCGGAATGTACAAGGGCCACCGGGACTGAACACCATAACTTCTGTTTTCTTTTCGGGCAGGTCTGGACATGACACTGGGACATTGTTTTACTTATTCTTCCTCTCCATTTATACTTGAGGCTGATCTTCCTTGGTTGATTGGCATTAGGAGTCGTGGCAGTTTGAACTCTCAACAATATATGCAAGTTCTTCCTGAGATTTCAAATCGTACAACTTCGGATGTTCCACTGTACTACTTGCTCATTTCCTTAGGTCCCAATCGTCATTTGCGTCCGTCATACTCCTTCCCCACCTACCACCAAGCATACTCCCATCTTCCCCTCGTCTTGCTCATGTGGAAAAAGGGCAAGCCTGTCACAGTGCCTTAGCCACAATGCATTGTTTTCTCTGAGGCGCAGGCTGGGTCAGCTGACCCTGACGGTGCACTCACTGTCAGGAGGAAAAGTCCTCAAACAAAGATCTAACAATGGGCGACATGATAGCGTTGGAGAGTTCTGAATGTTTGTGTTCATCTTTTCATACTCAAACTACAATCACTCAGTAAATGTAGAGAGACACAAAAGTTCAATAGCTGCTAAATAGATATTGAGCTTTTGGGTGAAATTTCAGCAGGACCCGAAAATGAACTTAATTTAACATTCTCCCAGATTTTTGAATGCACATGTCCAACTGTTCAATGTGTTATTACCTTTTACCCCTTGCTACCTTTGGCACACGTTTCTGTTCTCTAACATTGACATGAATGGCAAAAGTCACGACAGTTGTTTGATCCATGAATCGACTTTCCAAGGATATCAACTGCAATGCCTTACTGACACTCTTCCAGACTGGCTCTGTCACATTTGCGAGGTGGTTGTGGACCCCAAAAAGCAGGCAAGAGGGAGGAGCAGGGTGTACTTGACAAATTGTATTAAAACAGAGAAAACTAAAACCCAAAACAAACAAAGTCCAAAGTATCAAACAAAAACCATGACTGAAGCTAAAACATAACAGTAACCGAAACATGACTGAAACAAACCTGACAGCAGAAAACAAACAATGACCCGACAATGAGTGATCGGGCCAACTAATTACATAATGACCAACAGGTGTGCAGCTGCAGGGGGAGCCCTACAGTGCCACCTGTTGGTCCCAAACCTAATCACGACAGGCTCTATTTCTCTTGAAATCTCGGATGACATTCTTTGACACTCGAAGCTCAGCCGCTTCCTTCTTGCAATGTTTTACTCTTCATCGATCGTTAGAGATAAATATAATTTATAATTGAACCGGGATATTTATTGATCCATTCAGTTGTGACTGTAGCCTTCACCTCCATATTGGAGAAGAGCAAATTGCGCAATAAGCACAAAAATACATTTATTGGAAAATTTCGAGAGGGTCCAAGTATAAAGGTGCATTTTATATTCACAGAAAAAAATTCGACCCAAAAGCCGAATATCCACAACTTTTTTTGCGGGGGGAGGAGTGTGCATCTTAACTCTGTGACATCATGAAGAAAATGATCTGTTATGAAAACAAGACGGCAAGTGTAACTGTTCAGTTTGCAGCTGATCCAGTGCAGCGGGCCACAGCGCAAATCAAGCTTGTCCTTGTTAAATTGCATAAGAAGCTGAATGACTTTCGGCTAAATTAAGTCCCTCTGTTGCGCCGCAGCTGACTGACCCAATCCTTCCCCGCCTTGTTCACACTCAAATCCTCAGACTTTCTTTCTGTGCCCTCCTTAAGGCACTTTCTAGCCCAAATGCCTGTCTTTTCCCCTCCCTTCTGGAACAATATGTACTCGCAACGAGCCAAGCAGGGGCTGTCTTGGCCCGCCTGCTTGCCGTGATAGTAAGGGCTTTAAGGAAAACACAGTTTGAGGAAGGAGAATTGAATTTCATACTTGGACGCGTCGACACTACATGTGGTTCTCTTTAATAAAGACAGGAGAGCGAGCGAGAGAGCGAGCGAGCGGAGCCACTCGGGCAGCGGAAGATATGCTGAGGCTTTTCTCGTTGCAGCTCCCACACTTGCTTCCTTAAGCTTAGCCGTGTGCCTGTTGTTCCATGGACGTAGGCGGGGCTCGTCAATGGGGGCAATTCCGCACCTTTTCGAGATAACGCTGACTGTTCAACCGATTCCAAACATGCCTCTCTCATTTATTTCCCCTGTACCTGTCTGATATCCTCGCAGTCATCTTAAAACGACTCCAGCTTTTACAAGCACACTTTGCAAAGTTAGCTCTACTTTGGAGCGATGCAAAAACCTTTCGTATGGTTTACAACCGGATAACCTCCACTTTTATTCACCCCAGTCTGAGTTTCCCAAAATGTCAGTTTCAATAACATTGAAATGCAGCTTGCATGTAGACAGAAGTAGACTGCAATGAAAAAAAAAACATGCAATATGCGATATGGGTTGAACGTCGCAAGATTCATACAATCGCAATTTAACATGCTCCTAAAAAGATTAAAAAGATGATTTTTTAAAAATGATATAATTGCAAGAATTTAAATAAACTTATAATTACAATTTTTTCACTGGTCCTAAGTGTGTGTGTGTGTGTGTGTGTGTGTGTGTGTGTGTGTGTGTGTGTGTTGTGTGTGTGTGTGTGTCTCTCACGCAGTTGTTCACCAAGAGTTGAACCTCGCCCCATCTTTGCTTGTGAATGACCGCGCTTCCGTCAGGGAAGCTCCTTTTATACCTCATCTTGGCACCCTCTCGTTCGCAGTTCAGCTGTTCACCAATGGGATGGTCCAAACAGGTGTTTGATGAGCATTCTTCAACTTTTTCTTTTTTGCCAGCTGTATCAGTTTTTGGAACGTGTTAGAACAGGGGTGGGCAAACTTTTTGGCTCGGGGGCCACATTGATTTCTAAATTTGACAGGTGGGCCGTGTCAGGACAAGATACGGTACATATAAAAAAAAATGTATATGTTGACAGTCCATACCAAACATCAATAGAACAAAAGCATGAAAGTATTACCATACTTTTTTTAATGTGAACAGTGAAACAACTATGGTATATGTCCTGTATAAAGGTTCAAGTATGTGAGCAACATACATGTGTGACAACACAAGCAACAAAATGCAACAATATATTGGCCAAAAACTGCAGCATAAAGTACAGGTATATGACAAAATATAACAAACTTAGGACTATTTGCTACAAAATGAGACGTGTAAGAGACCTGGTGGCGTTTCTTTCGACTCACTCATTGTCTCTGACTGGAGCTCCCCTCGATCACCACACATGACAGCGTTGCTCAGCTGATGTCGCGTAGCGAACTTTTGAAGCCAGACACGGGATGCTTCGAAGTCTTCTATGCTCATAGTTAGCGCTCTGGGACTCGCTTCCTCTCTTTTTAGCGGTCCAGTTTGCGGAAAGTTTTTAGCACGATAGCAGTCAAACCATTCCAGGAAACGTTTATTCACTCGACTGTCCGTCGAGCCGCAAGCAATTCACTCTGGGCATGGAAATAGCCAGAATCGGACTGAGCACAAATCACTTTCTCGTTTTTCAAAGTCTTGTAGATTTCAGTCTTTCAGATTCCAAGCGTCTCCTGAATGTTTCGTATTTTGTAACCCGCTTCGTTTAATCAGATACACTTCACTTTCTCTACTGTGGCCATTACTGTTCCTTTTCATTGATCATGCCATGATCGACAGGACGTGAAAATGTTCGCAATTGCAGTAAAACTCACTGCAACAAAGAGTCACTTGCATGTCGCTGTTTTGGATCCAATGAAAGAAAATAGCGGCGCGGACACACTTATTCCGTCGTATCGAGCGGGAGTTGCTTGAGTTGGCGCTACTGCTGGCTTCCGTATCGTCTCCCCCTCCCTCCCTGTGCTCTGCAACTTCAAGTAACTGCGCCACCTGGCGTTGAAATGCCTGTCATTACAAGTCCAAATGAAATGAATGCAATCATTTATATCGAACCTTAATTGTGTTGTGTAGCAACCTTCGGCGGGCCGGATTAAAAAGCCCAACGGGCCGGATCCGGCCCGCGGGTTGTAGTTTGCCAATCTCTGTGTTAGAATCATAGAATTCAATGATTCTTTGCCAAACCCAATAAAATCGATCAGTCTGAACATTAAATCTCTCGTGTTGTCGCGTGTTTAATTCAATATAGTTGAACATGTTTTGCAAATCATTTTATCCTGTTTTTAATTGAACAGGTCCCGACTTCATTGGAATTGGGTTTGTACACACCAAGCGATTCATTCAGTTTGACTGCTTCTTCCTCGCGACAGAGACAGACTAAAAGAGATTTTGAAAGATAGAACGAGCGGCAAAAACGGCAGGTGTCGACAAATTGCAAATGCTCCACTCGCAGCTTTGACTGACAGAGCAATCATCTTGCTGGCGCATCTTGAGGCGACGCCTGGCTGACTGTTGTTAATTGAAATGTAATTGGAGGAGAGTGTGTTGCCGGGACGGCCGTGATCCGCACATCTTATCCACGTCAGAGCAATTAATAACACATTCACTCCTCCACTTGTCTCTCCACTTCCATCTCCATTGATATTTCCGGTGGGCATGAGGAATTAAAATGGAGGAAGTACTAATGGAAAAGGGATTATTCCAAAAAAAGGAAGCCTGGGGCAAAAGCGTAGAAGTGGGAAAAATGATTCATTCCTCTGGGGTGATTTTGTGGAATGGTATTGGTAGAAATCGAATGGTGCTTTGTCTTTCATTTGGTGCACAGCGAAGAAATAAGCTTTCGCATTACCTTCATAAAAATGTTAGCTCATATGAAAGCGGAAGGATGCCTGACAAAAATCAATATCCTCTTGACGGTGATGCTAGTGTCACGTTTGAAAGTAACACGTTACCATAGTATATCCTCTTTTCAATTTTTTTTTACACTAACATATTTTCCGCACCATAAGTCGCACCTAAAAGCATTACATTTACTCAAAAGCCGACAGTGCACCTTATAATCCGATGCACCTTATACAGGGATCAATATTCCGATTTCTTGGACGTCGTATTTTAAATGTTGTGTTCTTTGTTACAGCTGCAGCGGTTCGGAAAGCGCTATATAAATAAAGTTGTATTGTTTTGTATTGTATTTTATTCTCTTTGGCGTAGCTCCATCTAGTGGATGCATAACACAACCCCAGCCACTGTTGTAGCTTCTATTCTATGCGCCCTATAAGACACACAGCAAACAACTGCACATTATGGAACACGTAAGAAAGGGGAATGACAGTGATGACAGCTTGAAGTGACTCATTCTGGACACTTCACAATTTGCATCCACATACAAGATGTCTCGTTTCGACCACATGAAAAATAACAATGGAGGAAGTCGAGAGATTTGCATTTTCAAGCTGCGAATACATTTCGTAGTTTGAGTTTGTGTCCGCTACAGATAATATTATCTGAAGGCTAGCCAGATACGTCGCTGGAAATTCTGCTGCCATGTAATGAAAGATATCCATTGCTTATTTCAAACCGTCAAGTGTCAAGCTAATCACCAGACATTATTAAACGTCAATGTTGCACAGTGAAGCATTCCTGCAGGCGTAAAACTCGCAATTAACAATGCACAGCAGAGGGAAAGAGTGAGTTTAATCACTGTGAATGACTGAAGCAAATCGATGAGTTTGAGGTTTGGCCTCAAAACACACAATACGATAAATCTGAACAGTCCTCAAAATGAAGGAACAGGTTGTTTTTATTGTTTTTATTTGCAAAAAAGATATAATTCCTGGCGTGTAATATATATAAAAAATATCCATCCATCCATTTCCTGATCCGCTTTATCCTCACAAGGGTTGCGGTGTGTGCTGGAGCCTATCCCAGCTGTCTTCGGGCAGTAGGCGGGGGACACCCTGAACCGGTTGCCAGCCAATCGCAGGGCACACAGAGACGAACAATCCGTGCTCACACTCACACCTTGAGACAATTTTGAGTTTTTCAATCAGGTTGCCATGCATGTTTTTGGAATGTGGGAAGAAACCGGAGTACCCGGAGAAAACCCACGCAGGCGCGGGGAGAACATGCAAACTCCACACAGGGAGGCCAGAGCTGGAATCGAACCCGGTACCTCTGCACTGTGAGGTCGACGCGCTAACCACTGGATCACCGGTCCGCCCTATAAAATATATAATATATGTTATTTATATATAAAATATGTAAATATAAAAATATATCATTAGTGGCATGAATATTATCACTCCCCAATGACAGCAGCTTTCGCTTTAACTTTATTAGATTAAATAAAACTAGATACGATCTGCTTTTTCCGACCCACAATTGGGATATTTGCCTTTTTTTATTTTTCAATTTCATATCCCACTCTTGTTTTTGTGACCTACATAACAGGCCAGCCCAACTCAGTGATTTAAAAAAAAAAACAACTCTGTTATTCAAAACAAGATAATGGCGATCCGTTCGCTTGGATATCGCCATAGCTCGTCTTCACTCGAATGTCGATCACCAACCTGACCAACAAATGTTTTGTGTTCAACCCTGAGCATCTGTGACTGTGACGCAGTGTCCTTGAGCAAGATACGGAACCCCCTTGTTGCGCCTTCTTCTGCGTCATCATCGGATGAAACACCGATTGTAGTTTACCGCCTGACTCACCGGACAGACGATGCCCACCTCTGTTCATCTTCACAACTCCTCTGCTAGCCTGTGTAAGTCACAGACTGGTCACTTGAATGAAGTTGACTTTAGAAAGTGTAAACACACCGAACATAAAAACCAAAACGGTACGTTGAACTTCATACAGTCCGCTGTTTTTAACTGCACGTTTGTTTGAATTCACGTTCTATGATTTCCCAAGCGTAGCAGTTAATTTCTTATGCTCGATGCTTTCCTTCGTTCCTCTGCCTCTCTTGAAGTCTCCCACCTCCACCCCTTCTTTCTCTTTGATTTTGTCTACCTTCCATTTTCTTTCATTCCTTTTCCTCTGTCCCTCCCTCCTCATTCTTTTTTCAATCAATCTGTTTTTCATCCATCCATCCACTATCAACACCGCTTACCCGAAAGAGGCTCGCGGGGAGTTGCTGGAGCCTATCCCAGCTGACTAGAAGACAGACCACACCTCGGACTGGCCGCCAGTCAGTCGCAGGGCAACATATCGAGACGAACAACCATTCGCACCCACATCGTCACCGACCGAGGAACCGATCCCACGCCGCCCGCGCACAAGTCAGGCGAATGTACCACTACACCATCAGCGACTTCTGCTTTTCATTAAAGCCCCAATCTTGTTTTTCTCTGTGTGTCCATGTATTCTATCTCGGTCACCAGAGACCCCTCCCACCTCTGAATCACCCTCCATCCTTCCCTCCATCTTTTGGGTCTTGCCAGGTATTTATGCCTCCTTGATGCATGCTATTACAGCATCCCTATTACAGCATCACTTTGCATTTAGATAACCATCGCCTTGCCACCCCAAAATTGGTCCAGGGCAAGTGAGGGAGGAACGGGGGGGGTGTTATAGAAAGAAAGAACAAAAGAAAGAAAGAATGAATGAAAGAAAAAAAGAAAGAAAGAGGGAGACGAGGGGGAGGAGAAGGAGGAGGAGATATCAAAGTTCATCCGAATCCTTTCCCGAGAAATAATTGCAGATGCTGAGCCTTGAGACGCAAGGAAATTTCAGCAGAAATACACACCAGCAATTTCGCTACAGATAATTATGATCAACAGCATCTTTTTTTTTTTTTTTTGCAGTCACATTTTCATTGAATTCCTCCATTCCCATCCCACCCCAAGCTGGGCCATCGACGTCTTGAGCACCGCAATGACACATTTATTAATGAATTAGTTGTATCATAGCAACACCTATTTCCCTAAAATAGTGGCCTCACCTCAAATAAATCCTGTGCCTCAACTGGGTGACAGGTGAGTAATATTCTAAAAACAGCAATTTCAGTTGTACAGTCTATCTGATGTCAAATATTGTGTTGCTATATTTCAATGCTGTATTTGATATAGTGGCGCAGTTCCTTGGTAGTCCAGTTGATTAAATAAACACTGGACATCAAACTTTAGGATGCCATCTGGGACCACTACCGTGTCTCAGTTTGACTTTTTAGTTTAAAATGGCTTACGTCAAATTCCAGGACTCCTCTTTCTTCCCTGGCCAACGGAATCCTGGCTGTTTTCTGTTTTGCTTTGGTCGATTAAGTCCATCTGCTTTGCCCTTTGCCACCTAGCTAGCGCTACGTCAACCTGTCGTCTCAGGTCTGACATCAAAGTGTCCAAACTCCCATCGTATGCTGATGTGACAGACAAATATTCCTATTCGCAGGCCAGCGTTTCCTGGTGGTGTGCTCGAACGTAACGTGATATGTAGTCCTCACGTACATACATCACACTGAAACGGGAGTGCCAAACATTCCTCTGTGACCATACACATGCGATATGTAATGACCTGTTCTGATTTGAATCAGAGAATTTTGATTCAGCGTTTGTTTTTAACAGCCAATTCATAACTCAAGAAAGAGAGAGCGAAGACTCTCCCCACACACTCGTAGTTCGGTACCCGCACATTCACCTATTTGAATGTTTTTCAATACCTTTTGTCAGGTTTTTGTCCATAATTTGATTTGATTTTAGGGTGGTGTTTTGGAGCCAATGCCTCTTTTTCACGCAAAATTTCCGGCCGTTCGGGACTGTTTTGTTTGAGTTTACTGTATAGTTTTCTTTATGTGCTTTCAGGTCTTGGTGCGCTGTCGTTTTTGTGAGCATAAAAACACCACACTTACAAACATACACACTTCTGCTTAAACACACACACGTTCAAAAGCCCACAGCGTGCTGTCGAATTAGGAGCTTTCCCCTGTGGATCATTAAGGGCCGAGCTGTAATTACGGATGCATCCAGAGGAGATACAGGCTGAGATCTTGAAAGAAGACAGGTCTTTCATTCGTTTGGGTGCTTGCACGCACGGACCTTTGTGACAAAGATCAAGCAGGGATGAAGGAAGAGCTCAGACAACTGGTTGTCCTTTAAGCTGTGACACAAAAATAACATAGTTGGCTGTCTTGGTTCTCTTTCAATCATCCGCTCCTGCTTTTTTTTTTCTATCTTCCCATCATCGTCGCTTTTATCAGTAATGGTGGGTGGGTGCAGTTTCTGTCATAGTGGGCTTCAATGTTGCAAAGATCCCTCTGATTTTGTCACTGAGCCCAAAAAAGATAGGTCGAGCTTTCCATTAGGTTTGATGTAAAATGCTCCGTTGGAGTCTTGGAGATTTTGAATTACATTTTGGTGTCAGCAGGCGTTTGTGGCATGGAATGAATACTGTTGATTAAGAATATGGCACAGGTTGGTAGTTACATACAGTACGGGATTAAACATGTGAAGCTTTCAAATGATCACCAAAATGATAATGAAATGATTATTTCTGTATTACAGTAGGATACTAAAAACACACAAAACAAAATCAAAGATGCACATTCACAAAACAAACAATATTTGATCTGAAAGGGCTGTGGGTGAAAATAATAATCATAATGTTTCTTTTTGCTTTGGCGGAAGTTTGAAATGTTTCTGGCCTGTAGGCGACTCACTCCACATTATCTGTGAGGCAACCTTCATACAGTAAATGAGCTCTATTTTAGTCTTGTAACAGTTTTACACATTTTAAGATTGCTTGTTTTCAAAGTGATACACTCCCCAATGACAGCAGCTTTCGCTTTAACTTTATTAGATTAAATAAAACTAGATACGATCTGCTTTTTCCGACCCACAATTGGGAGATTTGCCTTTTTTTATTTTTCAATTTCATATCCCACTCTTGTTTTTGTGACCTACATAACAGGCCAGCCCAACTCAGTGATTCAAAAAACAACAACTCTGTTATTCAAAACAAGATAATGGCGATCCGTTCGCTTGGATATCGCCATAGCTCGTCTTCACTCGAATGTCGATCACCAACCTGACCAACAAATGTTTTGTGTTCAACCCTGAGCATCTGTGACTGTGACGCAGTGTCCTTGAGCAAGATACGGAACCCCCTTGTTGCACCTTCTTCTGCGTCATCATCGGATGAAACACCGATTGTAGTTTACCGCCTGACTCACCGGACAGACGATGCCCACCTCTGTTCATCTTCACAACTCCTCTGCTAGCCTGTGTAAGTCACAGACTGGTCACTTGAATGAAGTTGACTTTAGAAAGTGTAAACACACCGAACATAAAAACCAAAACGGTACGTTGAACTTCATACAGTCCGCTGTTTTTAACTGCACGTTTGTTTGAATTCACGTTCTATGATTTCCCAAGCGTAGCAGTTAATTTCTTATGCTCGATGCTTTCCTTCGTTCCTCTGCCTCTCTTGAAGTCTCCCACCTCCACCCCTTCTTTCTCTTTGATTTTGTCTACCTTCCATTTTCTTTCATTCCTTTTCCTCTGTCCCTCCCTCCCTCATTCTTTTTTTTCAATCAATCTGTTTTTCATCCATCCATCCACTATCAACACCGCTTACCCGAAAGAGGCTCGCGGGGAGTTGCTGGAGCCTATCCCAGCTGACTAGAAGACAGACCACACCTCGGACTGGCCGCCAGTCAGTCGCAGGGCAACATATCGAGACGAACAACCATTCGCACCCACATCGTCACCGACCGAGGAACCGATCCCACGCCGCCCGCGCACAAGTCAGGCGAATGTACCACTACACCATCAGCGACTTCTGCTTTTCATTAAAGCCCCAATCTTGTTTTTCTCTGTGTGTCCATGTATTCTATCTCGGTCACCAGAGACCCCTCCCACCTCTGAATCACCCTCCATCCTTCCCTCCATCTTTTGGGTCTTGCCAGGTATTTATGCCTCCTTGATGCATGCTATTACAGCATCCTTATTAGAGCATCACTTTGCATTTAGATAAACCGTTCCACCCAAAATTGGTCCATGAACAAAGGAAGGAGATAACTCAGTTTAGAAAGAAGCCAGAAAAAAGTTCAAAGAATGAATTTTTAAAAGGAAATGAAAGAGGGAGACACGGATATCAAGGATTGATAAATCAAAGTTCATCCGAATCCTTTCGCAGAAATAATTGCAGATGCTGAGCCTTGAGATAAGAAATTTCAGCAGAAATACATGGGGCCAGAATTTGGCCCATATGACCAACAGTTTAACCTGTTCTTTTTTGGAGTCACTTTTCGAATTCCTCCATTCCCATCCCAGCATGCCCGGCCATCATGTTCGAACCAGAGGACCACTTTGGTGAGACTTAGTTGTATCATAGGAACACCTATTTGCTTAACAAGTAGTGGCCTCACCTGGAACAAAGCCGTGCCTCAACTTGGTGACAGGAAACTATTCTGAATGACAATTTCAGTTGTACAGTCTATCTGATGTCAAATATTGTTGCTATATTTCAATGCTGTATTTGATATAGTGGCTTTGTCCTTGGGTTTCCAGTTGATTAAATCAATCTGGACATGAAGTTCAGGATGCCATCTGGGACCTTTTACCGTGTCTCGACATACTTCCCAGGTTTAAAATGGCTTACGCAATTTTCAGCATAGTATTTCTAGCCACGGAATGCTTGCTGCAAGCTCTTTCTTTGGTCGATTAAGTGCATCTGCTTTGCCCATGCCACCTAGCTAGCGCTACGTCAACCTGTCGTCTCAGGGTCTGACATCAAGTGTCAAGTCCCTTGGTATGCTGATGTGACAGACAAATTCCTATTCGCAGGCCAGTCCCTGGGGTGAAAGGAACGTAACGTGATTAGTCCTCACGATCATCACACTGAAACATGTGCCAAACATTCCTCTGTGACCATACACATGCGATATGTAATACCTGTTCTGATTTGAATCAGAAATTTTGATTCAGCGTTTGTTTTTAACAGCCAATTCATAACTCAAGAAAGAGGAGAGCGAGACTCTCCCGGACACTCGTAGTTCGGTACCGCACATTCACCGTTTTGATGTTTTAGTATTGTCAGTTTTTGTCCATAATTTGATTTGATTTTAGGGTGGTGTTTTGGAGCCAATGCCTCATTTTCACGCAAAATTTCCGGCCGTTCGGGACTGTTTTGTTTGAGTTTACTGTATAGTTTTCTTTATGTGCTTTCAGGTCTTGAATAAAACAGAGCACATCTATTGGAACCGTTTTTAAATGAGACACACGGGTCACGTGCTCAGTAACGTGAGCAGCAGGGTATCATCCCACTTACCGCATCCTCTGTCTCCCTCCCAAAGTGGGGAAAACTGCGAGTCATCACTAAGTCGGTCTCGGCTGTCAAGATGATATCCACATGGCGGCCTCAAAGGTCATTGCGCGATTACAGGATGGGGAGTTTCATAAATTCAACACAAATGCAACATGAAATTAAAAAAAATAATAATAATGTGCTCGATGCCTTGTCAAACACTTGAGTCTAAAATAATTATTCCACAGATCAAGAGTTTCACAACTGTCTCAGTAAAAATACTTATAGTAGACATTTTCGAAAGGATAAGGAATATACACATGTTGGTCTATCCTATTGTCTGTCTCATGAAATAATGCACCATTTGTGTTCAAATAGGGCTGTCAAGGAAATTTTGCAGAGACACATCATAACTATTGTTCTTCAGAGGTCCGTTATTCCTTTAAACCGATTAAATTTATGCGCAATTTTACATGAATTCAAACTAATGAATAACTCATTTGACCCGAGGCTGGGCCAAACTGTTCAAATATAATTTTTCATAAGGAATTGGTATCAAAAATGCCTACGATATTTCAAAAGTTTTCCTAACCTGAAGACAATTTGCAATTTGGCCTTACTGGGTGAAGGATGAGTTCCTAAACAAATTTGTTTCAGTCACTGAAAATGATGTGGTCAGATCTGCCCATATTTCAAGTTTGAATACCTGTGACCTAGTTGGTTGGGCCATCTGTTACAAGCACTGAACACAGCATTCGGATCCATCATGTTGCAGCAACCAGTGACGTCCAGCTTTGGTTGAAGACTTTTTCAGCAGACAGGAAGCTTTCGCTTACAGGTGAGGTTGGCAAGCTGGAACCCGAGTTACTGTACTTGTAACCATTAACCACTTGCTGATGTCAGTTCCACCTGGGTCAGCTGGTGGACCGACCTGCGTCTAGGTCTGACGTGAATGTTCCAGGAAAACCTTCTTTGCTGGGTTCTTCAACATCTGCCTTGTCATCGGGTTTGGTGGGTGTCGAACGTACTTTGTAGATACTTTTAATGCCTTCCGACATACTCCCACGTTAAACGAGGTGAAAGCATTCCTGGATTTTCTGAGCATAACAGTATTTTAGACCTGTTCTGCTTGCAGCAAGCTCTGAATTTTGATTGCGGATTTTTACAGCCATCAAGCAGAGAAGCCGTCACTCTTCATTCAGCCAGGGCTTCTGATTCAGGTATTTGGTAACGGCTCATGGTGGAGACGTTTCGGCACATTTTGAGCTAACCCTGGACGGATGAAAATTTATTCTTCCATGTGCTTTTAGCCAAGCCTCTTTTCCGCAACATTCGCCAGTTTGTGCACTGTTTGTTTGAGGTTAGCATCATAGTCTCAATTGACTTTCTTGAGTGTGAGCGCTGTCGTTTTCATAAATCCAGCACTTAGATGTACGCTGAGAAGCTGAGAACACGTTGAAAAGGTCTGAGCGTGCACCTGCATTTGAGCTATCACGTGGTCATTGGTCGGCGTAATGCTATGCACATTCACAAAACAAACAATATTTGATCTGAAAGGGCTGTGGGTGAAAATAATAATCATAATGTTTCTTTTTGCTTTGGCGGAAGTTTGAAATGTTTCTGGCCTGTAGGCGACTCACTCCACATTATCTGTGAGGCAACCTTCATACAGTAAATGAGCTCTATTTTAGTCTTGTAACAGTTTTACACATTTTAAGATTGCTTGTTTTCAAAGTGATATGTGCAAAGGTTTTCTTCTTCTTGGCTGGTTTATTTGATTTTCTGCTGGTTAACTTTTCATATGTTAATGGGCAGACTCAAACTCGGTTTCTCACGCGCTTACACTTTTTCTCGAGCAACCTGAAAGGTGTTGCGCCAAGCAAAGTAGATTACATGGTGTTGACGATTATGAAGGATTAAAAGGACATTTTATCATAGTTCTCCCGAATCCTGAACCAATAATTTGTCTGAACCACTCAACTCAACTTGTAAACGTCACATGACCAAACTCAGAAGCAGGCAGGCCGTGATTGGTTGTTACCCCTGAGCCTTTGTGCACTGTGATGTCATTTTCAGTCGACAGCAAGTGGCAAAATGGCCGCCCCCTTGAGATGGATAAAAACGAGTGGATTTTGCTGCTTAAGTCACATTCTACTGACGCAGTATTAATCAGAATGCCCGATTTAGACTAGTGAGGCCGCACTGTTGTAAAGAACATTTTGGAGTTGACTTGTTATTAACGTTCTCCAAACTCCCTTCGCAAAGAAGATAAATAGCGTCGGGATTTCACGCTAGCATGCTTGATTTAGCATCCACCCGCAAATAAAATCAGACAATACCAAGCAAAAGAATACAATGTTTCTCTCAAAATTGTGAAAATGTACTAATATCATATAGAATGTACATATATATATAGAATAAAATGCCATCTTATACATTACATCAATTATTTGATGCGTTGCAAGTGTGAATCATTTCTGTTTCTTCATTAAATAGATTTGATTCGAGAAAATAAATTACGTATATTGAAAAGCTTGTCTTATGTTGCCCGCAGTGAATATTACAACACAATGTTGAACCGTATTGCCTGTAAAACATACAGTATTAACAAGCCGTTATTGTACTGGGACTTCCCTTAAGGAATGAGCTTGATAGAGAGTGAGCAGCAGGGCCCTAAGACTCTGACTTGGTGGAACAAGCTCTTCTCTGTGTATTTTATTCTTTATTATTTTTCGAGGGTGGAAAGGTTGGCAGCTCTGAGATATTACCTGCAGTGTCACATGAAAAAAATCCCTGTCTACCCTTCCGTGAATGATTAAGATGGCGCAACCGCAAATGGCCCATTACTCACAATCAGGGATTAAATGGCGTTATTCTTATTATTGAAGTTTCAAGGTGCTGCTTGTAATTAATAAAACAGAGCACATCTATTGGAACCGTTTTTAAATGAGACACACGGGTCACGTGCTCAGTAACGTGAGCAGCAGGGTATCATCCCACTTACCGCATCCTCTGTCTCCCTCCCAAAGTGGGGGGAAAACTGCGGAGTCATCACTAAGTCGGTCTCGGCTGTCAAGATGATATCCACATGGCGGCCTCAAAGGTCATTGCGCGATCACAGGATGGGGGAGTTTCATAAATTCAACACAAATGCAACATGAAATAAAAAAAAAATAATAATAATGTGCTGCGATGCCTTGTCAAACACTTGAGTCTAAAATAATTATTCCACAGTCAAGAGTTTCACAACTGTCTCAGTAAAAATACTTATAGTAGACATTTTTCCACAAAGGATAACGAATATACACATGTTGGTATCATCATATTGTCTGTCTACATGTGATGATGCACCATTTGTGTTCAAATAGGGCTGTCAAACAAAATTTTGTTGTGGGCCACATCATAACTATTGTTTCCTTCAGAGGTCCGTTATTCCTGTGAAACCGATTAAATATATAATCGCCTGATATTACATGAACACAAACTAATGAATAACTCATTTGACACCGGAGGCCAGGAAAAACTGTTCAAATATAATTTTTCAAAACGGGAATTGGTCACAAAAAATGCCTACGATATCTCAAAGTTTTCATAAATGAAGACAATTTGCAATTTTGGCATTGCAGCAAGAAACACAAAGTCCCATGCACATAAATTGCTTTCATGTGCCACGTAAAATGATGTGGTGGGCCAGATCTGGCCCCCTAGACCACAAGTTTGAAACCTGTGACCTTTGAGGGGGGTTAGGGGGGGTATCTGTTGTCGAAGCTCCTCAAGACACAGCATGCCCGATCCAGCATGTTGCAGCAACCAGAGGACGTCCAGCTTTGGTGAGACTTTTTCAGCAGACAGGAAGAATTTCGGCTTACAGGTGAGGTTGGAAAGCTGGAACCCAAAGCAGTACTGTACTTGTAACCAGAAACCACTTGCTGATGTCAGTTAGCACCTGGGTCAGCTGGTGGACACCGTTCCTCAATACACACGGGGGTCAGGGGATCTTATCAGGGCCCGCAGCTTTGCAGGAAAACCTTCTTTGCAGGGTTCTTCTCACGTCTGCGGCGTGTCATCGGGTTGTGGTGGGAGTCAGACGTACTTTGTAGATACTTTTAATGCCTTTCGACATACTCCCAGGGTTAATGGAGGTGAAGCAGCGCTGGATTTTCTGAGCATAAGAGTATTTTAGCCCCCCTGATGCTTGCAGCAAGCTCTCTTCTGGCTTCTTTGAGTGCGGATGCTTCTTATGCCCCGAAGGCAGCAGCCCTAGCCTTCACCTCTTCATTCAGCCAGGGCTTCTGATTCAGGTATTTGGTAATAGTCTCATGGTGGAGACGTCATCGGCACATTTTGAGCTCAAGCCCTGGACGGATGAAAAGGTATTCCTCCATGTCCACTTCCTCTTCCTGAGTCGTTGCTTCCCTCAACATTCGCCAGTTTGTGCACTGAAAGCACAGAGGTAGCATCATTGGACCACAACTTGACACTCTTGAGTGTGAGCTCGGACCGTTTCCTCGTTGCTTTCTCGGTGGTAGTATTGAGATGTGGGTGGAGAAGCTGAGATGAGGGCGGGGGAAGGTCTGAGTTTCCACCATGCACGTTTATGTACTCAGCATCCTGCGTTGGTATGGCGAAATGCTGGTGAAAACTTGGGGAGTGCGCCTCAATTTATGTGCTTAGAATCACCAATCAACAATATCTGCCTGTGAGAAAGGCAGGATACTCTTTGGACTGGTTGACACATTGACAAAAATGATTCCCACTCACATCCATGCCGATTGAAAATGCAGACTTCAATGAACCTAACATGAATGTTTTTCATAAGAGGGACGAAAATATTCCATGGAGAATCCCGATTTACAAAATGGTGCTCGACCTGGGTATCAAATGTGCTTTGACGCCACTTGGTTGTATGACAGTAAATGACTTATTCCAAAGCAGGAGTGTCAAATTCATTTTCATAGTGGGCCGCGCCATAGTTTGGTTTTCTCTCAAAGGGCTGTAATGACTGTATGTATGATATTACGTGTATACAATTTCTCCGAAAATGTTATTGTAATGAAATAAGGATTTATTACAAAAATGCAATATGTGTCATAATTGCAATTATTAAACATTTTGCAATAGATTTTCTCCAATCTGAAAAGACCTTGCTCCTCGCCCAAAGTCACCTGTGATAGCCTCAAGTTCACCCGCGACCCGAGTGTGGGACAAGCGCCATGGAAAATAAACGGATGAGTGATTTACATTAGAATCGTACATTTTAATACCCAAAATAAATCTAAACCAGAGTAATGTAACTGGAATGAATTGCACGAGTCCAATGCTGCCACTTTGAGGCAACATGGAGAGGCGCGACTGACCATGCGCTGTAACACAACTATGTCGCCAGGGGGCGCCCATCTCTCTCCGTCCCGCGCTCTCTCGCGTTCTCTCTTGTGTTTTTCTCTCTCTCTCTCTCTCACTCTTTTTCTCGCGCTGGATTATTGAATGTCTGAGCCCAACTGCCTCACTCTCATTCATGTTGGCTGCTGCTCTCCTGTGCGCAGGGAAGCTGCCGAGCTGAGTTTACGGACCGGAGCTGATTCTGCTGCCGCCTGACATCTCAGTCGGGAATTTAAAGGACTGCACCTCTGTTGCTCCCATGACATCTTTCATGAGTTTTTCTTAAGGCAGAAATTACAGTTCAGGACTGTTTGAACCAGTAAGTACGAAACTTTTTGTCCGCACTTGTTCCATCCATGCACCCATTTAAAGTGTGCATCGCGGGTTCTCCGAACCTTGTCTCGTGGTTGTGTTTTCTCTCATGTTGTCCGTTTTTCACAAATAGACTGAGTCTGTTGATGAGCTTCTCTTTCCATTCCATCAAAACGTGTTCGTTAGTGCGCACACGAGGACGCAGACGCTCTTGCAAACCGACCGACACTCCTTTTCCTTACCCGAGTGGTGCTGCTCAAGTTCTTTTAAGGCGGGAGTTGGCTTCAAATCCTGCGTGGTTCCGCCCAGAACGTCCGCGCTCTTGTGTGGTCCAATTCGCAATGTTGCACCATTATAAATATCAAAATGCGTCCATAATTCAGGTATCACACCTACAACGATTCCCACAAAGGTTTCACACTCTGCGCTGTAAAGTCTCGTCTCTCCACGCATCCACCCACTGGCCACAGCATTAGGGACACCTGCACTGTCTCATCGTCCAACACAAGCGCTGCATAAAAAAAAAGAAGAGAAAAAAAGCTAATGCTTAAATAATAATGCTCACGTCTGACATTGACACTGTTAGGTGGTAAACGATTTAATAACCTCGATGGTGTTTCTAATCTACTGCTATTACGCCTCTGACTCTCTGAAGTGCGATGCAGTGCAGTAACTTTAACTGACAGCTATGGTTCATAGGGTTTTATAGCTCACAGGTGTCAAACATAAGGCTCGAGGGCCGGATCTGTCCTGCCACATTATTTTGCATGGCGCACAATATCATGCTACAAATTTCCCTTGACTTTAAAACATGTTAATCACCGTGAAAAAAATAAAATCTAATGATAAAATACAGGGGCGATTATGTCATATGATGGTTAGGGTTCTTGCTTCTGGTTCTGGGTTCATGTCAGCAAACAAATACACCACAGCTGAGCTTCTGGATAGCTTACGTCAACAGCTGTTTTAATTGGAATATAATTAAATCTGTAAAAGATTACATTTTTTTGGGGTCGGGAGGGTAGGGTACTTTGTTCCCTCATCGCACCAAATGTGAACCATAAAACCAATTTGCATATTGCAACACGAGGTAAATTGTAACAAAGAGATGGCTCGTGTGAAAACAAGTTTGACACCGGTACCTAATGTTATGGGCGCTGAGCAAATGCAACGGGTGGGCACATGTGAAAGAACTAAATAGAAGTGGCGTCACTTTTTTTTTTTTTTTGTTAACTTGGAAAGTGAAAGTGAGACAAGTTGGCTGATCAGTGCCAAGCCTGCCCCAAGGTATGAATATGTGTGCGCTCCGGAAGCTCATCGCATTCTTTGTCATCATTCTTTGCCTGTACAGGCGCTTGCAAAGGTACACTGAACATCACTTGGACAAAGTTGAGTGTTGCATAGTGACATCGTGATGCTGATACTCCGCCGTTATACTTGCAGTGGCGAGCTCAAAGTGAGTCAGGATCTGACTCTGACGCTGCGTCTGCTTCTGGCAGCCTGTAACCTAATTAGCTAATTTAGTCCCGCGGTCTTTATTATTAATTTGATCCCACTCCTTTGTAGAAGTGTGTGTGTGTGTGTGTGTGCGCCTGGTACTTTCACAGTTGAGCCTTTATTTCAAGAAGAGGAGACAGTCTCTGGTCCTCAAATCACAAAATCAAAGTACTATGCTTTGGGGAAGCCTAATTAATGTGTTTTATACAGCATGTGGCAAAAGCTTTGGTGCTCTTGTCATGGAAGGTTGGTCAAAAAAACCCATTACGTCTTAGAATACCCAAACGTAACATCTTTGTAATCATGACCAAATTATGGCATAGGCTGCAGTGTTTGTGTGCAAATTGTAACTGCTTCAGTGTGGCATGTTTGTGGAGGGTTACAGCGAGGAATTGACAATGAATTAGACTTCCAGCAAATTATAGTCAGAGATGGCTTTCTCTGCCTGTGAATTTATTTTTGACGCCGATTTAAAAGAAGAAGAAGAAATATATATATATATTTTTTTAGTATGTCAGGTATTTGAGGTGTCTCCATTTTTTTAAAGTTCACCTCTAAATGCTCGCGCAAGACAAATATTACCATGCGTTGTCATTCATATCTATGACGTTTTGGAAACAAAAATCCACCTGTTGCTGAACCTAACCCTTTATTCATCAATATTACTTTATTGTGATTATTATTAGAAGTAGTAGTAGTATGAAAACCTGATGTGCTCTAGAAAAAAAAAATGAGGGCAGATTCAGAATCAGCACCCCTCCCCAAAAAAACCCCCATCCAAAATAGTTGACTTGCATCTCTGATTAAAAGACATGCTAAACATTTCTTGACCAATGTTTTTTTTTCAAGGCCCTAGGAATACCTCCGAATGTGCTGAACTCCCGCATCTGTGCCGGTGTCATTGCAGGAATTTCATTTGTTGTGGATGCAGCTAGACTCATCATAGCTGACGTCATGCCGTGCGTCTTTCGAATGAACAGAAAGTTGTTGAGACTGAATCGATTCTCTTACGGCACATGTTATGGGAAACGCCTACTTTTCTTTATAGAGGGTTTTCTTTCTAAAGTGCATTTTGGAATACCATTTTCATTCAGTTTCCTTGACTGCCCTGACAATGACTGAACAACCGCACGGTTCAATGTTGGCTCCTCACCACCTCGCCTTGTAGGAACCTGCCTTGTTTTGACCAAAGCACCAACCGCTTCAGCTTTGCTGTGTCTGTTGAAGGAGGTTGTGTGTGTGTGTGTGTGGGGGCTGACAGTCGACCACGCACCCTGCGGTCTTTGTGTGCAGAGCGTCTTCATACTTGAAGTGCCTGCAGCGTGTCGGATGGCATTGTCGCACCCCCATAAAGCCGCGCTGGCGTGCGCTCCTTGCAACAGGATGTCAAAGATGGGACGTTTTCAGATTTAAATGCGGTTCGGGCCGCCGCGGCGGCAGCTTGCTCACCACGCGCTTCTACTTGTGAGCTGAGACGTAAACCATCACGGCATGGCAACATACCAGTTAAGGTCCAAATTACAACAAGATGTCAGGAAGTCATTGCTGGAATCAAAACTTTTATCAGCCACTCTAAGTTGGCCTAGTCATCCATTTAAATACAGGCTAAGGAGGTTAGGAAATGGAACACGGTGATCTTTGTTTCAGATGTTAGTGGTGGAGTAAAAATGAGCAAACCGGTACAGACTAATCATTTTTGGGCCCGATTATTCATACAACATGCTTTTCAACTAAAAACAAAGTACCGGTAAATATGTTATTGTTGATAGATATTATTTTAAAAACAGGCTTCAAAAGTGGAAGTTAATACGAAACTCCTGCCCGTTATTATTTTGAAAAGACCTATTATCGGCGGACATCATCTGCTCTTAATCCATCAGGCCCTGGTTCGATTCCCAAAAAGTCCACCCATGTATATAAACGCCATTATGCCAACTACCTACAACAACAAAGGCACTCTAAAACAATGGCCAAGTCCCCGACGCAACCCTATTTTAAGCCATTATATTGCAGTAAAAAGGAATAGAGGGAGTTAGGTCTGTCAATAGCTACTTAGATTTGTGCACACAGACATTAAGGACGATACTGTATTTCACAAACGCACAAAAAAAGTGATAAAGAGTCAAAAATTGATACAAAAATAAAAAAATATAAAATGACATTATCTTGTAAATGTCATTCGGCTTCAAAATACTGTACATGGGAAAAGCAAAGCACGCACAGTACTACATCGTCATTTACATCCGATGGCATCCGTCACCGACGTGGTGCCCCCGCTCACCTGGTGATCCACCAGTGATGAAACGTGATTTTCTTGGAACGTTGTCAAAGTCATCATTGGTAAAATGTGAACATTGGCAGAGATGTGTGATGACAGTGTTGTCGGTTGACAATCATCTGTTTCCTAATACCGTATTTTCACGACCATTCGGCGCACCGTGTTGTTGGGCACGCCCACCCTTCACTCATTGGCAGACTTCCGCATGCCTGACGTCACTTACGCCCGCCTTTTCTCTATATAAACAGCGTGTCGGCCAGAAGCACGCTCAGTCAGGCTTTGGAACTCGGCTCATACACTAGACTTTTAATGGCGCCTTATGGTCGTGAAAATACGGTAATTGTGACATATTAGCATGATCAGTGTCTTTTCATAAATTACCTTTTATCATATCATAATGTCATTAAAGTGAAGCAAAATGCGTTATTTTAGAAGTGTGTATCAAGCTGAAGTACTGTGGCTCTCACTTTCAAATATTTTAGTGACCCCTGTCCTTCCTTCCTTGGTTGTATTTTTTTTTTTTTAATCTTTCCCCGGTGACAGTAACTACAAATCTCTGCTTTAATGTGAAATAAACAGGAAGCAAAAGTGAGGGTAAAACGAAATAGAAAGAGAGCGTGAAGGAGCTTTTTAAAGTTCTTGCTATCATTTTGCAGGGAAGGTCAAGCGCGTCAAACAGAGTGGCCGGATTGAAATAGTTCCTCTTCGAAGAGGAGATGCTGTGCTCTGATGTGACGGCTAAGCGCAAGACCCCTTTTTACTCACTTCTAAAACACAAACACTTCTTTCCAAGATGAAACCACCAACTTGTCGAGAAACTTTTTCAGATCAACATCTGCTCTGTAGTCAGATGAACGTAGCGTCAACTGGATGCTGCGTCTCCCGTCCTTGTGCGTGAGTGCGTTTGCATCATTCCTGCCGTTGTTTAGTCAGCGATTAAAATCATTTTAGCATCTTTTTTTTTTTTCATCTGCAGAGCATACAGCTTGTGCTGTGTAGTCCCAAAGGACCAATTTAGGCCTGCTCTGTGCAGTCTGAACAGTTGAGGCAGCAGAATAACCAGTGCAGTGCCGTCGTCTGTGCATGAGTGTGTGTGTGTGTGTGTGTAAATGCTTGTGTAGTACAGCGGTGGTCCCCAACCTTTTTTTTCAACCAGCGACCGGTTCATGAGAATATAAATTTTTGCAAAGACTGGCAACCATTCGTTGACAGCGGGGTTGGTGTTGCTGACGTATATTCCCCGGAAGAAATTAATAAATTGGCAGTGGTGACGACGTACTTTCCCAATTAAGAAAAAATAAAAGGTTTTGTTTCCCCGACCCCCAAACCCCCAAATCGATCAATACAATCCGGTACCAAGCCACAGACGAGTGGCTTTGAACCACTTCAGTATACAATAATAATTTTCATGATGTTTACTGTCCTGCTGCAATATTAGTCCTTAACATTTCTCGGAAACATGCACACGGAATCGCACACACACACACACACACACACACACACACACACACACACACACACACACACACACACACACACACACACACACACACACCCGCACACACACACACACACTTGGCCATCCCATTCAGCCTTCCCAACCTCTTTTGTCATACCGTGAGTAGCTCCTGACTCTTACGTTTTGATGACTCTCCAAAGCGTTGCCTTGAAAAAAAAAAGGAAAATAAAAATTTTAAAAATACAAATCAAAATAAAGAATAAACAGAATAAACCTGACTTTGTTATACCGGTATATAAAACTCTTATAATATTTGTAAATTTAAAAAAAATTCTCCTTCAAACAGGAATTTCAACTTCAACCCTTTCAGGGACAGCGGTTACGACAGCTTATAATGTTCTCAGGGTATACAGGTTATCATTATTGGTGCATGAAAGGGTTAAATATCAGGAAGAAAACACTGAACAAGAATAATGTTCAGACCCATGATAGCAGTCTTACTTTCTTTTCGTCAGTCGTCTGAGCTTTACCTAGATAGTTGAGCTGACATGCGACTGTTGAGATTTTTCGTTATTAATCTGTGAAATAAACGCTAAAATGTTTCCAACCCCCCCCCAAACCTCCCACACACACCCCCTTGCTCATGTACCTCTAGGGGCACGTGTACCCCTAGTTGGGAAATAATTCGTAGGAGCACAAAGATGATATTCTTTTTTTACTGACGCCGACGTATCACCAATATATCCGTCATTGTGGTTCGAGTTAGTTCTCCATCATGCTGTTCCAATTTTCCATTTTTTTTTCTCTGTCTAGGCAGCATTCCTACTCATAATAACATGACGCTCGGTCGAGATTTTATTGAACCCCAAATAAATTATTTCATGTTTAATAACATCCGATCCAAGATAAGGTCACGAGGGCTTATTTATCCTTGTCAGAGCAAGGCCCTACTTATTTTAAAGGAGAGCTGATCCAAGATATTTGCAGTAGCCGAGGTCAGACAGTAAACGTTTTTGTCGAGGCTCCAGAAGTGTCCGTTTTCAACACACATTTCATCTTCAGTTCTTATTTTCCTGGTAAGAACAGAGCCGAATGGAATGATCTTTTAAGATGCGCGAATGCATATTGATCGTAAACAAAAGTACCAGGAGTTCATAGCATAATATTTTCATTTTACATTCCCTAATACTTAGGCTCCATGCGACCCTGTTCAGTAGGGCGGCACGGTGGTCGACTGGTTAGCGCGTCGGCGGCACAGTGTAGAGGTGCAGGGTTCGATTCCGACTCTGGCCTTCCTGTGTGGAGTTTGCCCGTTCTGCCCGCGCCTGCGTGGGTTTTCTCTGGGAACTCCGGTTTCCTCCCACATTCCAAAAACATGCATGGCGGGTTAATGGGACTATCTAAATCATCCCGAGGTGTGAATGTGAGCACGTGCGGCAGTTTGTCTATGTGTGCCCTGTGATTGGCGGGCGACTAGTTCAGGGTGTACCCCGCCTACTGCCCGAAGACAGCTGAGAAAGCCTCCAGCACGCCCGCGAGCCTTGGGAGGATTAGAAAAGGGATGGATGGGTGGATGCATGGATACATTTATTGTCACGATGCGAGGTGGTGGTGGACCCCAAAAAATCAGGCAAGAGGGAGGAGCAGGGTGTACTTGAAAGATTGTATTAAAACTCAGAAAACTAAATCCAAAACAAAGTCCAAAGTATCAAACAAAACACATGACTGAAGACAAAACATAACAATGACCTAAGCATGACTGAAACAAACATGACAGCAGCCAGCAAACAGCAACAAACAAACATGACAGTAGCCAACAGCCACAAACAATGACCCGACAATGAGTGCTCAGGCTGGGAGTCCTTTTAAAGCACTAATTACCTAATGACCAACAGGTGTGCAGCTGCAGGGAAAAGCCCCACAGTGCCACCTGTTGGTCACAAACCGAAACATGACATTTATACTGTATGGCAAATTAATATTAGGTGTAATATTTAAATTAAAAAAACATGCCCAGTTTTGGTAACATGTTCAACAGTAACACACATGCAACAAGGGAATTTCACAAACATACGACATCTGGAAACTGTGCATGTCACGTATTGCGTGCTTCTCTCCTGTCTTCTTTTCCTTCATGCACAGGAGTCCAAATAAGTGACTGGAGAACGCATCAGTTCGTCAAAGAAACAACGTCCTTGAGGAAAACAAATGAGGCGAGAGATGAGGAAAAATGTGAGAAAGTGAAAGAAATGAGATGTGTGGGGGGAGGCAGCAGCATGCGTAAGCAGTGAGGCAAAGAGGAGGGGATTGGAAAACAGTGACAGTGACTTTTGTTGGGTTAGTACCGCACAGACATGTACTTGTTACTATTCGCATTGTGATTGTGAGCGCTCGGAAGTGAGGACAGGAAGGTGAGGTGCAATGGGAAAGTTCACATTGGATAACGCGGACAGGAACCTTTATGATTGTCATGCAGGTTTTTGGGGGGTTTTTTTGGGTGGTATGGTATGCATTAAACATTTGCAGTATTAAGCTACTAAGTTTGTTTAGCACGGCCGCATCACAGTGCAGAGTTCAATTCCAGCCTTCCTGGGTGGAGTTTGCATGTTCTCCCCGTGCCTGCATGGGTTTTTTCAGGGTACTTCGGTTTCTTCCCACATTCCGAAAACATGCATGGCAGGTTAACGCAGCACTCCAAATTGTCCCTAGGTGTCATTGTGAGCGGGGATGGTTGTTCGACTCTGTGTGCCCTGCGATTGGTCAGGGTGTACCCCACCGACTACCCAAAGACAGCTGGGAGAGGCTCCAGCATGCCTCAGGGTCCTTGCGAGGATAAGCGAATGGATGGATGGATGGATGGTTGGATGGATTGTTTTGCATCAGTTTGACTGACTTTATTTGTTTCCAGAGCACCAAAATGATCACACGGTAACATTCAGGAATGAGATCAGTTCAGCAACAGGTGGATTTTTTTTTTCCTGAAACATCACTGCTATAAATTTAAACACATTGTCAAATCTGTAATGCACAACCTTTTATTGATACCCCCAAAAAAAAAAAAAAAAAAATAAAATATATATATATATATATATGCACAAACACACATATATATATATAATTTTAACATATATTATATATATTTAATATATTTTTCATATATATATATATATATATATATATATATATATATATATATATATATATATATATATATATATATATATATATTTTTTTTTTTTTTTTATCAGAAAAACAATACATTTTTGAAATTTGCATCAACAATCCACTTTGGGACACCTCGGATTAAAATTGGCTGTTTGACCACTATTGCCTTTCTCCAGTTGTGAGTGTGCCCTCCAACAAGAAGGTTGTGCTTCCATCGCTTTATTGGTGAGTGAGTCTGTTAGCAAGCAATAGTGACTCAACTGAAATGAGCCTTTGGGGTAGCACTGATTAGATGAGTTTTATGTCAGTTTTTTGAATCATGCATGGATTCTTAAGACAAACGTTTTATTCCCAGTAGGGCACGTAGACAAACAGGCACCACAAAAACATCAGTGACCGGACATTATTCAGTTTCAACCCAAAACAGCCTTGATCAGCACGAACGGAGCGAGCATGAGTTCTGTTCCTTCTGCTGCCGGCCGACAGAAGCTCACTTTGCAGTCCGCGCTGTGTTTTAAACATCTGCGAAAAGCCTCCTGGCACGGGCCCACTTGGCTCAGTGTTGAGGAGGAAATAAATGAAGGTATCATAACTGCTGAGTCAGAGAGAACAGTGACCCTCCCTCTGATCATCTCACACACAAATTGAGGCTCACCTCATTTTGTTGAGTGCTCAGTCAAACGTGTGTGTGTGTGTGTGTGTGTGTGTGGGAAAGAGAGAGAGCGAGAGAAAGAGAGGTGACTGTAAGGTTGTGTCTGACTTTGAGGAACAGGATTAGCGGACCGTGGGTTGCATCCTCTCATCGCTCATGAAAAGTGGAGCGTGTGGGTTCAGTGTTTTGCACAAGGACACACCAGAAGGGATGCTCTCATCGGGCCTGAAGCAGCTGACTTCGGCATACAACTTAGCTTCTTTTTGCATATATTTTGGACTTTTGCTGGATGGTCAGGGACGGCGATGACTCAGGAACTGATTTATTCATTGGAACATCTTGAGAAAACAAGTCGTTTGATGCAGCTAAACCCTCTTCAGTGCATCTGAATGGTACATGTACCAAAGTGACACACGAGATATCGAACACACCCGTGATAAAATGACGCCTTGCAATCCATCCATCCATTTTTTGGTCCGCTTATCCTCACGAGGGTCGCGGGGCGTGCTCGTGCCTATCCCAACTATCTTCGGGCAGTAAGCGGACGACAACCTGAACTGGGTGCCAGCCAATCTCTGGGCACACAAAAACCATCCACGCTTACAATCACACCTAGGGACAATTTCGAGTGTTCCATTAACCCACCCTGCATGTTTATGGAATGTGGGAGAGAACTGGAGTACCCGGAAAAAACCCACTCAGGCACTGGGAGAACATGCAAACTTCACAGTGTGAGGCCGAAACCGGAATCGAACCCTGCACCTCTGCACTGTGATACCGACCATCAGGCCCTGCGATTGGCTGGCAACCGGTTCCGGGTGTCCCCCGCCTACTGCCCAAAGACAACTGGGATAGGCTCCAGCACACCCCGTGACCCTTGTGAAGATAAAGCGGATCAGAAAATGGATGGATGGACTTCATAATGGCCGAGCAGTTCTGTGGATGACTGGTTAGCGCGGCATGCCTCACAGTTCGTAGGTTCAGAATTCCAATCTCGGCTCCATTTATATTCCGGCATATGTTGCGTTTGCATATATTACCGTATTTTCACGACCATAAGGCGCCATTAAAAGTCTAGTGTATGAGCCGAGTTCCAAAGCCTGACTGAGCGCGCTTCTGGCCGACACGCTGTTTATATAGAGAAAAGGCGGGCGTTAGTGACGTCAGGCATGCGGAAGTCTGCCAATGAGTGAAGGGTGGGCGTGCCCAACAACACGGTGCGCCGAATGGTTGTGAAAATACGGTATTTACAATACATTTGTCTATATGTGGCCATATCCTCAAAGTTCCTTCCGCTGTTCCTCTTTCTGTGTTTTGCAATTCTGTCACCTTCAAATTTCCCAACATGCCATGTGAAAGCGCGGACAAAGTGAAGGATATGGATGATGGAGCACATAAGCGGCGTGCTGTTGATAGTAAATGCTTCCATTTCCCACACCGAAGCAAAGTGGAACAGTGCAGGGTCAGAAAAATGATGAAACGTATCGAATGCACCTTGACGTTTTGGGCTTGAAAGTATTGCGACATGGACGTTGAAATTGGCCCATGTATCACAAACTTTACAAGCCGGTGGACACATGGGGAAGCATTGTGAGGCGACGCCGGCATGGTGCTTGCAAATGGATCCAAATTGACTGAATGTGTCGAATTTTGCGGAAGTGGCAAATTATTCTCTGTCTTGCTCCCTAAGTGTCCTTTACTTTCTATAACCAAAAGAATGAAAGAAATGTGGGTTTATATTTTTACTGTAGTTTTATTGCTCTCGCTTGTGCTTTTTTGCTTGATTCCCTAAGGCAGGTGTGTCCCCCCACCCCGATGCTTGAGGGCAACTATTCAGCATGTTTTGGATGTCTCCCTCCTCCAGCACAACGGATTCAAATGATCACGGCCCTGATCAGGCTTCTCGGAGCTTGCTGATGAGCTGATCATTTGAATCAGGCGTGTTGGAGGAGGGAGACATTTAAAACATGCTGGATCGGATCCTCTGTGGATCGGCGGGTGGACACTTCTGCCCTAAATACTCAATCCAAGGCTAATTTGTTAGACTTCTTATTCATGATTTTTGCTGTGCTTCCAAGCGATTTGGGTCTGGGTTACCCTGTCTGATTATTGTTCCATGTCAAAGCAAGAAGACAATAGACTTTGAATACTTTAAATTCGATTTCTATCCATTATTGCTCTACCAATCATTTAGAACAGTTTGAATACATTTAAAAAAATGATTGTTGAGCTATAATTTAAAAAAAAGGAAGCAAAATCTGTAAAATGGTTAAATTTTGCCCACCATTCTTACCTAATATATACTAACTACTAATAATGTTTTAGTGTCTTCACAAGTGCATCCATCCATCTATTCTGCTTATCGGGTTCAGAGTTGTGAGGAGGTTCAGGCTGTCTCATTGCGACTCGGGGGGAAAAAGACAGACTGCAGCCTGGCCTGGTAGCCAGTCAGTGATCAGGAGCACGTATAAGCGCAGACAAACAATCACAGTCCCATTCTGACTGTCACTGAGCGGGAATTGAAGCTACTGCGCCCACACCAAAGCCAGACGAGTGAACTATGACACCCAAGTTAAACACTGTTCAAAGCAAATCATAAGCACAAATGCTTTTTCAGCTCCGAAGGCGGAAGGAAATTGGCATCAAATTGATCAAACATTCCTAATCGTCAATTACTTTACATACATTCCAGTGCATATTCTTTTTCTCTTTTCTTTCAGAATCTGTGTCATGAAAATACCAGAAGAATCAAAAGTCAGTTAAGCACACTTTTGATTCCCGTATCCATAGTTACCATTCATTGGTAGTTGTTCCTTTGCCGTGTAATTGTTCTTAAATGGAATCTGACACAATTTGGAGAAGAAAACAGCACTGGCAATCTTTCACTTCTTATTTCCTAATGTCAGACCAAGAAGCATCTGGTTCTGAATATGCGACTGACGCATCTCCGACGACTCTCACATCCTGTGTTTATTTGTATGCGTGGGATGTCTTCGTGTGCGCAGAGCAGCATGCTGATGTGTGTGTATGTAACTTAGTGAAATTGTTGATGTGACTATAACGTGTTTGAGTCAGACGGTTTGTGTGTGGAGCCACCGGGGGCCACGGGTTTGCTTTTAAGCGCATTCTTTTTTCCGACGAAATGGCGGAAAGGGAATTGTTTCAACGCATTTCATTTTTCCTAGTGGATTTGAGCGGCTCCTGCAGGACCTCAAGCCATGTTTTTCTTCAGTAGTGTAGATATACTGTGGAATATCTAAAATTCCATTCATTACTTTATTTAAAAGGGTCCCTTTTACTGCCGTGCAAGCAGTCTGGGTTTGGTGCCGGTGTGAATGGAAGTGGGAATGATGAATCACAATGAAAAAAACAAACTCTGTGTTTGGCCATGACACCAACGGTGAAAAAAATATCTTAAGTGTGCACCTGCAAAAACAATAACCTGCTTGAAGATTCAGAGAAGGAAGTGTTGACACTTTCCTCCCAAGTTGGACACATTACCGCAGTGGTAAAAGTTAAAAGTGTTTTTGGCATGACAGCTAATACTGCATTTTGGTTCAGCTGTTTTGTTTTTGGTTGTGATATACAAATAGTGTTAATATTGCCAATGTTATGAGAATTAAGGTGAATATTTTGACAGAGGATACCGTATTTTCTGCACTATAAGGCACAACTTCAATGAATGGCCTATTTTAAAACTGTTTTCATATATGTAAGGCGCACCCCATTATACGCGCATAGAAGTGACAATAGTGGCTGCGGTTGCATTATGCATCCACTAGATGGAGTTACGGTAAAGGGAATACAATACAATATTCTACAGCTTCATTTATTTTGAGCCTTCACATCCGCTGCAGCTGCAACAAAGCGCTTTACAGAACATTTAAAACACTACGTCAATGAAATCAGAATACTGATCCATATATAAGGAACATCGGATTATGAGGCGCACTGTCGGCTTTTGAGAATATTGAATGCTTTTCGTGCTTATAGTGCGCAAAATAAGAAAAAAAACCTCACAACTTTAATGTCAATATTTTTATGTTGTAGGTGCCACTGATTTCATGATTTGCCAGCCTTGAATATAGCATACTCACCCGTCCTCATTTTCAAGCAGTTATAACCACGTAATAATGCGACTCCAGCTATGCAACTGATTTAATCTTTTGTCGTTGTTGACAGTTGGAGTAAAATTTCGACTTCAATACTCTAACTGCAGATTTACCATAATGGTGGTGAGGGAGCCTTGTAGCAGAGGCTCAACTGTAGGCAGTTATAGCACGTGATGTACACCTTAGCATGACTTCTCCATCAAACACATGTGTTATGCGTGTCACCATGTGTCGCTTTAAAACTGAGATGCGTACGCCGCATGTAATTGTACACGTGAGTGACACGTGAGTTTAGCGAATGGCTGTGGAGATAGGATGGCTACGCAAACATGGAAAAGTGATACTATCATTCTGCAATTTAAGAGGGAACTATTGGGTGGCGTGACTGGAACTTTGTGCATGAAAAATCATCTGTGATGTTGTGACACGGACATTTTATGCTCTGCATATAAACAACTACAAAATAAACACCTCTTGTTTTTTTTTTTTTTTCAAATCAAGCCTTTGGTATCACTTTTATGGTGAACATTTGTATTCCCATCTTCCCGACAGAAACACTGTGAGGAAGATTTTTAGCTTATCATCTCAACATCTTACGAATCAAAGAAGTTGACACAGCCTTGCGTCTGAGTGTCTAAATCAGTGGTTGTCAATGCTTGCCAACTTGAGACCCAGAGACTTCTGTTTGCTTCAAAGTCCTGAGCCGTTTTAAAGAAGTTAAGAACGAAAATATTTTTTGGGGTCTAAAAATAGCTTCTGAAAATACTGTACCTCTAAAGCATTTTGAGACACAGTTTAAATCAGTTTGAATTCTCACCGGATGCATGTTTCTCACATCGATGTCCATTAGCCCAAGGCCGAAGTGCACTGTAATTTATGAGTAGCTCGTGACCGGAGCATAAGTGAGTAAAATTTCCTGACCCTTGCCGAATATTTTATGTTCAAGATGGTATGCCACAGTATTGTTAATAAAAAAAAAATCTGAATACAAATACCCTTTCATGCACCCTGTAACCTGATAACATGATAAGCTGTCCACTGTAGTAACCGCTGTCCCTGAAAGGGTTATTGGTTTACTAGTTTACAAATCAGTCAAGTCAACCATTTGTCAATTATTGTTCAAGCGAGTGTCAACAGAGAAACACAATGATTGCAAAAATCTCAACGTTATTTCTGACACATTACAAATTCCACATTTAGGTACAGTTTTTAGCAAAGTTGACACGCATCATTTTCTTTCGGGGGCCACAAAAACATTACGTGGCGGGCCGGATCTAGCTCCCGGGCCACCTGTGAACTACACAATCATATTCAACAAAATAATTTCATTTTATCATATTTATTTTTCTCTGCATCTGAAAGTGGCCAAGTAACGTCAGTCCTGCGCTTAGAAACTCTCAAAGCACGGATAAACTCTCTCCGCCAACCTGTTGACCTTCTCTCTACCAGTCTGGTTTGTAGCAATTTATAACACAATTGTTTCATGCATGTACCGGTACTTTGTTTTTTGTTTTTTTTTGTTTTTTAATAGTTTTGTACCAACCTTACATCCCTTGCTGTCAAATTTCTTTTGCAATTCCTCCAGCCGGCGGAATGGTGCTCGACCAGCACCTCCCACTGTAGAGGTGAGAGCAAACGTTTTTTTGCTGATGTGTGCCCTGTGATTGGCTGGCAACCGGTTCAGGGTGTACCCCGCCTACTGCCCGAAAATGGCTGGAATAGGCTCCAGCACGCCCGCGACCCTCATGAAGATAAATGGATTAAAAATGGATGGATGGATGAATTTCTCCAGCCAACTCGTCGGCCTAAATTCATTTAGCAAGCATCAACGTGGTGACTCCATGTTGATTGTCTGAGCTGGACTTTCATCACAGACATCCTGCAAAACTTGCAAACAGTCTTGTTTTTTTGCGCTCCACTCGTTCCCCGCCTTCAGTCTCAGCGACCCTGTTTGGGTTCTGGAAATGATTACTGTGCCAGACGGACCAATCAGATAAGGCAGCAGCGACTGCAATGGGTCATGGGCAAGGGTTAGGGGTCGAATTCCTTGCTCCCTGATTAAACCCTTTCTTTGCAGTGTTAGATGGTAAACTGTCACAGCTGTGAGGCATCGCACAAAAACGAAGTGTTGCATTTGAAGGATGATGTCACAATGACTCCTTTACTGTGCTGTGTCCATTATAGTTGTTTAACAGAAAGGGATGTTTTGGGCGATCCGTTTTCTGTCAATCCTCCCATTTGCTAAACCACAGAAAATTGCGTGTTATTTTTTTCAGGTTCAGGGTTGAGTGGATCTTAAGAGACTGCATATCCACATAATACACAGCACCCTTTCCGCATCAGTTATTATAACAGATAAATAAATAAAAATGTTATGTGTTGTATGTTATGTTGATATGTAGTCTGGAAACGCTTTCCAAAGCAACAGGCGGTGCTAAAACCCACTCACGAAAAGGCTATTTTAGCCAACCAGAAGCCCAAGCAAGACATTTCTCGGAACAAGCCTGACTACGACAATGATAATCAGTGAAAAGTTGGACTCATACAGATGGTGAAGTATTCCTCATTCTGTCACTTGAACATCAGGCTCATAAAACAATAAGCACATTTTCAAACAACGGAGGAAAAAAAAAATCCCAAGGAGGCATGTGCTCTTCAAAACGATTTTTTAATGCATACCAAAGTATCATTTTTTTTTCAATATTATTTGTGTGCGTGTGCGTGTGTGCGTGTGTGTGATATGCTCCTAACTTAGCCTAATATGCAGCTGTGTTATGCTCTCAATGTCAAAAGTGACCTTGGGCAATTGTAGGCTAAGCCTTAACATTGCTGATGCCCATTTATGTAATTCCTCTTTCAACATTTCCTTCACACCCGCATCCACAGCTCATTTTTTCCACATTTTGTGGCCAGGAAGGAGCAGTTCTACAGAGCCAGAACAAGGCTGGAGCACATGACTCTTTCATGTCTGGGCCGCAGGTTGACTTCTCAACACCATGTTGCCGTACACTGTTTCAACTTCAGTGCTAAAACACGCAAACACATTTGTATGTTGATGATGTGTGGAACTCTGTTGAAAAGAAACATGGCCATGCTGAAAAGCCGTTTGGGCTACAGTGACAAATTGAAAGGCATTACTTCTCAAACCCAATGAGTCTATCAACTCTATTCCAACATCTGGTCGTGTGTACGGGGGCGTGTTTGTACGTGTGTGTTTGTGTGTGTTTTTGTGTGTGTGTGTGTGTATAATTCCGAAAGATTGGCGCAACCCTACTCCAGAAGTCCTTTAGGGAAATGAATTGGGCTGATGCTGAGAGGGGCCAGATTAACTGATTTTATCACCACAAATGGGACTTGTTTTCACAATCTGAGGAGATTTCCTCTCATTTCACTCACTCGCTTGCTATTTTGCTCTCTCTCTCTCTCACACACACACACCCACACACACACACACACACACACACACACACAAACACGCATGCACTGAGGCGCACACCATTAGCATGCGTGAGCGTAAGTCTTCTTGTTTACACTCTGTCACCGTTTAAGGATGCACATTTTCAGACAGATGTCGCTAAATCGGACTGTAACATCTGTCATAGGCAATGGAAGTCTCTTGGCTATTTTCACATCTTGCACAGGCATGAGTCTGTTTCAGGCGGCAGGCGATCCATGAGTCGTGACATTGAGTGTCCTTCTTCGGTCTTGGAGAGAAAGTACAACAGTCAGCAAGGGGATAGAACACATTGACACAATGACCTGAATGACCTGACTGAACTTTAAATTGGAACCATTACTTATTATTATATATATATATATATATATATATATATATATATATATATATATATATATATATATATATATATATATATATATATATATAACACACACACATACATATATACCGTATTTTCCACACTATAAGGCGCACCTAAAAGCATTACATGTTCTCAAAAGCTGACATTGCGCCTTATAATCCGATAAGCCATCTATATGGATCAATATTCAGATTTCTTGGACGTAGTATTTTAAATGTTCTGTAAAGTGCTTTGTTACAGCTGCAGCAGTTGTGAAGGTTCAATATAAATGAAGATGTATTGTATTCTCTTCCCTTTAGCGTAGCTCCATCTAGTGGATGCATAACCCAACTGCAGCCACTATTGTAGCTTCTGTTCTATGTGCCTTATAATGTGGTGCACCCTATATGTGAAAACTGTTTGAAAATCAGCCATTCATTGAATGTGCGCTTATATTCGAATCACCTTATAATCCGGAAATACAGTATATATAACACAGTTTAAATCAGTTTGAATTCTCACCGGATGCATGTTTCTCACATCGATGTCCGTTAGCCCAAGGCCGAAGTGCACTGTAATTGTTTATGAGTAGTTAGTGACTGGAGCATAAGTGAGTAAAATTTCCTGACCCTTGCCGAATATTCTATGTTCAAGATGGTATGCCACAGTATTGTTAAAAAAAAAAATCTGAATACAAATACCCTTTCATGCACCCTGTAACCTGATAACATGATAAGCTGTCCACTGTAGTAACCGCTGTCCCTGAAAGGGTTATTGGTTGACTAGTTTACAAATCAGTCAAGTCAACCATTTGTCAATTATTGTTCAAGCGAGTGTCAACAGAGAAACACAATGATTGCAAAAATCTCAACGTTATTTCTGACACATTACAAATTCCACATTTAGGTACAGTTTTTAGCAAAGTTGACACGCATCATTTTCTTTCGGGGGCCACAAAAACATTACGTGGCGGGCCGGATCTAGCTCCCGGGCCACCTGTGAACTACACAATCATATTCAACAAAATAATTTCATTTTATCATATTTATTTTCTCTGCATCTGAAAGTGGCCAAGTAACGCCAGTCCTGCGCTTTAGAAACTCTCAAAGCACGGATAAACTCTCTCCGCCAACCTGTTGACCTTCTCTCTACCAGTCTGGTTTGTAGCAATTTATAACACAATTGTTTCATGCATGTACCGGTACTTTGTTTTTTGTTTTTTTTTGTTTTTTAATAGTTTTGTACCAACCTTACAACCCTTGCTGTCAAATTTCTTTTGCAATTCCTCCAGCGGGCGGAATGGTGCTCGACCAGCACCTCCCACTGTAGAGGTGAGAGCAAACGTTTTTTTGCTGATGCGATTGGCTGGTAACCGGTTCAAGGTGTACCCCGCCTACTGCCCGAAAATGGCTGGAATAGGCTCCAGCACGCCCGCGGCCCTCATGAAGATAAATGGATTAAAAATGGATGGATGGATGAATTTCTCCAGCCAACTCGTCGGCCTAAATTCATTTAGCAAGCATCAACGTGGTGACTCCATGTTGATTGTCTGAGCTGGACTTTCATCACAGATATCCTGCAAAACTTGCAAACAGTCTTGTTTTTTTGCGCTCCACTCGTTCCCCGCCTTCAGTCTCAGCGACCCTGTTTGGGTTCTGGAAATGATTACTGTGCCAGACGGACCAATCAGATAAGGCAGCAGCGACTGCAATGGGTCATGGGCAAGGGTTAGGGGTCGAATTCCTTGCTCCCTGATTAAACCCTTTCTTTGCAGTGTTAGATGGTAAACTGTCACAGCTGTGAGGCATCGCACAAAAACGAAGTGTTACATTTGAAGGATGATGTCACAATGACTCCTTTACTGTGCTGTGTCCATTATAGTTGTTTAACAGAAAGGGATGTTTTGGGCGATCCGTTTTCTGTCAATCCTCCCATTTGCTAAACCACAGAAAATTGCGTGTTATTTTTTTCAGGTTCAGGGTTGAGTGGATCTTAAGAGACTGCATATCCACATAATACACAGCACCCTTTCCGCATCAGTTATTATAACAGATAAATAAATAAAAATGTTATGTGTTGTATGTTATGTTGATATGTAGTCTGGAAACGCTTTCCAAAGCAACAGGCGGTGCTAAAACCCACTCACGAAAAGGCTATTTTAGCCAACCAGAAGCCCAAGCAAGACATTTCTCGGAACAAGCCTGACTACGACAATGATAATCAGTGAAAAGTTGGACTCATACAGATGGTGAAGTATTCCTCATTCTGTCACTTGAACATCAGGCTCATAAAACAATAAGCACATTTTCAAACAACGGAGGAAAAAAAAATCCCAAGGAGGCATGTGCTCTTCAAAACGATTTTTTTATGCATACCAAGGTATCATTTATTTTTCAATATTAATTTGTGTGCGTGTGCGTGTGCGTGTGCGTGTGTGTGTGTGTGATATGCTCCTAACTTAGCCTAATATGCAGCTGTGTTATGCTCTCAATGTCAAAAGTGACCTTGGGCAATTGTAGGCTAAGCCTGAACATTGCTGATGCCCATTTATGTAATTCCTCTTTCAACATTTCCTTCACACCCGCATCCACAGCTCATTTTTTCCACATTTTGTGGCCAGGAAGGAGCAGTTCCACAGAGCCAGAACAAGGCTGGAGCACATGACTCTTTCATGTCTGGGCCGCAGGTTGACTTCTCAACACCATGTTGCCGTACACTGTTTCAACTTCAGTGCTAAAACACGCAAACACATTTGTATGTTGATGATGTGTGGAACTCTGTTGAAAAGAAACATGGCCATGCTGAAAAGCCGTTTGGGCTACAGTGACAAATTGAAAGGCATTACTTCTCAAACCCAATGAGTCTATCAACTCTATTCCAACATCTGGTTGTGTGTACGGGGGCGTGTTTGTACGTGTGTGTTTGTGTGTGTTTGTGTGTGTGTTTTTGTGTGTGTGTGTGTGTGTGTGTATAATTCCGAAAGATTGGCGCAACCCTACTCCAGAAGTCCTTTAGGGAAATGAATTGGGCTGATGCTGAGAGGGGCCAGATTAACTGATTTTATCACCACAAATGGGACTTGTTTTCACAATCTGAGGAGATTTCCTCTCATTTCACTCACTCGCTTGCTATTTTGCTCTCTCTCTCTCTCTCTCACACACACACACACACACACACACACACGCATGCACTGAGGCGCACACCATTAGCATGCGTGAGCGTAAGTCTTCTTGTTTACACTCTGTCACCGTTTAAGGATGCACATTTTCAGACAGATGTCGCTAAATCGGACTGTAGCATCTGTCATAGGCAATGAAAGTCTCTTGGCTATTTTCACATCTTGCACAGGCGTGAGTCTGTTTCAGGCGGCAGGCGATCCATGAGTCGTGACATTGAGTGTCCTTCTTCGGTCTTGGAGAGAAAGTACAACAGTCAGCAAGGGATAGAACACATTGACACAATGACCTGAATGACCTGACTGAACTTTAAATTGGAACTATTACTTATATATATATATATATATATATATATATATATATATATATATATATATATATATATATATATATATATATATATATATATATATATATATATATATATATATATATATATATATATATATATATATATATTCACACACACACACACAGTTGTATATATATATATATATATATATATATATATATATATATATATATATATATTGTAGCTTCTGTTCTATGTGCCTTATAATGTGGTGCACCCTATATGTGAAAACTGTTTGAAAATCAGCCATTCATTGAATGTGCGCTTTATATTCGAATCACCTTATAATCCGGGAAATACAGTATATATACACATGACCTATATATATATATATGACCTATATATATATATATATATATATATATATATATATCAGTATTTATTAACTGATATCCAGCCGCCTATATATATATATATATATATAGGCGGCTGGATAGCTCAGTTGGTAAGGCATCGGTTTGGCATACGGAGACGGTGGTTCGAATCCCGCTTGGGGCAAAAAAAAATGAGCACATAACACCATCCAGTGTGGGTCCTGGGCAAGATCCTTCACGCTAATGCCTACCTCATACAATGATGAGAGACAACAAAATGAATGACATGCCGGCTCAGACGCCGCCCGCCAAACAAGGTCTGCGCCAGGTGCTGGGGAACCAGAGCACCTTGATGAAAAATGGGCTACTGGAACAAAGCGGAGATGGGCGAGATGCGATAACATGGCTCTGTTGGAATGCTACTACTCAAGCAACCCTAGTCAGAGGGGTTACATGCAGAGAATGCAGGCTGAATGGTTACTTGAAACCCACAGTCACGGTTGACCACGAAACAACTAGTAACTCAGTGTTCCAACATCCACAAACGGCAATTGCTGTCACAACTTGAGATTGATGAGGTACAACGCAGGTTCCATGGTGAAGGGCCCCAGGCTGCCAGATCAGAGGAGGAGGTCATACCAGAGATTGGGAGGCAAGCCCCAATGAATGCAGATGATGAGATTGGGAGGCCAGCCCCAATGAATGAAATGCTGAGCAAGGCAGCAACTGACCTGAAAGCTAAGATCATGGCGAGGATGAAAGCTGGGCAACCTAGAAACCGACATAACGGCTATGTGAAGTACCACCTGAAAGTCTCATGGAAAGTGTGAATGCAGCACTGAGGGCTTATTCTACCACAACGATCACCGAAACCAATGAGCTGATATACGCTTCAGCATCAGTGATCCTAGAAATCCTTGGCTATCAGAGCAACTATGAGACACGTTTCCCACCATGGAAAAGACGGTTGGAGGCTAAGATCAAGGCGGCTCGGAAAGATGTGAGTCAATTGACGGAGGCCCAGAGAGGTGTGATGAAAAGGCAGATACCTGAGAGGTACACCCAGATGACCATACCTGAAGCACTCGAAACTGCCAAACAAAGGCCCCAAGCCTTCTCCAGTCGCCTAAAGAGGTACACGAAAGAGAATGAGGCCAGGCGAATAAACAGGCTGTTCGCAACACAACCTGCGAAAGTGTACGCTCAGTGGCAGGGTCCTAACAGCAGAGCTGACCCACCAAGACTGGAAACTGAAAGGTACTGGAAAGGAATATGGGAGAGGGAGATTGCACATAACAGCAGTGCACAATGGCTGGTGACCCTGAGAGAGGAGCACAGCAACCTCCCTGAGCAGAACCCAGTTACCATAACAGTGGCAGACATACAGGAAAGAGTCTCAGATATGAAAAACTGGACAGCACCAGGCCCGGACATGGTCCACACCTACTGGCTAAAGAAACTCAAAGCACTCCATGAGCGCCTAGCAACACAAATGAACCAGTTGCTGAAGGATGGGACTCACCCAGGATGGCTAACTGAAGGGCTTAACGATCCTGATCATGAAGGATCCTCAAAGGGTACAGTCCCATCCAACTATCGGCCAATAACCTGTCTCTCCACAACATGGAAGCTCATGTCAGGCATCATTGCGGCTAAGATAAGTGGACACATGGATCAATACATGAGCGAAGCACAGAAGGGCATTGGTAGAGATACCAGAGGAGCCAAACATCAGCTCCTGGTTGACAGAACAGTCACACAAGACTGCAGGTCCCGACATACCAACCTGTGCACAGCCTGGATTGATTACAAGAAAGCCTACGACTGATGCCACATACATGGATCACTGAATGCTTGGAGTTGTATAAGGTGAACAGGACCCTAAGAGCCTTCGTTGCAAACTCGATGAGGATGTGGAAACCACACTTGAAGCCAATGGCAAGCCACTTACCCAAGTGTCCATCAAATGTGGCATATACCAAGGTGATGCACTCTCCCACTGCTGTTCTGCATAGGACTGAACCCCTAAGCCAAGTAATCACCAAAACAGGCTACGGATACCGCCTCAAAAATGGAGCTACGATCAGTCACCTCTCTACATGGATGACATAAAGCTGTATGCTAAGAGCGAAAGGGACATAGACTCCTGATCCACACAACCAGGATCTACAGCAGCGACATCGGGATGTCATTCGGCTTGAGAAATGTAGTCGGATGGTGACTAAGAGAGGAAAGGTAGTCCGCACTGAAGGGGTCTCACTCCTGAAGGAACAATAGCAGACATTGAGGACAGCTATAAGTACCTCGGTATACCACAAGCCAATGGCAACCTCGAACTGGCAACAAGGAAAGCGGCTACGCCAAATACCTCCAGCGGTGAGGCAAGTCCTAAGAAGCCAGCTCAATGGCAAGAATAAGACCTGGGCAATAAACAGCTATGCCCTGCCAGTGATCAGATACCCTGCAGGAATAATCAGGTGGCCAAAGGAAGAGATTCAGACCACGGATGTTAAGACCCAAAGCTCCTAACCATGCATGGAGGGTTCCATCCCAAATCCAGCACCCTGAGACTGTGCGCAAGTTTAAAGGAAGGAGGCCGGGACTAGTGAGTGTGAGAGCTACTGTCCAGGATGAAACATCCAAGCTCCACGAATACATCAAGGAGAAGGCTCCAACGGATGATGTACTCAGAGAATGTCTCAGACAATGGGGAACAGAGGATGAGGTGCTGGAAGAGGGACCATCATGGGAGGACAAGCCCCTACACGGGATGTACCACCGACCATAAGTGAAGTGGCTGATCTCAAGAAGTCCTATCAGTGGCTAGAGAGGGCTGGCCTGAAGGACAGCACAGAGGCACTCATCCTGGCTGCTCAGGAGCAGGCCCTGAGCACCAGAGCCATTGAGGCCCAGATATACCACACCAGATAAGACCCAAGGTGTAGGTTGTGCAAAGAGGCACCCGAGACGATCCAACACATAACTGCAGGGTGTAAAATGCTGGCAGGGAAAGCCTACATGGAACGCCATAACCAGGTGGCTGGCATAGTCTACCGAAACATCTGTGCCGAGTATGGACTGGAAACCCCAAGGTCAAAATGGGAAACACCTCCCAAGGTGGTGGAGAATGACCGAGCGAAGATCCTGTGGGACTTCCAGATCCAGACTGACAAGATGGTAATGGCGAACCAACCGGATATCGTGATCATTGATAAAGGGCAGAAGAAAGCCGTTGTAGTGGATGTAGCGGTCCCAAGTGATGGAAACATCAGAAAGAAGGAACACGAGAAACTCGAGAAATACCAAGGGCTCAGAGAGGAGCTGGAGAGAGCCTGGAAGGTAAAGGTGACAGTCGTGCCTGTGGTGGTCGGAGCACTCGGGCAGTGACCCCAAACTAGTTGAGTGGTTGCAACAGATCCCGGGAACAACATCAGACATCTCAGTCCAGAAATGTGCAGTGCTGGGAACAGCAAGGATACTGCGCAGAACCCTCAAGCTTCCTGGCCTCTGGTAGAGGACCCGAGCTGAATGGGGATTTGACACCACCCGAGGGGTGAGATGAGAATTTTTTTTTTTTATATATATATATATATATATATATATATATATATATATGTGTGTATATGAAATGCTTGAGACCAAATTAACCGATCAAGACGGACTTGTTGAGCACTGTCAATCTTCCCATGTGAAGGGAATATCTCAGCATCCCGTGGGGTTTTGCCTCCCGGGTTGAAGTTGACAACATGTTTACAGTATTAGATTGCTGCCTCTGAGCTGACATGCTGAGAGACATTCTCAGTCTTTCTCTTGGCGTGAGGCCTTTGGATGATCTCACGGCCCCTCTGACCTTCAGGCCCAGGGGTGCTCCCTCTCCACATGGCTCAAGGAAAAGCATTTAATGGTCCAACTTTTACACAGACCGAAACCTTGTGTGACTAAATATTTCTTCAGCAGCAGCAGGTCTGATATGACATATGATGATGGTTCGCGGTAGGGTGGTATTTATTTGTTTTCTTGCTTGCCCTTGGCATGAACCACAGAAGCCAGGAAACATCAGCAGCACCTCGCGTGTGTTGCTTTTCCCCATCTGTTCATCATCAGGACTTTCCAAAATACAGATTCATGCTCAATTCCTACTGCTCACCTCATTGGTCTCGTTCTTGCTTTTCTGGACAAGGATAGAATGACACGGAAAGTTTTAAGACATGTCATTCTTCATCTTACCAATCGGATGCTTCTGGTTTTGTGGGAGCAGTTTCATGAAGACACTGCTGTATGGCAGTATGATCTAATGCAACCCCCCCCCGCAATGTCCAGAAAGATGCTTTTGATGGTGTGGAAGTCCTTGAGAGCCCTGATCTAAACCCTTTCAAGTACGTGTCAACAAATATTTTGCCAGATACATTGACCGCATTTGCAGAGACACACTCTATAAAATCTTGGATTAACGCTTGTGAAAGCTGTAACAGTGTAACAGGTTTGGCTTCTTTTTCACGTCCTGAAGCTAGAATGACCACATGTCTGAATGCTTTATTGTCCAAAATGATTTTCTGGGAGATCTCCTATATTTACCAGGACAGCTAACTCACTGAGGTCATAATTTCAGATATCCTTATAGCCTGCCAAATTCTGGACCACGTTCCCGCCGCCCCCACCCAGCTGAATTATTGATTTTAATCATTTGCCTCGAGGTTTACGACAGCGGGGCATGCATATCTGTGACAAAAAAAAAAAACAAGAAAAAGCTGAGATGAACAATTTAATTCAGCAACTTTAACAGACTAGCCTGCATAAATGATAAAATAATGATCTCCTGGTCTTATTATCAAACTTTAATTAGCTTCAGAAATGAAATGCACTGTTTGTATTTTATCTATAGCTTGGTTGACCTTTCAATGTATGTCTTCGGAAGAGGGATCCCGAAAAGGAAAGGTGGCTAAAGAAAGGAATGTTATTGCAAGGATGAAGGTTTATGGATAAGAATGCGCTGCCTTTGTTGACTGTGGTGGACCAAAGTTGAACTCTTAAAGATTTATTTCCTCTATGCCTCCCTGAAATCTTTAATTCTAACCTCACCTTGGCATTCAGAGCCTCGACTGTCCGTCTTATCAAAGTGCTTCATCACACACAAGACACCACATTACAGTGGTGGATGAATGCCTTCAATGAATTTCGCAGAACTTTAATAGAATTCAACTTCTCTTGTTCTAATGAAGTAATATGCGATTACGAGTTTAATTACCATACAAAACATTGTATCTTCAAGTAACGGCCAATCACTGAACATCTGTTTGTTACGTGGGCACTGTGATGTCATTTTCTGGTGACAGCAAGTGGCAAAATGGCCACCACCTGAAGTGGATACAAATGGATGGATTTTGCTGCTTCTTGTTATCTTTCTGGCTTGATGTGTTAACGGTCTATATCAGTATTTGGGTTTACTTTTGTTCAAAGTTAAAATTCAAATTTGGGACTCAAAACACCTCCAGCCCTGGTCGCCCTCGTAACGCGAGCTAGACACATTCACACACCCTGCAGAAAACGGGGTTAGATATTTCTCATTTCCACGATTTTTTTTCCATGATCCCAAACCTGGCTGCTTTCAAAAGAACTTGAAATACAGAAAGAAAAGTATGATGTCATTCAAAGCATGTCATAGAAAGACACATGGAACTGTTTTCATTCAAGACTTAAAAATGAACATTCCAGTTTTTTCCCCTTAATCCTTCTCCAAATGCGCATATACAAATTGCCACATTCAAATAAAGCGAATCAAATGTTAGCAATTAACAAAAGGAATAATTAAAACTCAGAGTTACGTCAATGTGATTTTTCTCATTATTTTCTGATTACGCGGTGGTCACACTATTTTCATTCCTTGTGGGGACATTATCTTTGCATATTTGCTGGCCCATAAGGAAGGTCAGAGGTCAGGTTCAACTGCAGGGCGTCCGCACACACAAAAGGCGGGTTAGACCTTCTCTCCCCCCTCAAGGCAGTGGCCTTGTTCGCTGCCAGCGCGAACACTTGTTAATCAGAACCAGAGTCAGCAAGCCGCATCATCCCATTCAATTGCAAATGTTGGGGCCATAACAATCCGTCCTCTTCCTCTATGACTCCAGCCTTGTTTTCACATTCCAAGTATGTCGCTCCAGCTTTTACAAGCAGTGGAATTACAACACGGGACCGGGGCACGTTTTTCATTTTGTGTTATGTCGCAATTATATTGTGTATTCGGAGTGTATAGATGAGAGTTTGTTTGTGGTAAGCATGGTGAGAAATAACCGCATCAGAGACAATGCGACCAAACTGACTGATGGACAATGACATGTTCTTGTTTTTTCATGTGTTGCCAAGTCAACCAAATATCATTTATGTTGCAACACAAAAATTATGGACTGACATGAGGTGTGATGATATTTATTACATTAATGTTAAAGTCCATGAGTGTGATTTTTGTACAGTACAATACAGTCTTGTAAGTATATCACTTTTCTTTCCACAGGGAATTTTGGGAACAAAAAATATGTATAAAAAGTGATAATGAGTGAGGCAGTTCAGGTTTTTATTTCCAGGTAATATATTTATTTCCAGATATCTAGACCTGAGAAAAGATTCAAGGCTTGCATTATTTGGAAAGATTTACATTTGTATGATTGTAAGCAGACAATTTGAGATCAAAAGAAATCAATGAGAGAACTTCCTCACCATTAGACTGGGAAAATATTACAATTATTTCATCGGTATCCTTTTGCACCGATCCAAGAAAAGCAAAGGTGGTTGGATTGAAGAGCAGCGAGGAAGAGGAGGAGGCGTGATAGGTTAAACACTTTGGATTTAGTCAATCTGATCTTAACATCAGCATGAACTTTAATAAGCACTTTCATTTAGATTAAAGATGCAAATGTAGCCTTTGCGAGGAGATTGATATGCATGAAGGAAAGCGTGTGTATGTGTGTGTGTGTGTGCGCCAGGGCCCTCTGTTCATTAGCCCAGTGTAATTGTGTTAGCAGTGTTGCTTGCAGGCCGGGAAGAAAATATCTGTGTTTAAAGGTCACATCAGAGTAGCTCTGACATACGAATAGATGACACATGCATTCAAACCGGGAGACATTGTGGGCACATGCACGTGCGCAAACACCAACGCACACGCGTGTCCTCACACTGTCCCTCCCCGTGATGCTCACGAAGACATATTTTGACCAAATTTGTGAGGGTGAGTGTGTTGCACTTGCCTCATCTTGCCTCAAGGTATGCATATTTTTATTTATGTGCATGTGTAGGTGTGCGAGGGCCCGATTGGAGCGACACTGTTTAATCAAGTGTAATATGGCTTGGCATCTGTGTTGAGGCAGCTGAAAGAGGAGTTACATTATCTCCTGTGTAGTGTGTGTGTGTGTGTGTGTGTGTGTGTGTGTGTGTGTGTGTGTGTGTGCGTGTTGACATCATTGCCGTGCATGTGCTCAGCAGCATTTGATCTTATAATCAGATGAATGCAGGATATGCTGAAGAAAGCTCTCTGTTGACATCCAGGCTTTGAAGACAGATTAGAAAGAAATAGCGACATAAAGCACCGCAAAGGTACATAAATACCTAACCTGCAGTTAAATGTCGACACACTGGAGGCGCGCGAGCAGTGAGACACTTTTTCTTCTCACCGGGAATGAAATGAACGTTACATGTTTTTTAACCCATGCACAAATAATGGGCATGGGTTAAATAACAGTCTACTTTGTAAAACTGTTGATGCGCTAATAATCGGTGTTAGCCTGTGCTTGTGGTTTTGGGTTAATTTGGGACACACTTGATGAGGGCCTGCTGACAATAGCTCCTATTATTTTATTGTTACATTGTGTCAATACTGTGATCCTTTATTCATCGTTAGCTTCCTGGATAATTCACTTTTCCGGTCAGAGTTTGTGGTCAGCGACAGGGTAGGTGCTGGAGGAAGTTCAATTTCCCGCTTCAATAGAGCTCTTTGTGCCTGGAGTTTTGTGTCTGATAATTCATGATCAAAACAATATAAGGGGCCAGGAAACATCAATCCACCCATTTTCAATAGCGCTTGTCTTCATTTTGATCGCAGTTGAGCTGGAGCCTTTCCCAGCTGGATTTGGGTGGGGAGGTGGGCTACACCCTTGACCGGTCGCCAGCTATTCATAAGGCACATTTACACAAACAACCACTCACATACAGTTTATAAAATGCATGTTATATTCATAAATGAACCAAACATGCATTTTGGTGGACTGTGTGAAGCCAGAGTGCTTGCAAAAAAATGCACACAAGAATTTTTATTTTTTTCATTGAACATCACGTGAGTTCCGGCATATTTGGAGCTTAAAATTCCGTATTCTGATACATGTTTTGTTATTGGAATATGAATGTAGCTGAAAAATCCACCCGTTATCCATCGCATGGAGCGGCCATTTTGCCTTGTACTGAGACAAGTCAGCGATTGAAAATGACATCACAGTGCCGAAGGGCTCGACTTGCGAACGTCACATAACCAAACCTTGAAAACAAGTGAACTATGATGGTCGTGACCTAAGACCTGAGAATCGAAGGGCACTGTGATGTCATTTTCAATTGACAGCAAATGGCGCTACGAGGCAAAACTGTATGAATATATATATATATTTTTTTTTAATTCATATTCCACAAACACAATATTAATCAGAATAGCGTGTTTAGATAGATTATTGTCGAGAACATGTTTTTTACTTGAGTTCCCCTTTAATGTTTTGGCAATGTCAGGTTCTTTCAATGACTGTTTTTTTCTATTTTCGAATGCCATCCAACCAAGACTGCTGAAGGAGCTGAGGTCAAAATGGGGTCAAGAATATCATTTTTGTTTCACTTATTTTTTTGAAGAGCTTTATAGCAGAAGCGACGATAGGGCTCCTGCAGAGGTGATGACTAAACAGCTTGTGCTACTTGTATCTTCTTATACAGTACATATCAGTACATCATCCATTTTATATCGGCAAGATTTTTTATTGCTATTTATATCCCAATATAGCTCGTCCCCATCCTGCTCACGTGATTTAATCTGATGTCGTAAAATGAGAAAGATATTGGTCGTTAAAAGCGGCTCGGCTCCAATGTCTCGCAGACCAGCCGTTGTCAAATTAGTGTGTTTACGTCTTCGCCCTCCTAATGGTGGCTGAACATTTGTACTGACAGCTCACTTTACAGCCAGCGCCGCCGCCGCTATAAAACAGGCTTCTAATGCAGCGCCACTATAAAGATGGATAGGATACATCCCTAAAGCCTCCACATAGTAGGCACTTAATTTTCACGCCATTTGGGAATTTTATCCAGCCATTGTGTCATTGTGTGCCTTTTTTTTTTTTACATCTTCAAACATACAAAACTCCAAAGTGTGCCATTTCTTACCCACCCCACATGATCATTCCCCCTCACCCCCAGTGATCTCGCCATCCCACCCAACTACTCCATCCTTCATTGTTCACTCCCTCTCATTTTCTTAAACTGCGAAATTGCCGTTCAGTGGTTGGGAGCCAGCCTCGATTATCTACGCCAAATTCCCTGATAAAGAAGTGCGGTTTTGGCCTATTCAAGCACTTAAAGCCCCACTAAATGGCTTTCGCTCCAGGGTCCCTGCTTTGGAGACTCTACGCACGCACACACACACACACGCACATGTACGCATACACACATACTCATGAGCACCGATCCACACAAACTCCTTTCCACACTCCTCGTGGGAGCTATTCCTGTTTTTATGGTTTGTCAGCAACTATTTAATATACAATACGATCAGTTTTCGATGCACAATGCGCCCAAAAAAGCAGCAACAACAATGAAATTTTGTTTTGCGTCAGGACTTTCCTTGCAGCTGTGATGTGTAATTTACCTTTCGTCCACTGATAAAAGCACACATGGACAGTTGTCATTGGTTCGGATTTTAAGCTCACTTGAAAGAAGAGCACAAGCCCAAATATCAAGCCCATCCAAATATCAAGCCCATTTTTGTAAAAAGCAAAAACAAAAACAAGTGGATGGGAAGCACTTTCTAGTACCAGTTGATGGATGTCAATGTTACTTCCAACAAAGGGGCAGAAGCACGACCATGTTCAGAAAGTTGCTATTGACATTTAGATGAAGGACGCCAACAACAACATCAGCCACTCAACACCAGAATGAACTTAACATGAATTCAAAAGTGAATAGCAGCAAGTTTTAGCATTGGAGTCGCATGCAGTTTATTCAAGAATGATTCATACCCTGGCCACAGTTTTCGGTAAGGGATTATAAAGTGTTTACCACTGACAAAGAAGGACAAATCAAAATGATTCATACTCTATCTCAAGCCAGGCATATCCTGTGCTGATGGAAATTTATGGATAATTTTCCCGATGTCATGACGTCACGCATCGCCATGTTGGAGGTTGTCGCATTGTTTTGGACCAGTACCCACTGTGAGGGGAATTTCACGAGTACGGGATGAGAACTAGTTTTGCTAAAACAATAAAGATAGTTAACCTTTCATCTTACGCTCCAAACCTCTACACTGCAAGATCATTTCGAGCATCTCTTAATTAATTTTTATTGTATATCATGGCAAACTCTGCTCTGGAGGTACCAAATATATCCTTTTCTGGTTTGAAACAAGCCAGCCAACAACAGTATTGGCTGACCTTTGCTCACAATGGCCTTGAAAATGAATTTGTAATCTCGTTTGACACTGGTCAACCCACTGCATATTTCACTCAACCAAACAGATGATGGAAAAATGCCGATGTCACTCAAAACCTACACAAAGGCCAAAAGTGGTGAATATGAAATTTTATTTGTTGAATTTAAAAAAAAAAACTTTACTAATATTGTGTCTGTGTCATGGCGTATCACTCCTGAGTGTGCAAATTACATTGACATGGCAACACAAAGAAGCTAAAACCTGATTGGACCAATAAAAGTCGACATGACTGGAAAATGGTCCACCAAGTGAATGACTATGAAATGAGGATTATGGACTGCTGAAAATAAATACAATAAATGCATACAATTTCATTCAAATTGTAAATACAATCCACACCCCACCCACAAAATGTTGGCTGAGAAGTGTTATTTTTTTTGGTGCTACAAATCCAATTATTGTGGTATTTCTCCTTCAAGTGACTGTTGAACATTGAGAGTATCCAAAATATTAATAACTACTACAAGTGGACTGCTAAAAGTCACCCTCACTTGTCAAAAAGCTCTCGCGCATGTAACCGTGGTCCGTGTGAGCCAGCCTTCACGGCGTGTGAACATAAGCAGACTATATCTGTCAGGATTCAACTGTATTTGTAATATCCTTAAATCCCCGTGCTGACGGAGGTCTTGGAGACAGAATGAGCATATTGTGGAGGAGACTCGCTCAAATTACAAATGATTAGGGCTCCGCGACACGGCTCTCTGTGACTTAACAATGCGTGCACCTGTCGTCATGCGCGTTAAGTGAACATTTTTATGGGTCTGGGAGGTTTATGACTACGTACTTGGTGCAGGCATGTCATCTAATCTGCAGTATACAGTAGATGCCGGAAGCCTCTAAAGCGCGGGTGTCAAACTCAAGGCCACGCAGGCTCGATCCGGCCTTCCATGTCATTTCACATGGCCAGCAAAAAGCTTGCCACATTTTTTTCCTTGACTTGTATTCAAAAGGACATATCCATCATAAAAATGATAGCTATTAAATGCAAGGACAACTATATAATCTGATGGGGCGATTATTAGGGTTCTTATACAGAATATATTCAGTAAGAGACAAAAAGTTCCCCGCACTTAAGACCGTACCGTAAACAAACAGTACAGTGTTGATTTTTCCAGGGAATAGACATTTTGAAAATTGAAGAACAGTTTTTTTTTCTTCACTGTACTGTGCATTTTGGCAAACTGTTACACTGAGCAAATATACATTTTCACTTTACCATGTCCCCTGAGAGCACCATCACTACAATTTGACCATGATAAAAACAAGTTTGATAGCCCTGCTTTTATCGAGAGCAGCTACGTTATCACTTTTTCTCTTTTTGCCAACACATTGAGTTGCAACAAAAGTCTAGGCATGGTTACAGTCAAAATATAAAGTTTAAATCTGCATTTGAGGGTCATATTGTTAAACTGCCGGTGTATTTGTTTGCTTGTATGCTCCTGCAGCTGTTTAGAGGGTCAGTGTGTCAATGGTGGAATGTGACTGTTAACGTACCACTGTGTTGCAGGCGCACGCATGGTCCAGCAGCTCACGCCAACACACACAGTCCATACCACATTCCTTTTATTACATTAGACAATGGAAGAGTTTGCTTTGGCCATTTTTGTGGATGGAATGACAAAATGGCTTTCAACTATTGGGTGGCCATGCAGACACTTGATCCCTTGTTTGTACTGTTTTATGGAGGTCAGTTAAAAAGTTGAGTGTATTGTCTATAATAACCCGCTGCTGGTGTAATGGCTTCTGTGCGGGTAGCATGGGATCGTTTGCCCACTCAGTGACGAGGTGAATGCGGGTGTCAGTGGTTGTTTGTCTCAATATGTGCCTTGCGACTGACTGACTGTTTGTAGTCTGCCTTCCGCCAGACGTCAGCTAGAATAGGCTCCAGCAACTCCCCGCGACCCTGTTCAGGATAAGCGGTGTTGAAAATGAATGGATGGATTGTATATTTAGGACATTTGGTCGACGTGTTTGGTATGACACGTGGATGATTGATTGATCACTTTTAAGAACATTCATCAGTGTCAGAAATGTTTGCATGAAGGAAGATCATGAAACAGCCTTAGTCATTGCTGCTGAAACAAAGAAAAGCCAAACAAAGATAATGTTTGATGAAGACCATTTTTATTCCTTTGGTCCCTTTATCCACTATCACTCCTTGTGTCAGCAATCCACTGTGGTCTGTTTATTTTAAAACACATAGTTTCAAGATAGTGCATGTGTGCTTAGGTATAAAAACTGGTTCATGTTGCTTTCTGTGCAGGTGCTAACCTCCGTTTGCATGTTTGGGAATTTGGCAGAGCCCGCTGCGCCATGCTGGGTGTTCTGGCGGAACAATGGCGTTTTCTTTTAGCCACCCCGAGCGCAACTAACATGTAGTGACTGAAAGTAGACTAATATTTAGACCCGTTCAAAGCAGGTCTAAGTTGTGGTGCAGATTGATTAAGGTGCAGACAGACAGATTCTGAGCTCTGCAGTTGTGTGTGGCGCAGCGTCAATCATGATAGAAATACATTAATGGAAAACATTATTATTACTATTATTATTATTATTATTATTATTATTATTATTATTATTATTATTATTATTTGTGATCTATGTTTTACAAAGCACCTCCTTGGCCGTGGCACAGTTATGGCTGTTGCGCTAGGCATGAAAATAGGGGCCATTGTGTTTGTTTATAGCGTGGTGCTGAATGACCACTTAGATAAAATTTCATTACCAAAAATGAGTAAGTATATCGAAGAATACATTTTTTTCCCCTTTTTCCATAAAGTAGTGTTTTCGGAGATGTAAGGATTTCCCACCCAACATGGCCATTCTTAGTGTTAATAGTCACATAGCTGATTTTGTTGTTAGCCGTCAACTTTTATATTCCATGTAGCTGGTGCAAGCTTGATTC